>OY756361.1:17633266-18327568 GCA_963576895.1 Ceraclea dissimilis
TTTACCAATATTGGTGTAGTATGACAAATTTTAACAAAATAATAATTCTTATGTAGTAGACATAATTACGGTCTGTTGAGAATAAGATGGTCTCAAATGAATTACATTTCGTTTCATCCGTTTTGTCACACTTTTTGTATAGAATTACAATGTAGCCACTGGCCAAGTTATATGAAACAAGGAGTAGGAAGTATAATTTTATGTGTCGGCAAATGACATGTCTATCGAAATTCCACAAGTGTTGCCATTATGAAGAAGCCACACGCAGCGCGATAACCATCTCTTTCTCGAGACTGTACTATGTAGTTTTATAAACTATACATTTTTATTTGAATTTAATATGTAAATAGGTGAATGCTTACATAATAATTCTTACAAATATATTATCTATTTTCCATGACAATTCATTTCCCCATATTCCTATCTAAGTTTTTATCTTGTTTAGTTATTGTCATATTATTTTTTTACAAAAAGTTGTGTTTGTGTTTATTTTTATTAATTAAGATTAAATTTTAATGAATTGTACCCATAATGGTCTGTTGAATTACTGCATACATGTTCTCGAATATAATGTTTCATCGAAGAAAATGTGGAAAGATTTTTAAAAGACTGAAATAAGAATTTGATATTGACCATTGCGCGTTAAATACTTTTTAATGGTAATGGAATATTCTTAACCGTTTTATCTATATTTAATCTCTATTGAAAAAGTCTTAACTTGTGAAGTCAAAAGGTTTATATCACTATGCTGTCTAATTACCATTCTTTCTCTTTTAAGTAATACACACAAATATAACTTACTTTCAGACACACCTGAGCTACGTACCTATAATTATACCTTATCAAAATAAATGTTTATTATTAACGTCATAATTTATTATTTTTATATTTTATTGTGCTTTATGTTTTAAGTCATTTTGCAATTATTTGTGTTTAATTATTATTATTGTTTTACATTTTGTATTTTTTATTACTAGTAGATATTATTTTGCACTATAATAAAATGTTTTGTTTATTATTATTACATTTGATTTTTATTTTACTGTTCTCCTCAATTTTTAGGGTACTTTTACAAACAGTTCTTTTAAGAACTATAAACCGAAGTATGCAGGAAAGCATTTTGTATACAGGCCCATAGAAAAATACATAGTACCAAATGAATTCCAGAGATTGGGAAGGTGTAACTAAAATGATCTACCAAACACAATAATTCACATTCAATAAGTGTATATTTGTTTTAAAAAAATAGTAACAAAAACAATAAGGTACAAAGTATAGAAAATAATTAAAGCAAATGATGTATTCTATTGATGGAATTTCTGATAAAACTTTTAACATGATAAAATGAAATAAACAAGAGTAGAACTGCGCAGATGGTGAGGCAAATCAATGCTCTTAATCTTCCTTGACGCCAATCTTGCAAATCTGACAATCTGAGAAATCTGAAATAAAACATAATTAGTAACAAAATACTTATGTACGACACACAAGAAGTTTAGGGGGAAATATATTATGGTTTACCTGTTACCAACTCCTTCCGGCAATTCAAACTGAGAAGGTATTGGTAGTAAAGCTTCGTATAATTCTTGTAGCATCATACGAACTATTGCACTCTCTTCCTCTCTCTTTGGATCAAGATTATCATTTATGCAAATTAACTTTCTGTAAATAAAATAACTGCATTATAAAACAATACACACAACATTATAACCAACAATGTTTTACATTAAGTGTACTTACTTGGTATCTCTTCTTATTTCATCCAATGAGTTAACTGCTTTAGTTATGTTAGACTCTAGCATTGCAAATGTGTGTCGGTATCCGGCGGGTCTTGCTACAGCTTTAGGTCGCTCACTTCCTAATGTATTCAACAGAGGTTTTCTAATGCTTTCACATTCTACAATCAGCGCCTTTGTTAAGGTTGGCTGCAATATCCAAAGTATGCAATATAAAATTTAAATACATGTTAATAGTTCGTGAACCATCATATCAATTATCTCTCATGTGTATCACTATAATAACATAGGTAATTGAAGCAACTATTAATGCTTCATCTATAAACAACAACTCGCTTCAGTATTGTCATGAACAAGATGTTTATAATGAACAGTGACTTACCATTTCAGAATCAAGATATCTCTCATGTGCAGGTGTTGGATAAACTCTGTATTCTTCTTTATCACACTGTCTTGCAGCTGCCTCCAGCGCTCGCACGACCTCCAGAGTTAACGGAAGTCCGCGGACTCTGGCTAACACAGTCCTCACTTCCCTATCCGACCATGTTCCACTTTTATCAGTATCATATTTATCAAATACTTCTTCAATTGTTAATTCCCTTTTCTCACTTAATAAATAATGATAATAAGAAAATGAAAATTGAAAATCATTTCCTCTTCTAAATTTGTTTTTAGCCGTAATCTCCACATATTGTTTGAACTTCTCTTGCAGTCTTTGAATAATTGTTTTCTCTAACAAGAATGGAACGTGTGCAGGAACTTTTCTATTTTGGAAACCATACACTTTATTAAATATCTTATTTGTATAAATTAATGACTTAGCATACATGGCTAATTTTCTTTCATCTGTATGTTTATTTTTGAAAGGATCATTGTTTTTCTTTCTTCTTGATTTTCTCTCTGCTTTTAAATAGTTTTTATTATAATTATCCACAACTCCACTTATATTTTGATGACTTTTTGATCCAACGAGTAAGGATATTATATTAACTTTTGGTTTTTGTGGTAAAGTGTCACGAGTGTAATTATTATTACTAGTATTGTTGCCTATCACTAATACTTTGTGCTGACTAGCATTGTTTACTTTGTTACCTAAATTATTTACATCTTTCGTATTCTTCTCCCTCTCAATTCCTTGTGGTAATTGTATGCTCTTCAATCCTCGCATGGATTTTCTTTCTTCCGCCATTGCATCATCTTTTTTCACTCCCCAGAAATGATCTTCTATTTCGCTTTTGATAATCTTTAGTGATTCTCCATATTTCCTGCCAGCGCGCAGATTATCCAAGATGTTTTGATCTTCATGCTGCCTGGCTTGCAAAATCTATAAGAAGATAATACTGATCAACACATCACTCATATATTTACACTACAACATACACTATAACATGCTAAATCTGACTTGTACCTGAGAATCAAACACTGGGTCATCAAAACCAGGATATTTTTCAATATTGTTTGGATAATGATCGTCATCAAAAAATGGATTATCTCCATAGTCATCCAAATAATCTAAAGAATTCCCAATTCCGTAATGTTTAGATTTAGGTTCCCCGGAACAATCTCCTCCATCAAAATCACAATCATTATTGTTACACGGACGATCGCAAGACTTGTCCCCTGTAAGGTGGAATACTCCATTATATGTTAATATAAATAATGGATTTCCTGGTAAATAATTAAGGAATGTGAAAGAGCCTACCTAGGAATGACCAAGGGCATCCCTGTGCACAATCCGGTACATTCCAAGCAGTGTAAACTTCATATCCCTCAGTCTCTGTGTAGAGATCACTTAAATGCAAAGGTCCACCAAGAAAGACATCGTCGTTGAAGTACAAGAATTTCTCAGACAAACCAGGAATGCTGGAAACCAAACACAACCATTTATTACTACACGTTAATGCATCCACTCCACTAACCAAGCACTACATATATACTAACTATGGAATTTAAAACTAATAGAGATGAGAATACATTTAGCTTCTAAACTTCTTGTATTTAATTGTAAGACTCACAGTAATGTAACTACTTTATAATGGTTTTCTTACTAACTTATGAAGGAAGCACTCAATAGCTGGGCTTGAAAACGTCGGTAAATATTCCTGCGGGATGATCTGGTCATGCGTAATAATCTGAATTTTAGGATTCCAAATATCCAACCACCAAGGAAGCTGACCAGCAGTTACAATATAAACTTTACGAATCCAAGGAGCATACATCTCTAATGATCTGAAATTATATATGCAATCAGTATTCAAATACCTTAATTGAACAATTTCTTCTATATCACTCGTAGGTGAGGACAATGTGTTGTTACCTTAATGAATACTTGAGTTCCTGTTTGTCATCATACCTAGATGGATCAAAATCATCTTTAGAATATCCCTCGTGACTGGCGTACTTAGCGATTTCACTGAGCCATATGGGATCAGAACCATTAACCCATGTGTAGACTGCATCTATAGAATCACATGATGCACATACAGCGCCAATGTTATCACAACACTTTGTATCACAGACGGCTTTCAAGATATTACGACTCGATATTATATAAATCTGTAATGCAACCAGCAATACACTATGTTATGTGCTGAGGTTGGAATTAAATACAAAATTCGGTACGTGGGTATGGGTATAAAATTTTTAGCCAGAAATAATTAAAATAATTCTCATTTAGGTCCTCTTAGGCCTATCTCATCTGGGTATTGAAAAATGTAAGTATTTTTACATTTAAAGGAAATCTACAAACCTCGAAGACTTGACATATTACAAAGAATGCAAGTAATAACACAACAATGCATAATATAAGCGGCCTATCTGACAGCACATCGTAGGTTTTCCTCTGCAAGTATTTTATGAAAGTCATCTTCATTCCATTATTATATCACTCCATTCAGCGACTGTAACTTCGTTTGCCACTTTTAATCACTCCCGCGATACCCTTATCAGTCGGCGCTTTCGCCACCACATTTCTTTGCAAAATTGAGCGCCAAGTAAACCTAAAATAAATCAATTTGAAAACCGCTACAATCGGATAATTGAAGTCAAGTTGGTAAACGTCAACTTGACAGACCTTCGAGAGTCCATTTCTATGGTTTGGGCCTTTTGGGCAATGAGCACGGAACGCATATACCCTCGTGGCATCGAGAATCTATTATAGGCTCCGTAGGTTTACCATGATCTAAGGCAGTATTTCTCAAACTATGAGTCGCGACTCACCAGTGGGCCGCGAGCGAATATTGAGTGGGCCCTAAAGATTAATTAATAAAAACTTTATATTATCACTATACATCGTCGATTTGGATTCTTTCCTTGAGTAAGTTCCAATACGGAATATGATCATTACCAATATTAATGCCCTCTTAAGCCTCTAAAAAATTTCGCCTGCGGCGCTAACTTCTTGGTCCGTCTTTTATAAAGTAAAATTTTGGTGGTGGGGGGAGGGGGGAGGGCGGCGAAACTCAGTGAGTGCCTATACCGAGAAAATTTGTAAATCTGGCGCTAATATAAGGGAAATCTGAAAAAAAGAATAAGAAAAATAAATAAAAGTAATTTAATTTACTTCCATCGTGTGCCATTTCCTTTGTTAAAGAAATTGCTTATAAATCCGGATTAACGGAGTATTTACATCCCTTGGTCCTATAATTATGTCAATATGATGTCTATAATTCATTTTCAGTTAAAATATAAACAGTAAAAACCAAAAATCCATGTGAAAACTGCAGTTTCCTATAGCCCGTTTAGTATGGAAAATCCTCCATTTTGCTTCTTTTGCCTAACTGGCCATTTTCCCTAGAACCGCAATAGTCGGCCAAGAGCAGAATCTAGTTTACTAGTATTACCAAATCCATGGTACCGACTCATCTAAAGGCGAAGATACACACGAGAGATTTTGGCCTCCCGGATACCAAAATGACAGGTCTCTTGTGTGTAAACACATCGGAGACGCGAGATATCTCTCGATACCGCGTGCCTCCTGAGACGGTCTGCGCACGCAAGTCTCGCGTCGTGTATTTTACATATTTTCGTCTCAGGGGACGCGTCTCCGGTCTTTTGACATGTTCAATTTTAATCTGAGGTCTCTTGGAGATGTTTGCAACTGAATTGGATTGGCGCGCGTGGGCACGTGGTTTTTGTATTGATATATAATTTTAAACATTCCTGCGATTGTGACGATATTAGTACATTGTTAATAATAAAATTGTTTCACTGATTTTTGCGGCATTTACTATGTGCACGTTTCTAGACATTTTTAATAAAAGAGTTTATTATACTATGTAATACGGCACTTGAGTTCGATAGACAACGCTACCGCGGTTTCAACGCTTGAGCGTCATTAACGAGCGTAGATTATAAACTTTATAATCTACGCTCGTTAATGACGCTCAAGCGTTGAAACCGCGGTAGCGTTGTCTATCGAACTCAAGTGCCGTATTACATAGTATAATAAACTCTTTTATTAAAAATAAAATTGTTAGTTGATTATAATTATAATATTATTTTTAAATAATGGCGGATTAATAACAGAGTTGCATTTGCATGTGAAATATGAATACAGTTGTGAAAAATACATTAACATTACGTGTTTTGTTATTCCCTTCATGTCCTACAACATTTATAGCAAACTATGTAGTTACCATTAATTCACCCTTTAATATTCATCGAAGGAACATAAGGAGGAAACAAAATTTCGCTACTCACAACGGTTTCGGGTATGTAGTGCATACCGATACTTGCTTTGGCTTATGTCACTGATGTCATAGGAATGGTGTACATTAAAAGAAGGTCTAATTAAGTGTTCTATTTCATTTACTAACGCAGAAAAGGAAATATATATACACATACGCATGTAAGTAAAGTACCGACCGACATATGTACATTACTGAATCGATAAATAATTTCAAATCGGTATATAATTATATTTTTTAATCACTATACTCGTAAATACATGACACTAGAGTATGTACATAAAACCAAACGCCATTATGGCGCCAAAAATACTAATAGAATGAATGCAGCAACAGACCAAAGTCTCGCGTCTCGAGATAGTCCCGTGTATTTTAGAATTTGATGACAGGAGGCGATTGTCGGCCATTTTTACTAGAGATGCCGTCTCTAGAGACGAAAATCTCCCGTCGTGTATTTCACTGAAGAGACTGACGCCATTTTGTCAGTGCCTGGAGGCGCGTCTCCTGAGACCCCGTATATCCACACCTTAACAAAAATTTCCAATCTTGCGACCCACCTCTTAAGAAAAGACGGGGGGGGGGTGTATTAGCGCCAGATTTACAATTTTTCTCGGTATAGGCACTCACTGAGTTTTCGCCGCCCTTCCCACACCACGAAAATTTTACCTTATAAAAAACGCACCAAGAAGTTAACGCCACAGGCGAATTTTTTTAGAGTCTGAAGAGGGCATTAATATTAGTAATGCTCAGATTCCGTAGTGGCGAGTAGTGGAAGTTATTCAAGGAAAGAATCCAAATCGGCGATTTATAGTGATAATATAATGATAATTTTAATTAATTATTCTTTAGGACCCACTCAATATTCGCTCATAGTTTGGGAATTACTGACCTACATAATAAATAAGATACGAAAAAGTAAAATACGTATTGAAGACATGTATCGTATCGGACAGTCCAAAAACAAACACCTTGTCTTAGACCCATGTAAAAGGGTGGCCGGTTTCGACTTAGAACGCATAGAATGGGCAACACTGAACCGTATCAGGACAGGTTGCAGCAGATGTGCAGCCGAGCGTCACAGGTGGGGCTACATTAGTGACCCTGCTTGTGATTGCGGTGATGCGGTGCAGACTCTACACCACATTGTGCGTGAATGCCCAACCCACAAATTTGGGGGAATGATGGAGGATCTGAACAACTTGACGACCGAGGCCAGAATGTGGCTTCGGGATCTAAATGTGATCTTATAGCGCCTGACACCATACGAATATATATATATATATATATCGTAAATGTTAAAAAAATATACTATCGTTGTACTAATTTTTGTCAATATACTAGAAAAATTCTACCAATCCGTAAAAACGTTCAAAATATACTAGAAATTAACTAGAAATGGTTGCTGGGTTAAATCATTTTTATTGTCTATGACATATTTTAAAATCTTCATTTCTATGCTTTTTGAATTGTCATTCGTTAGTTTTTTCTATGGCCTTTTCTTGAAACCGCGGTGAACATGGCGGTCGGTAAAAATAAGGGGTTGTCGAAGGGAGGCAAAAAGGGTGTTAAAAAGAAGATGTAAGTGTTTAAGTATCATCACAATAATATCTTAAAGTCTTACTAAATGGTATAATTCACTTCATCGTTGATCAAATCGCAAGATGCGCTAGATATTGACGGATTATTTGTGCGGTCTCGTGTCGTCTGTCACGTCAAAATATTAACCTCTTTTATAAATATATTCTTCTCCGGGGTCTGTTTCTGACAATATTTAAACTGTAAATGATTGCATGGATTTTTATGTTATGCGCGTTATACTTTCGACGTCTTAAGTGCAAATAATAGAAGTGTAATTTATATTGTTTGTAATTATAACCTTGTTTTGTATACATGTATGAATGTCGATGCTTCTGGTGAGAGAACTACTTCTAAGTGTGTGTTTTACCTTTTTTTAGTGTGGATCCTTTCACTCGCAAGGATTGGTACGATGTAAAGTCACCATCTATGTTTCCCAAGAGGGAAATTGGAAAGACTCTGGTTAACAGGACTCAGGTATGCCTACTTTCAAATTAAAATTTGTATCCCGTCAATGTGGTTGTATGTGCGCAGTGGTTTTTAATTTTTGCTAAGCCACAATAAAATATTTTATACCTTGAATTAAGTATTTTGGAATTGTGTGTTTGTGGAGTCTATAAAAACATATTGTCTTCTGTGGAGATCAAATATGATTCCCCTAAAACTCAATTATGTTAACAATTGTGTGATTACTGATTTGCCGATATTCGAGTAAGAAATATGAATGTACTGGATTTAATTAAAACACTGAACTTTGAAACATTCTTTATAATGATGATCAACACAGCTCGCTTTGATACAAATATGAAGAGAACTACAGTTCCCTTTTGATATTTCTTGTCTGATAATTTTTCTTGTTTACAGAGTTTCGGTTTCGTGTTACCTTTTATATTAATTATGATTTGGTTGCTTTTCAGGGTACCAAAATTGCCTCAGAAGGATTGAAGGGTCGTGTCTTTGAAGTTTCATTAGCCGATCTTCAGAATGAATCTGATGCTGAAAGGTGAGATGTTATTAATTTTTAATGTTCTAAACTTTCTCCTCAATATAGTTAGAAGGGATATGATTTTTATTTGGTTTTCTCTAGGAAAAATAAACCTGAACAATAATGAGTTTTTTTTAGTTGCTATTGATTGTGTTACGGATGAGAAATCAGTTTGTAATATTAAACAGATTGCATTAACTATAGTTTTCATTATACGTAATAGCTTAAGTCGTTAAGTATGTACGTAATACATACAATGATGATCAACACAGCTCGCTTTGATACAAATATGAAGAGAACTACAGTTCCCTTTTGATATTTCTTGTCTGAAAAAATGTGATGCCTTGAAATGAGACACACTCGTAGTAATTCAGTAAATTAAAGTACATATTTAATTTTAGGTCTTTCCGTAAGTTCCGCTTAGTGGCTGAAGATGTCCAAGGACGTGAAGTACTCACAAACTTCCATGGTATGGACTTGACAACCGATAAACTCAGATCAATGGTAAAGAAATGGCAGACATTGATTGAAGCTTGCACAGATGTTAAGACTACAGATGGATATCTGTTGAGAGTTTTCTGCATTGGTTTCACCATGAAGGACCAGATGAGTCAAAGAAAGACAAGCTATGCTCAGCACACTCAGGTAATACAGTCATTCCACTTATGTATGGGACAATATATTGTCTTCCTAAAGCCCTCAATCCATGATGATTAACGCAGCTCGCTTTGATACACATATGAAGAACAATTTAGTTCCCTTATATTTTTTTGATCTGACAGATTGAGATCTTATTGGATTTGTCTTACAATATTACATTTTTCAAATGTACTGTTTACTTTTGGTTATCAGGTCCGTAAAATCCGCAAGAAGATGTGCGAACTGATTTCCCGTAACGTCACCACCACTGACTTGAAAGGCGTCGTAAGCAAACTTCTCCCAGATTCCATTGCCAAGGACATTGAGAAAGCGTGCCAGGCCATCTACCCACTCCATGATGTTTACATTAGGAAGGTATGTGGCTATTTTATTGTGTATCCTTATTGTCTCGACAAGTAACTATTCACATAGCAGCCAGCCTGTAATGTGAGTAGTGTTGTGTGCAAAGCTACCAACTCATGTAGTGACTGGCACACCATGTCGTAAATAATATTCATCGCTTCACAAAGCTGGTGACAGGAAGGCATATTCCATAGTTCTCCTTGAGTCCATTGGACACTGATATGGAGGAACGGCCATGTCTTGCACATTTTCATTATTAGACAAGATGTAACGTTTTAAAGAGAATGGTGTTTAGTAATTCATGATATTATTTGTTTAGGTGAAAGTATTGAAGAAGCCCCGCATGGACCCTGGGAGGCTGAAGGAGTTGCACGAGGAGGGAGGTGCCGGCACCACTGTCCCCACAGCTGATGCCGAGGGGCGTCCCACTGAGAGGCCTGAAGGATATGAGCCTCCAGTACAAGAGAGTGTTTAACTTGATTGTTAACATTCTAGACATACATCTTTAAATATACGTTTATTTACTACAATTCCACAATATTTTTTTTATTTTTCCTTGTACTTACATTGTATTACATTGTATTACATTGCACTCATCCATTCCTTGAGCATTACACTGGACAAGATAATCCTCAGCTGGATTTAAATAATTAGGAGTATTTAGCATAAAATGCTGGTCACAAATTTTTATTTATTTTGATAGTATGTAAAATTTTAAAAAATGCAGAGCTTATAAATGGTACCTACTATTTAGTATATCCACATACATATGCTGTTAACTGAATCATGCAAATGTTGAACTTGAATTGAAGAAAAAATTGTGTAAGTAAACTAAGATGGGGAAGTTTTTTCATCGCATCAATAGACAGCTGAAATATGGCCGAAACCAAAATCTGTTTTGATTAAGGAGCCTATAGGTTTCCTAGTTTCAATGGGTCTTGGCAAAATTGCTACTGATGGGATATTTGAATATTAAGGGCCTACGGTACTCTATACGGCTTCGGCGCGGAGACTCTTACTCAGCCAATACTGAAGGAATCGTCTTGAAACTGAAGACAGTGATAGATGAAAGTATGGACTACAGGACGTGTGTTTTAGAATTACAGGATTTGGAAATTCCTTGAATAAAAAAGTATTCCGAAAACACCCCTAAAATTTACGGAATACCAAGAATTTCCGTTCAATTTTTCAGATATAAAAGCATAATTTAGCCAAAATACTGGAAATTATAATCTTAACAAATCGTACGTTTTAGATTTTAAATTTCTTACCAGGTTTCTTTTAAAAAGGCATTCCTAAAATTAGTATACCCTTCCCTTTCAAATTCAGTCTGAGCTTTGCTCGCTTTGCTTTTGCACGGGATAGACGTACTGCAAATTTTTGAATTCATTATTTATATTTTACGAAAATAATCACCAACACTAATAAATGAAAATCGTGTATGGATAGGAACTATCAACACTATTTAGGAACTCCTGTTTATTCATTTGAATTTATTTATTACCAACACCATCAAAGAAATATTATATTCTAATAATTACTAATAGTCCAAGAGCCCGCTGCTTAATTTATGACGTATCTGTTTTTTTATCGAAATGTGGTATAAATGATAGCTTACCAATAGGGTATTACATCGCACTAGGGTTGCCTATCAAAATCCTGCCGCAACCCCCCCTGCCCCCCCCCCGAAAAGGTCCCTTTTCGCGGTTTTTCGCATTTTATAGGAATATGGTAAGAGATAGAAGAAAGTAGTCAATGACAAAAAAATTCCTTGCTAAATTCTCTACAAAAAATGTAGAGTCAATTTTTTCATAGGACTAGTAGTTTACCCGTAATGGCCGGTCAAAAAACAGGATATTTTTTGACTAAAAAAAATTTCTTTTTGATTTTTTTTTCTTTCACATCCTTCCACCCATTATCACTAACATTTTATGGAAAAAAAATTTGGCCTGCGGCGCTATATCGCTGGTTATTTTATGAAAAACTAAATTTTAAGAATTTTCGTCACTGAGTTTTATTTATTTAGTTTAAATTCACTTTTTTAGTATTCTAAATGAATTTCGGTTTTGGAACGGCCATTGCGGGTAAACTGCTAGTTCTACGAAAAAAATATCTGAACATTTTTTGTATAGAATTTAGCAAGGATTATTTTTGTCATTGACTACTTTCTCCTATCTCTTACCATATTCCTATAAAATGCGAAAAACCGCGAAGAGGGACCTTTTCGGGGGGGGCAGGGGGGGTTGCGGCAGAATTTTGATAGGCAACCCTAGTGCGATATAATACCCTATAGGTAAGCTATCATTTATACCACATTTCGATCAAAAAACAGATACGTCATAAATTAAGCAGCGGGCTCTTGGACATAGGGACAGAGTATATATATGGGGGCTGTGCTAGGGACACCCCTCCCGAGACCAAAAAATCGAATGATCATTCGATTATCGCGTCGTTCAAATATCAAATTCATTCGATTATTCCCCACAGAGCTAACTTCCTTTTTCCATTGTCTATGGTAGTAACGATCTACTGGCAACATTTGAAATGCATCGTCACCCAGCAGACATAGGACATCACTTTTGAACTTTCCAGCGGACATATCGGATAAATGGGTTTTGTTAAAAACGTTTAACGGAGTTTGTTCGTCTAACAGTGGCAAGTACCTACTTTTTAAGGCCTAAAATCGTTTCATAGCGCTTTAAAAAAAATCTGACCTAACTGGCCATCTATGATTTTGTTACGTGTGTCTATTAAATATTAATGTCCTATGTCTGCTGAGTGATCTTTTTCAATTTGAATTTGTTATTGTAACTGTGAAAAATCAAAACATAGGGAAAGTTCAAGTATTTTGCGCTGCATTATTTTATTTACTAATTTAAACTTATTTGTAGTGACATTTTATAATTTGCCGTTTTATAATGAGTAAAAGGACATCAGCTGTGCGGCTTTCGGAATTCAGTGATATTTTGGGTCCTAATCCAAATGCTAGAAGATCCAGGTATGTAATGTCAAGTTGACAAAAATATTATACACACATTATTAGATGCTTTTTTACTCTTTCCTTTCTTGGTTCAAATGTCTGAACTTGAAAGTCCTCAAAAATGAGGGCGCAGCACTCTAATAGTCCCCAAGTGGCTTGATATGAGCTGTTTTGGTTAGTTGGGAGTTAACTTAATAAGTTCATCTTAGTAAATACACAGAGGAATATGTATGGTTTTAGAGTTGATGGATCTGGACGATCATTTATCCCACGGCCCTCTGACAGGGTGTCAGGGGTACAGCCTTTGGAGACAGGCGGAGCCTCAGGGTTTCATGAGCCCTATGTTCCACCATCCAGGCATCACAGTGCCGATGCTGGACGACTCACACAGCATCATGTCAGGCCTAGGGCTGAATCTGCCCAGAGACCCAGTTCACAAGTACTTATAATTGTCTTTAATTTACTGTACAATTATTTTATGTCAAGGCGTAATAAGTAGCAGTAAAATAATATAATGTAAATCATTTTGTAGTCCAGAGCTCGCTCCACATTTATGATGCCAAGAGAGACACCTTCTCAGACCAGAACGCCATTAGTCAGGGCTATACTACAAACACCAATGTCAGCCGCAGTGAGAGTAATAACATTATATCATATCTTGTGTCTAGCAATATCAAATATTACAACTAGGTATATTACATCAATTCATTTCTTTTTAGCAAAGTCATCCACGAACTCCATCATCTGAAAGAAATAGAGGACGTTTCCCCCTTATAGAGAGAGCTATCTTCGCTCTGCCTGGTAAAGATAAAAGGTGAGACCATGCTACATTCACTAATTACTTATATTGCCATATAATATTACCATTCACATGTAAATTTAATGTCTTTTAGGGTGACTTCCGATATTCATTGGCAGAAGAGAACTTGTGAACGTGTTGTAAATTACCTCCTCTCTCATCCAGTAGCCAGTGGTTTGATGCCTAATATGTCAGCACCACTGCGGCCCATCACCATCAAGTTGTTTGTGGAGTTAGTTAACTGTTTGCTAGGACTACCAAATCACATCAATTCAGCAAATTACATCAATAAGGTATTTAAATATTTATTTATTACATTCAAAATTCAGCTAAGTGCAAACAGAGATGTTGTGCAAAGCTTTAATTCCCTTTTCTATTTTTAGTTGCCAATATCAGCTAAGAGAATTTTATATCCGGGAATCATGTCCAAATCTTGGTTGAAGTCTGTGAATGCAATGCATACATATCCTAATATGTTGGCCTTCTTATCTTACTTGGTGGACTTTGCGAAAATCAGGGTAGGTATCCACAACATCATGATAATATCTAATAGAAAAACACTTGAATTCATTGTATCTGGAGGTATTTGGGTAGTAGTTTTGAGTATTGAAGTGGAGTAAATCCAAAAAAACAGCCCATCATAAATTTTCTATTATTTATATTACTATTTAGTGAAGTTTTCAGTGATATAATTAATAATTTCCACTTACATATGTGTATATTTTAGGATAGCCTTGTTGAAAAGATTACAATTGAAAGATTGTGTGGTGTAGGGAAACAGGGACAGAGTGTTCAATTGCGGCAGAATTATTATTTGCAGTGTTGGGACTTGTAAGTATGGTTTACATAATTTCCTTTTTAATAAAATGTCGTGTCATAATCATGTTGTAATAAGAGAAAATTAAATCCGTTATTTGACAGATTCCAAGAACAAGCAGATCCAAACTTTGATAATATTTTGCAAGAATATGTTGAAGCTTTGAAAGTGTATCACAAAGTGTCGCCTCATCATGTGAGTGCACTGGAGAAGAAGAGGGCAGGTAAATATATTCATTATTATATGTACTTAGTTATATTAAAACTATGTTCATTTCATATTTCTTCGTTTTAAAGAGTTACTCCACGAGCTAAACGATCCACTGGTTGCCGATGCAAAGAATTTGGAGGCGGCACTGAGAGATCAACCAATGATTATTGAAGAGAAAACCAGACAACTAATGCACACCCGTAGTGAGCTGGAAAGAAAATTGAAACAGGCATTGAATCAAACATCTCAAGCAAGAGTCACAGTCGACACTATCAAGGGTCAAATTAAGAAATTTGAGTATGTATTAAATCACTTTAAGATGTACAGCTCAAACAGTAATAAGATTTTTATCCGCTCTTTCTTTACTTTTCTGTGTAATAGTACTCTAATTTTTCTCAACAGCCTTCCTAGCACATTGTGTAACATTTGCACTAACTCTTTAATTGCAGACAGGAAATCAGGGAGTTACATAAATGTATTGAGGAACAAGGTATGACAGTGAGGCAGAGAGATGAGATTATAGCTGAGACTGAAAGAACCCTTACTGCCGCTGATTCTAAGACAGAACTTGTTGATGACATGCGTAAGGTAGGTGTGACATGACAATCTACATCTGTCTGTCTTTTTAATTTTCATCATGTGACTGTTCATATGTATTTTGTTTTAAATTACCATTATGTGATGTGATTCATTTAGAGCACTATTTATTCTTACTGTCAGCCTTTTATTGTATTATACTAGTTGTACTCTTTATTTAATTACATCATTTTTGTTTTATTTTGCAGATGGGTTATACAAAGGATCTGGAATTGGGTAACCTACAGAAGCAAGCCTTGATTGCCAGCAACAACATGAACAGAGCTTTATTAGCCATAGGTCTGGTGACTGGAGTCAATCTCATGGAATATGCATTGGAAGAAAGGTATGTACCCTTACTTTAATTACATCTGTTTTACATAATTCTTATCTTTATATTATGTGATGTGTAATTTCCCTTCGCAGAGACTTGTTGGCTGGAAACACATTAGACAATATTAGAGGAAGGTTGAACGAGACGTTGACCACAATTAAGAAACAGGCAGAGGCGAGATTAGAAGCGGCGAGGAGCAACAGAGAGACGGGAGTGTGTAGAAAGCAGCAGATACTAATACAGCTGGTGAGATAATAAACTATTATAAAAATTTTGAATCACAAATATTAACACAACAAAACGGCAAATTTAATTTTAATGATATTATTTATAGGAATCAGAGCGGCAACGCATGCATACGCTACAAGATGAATTGAACGCTTTAGAAGAGAGATCGACACAGATTAAAAGTACGGCAGCAGAGAAGCTGGCGAAGCAAAGAAGTCTGACTCAGGCAGCGAGACAACGTACAATAGAAAGAAGGCGACGCGTCACACAACTGTCTACTGAGGGAGCTAAAGAATTGGATTTCTGGCAGCGACAGGATGAAAAGTTTGTATCCTGTTAAAATATTGTACGGATATACATACATGCACGAGTCAAACAGTGATCCCTTTAAATTCACAGGTTGCCTGTAATCCTTTAGTATACAAACTAATTGGAAGGTATTACAGAAATATTGAGCCATCGCTCAGTTTATTGTCATTAGGTTTCTTAATTTAAACAAACATGCAAAAACTCTATAACAATTTATTACTTTTGAATTCATCCCCTTGGTTTAATTTCTTTGCTTTTTTGAATTTATGTTTTGTACATGTCAGTAATTTATTTTTTGTTGAATACATAGCTGGCAATGTAATCTTTACTTAATGGCATGATTAATAATATGGAATTCAAGCTCAAATTCTCGGTGTAATTTAT
This sequence comes from Ceraclea dissimilis, assembly GCA_963576895.1. Taxonomy (NCBI): domain Eukaryota; kingdom Metazoa; phylum Arthropoda; class Insecta; order Trichoptera; family Leptoceridae; genus Ceraclea; species Ceraclea dissimilis. The sequence continues at coordinate 17,649,890 of OY756361.1, forward strand.
GTATTATGTAAAATGATTTTCAGGTGGAGGCAGAAACTTGATCAGTTACGCAGTGAAGAGGAACTTGTTAGGAAAGCTTGTGAATCCAGAGCTAAACTTGTAGTTGGACAATATATAAACCTTGCCAAGAGTATTAACAATTAATTATAGTTACGAGAATATAGATCATATTATTATTATTTTATATTATTATCTTATCTATGGAAGTGTGGATCTAAATAAACTACCTGAAATAAGTTTGTTATGTACAACTTGATACTTTTTATTTACACCTACCTTTTGGAATCACAATCAATAAAAAATATATAATACCTAGTAAAATAAATATTCGCCCATGTCTGTGGAAAATAAAATTTCTAATAGATGCATCTTACAGTTTGGCTTCTTCATTTAGGTATGTAGAGCATCTGCTGCCCCATTGCAATTTAAAGTACAAGTTGCTGGAGGAGCAGACAAGCCTCACTCTCCTCAGAGATTATCGTGTTCCGCGTGCCACATTCTGTACATTCGCGGGAAATGCAGCCGATGAATGATTGGGATAGGTATGTCTCCAAATAAAATGAAAACGGAAAAATTAAAAAGGATCCCATTTCCCGCTGTCAGTTTTGGACCTAGAAATATTCACCAATGGCAACAACGCATGATTCTCTCATTCAGCGATTGGTGGAACATTAAATTATTCCTAACTTCGCGACATTGTTGCACATGGTGTGACCGTATGCTTCAATGGAAAATATCGTAACGCATTATGATTTTTCTTGGTGCTTTTAAGACACAAACGTGTGCCTACCTGATGTCTACATAAAAAAGAAGATCGAGAAGAAGTATTGAAGTACATAAATCTTGTTTAGTTTTCTTGAAATAAAAAAACACTGTCTAAGGCTAGCCACAAACGTCCCGAAGTTCAGTTCCGGAATCGACCGTTTTGCAAAAAGGTTCCGACCAAAACCTCTTTCTGAATTTAAAATCGGGGTGACGCTGAATTCAGAGAGAGGTTTTGATCGGAACTTTTTTGCAAAACGGTCGATTCCGGAACTGAACTTCGGGACGTGTGTCAGTGTGGCCAGCCATATACAGAATATGTTAAACCGGAAGAAGCTTAATTGACGCCGCAGGCAATATTTATTATGAAAGAATAGTAAAATAATGTATTTTCTCTCTCGAAAATAATGGAACATTCCGGCAATCGTTTTATTGAGGAATTAATATTAAGAAATGCCTGACCAGGACAAATGACCCTCGGACCGAGACAGCGGGACACGGACCTCAAAACCGGGACATGTCCCGGTGTACCGGGACGTATGGCAGCCCTAACCTACATATTGTTTTAATACATCATATTCTATTATTTTATAAGTACAACTTTGCATGTTTTCCAAAGGTATTTTTAGTATGTAATGTTTTCTCATTAAGGTACGGTGTGTTTTGCACAAACACATACATAGTTCAAATACATTATAATGCGTGCACTCACACACTGATATCCAATCGTAAAATTTCCGACAAATACGATGTCAACATGGCGGGTGTATTTTTATGTCAAATTTTCGCGCTGTGAAACATTTAGCGAGTGTTGCGTCGCGTTTTAATGCCAATGATTGTAAATATTTATTCCGGTTTTTAAACGTAATTAAGTTGTCGGTATATAGATTTCGGTCGCAATGTAATGTGCATACTATGTAGAACAAAATTGTTTTCTTATAAGGCGAGTATAATAATAATCTAGCATTTTCCAATGTGTTCAGAAGTCGTTGTGAAAATTCACTCCAAGAATTGCGTTTATTGGATGCTAATGAGTTTTTCTCACACGTATTATTTGTAATATCTTTTATGAATAATTTTTCCTCATATCCCACTGTGATGCCTATGCTATATTTGTCATTTTAGTCATAACATTAATCTCCCATGTCGTGTTGTCGTATCTACATTCTATTTCACCAGTTAAAACATTTACTATTCTGTTCTATGAGCATATTAGGGAGCAAAGACTTAGTAGTAAGTTGGTAACAAGACGCAATATACATCATAATTCATGCCTGCTAAGCAACTTAACTCAATTTTGCTACTAGCTTTGCTTATTTGAATAGTGATGGTATGTTCTACCTTTTGCTTGGTATAAATCAGTGATAATGGTAATATGTAACCAGTATTAAGGTTTATTGAGATCACTGTGTCAAGATAAGTTTATGTAAATAAATAGAGAAATGAGAATGGTCATGCTCTCTTACGTGACGAGTGGTGGTTGTGATATAAATTAATCTGTAATATTTCAGATGTCCATGAAGAGATGATGGAAGGGTTGGATGAGAGAGCAGTGGAGCCCCCCCCACCCCACGCTCCCCCACCACCACCACCACCCATCTCCTCCATCAGACTGCACACCACAGCAGATTTCCTGTTGCCCGCTACCTTCCTCGCTATCACCATTGTAGGAATACTTTTTGTTCTTGTCATATTAATCATTTGGATTCGGAGTCATCTAGCTTCCCCTAAGCATGTCCAATCTTCCAAAGATGCACACTACTTGCCATCCTTGGATGATGGCGTCCAACACTTCAGAGTGATTATAGACACATCAGACGAGCAGATGGATGAGTTCCATTTCAAGCTGCCCAGTGATCTCAAATACATAGACGAAGATGTGGGAGGGAATGTGAGTCCTTTGTTAGTGAACATGAAGCAGAGTGGAGGGAGTAGTCCCAAATGTCCAGAAGATCAAGATGGCTGTAAAGATGATAAGAAGGAGAGTGCTAACTCCACTCCCTCCAGTGCTAAGACAGACACCAAGTTTGTTTTCCCACCCTGTGAAGATGGCGCCAGTACGTCTAAAGGAAAGGGAGGTAACAAATCACAATACAAAGTAGCCTTACCTGAACAGCAGTGGGTTCTACACAGGAAACCTCCGTTAGACTTCAGAGGATATAGTATCAACATTCCTAAAACCTTTGCTGTTCTGGAAGTTGGTAAAACTGTGGTGGATGTTGATACCAATAATGACCAACATCCTAAGAAATTTAACGCGACACGATCTCCATCTTTAGAGAAAGATGATAAATCACCACTAGTTTTGTCACAAAAAGACGTTCCGGTAATGTTTGGGTTTGGTTGTGAAACATCTCAGTCTTGTGTAGCGCAGGATTGTGCAAAGAGAAGTGGGAATTCAAGTCCCATTGTAGAAGTGAGAGTACAGCCATTGGCTACTGACATACATTGCTCTCTTATTGATAAATCAGAATCTCTCAAGTGTGAAGCTTCCCAGTCTACTGAAGTGAAGACTCCTAAAGCATCTCAAGACAAAGAAAATAAAACCGTCATTAACAGGAGATTTGGAACGTCTAACAATGGCCTAAGAATCAATACAAGTATAGAAAATTTGAATCGAAGTTTCAGTTCTGAGAAATTAGAAATGCAAAATTCTCCTAGAACATTAGATTCTATTATCGGTAAAGAAAATAATCCAAGCCCACGATTTTCATACTCACCCAAATTTTTTGCTACTCCCGATTCAAAGTCACCGAAGTTTTTTGGTACGCCAGATCAAAAGTCTCCAAAATTCTTTGCCACACCAGATTCTAAATCTCCCGCATTTTACGTCGACGCACAAAGTAGGACTTCATCTCCCAGGACATTTGAGAAAATTAATTCACCTCGACTAACAAGTACATCAAGTTATAAAAGTATCGAAAGCCCACTGATTGTGTCCAATGCAAGTGGAGAGTGTTTCAAGTTTGATAAGAGTGAGTTGTTGCATTGTGAAGGATCCACAGGTGTGGAGGAAGTGGATAGTGTGTTCATTAGTAATAAAGCTGAGCAGGATGTTATGTTGAACAATGTGATAGGAGTAGGGGCAGGGACAGGGGGAGGTGATACTACTTCAGACATTATCATTCCATCAAATATACTAAGTGAAAGTTCCCTTGTGTGTGGTGAGGGTGAAGGTGAAGATAAACAAACACAAACAGATGGAGACATTACTAATGATAATCAATCCATTATAGATATAAACAAAGCTAATCATTGTGATAATTTAACTATCCCTAGTTGTAGTTCAGCTAATTATAGAAGACAAAGACTTAAATCTATTTCACTCGATTCTGATAACGCTAAATTTATAGAACAAAATCTAGGCATACCTATCGTAAAACATTTCAAACAAGAAAACTTATACGATCCAGAAGATAGCGAAGGAGGCTCGGGAAGTATAGAAAATTCCTCTCCCAGAATGTTAAAAAAATCTAATTATTTTAGATTTGACGATGACATGCAATTCAACACAAATAATAATGGCAATGAATCTGAGGTGAAGTGTGTGCCAGATGACCATGATGATACAGACAGCATGAGGACATCTCCAGATAATGTTTCTCCTAAATATTTAAGGGAGAGTTCCTCGGCATTAGCTTTTAGTGAAATGCAGCCAAGATTTTCACCTAAAGAGTTGGATGAGCTCGATGTAGAGACAAATAAAACTAATAAAAATATTAGAAACTTGACAATAGATATAAACAAAAGAGATGAAGAATTAGTAGAAGAACTGAGGGAGTATGACCATATAGAATCTGGAGAGAAAAGATTGACTCCTAAAACACCCACACTAAAGATCAAAGCAACATCTCTAGATTCATCCGAGACATTAAATCTCTCATTACCACAAAGTAATACACTGCAAGTTCCCCAGAACTCAATATCTGTTCCCAACACACCCAAGAGACATTTGAAGAGAACGCTTAGTCACAAAAGTGGGAAACTTTCTAAAGCTGGTCTTTACAATGTTGGTAATTATGGTGCAAATTTAAATGAAATATCTCCCAGAGTTGGTTCGGAAGCTCACCAACGCAAGCTGTTCATGAATGTCAAATGTCCATCAAATTACATCGACAGCGGAATATTCTTAAGAGAAAATCACGCCAATCTCATGTTGTTCCAAGCTTCCAAATATCCAATTACTAGAGGATTCAATACAAATGCATCAAATTTCAGTCGCCGGATGGGATCCTTTGATGAAAATATGGTAGACCTTACACATGGCTCTAATCAGCTTCCTACGCAAAAAGATCTCGCTGATAATCGTTTGAGTTTATCATTAAAACCATGTGATAGTTCATTGTTGGGATGTAATCTCAGTAATATTAAACAGAGCCTCAGTGTATCAAGTACCAATCTTAAAACTTTGCCTGAAGGTGTTCCTTCTAATGATTTTGACACCCAGTCATTTGATGGAAAAGCATCTAAGAAAACTCTTTTGCAAAGAAGGGGCTCCAATCAAAGTCTTACTATCAATCTCGATTCAGGAAGTATGAATCTCAAGTATTCTGCACTTAGTTTACAAGGATCTAATTTATCTCTTGCTAGCTTCGGAGCTTCATCCCATAATCTTACTAATATTAAGAATAGCGCATCCAATTTTAGTCTCAACACTGATAACAGACAGAAAAAGAATATTTTTGAAAGGAGAAATTCTAATACCTCATTAACATTTAACTTAGATTATACAAACCAACAAGCCAAACTTTATACAAATAGTTGTAATTCCAATGTACAAGGCTCTCATTACAATTTAACTGATGAAACAAATAAAAAGTGTTTATTACAAAGGCGGGGATCCAACACAAGTCTGACATTAAATTTACAAGGATCTTCCAACACCAACTTGAATAGGTGCACCAGCAACACCTCACTCAATATACAGAATGACGGGAAAGGAGGTCGGAAGAGGGGACTTCTGGAAAGAAGGAGTAGCAATACTTCTCTCACACTAAATATCTGCGGAACAAACAATCAGATGGATTCAAACCGTGTCCTCAGTGTTTCTAATTACAACTTGGATGGGTCAGGATGCAACTTGAGTCAATACAATAGTAACCAAAGCATCAACAATCCTAGTGAACATAAGAAGGGATTATTAGAGAGGCGTAACTCAAACACATCCTTAACATTAAACTTGAATAATTATCTTATCCAAGGAGTTGGTGGAGAGACCATGAGATATATTGAGATTGATGATGCGGACATACAGAAGAATTATGAATGTAAAGTCGCAGATGCTTCTCAGAGTGGGCAACAAAAAGAGAAACATAGAAAATCACTCAGTACAGAGAATCTCTTTCCAAAATCATACAAGTCAAGAAACAGAAATTCTGAGAATGTTTGTTCGTTTGGCTCTCACGATAACCTTTGGTCATATTCATATTCTGGTGATAATTGTGCTGAGACTTCAGGTGGAAATAATTTGACATACATTTGTGGGGATCAAGAAAATGAAATGATTTATGCATTCGGGGACCGGCAGCACATAGAGCAAGCCGGTCTCCAGGGGGCTGTGCCTGTACAGAATATTACCACCAAGCCCTTGAGTCCTCATTCCACTTCTGAAGATTTCAAAATGTATTTAGCTAATATTCAACATTTACAAAACGCATCCAATATTTTAACTAGACAACAATTAAAAGACTTACATTCTGTTTTCCAAGATGGCTATGCCAAATCGGAATGTCCTTTGGAGAAAAAATCACCGAGCGACGTCCTGACATCACAACTCTCTCATTTAATGTTAGACAAATCAGAGGAAGGGGAGTTCAACCCTCAGAGACTTCTTCCTGAGCCTGTTGCTTCCAGCTTGGAATATCAGAAATCATTGTTGAGAAATTTACATCAAGAGTTTTGGGATTTACCAACAAACTTTCAAGAAAAACCTATGGTATTTGGATCACATCCTAAAAATAGATACAAAACTATTCTACCCAACGAACATTCTAGAGTCATATTGAGGCCCGAGGTTGGACAAGTGGAAGAAGGATACATTAATGCCAATTATATAAAGGTAAGACATATACACATACTTACTTACATAATTACACTTCTCCTCACCATAGCTGAGAGGAATATACATACAACTCCAGACTCCAGGGGAAGACAGTATAAGTATCTCAACACTTACCAATCAGTATTGGCTGTTGAGGAGAACTGTAATGTGACTCTAACTACACTAATATCAAATTAATTTGCCATTTTATATAACACTTGTTTATTTGTATTTGTAGGGGCATGAATTCACCAAGAACTGCTACATTGCAACTCAAGGTCCACTTCAGAACACAATATATGACTTTTGGTTAATGGTGTATCAGAATAGTTGTCAGTTTCATAAAGATGGATGTACGAAAACTAATGAGGATCGACATTTTGGTTCTCCACAAGCAAAAAATAAGAAAAACCAAGATGGTGAAATTTCACCCGATGGTCAAGTTGGAATACAGAAAATTGTGATGCTAACTAATTTGATTGAAAACGGGCGACAGAAATGTGAGAAATATTTTCCTTCTGAGTTGAATGAAGAAATGATATTCAACAGTCCACCCAGCGCAGATTACTCTTCAGCTTGTAGCGGAACAAGTTTCTTTACCGAGAATTCAAGTGCCGTGGCTACAACCCAACTTGATGACTCCGACATGAACTCATTCAAAGTGAAGAATATTGGGATTATTAATAAGAGTGGGTACACAGTTAGGAAACTCTTAGTGGAATATAACAACAAGTATTTGAGAAAGAATCATTTACCCAATGTTGTAGAGAGCTTATGTGTCAAGCAAGAAACACAGAAGCCAGCGGAAAACTTTGAGATTATAGTTAACGAACCTGAACGAGTGGAGGGTGACAGAGATTCATGTAAAAGAAAAGAAGATCCATCTCATTCTCTTATTGTTTATCATTACTGGTTTGATAACTGGGCTGACCATAAGTGCCCTAAGGATGTCACTGCATTGTTACATCTCAGTATGGATGTAATGCAAAACAAACTATTGTTTTTTGAAGATGAAGCTAATGTCGCTATAGAGAAGAAAGGAAACCTTCATCCTCGCTCAGATTTTGTTGCTTCAAGAGCAAAAAGTTTCGATAAAACAGATCAACCTGTGTCTTATAAATATGGGATGGACAAATCACTAACTAATTTAGATTTCACTTCGTATTCTAAAGAAAAGCTCTCCGATTCAAACAAAGGCAGTAACTTGGATATTGATGCAGAGGGAATACCGAGAGAAAGAAGATTATCCGCTTTTCAGTTGGCCAAGGCATTCTTCGATGAAGCCACTAAGGCTAGTAATGTAGAGGATCCCAAGTGTAAAGTGAGAAAGAATTCTTTAGCGAGTCGATTAGATATACCGAGAAATAAGACGGACTTGCAAATTAGAAGAGAATCAATCGGGAGAATCGATTCCAAATATCAAAGTAGTGAAATGAGGAGTGAGAAATGTAAAGCAATGTCCGATATGAAAATAAAAACAAAGCAAGAGCTAAGAGAGATGCCTCCTATTATAGTACATTGCTCAGCTGGTATAGGAAGGACAGGTTGCTTGATAGCAATCATTAATGGCATCAGACAACTGAAGGCTGACCAGCGAGTTGACATCCTAGGGATAGTGTGTAACATGAGACTCAACAGGGGTGGCATGGTACAGAACTCTGAACAGTATGAACTTATACACAAAGTGTTGTGTCTCTATGAACATCTGGGTATACCTGATCTCCATTAATCTCATCCATTATTGTATGAAGTATCTCCAAACTAAATGTTCTACCTATGTATCTACGTGTATAGTGTTGTGTGTTCTGTATATTATGTTGATGTTTGAATGTATGTACTTTGTAATATACCTATTATGTATTACCGTATTAATGTATATATGCACTCTGTGACAACGTTCACTGTGATATTTGTGATTACTTTCTATGTGGTAGACTTCCATACATTATTCATTTCTTCTGACTGGACTCTGCATATAATTGGAAGAATGTTGTTGCAATATAACCGCCACTGGCTCCTGGCGCACCATTTATATATCCTATCTAAATCTAAATATTGTTTATTATTTTTTGTTAGAAGGTTAGAAATAATCTGTTTGGAATAGTGGAGTGTAGTTCTTCCCCATTCTATTTGTCTTATAGGCTTCCTGTGTTTGAGCTTTATTTACCTTTCTGCTGTACATTTATTTAAGTACCTACTCATTACTATTTTTTCTTGTAATATTCTGTCTTCCCTAGTTTGTAGTTTTTCACTTTGTGTTGCTTTAGAAGCAAGGATTGTTTTTATTGAAAAGTGTCATACTGGACTCAAAAAATCTGTCATTCAGTGCACTTTGGTGAATTTTAATTCTTGCTCCTCAAAAATTTATTACTACAGAGTGATTGTAATATTGTTGAACTCGAACATTGTTTAAGAGCGTTTCATAAAAGTTTTTTACTTCGTTGAGATTTGGTTTTGTATTTCAGAATTGTGTTGATAACTTCTGTGGTCTTATTTTCAGTGTAGGATTCTCATTTCTATTAAATTGGTAATAAAAAATAAATCAGATAAAAAATATGTTTATTTTGTGTACACTTAATAGTACCGTGAACCCTACATACATTTATTTGAAGAGTGTTATACTAAGAAACAAACACTCGCTTAGTATATTGTGAATGATATTAATTTCTTCAGTGTACTGTTAGCTTCCTTGGTTGGAGCATGTATCCGAGATAGAAGGCACTAAATATTGGCCAAATTCTGCACCTTCTAAGAAAAGATAGTAAGCGTGTTATGAGAAGGTGTTTGAGCTCGACACTCGGATGTCCATTTTATTTCTCAGACTGTATATTAGTAGACTGCTTGCTATATGACACAAAGAGTTGGGTTTCTAATAAAAGCAATCTTTCCTAGAAACGAGTCTAAGAAGATTCCCAGACATATTTTACAGATTTTCACACAACCATCTCTAGATTTGCCAGAGTCCAAAAATCATAGGCAATCACCAATCTATATATCTTCCTTTGATAATTACGTATGATTGAAAATACTCATTTTTTTTTTGTGTAAACTATTTCTGCAAAGTTTGGGTATGATTTTGATTATAACGCTTTGCACCTAACCCTTTATATAACTTCATAACATAGCTGCGTCCTTATAAACCTGAGACACAAATAAAATTTTGATCTATCAAGTACCCAAAGTATCGACCCAAATTGCAGAGTATTCAATCACTTGTATAGAGCACCACACTGCTAGCAACCCTTCATATAGTCTGTACATTCTGTATATTAGTACATAATAATGTGATGAGTATAAATAGTTGTGTGTTATGTATTCAAATTTTTACTCTAAGTATAATTTGTGATAATAATATATTGTACCTACCCTATATTTTAATTATACAAAAAACAACCATTGGTTTTACAATGTCTTTGATAAAATATATTTTACTTATTTAAGTTATTATATTATTATAGTTACCTCTTTTATACACATGGCAATTTTTGTCTGCTAATGTATTTGAATAGTTAATTTATAGGTAGATATTTATAATATTGTTTACATTAAGATAAATTTTAATATTGTTTCGATAATAGTAATTCTCGTGTTTTTTTTTTATTTGTATGTTGATAATTATTACGTTTGTTGTTAACGCTTAAATACTGATTGTATATTTTATTGTAGATTATGTCACACGATGCGCAACGTCCATAACTCAGGACATAATACTATTGTAGGATATCGTAGGAGTATATTGAAACGAAAGCAAGCTCTGCTTACTGTGATCACCACACATAATCAGCCACACAATTAAATGATTTGAGCAAAAAAAAAACAAGCAAAATTGTTTTTACTAGAATTCACTTTACACATTTATTCAATGACTTTGGAAAGCGTGACATGGCCATAGTGTGATTTAACTTTAAAAAGGCGAACTGGGAGCGTTTTTCCGAAGAACTGGATCGAGAGATTATGCACCTGGAACCAGACCCAAAGTCTTATGACAATTTCGTTACACTCGTTAAGAAGATGTCCAGAAAACATATTCCCCGCGGTTGCAGAACTGAATACATCGCAGGTCTTAACGAGGAATCCAAAACACTATTGGAGGTCTACCAGAATCTCTATAACACAGATCCATTCTCTGAGGAGACAATTCAGACCGGAGAAAGGGTGATGCAAGCCGTCTCTCAATCAAGAACACATAGATGGTGCAAGTTGGTATCTGACCTGGATATGAAACAAAACAGCAGACGCGCATGGAAACTGATCAAGAACCTTAATAATGATCCACAGGCACCACCCCCAGGTACTACAAACACAGTAACACCAGACCAAGTAGCGCACCAACTACTCCTAAATGGTAAAACATCAAGACAGCAAAAGATTGAAATTCAGCGTGATATAGAAAACGAAAAGAACACCCTACGCACCCCATTTAGCGTCGAAGAATTGAAGCGTGTCATTGGCAGCATGAAAGATAACAAAGCGGCAGGCCTGGACGATATTCGAACCGAACAAATCAAGCACTTCGGACCTAACACCATAGACTGGATCGCAAAAATGATGAACAGATGTGCGACAGCAACGTATATCCCGAAACTATGGAGGAAGTCAAAGGTTGTTACCCTTTTAAAACCGGGCAAAGAACCAAATCACCCGAAGAATTTTCGTCCTGTGTCACTGCTGTGCCATCTGTTTAAAGCTTTTGAGAAAATGATTCTCACACGGATCTTCAGCACAATCGAGAATAAGATAATACCCGAACAAGCAGGCTTCATGCCCGGCAAATCGTGCTGCGGACAGGTGCTCAACCTCACACAGCACATTGAGGATGGTTTTAATGAGGGCGCTGTCACCGGTGTTGCCTTCATCGACCTGTCTGCGGCATACGATACCGTAAATCACAGGAGGCTTCTATGGAAACTGTATAATATCACCAAAGACTTCCAACTAACCAAACTTGTGGAATGTTTCCTGCAAAACAGAAGATTCTTTGTAACACTGCACTCCAAAAAAAGTCGCTGGAGAAACCAGAAAAATGGATTGCCACAGGGCAGTGTGCTTGCACCCATTCTATATAATATATACACCAATGATCAGCCCATTAACCCTTTAACACGACAATTCATCTACGCAGACGACACTGCTGTAGCAGCACAGGCCAAAACCTTTGACGAAGTGGAAGGAAAGCTATCAGCCGCTCTCCAGGATTTGGCGATCTACTACAACGAAAATCACCTCAAGCCGAACCCATCCAAGACTCAGGTCTGTGCCTTCCATCTCCGAAATAGAGACGCGAGAAGAAAACTTAAAGTGTGGTGGCAGGGTCAGGAGCTGGAACACAGTGACTTACCTAGATACTTGGGTGTCCACCTAGACCGCTCTCTAACTTTTAAGGAACACTGCGAAGGGGTCGAGGGAAAAGTATGCGCCAGGAACAACATCATAAGGAAACTTACCAGCACCAAGTGGGGAGCTCAACCCCATGTTTTGCGAACATCGGCCCTGGCACTGTGCTTTTCTGCTGCCGAATATGCTGCACCAGTATGGTACAACTCGACACATGCAAAAAGAGTGGACGTGGCAATAAATGAGACAGCTAGAATCATTTCTGGCTGTCTGAAACCAACACCCACCAAAGAACTCTACCCTATAGTGGGTATTGCCCCTCCCGCAACTAGAAGGCATGTTGCAGCAGAAATTGAACGAGGCAAACAGCGAGCAGACCCAAGACACCCAATGTACGGTTCCCAGACACGTCATTGCAGACTTAAGTCGAGGAGAAGCTTTATGGAGACGACACTCCCGATAGAAGGCCCCCCGGAGGCCCGCCGGGTGCACCTCTGGCGAGAAAGTACTGGGCCCACACAGTTACCTCCAATGGAGGGAATGGCAGCTGGTCACAGCCTGTCGTACCCAACATGGAGGTCACTCAATAGACTGAGAACAGGTGTCTCCCGTTGTTACAGCAACCTCAAAAAATGGGGTTACAGAGAGGAAGACACCTGTGAGTGTGGTGCCAAACAGGACCACAGTCACCTGTTTTCATGTCCCCAAATAGGTGCGACATGCACGCCCGAGGATGCGCTACTGGCGAACGCCAGGGCTATCCGGGTGGCTGAATATTGGGGGTTTCAAATTTGATGGTGTTCCGGACACGGAAAGTAAGTAAGTGTGATTTATTATAGTAACAAGTAATAAATGTGTTTATTTTCTCACTGCCATTCTGGAGTATCTACTACAACATACATACTATATATCTTTATATGTTAGTGTGTGTGTGTGTGTGATCACAGTAAGCCAGGCTTAATTTATAAGGTAATGAACAATGTTATTAGTGGATTATATAATCTTTCAAATGAATATTGTAAACCTGTATTGGTATCCTTATATGTGGAAATATCTCGTGTGTGTGTTTATATGTATAAATATATAAGTGTAATATTTGATTATATTATATTTGTAAGTACAATGTATTTGTAATGAAATGGAAACACCAAATAATTCTGTATCCCTAACTACTTATGTATAATTCGTAAATTAATTATTGTATGTAATAAGTGTGTTTTTTTCTATACATCATTTTTATACCAGTATTCCATTGGATGCAAGTTCTTTCTTGTGTTTTTTTACATATTCCACATTTTTTTATTACCTACAATTTTGTATTTATCATATAATAATATACATACATATTACAGATATTGGGATGTGTGTGTATTGACATGTAGTAGTGTTTGAGATGTTTATGTTTGTTTCGCATTGTTGTGTAGTAATAGAGTATATTGACATGCTGTAATGGGTCCGAGTTTATTATCAAGTGTTGATTGTAGAATTATATTAGGTTCAAAACATGGTACTACTTTGAATTGATTAAATAACCATGCTTTATAATCAGTGGGATAATAATCTTGTTCTTTATGTTGAATGCATCAGTACTTAGATATTTTTACATGGTGAAGATGGTACTAAAAAAATATAGATCCTTCACTGAGGTAATTAACACTACATTGCTGTAATATTGCACCGTCGAGCTAGAGGATGAAATGCTCCAAGTACTCTGGCAGGAATGTAATTGTATCATGAGTTGACCATTCTGTAACTTTAGTGCAAAGGTTTGGCAGTGAATGAGTGAAGATATTCTTAACATAACCATACTAAACTCGTACTTTTTATATTGGTAACACATCTGTTATAACAATGTCGTTTAGAAATGTAATACTTGTTTTATTTATGACTATTAATTACGTATCTTTGAATCCTTCAAGTTGTGTTTAGTAATCTTGGCAACAGAACAGATTGTATGCTGTCCCCTTATATGTCCTAGTGAATGTATATAATGAATGATTGTTTTGATTTAAATAAATATAAAATAAATGTGTCAACCTGAGATTCTTCTTTTGATATTTTGAAAACAATTCCTATACTTTTTAAGTTGCAGCAGATTCATGTCTTAGCGGTAATCCAAGCGAGAACAATGTTCATACAGTACTTAGTATTACTTTAATTATGAAAATAGTACAATTTATATTTACAATTAAACTTATCCCATTATTTAAATCTGCCTATTGCAATTTACAATTAGTATGTGAAACCGGATAACAGTACAAAAGATAGGTAGACATTCATTTACACAACAAATCATACTTTGTGACTCTTTTAGACGTAAGTAAGACGATTTTATACTCTACGCCTGCGAGACAATACTTTGCACTTTACTTTCAAGATTAGGATCATCTGTTGACAATTTTCTTGATTTACTTTCATCTATGGTTATTTTTTCTTGTACTTCACAGTTTTCCAAATGTTTATTATATTGGATTGACACAATCTCCTTTAACTTCACCATACTTTCATTTTTTACGTTGGCTCTTATTGACTCAAAGAACTTCATGTAGTGATGAACATTGTGACTGCGAAAAATAAAGTACAATTATAATAAATTATTGTTTCATATAAAGATGACATGCAACTACTACATACAAACATTCAATAATTAACTTACATCATTATCAAAACGCTAGACAACAGTTCTCTTGTATTAATTAAGTGGTGTATGTATGCTTTGGTGTATTTCTTGCAACACAAACATTCACATTTATCCAAAACTGGGGTCATGTCTTCGCTGTACCTGAAATATTTTATTAATAACATTCAATATTAAAAAAAAGGAGAGGTAAAGAAAAATAATCCAAATTATTATGTAAAAAAAAACATCTACACACAGCCAAAATAACAGTTGCATATTTTGAAAAATGAATCAAACAGATTGATTGAGAGTTTTTCTCTTTGAAATTTTTGAGTCAAACAAATATCAGCGATTTTCGGAACACTCAAGCAATTAGATTATACTACCAATGTACTTAAAGAAATGGGAACAAAGTATTAAATAATTATTTACCTTTTTTCTGCCAAGTCTATCTCATATACATTTCCACTATTTTCTTTTGTAATATCAAAATTAAACGTAATGCAGCATCCCCTTTGTGTTGTGAGATAAGGTAATGTCGTATCAAATATGTCCCAGCCTTGTTGTACGAGGTTTAATAATGTTAATGGATTCCAACAACCTTGTGCTATTCGGAATTTATCATCTGGTATTAAACTCTGTGAATGACAAAAAGTTACATGTCTTTATCACAATATAGGTACAGTGCCGTGTCTCTCTGTTGCTTCCAGCACACAATTGTTGTTTGATTATACTACAGCTGGATTAAATGCTTAATGTGAATTAAATTCTTACGGTGACATTGGCGACAACATCCTTAATTGATTCAAAAGATTTATTATGCATCTGTGATCCATTGTAATCTATTCCATCCAATATAAACCCATCCAGGTCTTGGGAATGTTTCAGCATGGTACTTATATACCGTTTTCTTTCATATACATTGTTACCACCAACGATAACTCCTACAAGAACAATTCACAAATATATATTACATGATTGTTGGAGTGTAAGGGTGTAGATAAAGTACTTGGTGCTACAGTTTGAATTACATACCTAAAATGGAAGAATTTTTGCTCAGATATTCAGACTTCTTGTGTCTCTCCACACACGTCTCTAACATTGTCTCACTACGATCTACCGATTTGGTGATGCGTTTTTTGGAACTGTTGTCGTCAGTGCAATTGTCTGAGAGAACAGCGTAAAAATTTGGCTTAAAGTTCTCAATAACATCCATGTACCTACAAAAATAATACCTATGTTTTGCGAAAAAGAAGAGTGTTGTATTTTGTTCATCCTTGGACGTGCTCATGGAAGGCGAGAACAAAAAACTCTGGAAAAAACAATCTTATAATGAGGATACTAACGAATTTGCGTCAAAATATGTTTTTCCTGTTCTAGTCCACAGAGGCATTTTATCTGTCTCGAATTTTCCCAATCGCACATCTGTAGCGGGGTCTTGAAATGTTACAAATGAAGCGTGCTCATCCATTCCTGTGAAGTGAAGCAGTCCTTTCTCTTGAGCTTTTATCCCTGCTTCCATTTGCAAGGTGGAAACTAGTGGCGTTTGTAAAATCAATTTATCCTTTGTCACTAACTCCAGCACCTCATAAGTAAGATGAGGCACACATCCTCCCTACAAAGTTAACATTAACTATCAAAATAATGTGTTAAGAAACGAAGCAGTGATGTGGGAATATAATTTTGTATTGATATTAATTAATTGAGAAATTATTTCATTATCACCTTTGTGTACATCATTAGGGCCGGTGTTTCGAAAGAAATGTCATGTTTTCCGGATATTTCTGATATTACACCTCTCCTTCCATTATTCAGAGATGTTGAATTTAGTATAAATTTCATCTTTTTCATGAGTTCAAGTAGTATTATAACCCAAAATAATAAAATAGACCTAGATAACGAGGTTACTGAATAAAAAATTAGGTTATGTCATGGTTATGTTGACTTGACAGCCATCTGACAGCTGATGTTAACTCCTGAGTCCTGGTGTTGCTAGTACTTGTAGAAGTCTTGTAGGCCTTTTGGCATTCGGTCTATTGTACTTGCCGGCCATTTATATGCGTCGGCCTTGTGGCATTCGGACTATAATTATTTTTGTATAAATATTTAACTTTTAAAAAGATTTGACTTGTCCCTAAAATAGCGGTCCGCGCTTAATAGAATCAGGACAGGCCACGGAAGATGCGCAGACCTAATGCATCGATGGGGGTTTTCTCAGAGTCCCGAATGCGAGTATGGTCGCCGCCAGACGATGGGCCATATATAGGGCTGCCACCTCTCCGGGTTTGACCCGGAGTCTACGGGTTTGAGTGGTGTTCTCCGGGCTCCGGGTTAGCATAGTGTATCTCCGGGTCTGAAATTTTTGTCAGGACTAAAAAAAAAAAAAAGGAAAATACTCGGGCTCCCGGTCCCCCCCCATAGAAAAACTGGGTCTCCGGGTCAGCATAGTAAATCTCCGGGTGGAATTATGGTGTGGACCAAAAAAAAAAAAAAAAGGTCAACTATGGTCACAAATACGTTTTTTCCGAATCTCCGGGTCTACGCTCTTACAAAGGTGGCAGCCCTAGCCATATAGTTGAATTGAGTGTCCAATTTTTAGTTATCGGCGCGGTCTAATTGAAATTCACGGGGTCACTGCTGACGCTGCTAATTGGAAAAGAGATTTGAATTTGTATCTGCCGGGTCTTATGTTTTGCCATATAATATATGCATATGAACCGTATTTATATCTTCCAGAGAAAACAGTATTTTCCGTGTTAGCTTCTTCGTCATTTAGAGAATGAATAAACCAAAATGAAAGAATGACACCGGATCATAAATGTGACAGTGATAGTATAAATTCAGGAGTGCGTGCGATACACCGATAGCATAAATTCGGGAGTGCGTGCTATACACCGATAGCATAAATTCAGGAGTGCGTGCTATACACCGATAGCATAAATTCAGGAGTGCGTGCTATACACCGATAGCATAAATTCAGGAGTGCGTGCTATACACCGATAGCATAAATTCAGGAGTGCGTGATACACCGATAGCATAAATTCAGGAGTGCGTGATACACCGATAGCATAAATTCAGGAGTGCGTGATACACCGATAGCATAAATTCAGGAGTGCGTGCTATACATCGATAGCATAAATTCAGGAGTGAGTGTGATACACCGATAGCATAAACTCAGGAGTGGGTGATACACTATCTCACGAAAACACCTGGGATATTTATAAAAATATTTTATTCTTTTAATCAATGACATACATAGGTACACATATTATAAATACATATCTTACAACATAAATTATCCTTTTTTACTTTTTAAACAAAATGTAAAGCAATAAGAATCTTATGATATTCTTACAAAAATATAATAATTGCACAGCTGTATCATAAATGCAGTTGAAAATGATTTGTGGAATTTGGTGAGGAGTGCTGGTGTAGGCAACGAGGGAAAAGTTTTTTTTCATTTTAAAATAAAATATGATGACCTCTTCCCTTCTTTCCTGCATTGAACAATAAACATCTTCATATTTGTAACTAATAGCATTTGTTGGAAAAAACAGTCTATAGAATGTTAAGATCGTACAGAAGCACTGTCTTCCAACTATTGTCGTTTCTTTGTGAATACATTTTATTGAGATACCTACACACGGACTTGTTTATTTATTTATTATTTAATAAAGTATAAAAGACCTGGACCAGCTTAACAGCGACTATTGTTGCCTTAGCGCCAGTCCAGGTACAGGTTATGTTTACAAAGTGGTACTTACATGCTAATACACGATGTGATAACTGATAACAGACGTACATAAACACATGATAAACACCACAAACACAATGATACACAATTTTAAACTTAAGAAAAACAATTGTTCTTAAAAACAATTAAAACAACATAATACAATAATTAATAGAATTCATATCGCCACAACACTCACGATGACAGCCGAGTAGACTGTCAAAGTTTAGTGATGGGCAACTGAAATCTAAGTGTATCGGATTGGCATAACCCGGTAGGAATATTCCCCCGCAAACACTGTCAATAGTACAAGTGATTCTCGAGATGGCTGACAAAAGTGGCATAAGTCACCCCAAAGATGTCAATGGATGACGCGAGTTCGTTAAGGTAGCGTACCGCTCTGCTAATCGGCGAGTTGATCACGACGTTTGTTCTACTCCGTGGAGGATAGAACAGCATATGTGAACGAGACCGGCCGTATGAGTTTGGAACGAAAAAATCCATCTGAGCAAGAATTGATGGATTTTCTATTATGCCATTCAATAGTTTAAAAAAGTGCCTACATATGTAGTCCTTCCGTCTCTTCTCAAGTGTGGCGAAGCTCAGACATCCCATTACAAATAATGAAGGATACAAGTATGGGTAGTACCCATACTCGACACGATATAGGTGCCTCAAAAAGCGTTTCTGTACTCTTTCCATCCTCTGAATGTAAGTTATTTCACTTGGACTCCATATGATAGATCCATATTCCAAAATAGTACGTACGAGAGTCTCGTATAAAATACGCAACGTGCTTGCTCTCTGGAAATAAGATGAATTTCTTAAGACAAAGCCCAAAGTTTTAAATGCCTTGTCTGCAGTTTCAGTAATGTGTAAGTTAAACGTCAAGTCCGCCTCGAATAGTATACCCAAATCCTTCGATCGATCTGCACGCTTCAGTTGGTCACCATTCATGGAATATATGAAATTTATGGGGTTGCGAGCTCTTGTATATGTCATCACGAAGCATTTAGGTACACTAAACGGTAGTTTATTGTCAATCGACCATGTCACCACCGAGTCAAGATCTCGCTGTAGTAAACATGCATCATTCTGTGATTGTATTTTACGATAGATTTTAAGATCGTCTGCGTATAATAGATATTCCGAGTGCTGTATTGCACTCCCAATGTCATTTATAAAAATTATAAAGAGCAAAGGGCCCAGATTGGAGCCTTGTGGTACTCCGGAGGGTGTGTGGTAGGTGTTCGACTTATGACCCCGATAAGTAACATATTGATGACGGTTACTGAGATAACTTGCGATGTACCTAACTAAGATATCAGGTAGGCCAATTTTATCGAGTTTATTTAATAACAAGTTATGATCTACTTTATCGAATGCTTTTTCAAAGTCATTATAATTTAAAATTATAAAATTATAGTCATTATAATTTAAAATTATAATAATAATTTAAAGAATAAGTCTCCGAATCAAGCCTCATACTGGTTGGTAACTTATTATTACCCTGCTTACTTCTGACAAAATTCCAGAAACAAGAGGGATCGCTGGCAATTGTTGATTCAGTAGTCTCCATATAGCGTCGATAATGTTCACGTAAATCCTGCTTGACTAATCTCCTCAACTCACTAAATCTGTTATATGCTATCTGAGAACGAGTTTGTTTCCATATTTTATGGTATGTATGTTTCTTCCTTATGTTGTATATGAGCTGAGAAGGAAACCATTTGGGGTAGCCAATACGGAAGCTATTGTTCGCTCGAGGAAAAAAATTATCAAAAGAATTGTAAATGACCTCGTAAAACCTATCAACAGCCTCGTTCACATCTGCCGCCCCATAAACTCCCGACCAGGAACAGCCAGCCAAAGAACCCCTATACAGAGACATATTATTGCGCCCGAATTTCCAGCCCTCAGCAGCACCGTCAGTCTCATCCAAAATATGATCCGCGTATTTACTATTTTGCGTCACAGAAATCTTAATATCTACTGTTGGATGTTTAAGATCTTCATTCACTAACGGAAAGTCGTGCCTGACAACGGTGATGCTAGAAGGCTTCAGGTTAGAGAGCACAAAGTCCAGTGTACGGTTATCACAATTAGTTACATGGTTATATTGTTTCATGTTATAGAAATTTAAAAAGTAAGAATGTTCGGAGATTGGTAATTTACACGAAAACGGATTGAAATCACCAAGTATTAGGATATTTTTCTCATTTAATCTACTATAAGCACCTTCTATCTTTTGATAGAATGCGGAAAACTTTGAACTGTCAGTACCTGGCGGAAAATATACAACACATACATATAGAGTTAACCGTCTAAGTTGAACTTTAATCCACAAATCCTCTTCCTCTGTTTCTAGCCAAGGTAATCTCTCAGCCAGTTGGAGTTTCTTAGAGTTGAGTGAAAGAAGCACACCTCCGCCTCTCGTTTCTCTGTCCTTACGAAATACTGTGTACCGGTCATCGAACAATTCAGCGTCTCGCACACCTGATGACAGCCAAGTTTCAGTTATAGCGATGATATCGTAATCCTGGGTTGATAAATTGTTTTTGAATTCGTGTGTTTTGGAATTTAAGCCTCGCACGTTGGCATACACACAGGATATGGAGAAGGTGGTATTTTTCTTAGCCCGTGGTTGTTGCAGTTGGACGCGCTCGGCGAAATGTCCACTCATTGAGTCCAGTATTGGGAGGCCACATATCTGCCTTCATACAGTCCCGGAATGCACTGGCAGGTACGGTGATCTTGAAAGATGCGTGTGCGCCTTTGGTAATCATTTTCTCGACAGCTATATCTTCGGACATTTCCGGTTTCATTCTATTAAGGTAGTTTTTAACATTTTCCTCTGTCGTGGTTGGTGCAAATGAAAAAGCGTGGATGAACTTTTTCGGTTCTACGGCTATAAGTTCATTATCCGGGTTTCCGGTACCCCTTATAATTGGTCTTTGCCTTTTCTGCCGAAATTTTTCGTTTCCATGTGCCCCGGAATTATTGTTATTTACAGCAGTGGCGTATGAGTTAGTAGCTCGATTGATTCCGGGAGTATCCAAGCTGACCCCACCCGGAGGCTGAACTGACCCCAGACCCGGCTTCCTCTTCTTAACAGTGGCAGACACCGGAAGCGATACCACAGATGTTGAAGGCAAAGGGAGATGCGTAGGAGATGTTGTTGCATCTGTTGTTCTTACAGGTTGTCTGTTTGTCAGGTCCAGTATGTTCAATTTTAATTGCATATTTTCAGCCTGGAGTGCAGAAACCGTCACCGCGATATGAGCGATGCTGGCCAGTAGGTCGTTGGTGGCCCTAACGACCTGACCCTTCAAATCATTATTAAGCCTACTTTTATCCGATACTAGAATAGCATTAATAACTTCAATACTACTTTTGGCCTCGGATATGTATTCGTGTGGTGAATCCATGCTCGTACCAATACTGTGCATCGAATCCATGCTCGTATTACTATTGTTTTCTTCCATCTCATGCAGTGATTAACCCGGAACCCGATTGATTGCCAATCACTATTTTTCAAGTAGGTGTATAGTGAATTAGTTTGATATTGCCTACCTGCACTAGGTGACAATACTCTTCTGATGTTTTATTTAGTGGAATATCACTATAAATTCCCACATACACACATAAGATAACAAGCACACGTATAGAGCGTTACGTTAGGAGTCGAATGATGTAATCACCACAGCAGTTAATGCAATTTAAACGCCAAAATGAAATAAATT
This sequence comes from Ceraclea dissimilis, assembly GCA_963576895.1. Lineage (NCBI taxonomy): Eukaryota > Metazoa > Arthropoda > Insecta > Trichoptera > Leptoceridae > Ceraclea > Ceraclea dissimilis. The sequence continues at coordinate 17,672,122 of OY756361.1, forward strand.
AATTTGACAGTTCAGTTACACAAACATTACTTTCAATAGTTTGTTGCCTTAATTTAGTAATAATTTGTAGAAGAAATACAATAATACATACTACATATGTATATGATTGTGTTTGATCTGAGTCTCGTTACAGAACTTATGCAGGTATGATGTATATTCCTATTATAAGCTAATTATTGTACGTAATGTTGTAGTAACCTTTCATTGACTATCTCTATTTGAACTCAATGTCAGTAGAATACTATCACTCATCAGTTTCACTTGCACTTCGGTCTTTTGCTATTTAGGCAGAAATTTAGCCGCATTTGGGGATGATATTTATGATATTTGAGAAATCCATGACGTGACGCCGATTGAATATCTGAGAAATATTGACGCGGAGCTCTGACTCCCAGATCATTTGTTTAGTGGTTGTTTTCGCATACAAAATAAGAAGTATTCGAACTAAAAATGACATTTGCTCGGTTGCTGTCACGTTTAGTATTAGAGAATTTACACATTCATTCAGAGGGAATTTTTACTGAACATGATAAACACGAGAAATTAGTACATGCAATATTTTTGTTTTATTCTATACAAGGTTTGATGGGCATAATAGTTTCTACAGTCGAGTACAATGGTCCCTTTAAGAAGGTTAATAAAATCTTGGCTTACTTGCAAATGTTTTGGCACAATTATCTTACATATTTATAACAACAATTGCAGTGTTTTATGTTTTAGGCAAAACACATAAATATTTTTTTACAGAATAACACAGGTGTGATGCATTTATTTTGTGAAACGTGGGTTAAAATGATTTTACATTGTAATAGTACCTAATAAACAATAGAGTTGAATACAATATTGTGAATTATTGTCCTTAAGTAATACAAGCCAAAATAATAAAAAAAATACAACATTTTGTTTTTACTGAAAGGAAGGTCTTTCAATTCTTTCTACAGTTAATGGGAACACTAGATGGCTAATTTTATGTACACCTGTTCCAAAAAAGGAAAACCTTCCGGACAATATTGTCACTATTTTTTCTGACTGTTTACGACACAATTTATTTTTTAAAAATTAAACTACGTACTTTAATACTAAACTCATAATAATATTACTATATTTTTCTGGCCAACTTCATATCATTAGTTTGGTAAATTAACATTAGTAACACAATTAGACATGAGCGCCGCGCCGCCGTGGTCGCGAGTTTAGTCGGCGCGCCGTCGCCGAGCGAAAAATGCGGCGCGCCGCCGTAAGAGAATTTTGGTACTCTTTTACAGCAATAACGCGAATTTTCGCATATTTGACGCGAATTTCACCTTTATTTTGGAAAACATCATAAGTGAAAACATTAGCAAAAGGAATGGGGCTTTGAAAGCAAGATGAACCACGCTGAAAAAAAAAACGTAAAACAACCGTTTTTGTTTTTATCAAATATTTTAGTTTTATTTTAATGCATAATTGGAGCAACACCTATTTAATTAATTATTTTTGTTATATTTTATTAATAATGTATTCATTCTGTTTGTTGTTAAAAAGGTGGTCGGTAGCCTGGTTGGTAACGCGCTCAACTGTTAATCCAGTGGGCGCGGGTTCAATCCCCGACTTACTCCACTTTATTTTATTTTATTTTCTTAACGTAATCAAACAGTCACAACAACAAATAACATAAATTAACATATCACTTATAAACAGACCAACAAAGATTCCATATTTTACCTACAATATAACAAACACAAAAAATCAAAAAAAGAAAAACAAAGAAGAAAACCTGCAAGTATGCATGAACTAAAAAAAAAGAATCTGAACACTAATAGATACAAGAGTAATATGTCCACTAATAATATCCACTTCACAACACAAGCTTTTAAGCTTTCTATGAAGTGTACAAAGATGTACTGGGGTGATTTCGATAAACCCAGATTCATTTTGCATTTAAAAAATAATAGTAATAATAAAAAAAATGTTAAAAAAACGCTGCAACATCATCCAAATAATGTTATAAATATATGAAAATTAACAACACATTTTGCAAAATTGTGAAAAATTACACCCCATTTTGCAAAAAATAACAACACATTTCCCAAAAAATAACACCGCTTTTTTTCACTCCCTAGTCATAAGCATAAGTGTTATGTCAGGTATTTTTATTTTATATTTTTTTCAATTATGATCGTTTATGTCCTCCGTCCCTTTATTAAAGAATATAAAGCTCTATTTGGCACCAACAATGTGGTTTTCTTTACGTCCTTACTTCCCTAACAAAAAGTCTATGGTTCAAGGCCACGCCGCCGTACGCCGCCGCCGCCGTGAAAATTTGTTCCTCACGCCGCCGCCGCGGAATTGATCGACGGCGCTCATGTCTAAACACAATACATATAGTATACATACATAAATATTTTAGTTAATAAATTTTCTTAAATAGGACGGCCTATTATCTACTTCCTCCATGTAATTGAATAAACAAAAACAGTAATATGAATCATCTGATGAGAGACAATTGGAAAATTACAATCAAACAAGAAATCAATTAGGAGACCATTGTTTATCACAAAGTAAATGATCAGGCAACTGACACAGTTACTAGATTAGATGGTAAACCTGTGCCCGATATCCTTAAATAAGTACTAGTATGTGTAATGCATATAAACGTATGTAAGTACGTATTTCAGATTCATGGTTTTAAATACGTATGTATATTATCACAATTAAAATATGGTTTACTGAAAAAATATATAATAAATTGTATTATACATAAAGAGTAATTACTGCAGTCACCTTAAGTCCCTAATACATAATATTAAATACGAAGAAACCTAATGTACAACATGAACATTAATAAACCACCAATGTTACGGAAATTTAACAAATCAATGCCAATCAAAGCAGTCGCTTTGATATTGCCAAGTTAAATTGCGTTTCCATTGATGATATTTCTATACAACATTCTTCTACTTTCCTGACTACTCATATAGTATACAATACGTGGAACATTAAGACGGTTGGTATAAACATTTTCTTCAATGCAGAAAATGAGAAAATAAAATTATCCGTTACATTTTTTCATGAATCTTTATACAACTAAAGACCATCCAACAACACCACCACTATAACTAATCTAATCAACTAGAGTAATATATCTTACTTTCTTAGAAATTACGTAAATAATTGAGTGACAATATTATTAAATAATACAGATACGGAAAAACAAATCAAAATTTATAAGAAATTGTCACACAAAACAAATTTTGTACAAGATTGAAAGGCTTGGTTTGGTGTCAACAAATCACTTATAATCTACAATACTCTGACACATACATTATAAATATTATTAAGGTAAATTATATCAAATCAGTTATTGATTTATTGGTAGGCATGGATTTCTTATAAAATAAAAAGCATTAACATAATACACGAGTGAACGAAGAGGTGTGAGGAAACGCGGCCGCCCCAGACTGGACTGGACCGATCATGTCGACCAGATCCTCAAGGATGGGCGCATTTTGAGTAAAAGGAATCGGAGAGCGTGTATGACAAACTGTATGAGTGTGACGGAAGCTAAGAGTGTGTGTAAGGATAGGGATGTCTGGCGCTCTGTCCTCTCTGCCTACCCCGCAAGGGATGTGGCGTGAGGGTATAGATAGATAGATAGAACATAATACACACTACATAATTAGATGGTGGAAGAGTTATTTTATAATGCGTGGGAGAAAAGGTGACATTTCATATTTCTCTACAAATATAGACATTTATACTCTAGCAATGAGATATCTCTATGGTTTTACGCGGTACAGTCGTTGTGCGTAAAAAAAACCTACCTGTTAGTCACCGCACCGCACTACTGGAATGTGAATGTAAAAATTATTTTTTTAAGTTATTATGTTCTACAGCAATGTTGGTATTACTTATTAGTGCCACCACCTAATTATCAGATACATGAGCAATATATTTGGGAACTGTTATGCTAGGTAAGTTAACGACAAATGGGAACCTAAATGGCGTTATTGCATTGTATTGTCAGAGTTGTCCGAATGTTATGCTGTGGCTTTGTTTCTTCTTTTATTCAGTAGTGCGTTATTACTGGACTCCAATGTCTTAATTTGTACCTTAAACAGAAAAACAATCATTATATAATTATATCTAATGAATTAAGAATGGTGCTACTTAAATCATTGACAATCATGTGAATCTTTTGGACACAGCGAAAGCTATTCAATGTTTATTGTAACAATATAATAGAGGTACAGAAAAATGGCAATGTCTGTCATGTATTATGTTAGGAATTATAATGTCGTACACAAATTGTGTTGCCATTGCATTCCTTAATTGGTTAGTATTGTTACTGTCATGTCATTAATTATACCTGATCATAGTCCACTCTCATAGTAGCGAGGGAGCGTGTCATCTCATCCTGTACCTCGCCCCAGGCCTCTCCACCCTCCCGGAGCAATCTTCCCGTATGGAGTGGAGTTTGAGGAACGCTGCGATGCATCTTGATCCATCTACTATTCATTACCTAAACATTTAACACAATGCTTACAATACAACATAGTAATTACACAATAACTTACTAAAGTATCTATAGTGGATGAGGTTAGTGAGTTACAGAGTTGTTACAACATGTCATAATTATTAAATCAATAAGAAATATGAAATCAATAACTCGGCAATGTAATGGATGTACTTATGATACAAATTGATAATTTAAACATTACAATGTAGGTACAATGAAGTACTGATAATGTATCATTCTATATACTATGCAGTAGTGATGTTATACATAGACCCTATTGAGCTGTAAGGTCTTATAATATTACGGAGGTCTTGAAACCATCCACTACATTTGAAATTTTGATTTCTACTAAATATTTTACAAAACTATGTACTTATGTATTTTCATCAATCAATGGTATGAGATATATTCGGCGCTTTAGTTGCATTTCACATAGCCTCTTATTCACAAGTCCTTTCTCTTTTGAAGCGATAATCACTAGATAATATAATCCAATCATTGACAAACCAAATACTAATATGCGAATTTCAAGCATCTATCTAATTAACCTATAACAAGCATTGTTCGTATTCATTTTCTTATGTTTATTTCTTTGGCATTGCATACATGGGCTCCATAACCATTCAATGAATATCCCAAAATATTTTAAAATAGATAATTTTCTGCTGTAATATTGGAATAGAAAAATGTTAAGAAACTCTGATCTATATTACATTGGATAAAATATTGTATCGTTGCGTTGTTAATTACTTTAATTTGCACATGCATGGATATAAACCGGAACATGCATAAAGCAAACAATCCGAGCTCAATTTACTTACATAATCTAATCCATATTTAGTCAATATGTAGACTGCCACCTCATTCTAAGGCCTAAAATTAGTAAAGCCAGAGAGCGACTTGAGTTGTTTAATGGGAGGAATCACCTTAACAAATAAAGCTTCAACTAAATCAACAATTAATCATAAAACAATGAATTCTCACTTGTTCTATTGATAGTCTCTTGCTTGGGTCCACAGACAGCATGCCTTTGATTAAATTTTTGGCGTCCGATGAAACATTAGACCATTCGGGATCGGGAAAGTCAAATTGTCCCAAACGTATTCGCTGAAAAACAACACAACAACGTCAATTTATTATTAGAATACATATTAACATTATATAACACGTACGTATTATGGTATTGCGTAGTTTTGTACCTTCTTCATTCCGGGTGAAATGGCCAGACCATTGTTGGAGTAAAATGGAGGGAAACCACACAGCAGAATATACATTACAACACCCAAAGACCAGACGTCACAAGACTTGTCATATTTATCTGGACCCAAAACCTGCAATGTCAAATCAATGAGATATAAAACTTTGTCAAGAGTAATAAGAAAAGGAAGGAAAACATGAAACAATATTATAAAGAATATGTCTAAATACCTCTGGGGCCACATAATACGGAGTATAACACGGAGTTTGTAGTGTGTCGGCCGCGCTCTGTGTTTCCTTAGCAAAACCAAAATCTGTCAATTTCAAAATGGCACCAGGACTGTTTTCGGAGTACAGAAGATTTTCAGGTTTGATGTCTCTGTGTGCGATGTTAGAAGTGTGCAAGTGTAGGACAGCCATACATATGGAGTGCATAATCTGGAATAAATACATTGTATATTATTAATCTAATCCTGGATTAATCTAACAATGGATTATGATAAAATAAATTCCTACTTGTAGACTCAAGGTCTGAATGTGATAATTGTATAATGGGGAATATACCTCTGCAGCTTGTCTTTCAGTGAAGGCTCCATCCTGGTTGTCTTGTATTCTTTGGAAGAGTTCCCCACCTTCCATACACTCCATCACCACCAGAAGGCACTTGGATCCACCATAGGTATTGTCATACACATCAATAATCTGTGTGCAATAAATAATTATTAATTACTAGCTGTATTACCCGTGCTTCGCAACGGCAAAATTTGTGTATGGATGGTGAAGTAGGTCGGCAGTGGAACCCAAAATCAGTGGTACCATCATGTTTAGTTAAAGTACTGCAGAGCCACTAAAACTTACAACAGTTTTGGGGGGTCTGCATAATTTTTTTTTTTCAATTTGACCCCCCCCGGGAGGGTGACTATTCATCTTATTGAGGCGGAAAACTATGGATTCCACACTATTATCACTTTTTTCATTCCGACCCCCCCTAGCCCCCCCTAACTCCCTCCCCTTATTCCTGCGGATGTCGGGAGGGTGACTATTCATCTTATTGAGGTGGAAAACTATGGATTCGACACTAATATCACTTTTTTCATTCAGACCCCCCCCCTAGCCCCCGCTTATTCCTGCGGATGTCGGGAGGGTTACTATTCATCTTATTGAGGAGGAAAACTATGGATTCGACACTAATATCACTTTTTTCATTCCGACCCCCCCAGCCCCCCCCCCCTAACTCCCTCCCCTTATTCCTGCGGATGTCGGGAGGGTGACTATTCATCTTATTGAGGAGGAAAACTATGGATTCGACACTAATATCACTTTTTTCATTCCGACCCCCCCAGCCCCCCAATCCCCCCCCTCCTTATTCCTCCGGATGTCGGGAGGGTTACCATTCATCTTTTCGACACTAAAAGTTATATATATTTGAAAAAAAAAATTTTTTTTCTTGCCCCCCTCCTTGTATCCCCTACCCCCATTAGAACACTCCTTGGGGCAAGCAAAACAATTTCCCAAAGTTTCATCTCAATCGGATGAACGGTTTAGAGTCTATAAAGGATATGGTGAAAATGTTAGAAACATTGGTACGAACTAAAATATTTAAATGCAGGATTATTTCACTTCAAAGCAGGTACCTACCTACTTACAATATATTTATTTTTTGTGGTATGGCAATTTTTTGTGGTGTAGCAACTTTGCATAAGATTTTAATAATTGTAGAACATCGATTAACCAGTGGCGGAGCTACCATACATGCCCAAAAGCGGGGCTTACCCAGTGGAAATAAGAAATAAATCTCCGAAATATTATATAAAGCGTTTTCCGATGGTTCTCATTCATTTAAATATCGCGCGGTTCAATGCCGAAAATGTATCAATTATCGTTAGATGGCGCTAGTTCACACATCCTAATTCTGTGAACCCGCGAAAAACACGTAAACTCCAGTCACACAATCATACAGCCATCTTACTCTATCCCACTATTATCATTTGGGCTTGTCTCCCTTACCTTTTCACTCTCATTATTACGATAGTAGTAACATACATACCATTAATATAAGTATGTATAGTCAACTGTCAAAATTTTGTATGAATTCATAAGCCGGGCGCGAGATTTGAAATGGCAAAATACCCTTAGTTCAAAAATTTACCACGCGCGGCGCTAGTAATTCTTTCATGTCTCTTACCTACTCCTATATCATGACATTGTCAGTAAATTGTTCTATCTATCTATATTCTATACCCTCACGCCACGTCCCTTGCAGGGTAGGCAGAGAGTAAATTGTTCTATTCTATATCCTCACGCCACCTCCCTTGCGGGGTAGGCAGAGAGAACGGATCGCCAGACTTTCCTATCCTGACACACACTTCAAAAGTCGCAACGTATCGACAAAGGCAAAGTTGTTGGTGCACAACGCCATCCTGGTACCAACACTGATGTATGCAAGTGAGAAATGGCTGAAGAAGGATGAATCAAGTATAAATGCTGTCGAGATGAGATCATTGAGAAGAATGTGTGGAAAAACATTGAGAGATAGAATAAGGAAGGAAATGATTAGAGAGTTGAGTGAATGTAAAAAGGATGTTGTGACTAAAATGAAAGTGAACAAGTTGAGATGGTTGGGTCATGTGCAGAGAATGAACGATGAAAGAAATGATTAGAGAGTTGAGTGAATGTAAAAAGGATGTTGTGACTAAAATGAAAGTGAACAAGTTGAGATGGTTGGGTCATGTGGAGAGAATGAACGATGAAAGAAATGATTAGAGAGTTGAGTGAATGTAAAAAGGATGTTGTGACTAAAATGAAAGTGAACAAGTTGAGATGGTTGGGTCATGTGGAGAGAATGAACGATGAAAGAAATGATTAGAGAGTTGAGTGAATGTAAAAAGGATGTTGTGACTAAAATGAAAGTGAACAAGTCGAGATGGTTGGGTCATGTGGAGAGAATGAATGATGAAAGAATAACGAAGAAAATTTATCAGGGTGAAAGAAGAGGTGTAAGGAAACGCGACCGTCCAAGAACCACATGGCTGGACCATGTTGACCAGATACTCAAGGACGGACCTGTTTTGAGTATAAGTAATCGGAGAATATGTATGAGGAATTGCATGAATGTGATGGAAGTCCGAAGTGTGTGTCAGGATAGGAAAGTCTGGCGATCCGTTCTCTCTGCCTACCCCGCAAGGGAGGTGGCGTGAGGATATAGAATAGAACAATTTACTCTCTGCCTACCCTGCAAGGGACGTGGCGTGAGGGTATAGAATATAGATAGATAGAACAATTTACTGACAATGTCATGATATAGGAGTAGGTAAGAGACATGAAAGAATTACTAGCGCCGCGCGTGGTAAATTTTTGAACTAAGGGTATTTTGCCATTTCAAATCTCGCAAGCCGGGCTTATTCTGTGTGTATAGATGCAAATTGTAGACGTACCAACATAAAAATATTTTCACATATTAATCATGCTATTCTAATATGAGTAATATGCTTTATCTTTGCATTTGAATGTCAAAACAAACTTTATGCGGTAAACGTTCAAACAGTTCTTCGATTTTCGATTGTTTAACTATTTGAGGTTAAAAATATTATATTAGATGTTGTTTTAATAAAATGGGTGAGTGTTTTATTGTCAGGTGCGAAGAAATAAAGTGTACTGGTGTTTTGGCGATTAGAGGTAAGAGAAAAATACTAACTTTTACTAAAAATAATGATATTGGGGTTAACTGGGAGAGATCGCAGTTCTGCGATAAGTTCGCCCCAGTGAACAATTCTTTATAATCGTAATGTTCATTTACTGTTTTCTTAAAGAATAAATAAATAAATATAATTACTTCGCCAAAACCAATATCAAACTTATCAATAACTCTTTAAGTTACTAATAGTTCGGTCATTTCGAATAGTTCAGTCATTATGCAGTTCTAAGTTAGCAATATTTCAAATCTTTTGAAATGATAGCAGCATGATACCTGGGGTAGGGTGTTTCAGAATATCGAGTGTCCGAACCCCCATCTGACGCGTCCCCCCATACGCCCCCACCCCCCCTCTGCGCGGTTTTCCTCAATTTTTAGAAAAACGGTAAGAGATAGAAGAAAACTGTCAATGACAAAAATAATCGTTTATAAATTCTCTACAAAAAAGGTCGGCTACATTTTTTCATAAGACTAGCCGTTTACCCGCAGTTACCGGAGGAAATTCCGAAAATTTTTAGTCATGCAATTTTTTTTCATTACACATGTAATTTTTAAATTTTCTTTTTTTATATACGTGGGCTTACCTGACGTGCAAACCCTAGCCACGCCACTGCGATTAACAAATATTCGGAAGCAATGTAATCTATGTCAGATAGAGAAAAAATACTGCACCCATCTAGAGAATATGACATCTGTGCAACAGAGAAAATATATGAAATATTGGTATGACAAAAAGACAATATGAATATTTTGCTCTTGTCGTAAATTTTAGTTTGGCAAATGGCAAAATTTCATTTACAAAACGTAAATAAAAGCCTATTTTACCTTTTACATTGCAAATAATGATAATACCACCTCTCATTAGTTTAAAAACAACTTATCATTTTAAAAAGTGACATTTGGACTAACACAACTAATGGTGGAGATTTTCTTGAAAAACCTTGAATTTTGATGTTTTGTGCAATGAAATATCTCATTCAAGACTACAAATTATTAATTTTTTTATATCCTATGTTGATCCTGGGAATGTTTACTAAGTCCACTCAATTAATGAATGCACAAAACTATTTCATATAAAAGATTACCCCGGAATGAATTAACTGGAAATTGGACAGAAAGTATTCTCTGTTTCAAATATCTTGTCCGCTGAATTAGTAGTAATTCTATGGAAAAAATTGTAACCATGGAAACCCATGAGAGAAATGATGTGAAACGGGGAGTGAGAAAAATACAAATAAATATACGTTGTACGAACTAAAATATTTATGTGGGATTTGTTTTAGAAATTTTGCCGTGTTCAAATTAGTATGAAAATGAGTAGTTTTAACTAGTTAATGCTCGACGATTCTCTGAAACTGCAGTCGCGAAAAATAACTCATTTTCGTAATAATATGAACATAGAAAATTTGCTAAAATAAATTATTCATATATAGATATAAATTATCATATACATAGTTAATGCCAATAATATGAACAAAGATGCAATAAATAACTAGTTACAACAACAATTATTAATCACATAGTATTTCGAGTATTTTTCCTTAATTAATCAACCGGTAAATAGGTAGCAGTAATTAGAATCAATTAACGTACCATCATTATAATTTCTATGCCACACCAATTAATTCATAATGTTACTATTACATCATTACACCTAACACAGATGTTACAATATTAATTAAATTCTACTTCTTCCAAATCGGTCCCTCAATGCTGAGGATTGCGATGTTCCAACGGCATCCGTCACCTGGTCGGACCATCTCATTGGTATACGTCCACGACTTCTCCTGGCTTCAACTCGGCCAGTCATTATTATTTTTTCTAAATTAAACTAGATTTTAAATAAACTAGGGGGATGAAAAAAGACAGATTAATTGTGTAATGAGTGACAAATCATGTACCTACCCCTACAACATGCACGCAACCACTGGCTCTCCAGTGCAGGTCTACCTCCCTGCGAGCTTTCACACTGTCTCGTAGCACCTTTAGGGCTCGCTTGACCCCCGTGGTCCTCTCAACACACTGCACCACCTGAAAAGGTAATTAACAAGCATCAGAAAGGATTCAGTCTTCAAACTTGATGCTGGATGAGAATGACAATTCTTTATCAATACAAAAGTATGCCACAGCCTCTGCATAATTTATTATTATTAAATAATCTATGCAGTATTCATGTCGTAATATTAAATGACCTTTTGTCTTAATGCTTTTACGATTCATATTATCTTATCATAGGCCAGTGGCACTACATCTGTTATTTTGGTTACATTTGTAAAATAAATATTTCTGATGAGGAATATATATTTGTGCTTCCAATAATTAAATTTAAATAAGATATCACCCCTGTCACTATTTCATATCCAGTAAGGGTGAAACAATCACCCATATTGTACGTAGGCAAGGGGTACGTATCAAATTATGGATTATTTACTATTTGCAGAAGGCAAGGAATTAATAATGACATAAGGAAATGCAGGTCCTAATTATTTAATAATGCAGTTTAAATAAGGGGGCCTGTTAAATCAATACCACACTTTTCCTACATTTAACCATTGCCCCAACCATCAATTCTTTACTAATAGTTCAAAATATGTACATAATGCAATCAAATGAGAGGAAAATAGATTAATGTGGAGATATTGCTCATTATTTCACAATGGCAGGAAGTATGGTGATCTATGCTCTGGGGATTCATGAGTCATATCTGCAGTATAACAAAACTATTTACCTTTCCATTTATTCCTAATCCTAGGACGGTGTCTGATATTTCGTAATCTTTAGTAATTGGTGTCTTCTTGGGTTGCTTTGGAGGTTGATTCATTTTAGTAACAAGTGAATTTAATGTACCAGGAAGAAACAAAACTTCAATCCTATTATATAAGTAACTGTCACAACAAATCGGTTGGATGAATTACGATAAGATCAAATGTCAACTTTTTTAACATACACTTTCACGCAATCGATGAAATCTTGTAGTTACCGAATAGTTACACTTATAATTATCTAAAAATAAAAATACACCTTCACAATATTGACATCCGCAGCGACCACCATAGCACCATAGATAAAATAATGAAAGAGAAGAATATTATAGAATCGAAGATGATAGAAGAAGCGATAACAAACCATTGATAATTTTTTGAAAACGTAAGTGCTGAAGATACAGACTTAAGAAAATAAATTAAAAGCTGTAAATTTTCATGAAGATGAAGTAAAATTAAAATATGAAACTAATGCAATGAACATTTAGCGTAAATGAAATAAAATTGATTTCGCATATTAATAAAAAAAAATTGTCTACGGTTTTTAATGTTTTGTGATCTGTCAAATTTTGTTGAAGTTTGAAGTTTTCTGTCAATGTATTTTTAATCAATATGGCGGGTTTGGTGGGTAGGATTTTTAGAAAAGTTGCCAACGTTTCCCAAGGAGCTTCGCTTTTAAAAGCGACCCCCGCTGTCTCCCATGTGAGGTAAGTTTAATGCATTCTTAGATTTCCTCATGGCGTATTATATCGCGGTTTGTTGATGTCTAATAACATATTATGTAATTTGTCAAAATGTTAGGTTATTGTATTGATATTTCACAAATATTAGTTCTAGGAACGCCGGATTTTGGTATCCAGATAAAGAATGGATGCAGCAGTATGCTGGCCCAGTTATATATCCCAGCGAAGCAACAGCAGACTTGGAGGTGGGCCCATGGAATGGTATGTATCTTGATGTATTTCTTCCATCAACCTTAGACTTCCATGTTTCTTTCTCCAAAAAGAGGCCAATTAATGAAAGAGCAAAATAAAATAAACTGATGTGAATACTTAAATGGAATTTAAGATACTGAATTATTAGATGCCGTGTGAAAATTATGACAACTGACTTTACATGCACTATGTACATTGCCAATTAACACAAACTGTTTTTCCGTAGTAACTTTATTTAGAGTTTTTCCTCAACTGTGATGGAGGCAAATTACAGAAAACTCTTTAAGATCCCAATTAATTATTCAGAAAGTTAATAAATTGAAAACAAAGTATTTATATCATTTTGCAAATTGTCAAATTGTACTCATATATAAATGAACTTTTTTTATACCTACATTTTATTGTTGTTTAATTATTGATCAGGAAGTAGAGTTTCTATAACTTTACCAATGTACATTGTGGAGTAATAAATGTATTGCATTCTAACGTATTTTCTAAGATTTTCGTCTATGCTGTTATAGGCCTATATCCACCCCCGGAGAAGAGCATCCGTAATATGCACATCAACTTTGGGCCACAACATCCAGCTGCCCACGGTGTATTGCGTCTTGTTCTTGAACTTGACGGAGAGGTATTTTATTCATGTTTATAGTATTATTATTATTATTTTTTTTTTAATCTTTTTTATTAGTCGTAAAATATATACAAATTACAACAATCAAGTCACGCCAAACCTAACAAGTTTGTCGGCGTGTGCTCTTAAACAAATAATCTTAATAAATATGTAACAATACTATCCTAATTCTACTATATACATTATCTTATATACATGTATAATACATACTATCATACACAACACAATAACAAGACACTTATGTATAATACAATCCTATATAAATACAAATACAAAAGGTATCAACTATACATGGCAATATTATTTTAAATTACATTTCTTTAAAGTAATAAAACAATAATTATCAATCTACTCTTTAAGTTGTAACAGTTCATTGATATATCAATTTATTATTTAAAATTAATAAACTACAAAAAGTGAAGACATAATATGTGTATTTAAATATTTTTTAAACGATAAAACAAATTCTATGCAAGTATTCAGAAAGTGAATGGTTGTATACTAGTATTTCATTTTAACCTATTATATTTGAAAGATTGTCACTAAATTGAGTTGTTTTTGCATTTCAGATGGTCAGACACTGTGATCCACACATTGGTCTCCTACATCGAGCCACTGAGAAGCTGATTGAGTACAAGACATACACTCAGGCTCTACCTTACTTCGATCGCTTGGACTATGTGTCTATGATGTGTAATGAGCAGTGTTACAGCTTGGCTATTGAGAAATTACTCAACATTGATATACCTCTACGAGCCAAGTACATTAGAAGTATGTCTTACCTTTCTTGTTTCTTTATTTTATTGTTTACTACTCATCTAACAATTACAGCCAATTTGATGTAATTTTCTTCTCAATATAAATTATTTTTGTACAGGATCTATTGGAGTCTCAAAAACTATGTATAAATAATTGTTCGTGTATCTTCGTAGCTCTGTTTGCTGAAATAACCCGCTTACTAAACCACATCATGGCTGTTGGAACTCACGCTTTGGACGTGGGTGCCATGACACCATTCTTCTGGTTGTTCGAAGAGCGTGAGAAGATGATGGAATTCTATGAGCGTGTGTCTGGAGCGAGGATGCACGCGGCTTACATCAGGCCTGGAGGTGTAGCTATTGTACGTACTTCAAGTGTTATCCTAAACTGATATGGATTTATAATAAACTGGATTGTTTCAACACTTTCTCACAAATGATTTGGAACAATTTTAGGACATGCCTTTGGGACTTATGGATGATATTTATCAATTCTCAGCTCAGTTTGGTGAACGTTTAGACGAAGTTGAAGATCTACTTACAGCTAATCGTTTCTGGGTACAGAGAACTAAGGATGTTGGTGTTGTTTCTGCTGAAGATGCACTCAATTACGGTTTTAGGTTTGTATTTACATAGTGTGTGTATAATATGATAGTCATGTAAATATGTATATATTATATTGTCCTGAGTATGAATTAAATTTATCGTATTTTGATATTTGCAGTGGAGTTATGCTTCGAGGTTCTGGTATTAAATGGGATTTGCGTAAGACTCAGCCATATGATGCTTATCATCTGGTTGAATTTGATGTCCCCATAGGAACTAATGGTGATTGCTACGACAGGTATGGACACATTACACATTGGTGATGTATGAGAAATTTTTTTAGTTCAAAGTTTCGAATACTAGTTCCAAAAATAAACTTCATAAATGTTTTGTAAAATTTTGAATTGTATTAGTGATCTATGGATAAGTTATAATACTGTGTATCGTTTTGGATTAATTCTTATTTATTGAAGTATGGAATTTAATTCAGTACGCCCTTGTAGGTATTTGTGTCGTGTAGAAGAAATGAGGCAGTCCCTGAGAATAATTGACCAATGCTTGAATCAAATGCCTCCCGGTGAAATCAAAACAGATGATGCCAAACTATGTCCTCCATCCAGACAAGAGATGAAGGTAAGTCTTGTAAAGCTGAGAGCTTGGATATTTGTAGTATTAGCCAGAACTAGGATTCTTTGTTCCTAGTTAGATTTTGTGTTACACAATCTCCAAGTAGTAACGTGTGAATTAGTACACTGTTGTATAATAATTTCCGATTGCGTGTTTATTTGTTAGACATCAATGGAAGCTTTGATTCATCACTTCAAGCTGTTCACACAGGGCTATCAAGTGCCCCCTGGCGTCACATACACGGCTATTGAAGCACCCAAGGGAGAATTTGGAGTTTACATAGTTGCTGATGGCTCCTCTAAACCATACAGGTATGTTGTCTATTATGAATATCTTCCACATTTGTACTTATAAACAATATTACTGAGATTTGTATGTATGTCTAAATTTGTGTTTGTTCTTATTCCAGATGTAAAATTAAGGCTCCCGGCTTTGCTCATTTAGCGGCATTAGATAAATTAGGCAAGAATGCCATGTTGGCCGACATTGTCGCTATCATCGGTACACTCGATGTTGTATTTGGAGAAATTGATCGATAAACTTAATAAAACGTTT
This sequence comes from Ceraclea dissimilis, assembly GCA_963576895.1. Taxonomy (NCBI): domain Eukaryota; kingdom Metazoa; phylum Arthropoda; class Insecta; order Trichoptera; family Leptoceridae; genus Ceraclea; species Ceraclea dissimilis. Next base: position 17,688,325 of record OY756361.1, read on the forward strand.
TTCATATATATTTTATGATTTGTAAAAGAAACATAGCTTTTGAAATTGTATTTATTTTTTATCGAGACATCCATTTTTAGACATTCAGAATAAAAATGAAATGCAAATATATGCGCAACTTGCGTTGCATAATTTTGCGATATTCAACATTATGAGAGAATATTGTTTGGCATTACGGTTGTAAATTGTTAACAATACAGATATGTTAATGTTAGCACTTGTCCTTTCTTCAATGACATACATGAGAATTCAGAAAATATAAAAATAATTGAAATCAACGTCACATCTTTAATTGTGTAATACAAATAATCTGACAAACTGTAGGTATCTTATAAAGAAGTGGCCAGAAGTAACTTCATGTATTATGTAAACATTTACATACAATTACTTTACCTTTATTGATTTAATTTGTGCATAATGTAATTGTTACCAATAACATCCTTGTGCTGGCATTGGTCTCATATATGTGACGATTATAATAATACTAGTACTCTGACACATATATTACGGCAGGTTGAATCTTATATCCATAACAATGTAATGGACTCCTAAGTTGTTATTATTTATGTAGATTAATTAATATTATTTTGTAAATAAAAATGAAAACTATTAGCATTGTATCTTATGATTCATTCTGTTGATTATAAATACAATCTTTATAACGTAAAATATTTTTTTATTATCGTTAATTCCTTTTGAATTTCGTTCGCTATAGTTTTCTACGGGTTATTTGGTTTTTGCAATGTTTCTACTTCACATGTGACAATATAAAGTACACTGTAGGTAAGAGGGATATCCAGGTGGCCGAAGAAGGGTCAGCAGGCCGAGACTCTGATGCAAGTGAGGAACTGGAAATGCGCTGCGGAGGACAGACAGAGTTGGAGGCGAGGTCTGATGGTTTCGATTTGAATTGTAGAGGCATTGAAGAAGAAGTGGGTAAGGAGCTATGGTTGAGGGGACAGATTCCAAAGGGCACACCCGGCGGGAGTATCTGAAGTAAGTGTGCAATGATATGAACTGTGACTGATTTGTTGGGCCGAAGGGAACTAGAGAAATAAAGTACAGTGGAGTGGAGTCTGCAGAAATGAAACCACAAAGAAGAAACACAGTTGTGCGGCAACTCCTGTCACAATATTCTAGGACAACAATAGGCCACGGTAGTATAGCTAGATTTCTGTTAATATGTAGATTATTTCGTAGCTGTAAAGAAATGTGAACAATATTTACATCCTGTATGTTCACTATATGTACTGATGCGTCACTTAAAGTATAGTACTATATAGTATACTTGTATGTGATCTATTTCTATATTTGAAGGTTTACACCACTATTGATGTCGCGCCCTTAAGGGTCATTCCAATATCGGAACATATTGTCAAAAAACGATTAAACAACAAATGACTCGCTGTTATGTACTAATTAATTATGTATTACATTCATGTGTTGCTTACATGCTTAGGTCAATGACATGTAGATTTTGGATAGGTATTAAAAATGTAATTGGGAGGACAGAAATTAATTTTTCTACACATGAATGATGATTATGCGAAGATGTCATTCTCCGCTATGTATAAAAAAAGAAGTTACGAAACACTATGTACGCTGCGATGTCCGTTAGTATATTCAAATTGCACAACGTATATAATTTCATTTATGTATAGAAAGTATTAGATAATCCAAAGGTGAAATAGGTAGTCTCTTGCGATGACCAGAAAAATATTAGGGAAGTGTGCAAAACTGTACAACTGTGCATATTCAAACAAAGTCATGTTTTATTAATCAGTGATACGTAAGGATCAAAAGTAATTGAATGCAAATAATTTTTTGATGGTAATAATAATAATGCATGTACCTAAATACTATGGTTGCAAAAATTACATAAAAATAGATAAAAGCAAATATTTTTTGTAGGTATACATAACTAAAAAGAATTTATCTTGTGAATCTATATCGTTTAGGCACAAACTCAAACATTTTGCTCCACGGTAAACCAGATGCTAATGTCGTATGTTGAATACACTGTCAACGTCAAAATTCGAATACGGCGCCTCTCGATGGAAAAGTGTGTGAAAGTGATCACTTGAGTCAGCCAAAGCTGTGCAACTACTATATTCTTTTCGTACGGTGCATTCCATCTAAAGGTATTCAATTATATCGTAATGTGGAAAAAAAAATATGCAAAACAAAACTTTGGAAAACCCTGATATAGAGTACTGAATAAATTTTTGTGTGTGCATTTCTATTGTTATTTGCCAAATAATTATGCGAATTCATCATAATGCACCAAATAGTTACTGGAATGATTTCATTAAAATTTATGAAGTGTAGTTTTAATCAATTTATATGCAAATATATACAATCTATTGTGTGTATGCATCTATAGTATTTATAATCAAATATTAATTTAAGTTAGTACACTTTATTCCCAAGCTGTAGAATTTTTATCATAAATACAGCTGACTATAAAAAAAGATTGTTTTTTCAAGTCGAAAACGGGGCCGTGAACATCGCTCTATGAAAAAACTTGAGTGTTGCAAAGAAGTTAATAACAATTGCTAACTGTGGATTTTCATAAAAGAATAATTACTCGTGAATATACGTAAATACATAGGTAAATATATTTTGCTATGTTAAAAACAATTGTGTTCATTCATGGTGTTGTGATGTTATATAAAGATATTTTTTTACAGTAATATAATTTAAAATGGCTCATGACCATAAGACGTGGGCAGACTCTGTCTTCGACAATATTCCCGAGGACGTATACAAGGACAAACAACAAGAGAAGAAGTTTGATCACAATGTTGACCTGACGAGAGAATTTAGTAAACACTTGCAAACCAACGTTGAAATTTCCAAAAGTGAAATGATGAATGATGGAAACGTTAATAGTAATGGATTTATGAAGGAGAATAAAAAGAAACCAATGGCTGCCTATGGATATAATAAGAAAGTAATGCATTCAACTACTTTACTAAATGAGAATTCTAGAGTACACCGCGGCTCCTAAGAAGATTAATATTTATGTTTTATTATTACTGTGTAAGGTATTCTATTCACTCGTTTTAAACTTTTCAAATTATCTTTTGCAACTTCAATTAACGACTTATTTTTTGTTTTTTTTATGCATCGTATGGGCAACATCACACTTATAGTGGCAGTGGCTTATATCATTTAACATTTGTTATGTACAAGTGTAAAAAATTAAATGTTTTATCCTGAATGAATATGTTTATTGACAAAACATGTATGGGAGGTTCTGTTTTAAAATATATTTCCTAGGTATGCATCTGTTTTCATTATATTAAATACTTTCAAAAACCGCTCATTTGGGAAAAAAGTTTAAAGTTATTATGTATTACTATTATTCTTAATAAAATCTTAATAAATATATATGTCATATATTCTGTGTTTGTTTTCGCTTCCTTGCTCACTAATGGTATATAATAAATTGTGAATACGTAATCGATTTCACCATGTAAAACGTTGAGATTTTCGACCATACAAGGTGGAAGTCTAATCTTAAACGCAAAAATGTAATATGTATTAATATTTACATATATAGCATAGCATTATTTACATTATATTTTTTATTTGAATTATGTAGTTATCAATCATTTTTCCTTTATTATTGGAACGACTACGAAGTTTTCTTTGTTTTTCTTAAGTATTATAATTAAATAGGTATTTTTAATGTTAATTATAACAAATTAATGTCCATACTTAGTACTATGTTTACCTTCATACTGATTTTGACTTTATGACCCGACATTACATATATTAATGACAAAAATATTACAATAACGGAATAATAAATATTTATTAGAGCTTATGAAATATTAATCAGATGCACATAACATATCGACATATATGTACTAATAAATTATATAAATGCACAGTATGTGTGTGTATCAACTCGTGACCGGGTAAAAACTCATATGAATATTGCTCAACATGAATAAATCCCAAAAAAGACGAAAACCCTTCAGAAATTTGCTCAAGGGACAAAAGCTCAAATCTAATTGGATTTTGAAAATAAAATTAATTGTATCTATTACTATACGACTGACCAACACCCCCCATCACAGCTATATGTGGCAACGCTTAATGTCTTAACACTTAGAACTAAGGAAAGACTTATTGAACTGGAAGAGGCACTGAAAACTATAAAATGGGATGTATTAGGTATGAGTGAAATAAGAAGAGTAGGAAACGTAATTGAAGAACACAACGAGTATATCCTTTACTACAAAGGTGAAACTAAAGGCCAATACGGAGTAGGATTCATGGTGAAAAGCTACCTGAAAAAGAACGTTATAGAATTTAAGGGAATATCTGAAAGAATAGCAGTCCTAAACATAAAACTCCCTGGCTCGACAGAAGTCTGGTCCATCATACAAGTATATGCTCCAACCGAAGCAAGTAATGACGATATCAAAAAACAATTTTATAAAGAACTAACAACAACACTACATTTATGCAACAAACATATATTAGTCATGGGAGACTTTAACGGTAGGATTGGAGTAAGAAAACAAGGCGAGGAATCAATAATAGGAAACTTCGGACAAGGCATCAGAAGCGAGAATGGAAAAAAAATGATCAATCTAGCACAAGAACACAACCTTTCATATATGAACAGCTTTTTCAAAAAGAAATATTCAAACAAATGGACTTGGATTTCTCCAGATGGCTCATATCGAAACGAGATAGACTACATAGCCTCCAATAGCAGGAAATACTTCAAGGACGTCTCTACTATAAAACAGCTGAACTTCAATACCAACCACCGAATGATAAGGGCAACCCTACAAATAAAAGAACCGAAAAAAAGCAGGCGACATTACGGACTGAACTACAAAACCATGGAAACAAGATCAAACCTTCTCAAAACGACAACACAAGCATGCTCAGAACTACAAACTCTATACGATACAGAGATAAACAACATATACAAACAAACATGGGCCCCGAAAAAACAACAAAATGAAACATTAAGCCAGCAAACAAAAGAACTCATAGAAAAAAGACGCTTACTATTTGAAAATAAAAAAGATAAAGAAAACCTAAAACTTATCACAATAATGAGCAAGAAGATAAGCCATAGCATAAAAAAAGACAAAACAAAACAACGAATAGAGCGCATCAAATACCATATTCAAAAAACAGGAGGAATAAAGAAAGCCATGAAAGAATTGAGAGAAACAAAAGAGTGGATACCAACAATGAAAAATAAAGACAATAAATACGAGACTAAAAGAACATCAATTTTGAAAACCGCAACAGATTTCTACTGCCAACTATACACGGAAAATCAACCAAGCAATTTGACGATTAACCTGCAGGAACAAAATGAAGAAGATGTACCACCTATCTTAGAAATTGAGGTCATCCATGCTATATCTACCCAGAAAAATGACAAAGCACCTGGAACAGATGGCATAACAAACGAACAAATGAAATTAACTCTTCCCAACACAGCCACAACTCTTACAAAACTATTCAACACCATATTAAAATCAGAATTCATCCCACTACAATGGACGAACTGTACCATAACTCTTATACATAAAAAAGGAGATAAAGACAATATGAACAACTATCGCCCCATAAGCATGATGTCCAATGTCTATAAAGTATTCGCAAAAATAATTCTTAACAGAATCAAAAAGAAGCTGGACGAAAAACAACCTAAAGAACAGGCGGGATTCAGATCGGGTTTTTCCACACTAGACCATATGCACACTATAAAGCAATTGATAGAAAAATCTCAGGAATATGGACAGCCTTTATACATATGCTTCATAGATTACAACAAAGCTTTCGACTCCCTAAACCACAACTCTATTTGGAAGGCCCTTAAAGAGCAAGGCATCGAAAACAAATATATTAGGATTATTCAAAACATATACTCCAACAGCACGGCGCAAGTGAAATTGGAATTACTGGGAGAAAAGTTTCAGATACAGAAAGGAGTGCGACAAGGCGATCCACTATCGCCAAAATTGTTCTCGGCTGTTCTGGAAGAAATTTTCAAAAACTTGTGTTGGGACGACATGGGCATCAACATAAATGGCGAAAACCTTCACAACTTAAGATTTGCAGATGACCTGATACTACTGTCCAGAGATCCCCAAACATTACAAACAATGATCCAAGATATCGCGACAAAAAGTAAAGAAGTAGGACTAACAATAAATAAATCAAAGACTAAGGCAATGACTAATACCTCAGAAACGCCCATCACAGTAGACGGCGAAACGATAGATTATGTGAAACAGTACATCTACTTGGGCCAAATAATGTCATTCAAAGACCAGACAGATAGAGAACTGGAGAGAAGAGTCACAAATGCTTGGAACAGGTTTTGGTCGCTGAAAGAAATACTAAAAAACAAACAATATCCGATGGCTGCAAAGCGAAGGGTTTTCAACGTCTGCATCCTACCCATCCTTACCTACGGATGTCAAACATGGGCGATGTCTAACAGACACCTGCAGAAATTGAGGACATGTCAGAGAAGCATGGAAAGGAGTATGCTTGGGTACAGGAAAAGCGACAAAAAACGAAATGTGGACATTCGGAGAACTACAAAGTTAGAAGATGTAATAGTAAGGGCCAGAAGTTTAAAATGGAAGTGGGTCGGCCACATGTGGCGTGAAAACCAAGAAAAATGGACTAAAAAAGTCTCCGAATGGACACCCAGAAAAGACTCAAAAAGGAAAAGAGGCAGGCCCAATAAGAGATGGTCTGACGATATGAAGAAAATGGCAGGATCACTGTGGACGAGGCTCACGAGGGAAAGAGATGAATGGAGAGAGATGGGGGAGACCTATGCGGCTTCAGGCTGCGCCGAAGAACCTAACCAAATACATTAGAATTTTGTAATTAATTAAACACATCATTGTCGGGAAAATGGTTAATAAATAAATAAATAAAAAAATTACTATACGATTTTTTTCAGTGTGTTAGAAACTACTACAGATTAGAAAATAACCAAACAAATAAGCGGATCTGAAATGGGATAGACAATAAAATAGTCAACATTTTATAGAGAATTCATCTACTGGAATCCAACTAGAAAGTTTGGGCTTTTATCCCTTGAGCAAATTTCTGAAGGGTTTTCGTCTTTTTTGCGATTTATTCATGTTGAGCAATATTCCTATGGGTTATAATCCGGGAACCGTATCAACTATACCACTTAGAGTGTATCACTTCTTTCATACGCTGCATCAATTTAGAGTAACATTTATAGAATCTAGGTTTTGAATATCCAACGCATTATAGAACATTAAAAGATGTTTTAGTTATTTGTGAGATTCTGATAAGATATGTTATGCTGTACAAATCGTAACAGTTTTCTAGGTGGTTGTGCCGGGAAGGTATAAAAGCCAGAATAACAGTGCCTAACTACTCATAATTCTGGTGATATTTTTAAGTACCTATGTTATGCTTAAAGGTCTGTTTTTGGAACAGTGGATGCTTAAGTTTTAAAACTAGGTATAACAGATATCTATCTATCTATACCCTCACGCCATGTCCCTTGCAGGGTAGGCAGAGAGGACAGAGCGCCAGATGGCCCTATCTTTGCACATACTCCTAGCCTCCGTCACATTCATGCAATTTGTCATACACGCTCTCTGATTCCTTTTACTCAAACGCCTCCATCCTTGAGGATCTGGTCGACATGATATAACAGATATAGTTTCGTTTATGAACACACATAAATATTAGTGTATTATTGAATGATAATTCATGACTGTTTTACTATAGCGGTAGTCTTGTGTCAATAAACTACTTCAACATTATTTTTTATGGGAGGAGAATTGAGAGAAAAAATACTTCAAAGGGGAGCAAAAATCCTTAGAATATGTAAATTTTAAGATGCACACACCAGTATCATATAGCTTCAATTTACATATCTACTTGCATTTGCATAGCATGCGTCAATATTATATGTAGTTTGGTTGGAACTGTTAGACTTTAGTTTCATAAGTGTAAGGTCAGAGTTCAAATTTTGGTAACAATGCATTGCATAATGAGAATTATGCAGAATAAATTCAGATTCATTTTTTAAAAGAATGATTTAATTATATACCTACTTAATTAATTATAGGTATGTGAAGAATTGAAATAAGTCTTTTCTACCTACCACAAGTTGTTCTAATATGTAATGGATAAGTTAATTAAAGATGGAATAACTATTTTAAAAGTACTCCATAATTGTTTAACCTGAAAAACTAGTTTTTATATTTTGCAATGCATTTTGAAAATAGGTATTTTGCATTTGAAATGCTGTTCTAAAAACCATTTTGTATTTTCCATTTCAAATGCATTTAGGTACCCATTTTGCACATCTCTGTTATTAAAACGCAGCGAAAAATATTTTTAAGGATAAGAATTTTACAATGCTGTCTTGGTGCCGACCCTAATGTATGCAAGCGAGACTTGGACGCGGCTGAAGAAGGATGAATCCGGGTTGAATGTAGTGGAAATGAGGTCGTTAAAAAGAATGTGTGGGAAAACGCTGAGAGATAAGATAAGGAATGAGGTTATTAGGGAAATGAGTGACTGCAAGACTGATGTTGTAACTAGAATGAAAGTGAATAAACTAAGATGGTTTGGGCATGTTGAGAGAATGAAGGATGACAAGATGACAAAAAAGATATATCTGAGTGAACGAAGAGGTGTGAGGAAGCACGGCCGCCCGAGACTGGCCTGGTCCAATCATGTCGACCAGATCCTCAAGGATGGGTGCGTTTTGAGTAAAATGAATCGGAAAGCGAGTATGACAAATGGTATGAATGTGACGGAAGCTAGGAGTGTGTTTAAGGATAGGGCTGTCTGGCGCTCTGTCCTCTACCTACACTGCAAGGGACGTGGCGTGGCGTGTATAGATAGATAAGAATTTTACTTGTAATGTTGATTGTTATGAACAATAATAATTATTATACAATCATAGAGTGACTTTCAATCTTTATTGGTGGTAATTTGGGTTCAATGAATGTATTGTTGAGTATAAAATTAACATAAGTAATGTTATGTTCTAGAAAAATAGTAGATAGTCCTCATTATATAATCATTGGGAAATTCCCAGTACTTTTTACGAATAACAATATTAATTGAAGCAATGACAACATCACCTGAAGATAGATATAGGTACATACACTTAACAGAAAGGTAGGTAGGTATTTTTGATTTTTCATTACACACAAAATTTTCTGTTGACGTGACAGCGACTGGGAAAAAATATGAAGATGGCGCTGGTACTGCTGGTAGAATTCATGTTGGTCTTCTAAGAAAACAAACTTAATTATTTTGATATTTGGGAACAGTAAATTTTAATACCCTTTAAAGGCTTTAAATGATAATATGTATACATAGACTTGACTTAAAACTAAAGTTGGAGAAAAATGAACTAAGTAGGTATGATTCCTGGTTTATTCATATTCATTTCTGATTCTGGGAATATGATTTGTGGGTCAGTCATTATTAAATAAATAAAATAATCTTTATTGCATACAAATTATTACATAATATATAAATAATATATTATTGAATTTCCAATTCCACTGGTTGATTATCTCTGAGTCTGAGACATTGTTGCACCGCCCATTATCTCACCTGCCACACCTTTTGTATGCATGTAAAATGTTGCCATAATATCTATTTTAAGCTACATCTGGCGAATTGAAATCAATCGGGACAAAATTCTCGCTTAAATTGATAACATACCTTTATTATATACTGAGAAAAGCATGAATTGTACGTAATTATCATTATATTCTTTTATTTAACTTACTTTGGGCTCCGAATTGTTTTATAACTCAAATTATTATTATGATTTACATCGCAATGTGTCAAAAAATAACGGAGTCGGGTAACACAGAATGACAAATCATCGCCATTATTACAAATGTCAGTTGGTGAAGACGAAAATAATAACATAATAATTTAGTTTTATCGATGTTTTGACATTATTTCTTTTTATTAATAGACAAAATATAAAAGGTTTATGAATATTCTTATTGTATTCGTAATTGTTTATTGTAAAAACATTGCTGTACACTACATATTTTGATTATTTTTACGAAGTGGGTGTATCCCAGTATAATTTGTTTACCATTCCATATATTCTTATTTCCAGGCTAACAATATGAATTATGGACGTAAAACACCTTCGACCTATAGGTCAACACCTTCTGTATATTCACATTATACAGGAAAGTGAGTATTAACACTTGTTTTTTATGTTTGTTTATAAATTCAGTACACCCCCATGTGTTTCTAAATTACACATTTCTGTATTACACTTTCAGGTCTTCTTCTAATTTAAAGTCCAGTAAGTCTATGAGGTCTATCAGAATCCCGTGGTATCAGAGACCTATTCTTCACGATGCTGTGGTATTGGATATACAGAGAGGATCACTTCTCACTGGATTCTTTTCTCTGGTTTGTGTTTATTTGTCCCAACTTATTAAAATAGATCATAAAATCCCTCATATTTTAATCTACCATCATAAGTATATCCTATTTTATCAACCAGAGTGATCAAAATTGTTAATAATGTTGATTGATTTAAGTATATATGGATAAATTAATTTGATTATTTTTACTTTTCCAGTTCATGGCATTATTTACGATTGCTGAATCAGTATTCGACATATACTGCCTGAGTATGGCTGCCCCTGGTTCCACACATTACGGATATTACATAATTTCTTTTGAATTCGTCTACGTTGGGAATATCCACGTGAGGAATGCATTGGTTGTCTTTGCCTTGTTTTCTATGTTGGGAGCCTGTACCATAGTCGTTACCAGTATTATGCTTATTAATGCGTTACGAAAGGTAAGATTAGAAATATATTATTGGTTGTAATATGTCACACATTAATTACGGAGAGTTCATCACTGTGTTGAGTTTTATGCTGCATGCCATCATTTCATCCAACCTTAGCCTCAGTTAGACATTTATAATATTAATGTAATGTAAAGTAATGTTCGTGAAGTGTTGAGAAAATAGTATACCAAAGAAATATTAGTTATACGTTTAGCGTCAGTATAGGTGCCTTTTTTGTGGTGTTAGTGAAGGGACGGATATACCTACAGGTTTGAAATAAATATTGAACGCATCTGTGTTTATTCTTGTTTACTGTGCGCTCACTAATACTACTATAACTTCGTGTACGGACTTGCGTGTAGTTACGCTGTTACTCACAAAACAAAATAGGCTCTCATATTGGCGCTGTAAGACTAATTGTCATTTTAGGTATTTAAAACTAACTTTCTCAATACGCTTATTCTACACTTATATTATAATCTTGTGGAAACACTTTCACACTTAAATGAAGTGTTTGTTTTGTATTTATAAATGAAATCGAAAGCTTGACATAATAATAATGTATTTGAATTTAAACAGTGTTCATCCTCCGCTGAAAGAAGAAGGCATAAGGTATCTCAAACACACAACACTCATAATCTATCATTCATGTTGCTTCAGTGTATTGTGTACTTATGTTGCCTACATAATTGTTTTTCTTTCACAAATTCATTTTATATAATGCACACTGCATGTAATATTATCACATAATCACACATTTTCATTTGTATTAGGTTTTGGTCAAACGGGAAGAATATTATGTATTTATATAATAATTGAATTGTACAGTTAATTGTTTTTTTTTATTATTGAAATGAATCAATTTGTTTATTTCTTCATGTGACATCACTCATGTCATTACCATTAATTACGTATCATGTTTTGATGGTAAGTGATAATGAGTTTCTATTTTTGTCTTTGTGTTTTATGTGTGTTATGAAATAAGGTAAATATTTTTGTGTTGCCTTCTTTTCATTTGAATTACTTCCCAGCACAAACTACATATTTTATTCAAATTTCATTGTGTCTTTATAATTTGCATATCTATTGTGATATTTATATATATTTCTTGTATTCTTTACAGTGCTTCCCAATTCTTTTTCCTCCATAACTTAGTAGCATTTCATAGTTCAGTAATTTGTTATACACAAATTGCAAATGTTCAATTAAAAGCTTTTAATATTTGATGCATAAACCAGATGGGAAACACTGTACTATGGAATTACTCTCTTGCAAAATGATTGATGTTATGTTTTATGTTATTGTAGGAACATGAGAAGAGAATCGTCCCATGGATTTATTCGTTTGCTGTTTTCATCCTGTTCAGATTGTTTGCCTTTATATTCGCCTCCATTGTGAATGATTTGATATTTGCATACAATGTCCTGATGACGTTGTGTTGGATTGTGTTTATTGTAGTTGGAATATACGGATGGCTGTTAGTCTACAGTCTCTATATTGAACTTGCCGACTTAACGAAACTCGAAGACTTGGCTCATTTGAGGGTAAGTTATGTTAAGTTAATAAACATATTATCTGTTACTTAACTTGCCCTATTATATTGGCTAGCCAGACACAATGATAATAATTAAAAGGTGAGGTTTTAGTCTGTAAAGAAAGACGTGGTTTTCAATGAAGGTGCTACATGTAGCTTTTTGGGAGTCACTCGTTGAAATTCAATAGGAATATCATTGTTGCCAGCACCTAAAATACTAGTTCCAAATTAATTTGTGACCATATCTTTCCTGACAGAGACGGCTTCATTGCTAGTTTAATTTATGATAGTAGTTTCACAGGAAATAGTTGCCTGAATCATGTTTCAAATCCCCTTCCACATAATATTCGTATAAATCATTTGATAGTAATGTTATGTATGTTTGTGTTATTACACAGATGGGTACCATGGCATCTCTGAATGCATCCACCACACACTCCCTGGCCGGGTCCCGCCCCACTACTCCTCACAGCACAGTCTCCACGATGCCAGTTGGTTAATGCATCTGCCACACATCTCGTACATCAATATGTTTGCCATACATACGTACAAACAGTGACAGGTAACACACACTATGATCCGTACCATCCGTCTTGTCCACCGTTCTGACGTTACCTGCAAGTGGAGTTTAGATTGTATTGTTGGTAGCCCTGATTGTCGAATCTTGTCGTCAGAGCTGTCAAAGGTTCCCAATATTCTCACATTGTATCTCTTACAAGTAACCTACAATGCCGAAAATATTACAAATAGGCGCTAGAGAAATCATTTTTAAGGCAGGATAGTTTTGCGAGTTGGAAAAAGAAAAAAATACTCCGATAATCCTTTTAAACCGCCATCACTAATTAAAAAAAATGTTGCCAGTTTATTCTAATAATTCGAAAATTGGCAATTTTTTTTAAACAACAGTTCGAAAATATAATTTTAATGTAGCAAAAAAATATAACCATATCTTATTATCACATCAAGCAACACTAAACCAAGTTTGCACCAGGGGACTTCTAACACGAAATGCATTGTAGATAAGTATCTATAATGTGATCAGAAATTTGGTACACTATGATCATTTTTATTTATTGTTCTACATGTGTTTTTAATCTCATTTCAGATACCTTTGTGACTTTGTTGTGATGACCCGTCCATATTTCTATTGTTTTACTACTTTTATTTACTTCAAGTTGTTACAATTGTATTATAATATTTGTATCATCGTATCATCGAGATATCATGTACTTTACTAATGCTTAAGTTTATATTCTCCGTCCATCTAATGGTTACTTTAAAATTTTATGTGTTTCTATGTTACTTAGAAAATTATTTTATGTCTCTATTTTTGTTGTATTAGGTTATCGTTTAGTTTGTAAGATTACCAGGTACTATATGACACACATTTTCGTCCCATTGCTTCAATAATCTCATTAAAAACGTTCCATCTTGGATATTAACAAACCCATCTCATTAGTGTCAACACGGACACACTCTCTCATTATGAATCTCAGTAATAACATCACATTATGAGTATTATAGTATAGAACTAATTATTCCCTGCGTATATTTTTGATATACATATTCTTTTATAGATGTTGTACGATCGGTGCCTGTACATTTAGTGTAGTGTTTTATAATACAACTGCATTTGATTTTAAATTTGTATTTCACTTACAGTACAATGATGTATTTTATAAATTTATGGTACAAAAGCACCAAAACTATTAATAATAATGTGTAATGTGATGTGGCCTTAATAATATGTGACTAGGTGATTTGTAAAGATAATAATGTATTAATCGTTCAGTAAATAATTTGTATTTACTGAGGGTTGCATTTGCTATCATTTACAACAATCATTATGTAATAATTTTATGAATCTGCCTTATTAAATAAATTTGTAGTTGTAAGGTAAATGTAGTGAGTAGATTTTTATATTTAGATATTATAACTTTGCAATATGTAATTGTGGCTAAAAAAATATGATGAATTTTTATACTAGATTTATGTGTGATAAATGTATTATAAATAGTTCGACAGACCTGGAATTTTTGACCCAAACTAACTATATACATACCCACATAATTTTTTCATATTTCCATCACAAAAATATTCGAGTATAGATATTATTAAAAATCATTTTCATACCAAGATGTTTTACATTATGTCTCATAATTACAATTGATTACAAATCTTGTGTGTGTTTATAAACAGGTCAAATTACATATATTAGCTAATAAAATTCAGTTGCCTTATTTTTAGTTTAAAGAAACCTTCTACTATATCAGTTACATTTCTTTTAAACAAATTATTATATTTTCTCATTTTATTTTTATGACAGTTAACTTCAAAAGTATTTGAAGTGGAAGTGTAAAAAACTATTAACTACCAAGTAGATGTGCAATCTCTCAAATTTTATTATGTTTTATTGTAAAATTCTTTATTATTCAACATTCCTTATGGAATTCTAGTGTCTAATTACGCTGTCAATATTGACGTCGTGAGGGACAGGAATGAGAATTTTACTCTCAGTTTACTTACTTTGTCTTTCATCTCATAATCTTAGAATCTCACAGGTAATCATATTTGTTTTTGTATTCCTACATAATTTGTGAACTGCCTTACCTTGCAATGGGTTATTTTGTATACCAATTTGTTTAGAATATTTTTATCTCTGCCTGTACGGGTGTACAGTGAATGCAGCACCCCTAGCGGTGCAGTCCAAAAAGCTCTGACAGATTCATACAAATTTTTGTCCAATTAGATTATGATTTATTTTATTCAAATTTTCTTACAGATTCATGGTAATGTATTTTCCCCTTATAAAATAATAATATTGTGCTATACTTTTACTCGACATTACAAAGTAAAACAGACCAATATCCATCCATATTCGTGCCTATGGATCGGTCACTGGTCAGCCAATTACTGAAATTAGCCAAAACTGATTAGATTTATTTTTTGATTTTGTTTTTGATGATCCTGTCTGGTGATTTATACTCAGAAAAATGTAAGGTGCCCTTGGGGTGATTTTATCGCTAAACGGAGCCAATAAGTGGTCCGGTTATTATTATTGTATAGTTGCGCATTTAGTATGGAAAAATGCTCTCAAACTTGACCGTATTATATAAGTGATGTCACACTTTGCACCCGTATCAGCAGTAGTGTAATAACAGACGTATAATTATATGGCAACATTTTGCATTCCATTTGACTTATTGATGTGACTTATAAAATGATAGTTATGTATTTTATGATACACAACATTTGTTTTTATATTTGTTCATAATCCGTCCATTTAAATTTTTTATAATTTTTTAAAATATACACTATGATGTAATGTAAGAAAATATATTTTATTTTATCACTTTATTCCCTTAATTAAACATAAACATGATGATTAAATATAACTTGAACTAAAAAGAGTTTCATCAGAGACCTACAACAAACGTGTAGGCATTGTATATTGTCCGTATTAGGAGATATATTAATACAAGTTGGACAATTCTGTGTAGAACGTGAAGCCTGAAATCATAAAAGATTTTTTAGGTTATGTGAACAGTTTGAACCGTCGTAGAAGTATAACGAGTTAATAAATTGTTTTCATACTTGAAGTATCTTTTCCTAGCTTCTGGAATAGTTGAATCATCGTCTTTCAGAAGGTATCTTCGTGTGCCTAAGAAATACGTTCTGGAAATAATGTTCATCAATATGTATTAGAGTTTTGCTTCAGGTGCATCATATAGACAAAGAAATTAATTTACAAGCATAACTGCTTGTTTTTTCAATACAATTTTAAAAATTTAATAAAGTTTTTGATTTGGGTATTAGGGTGGGACGATTATAACGTAGGCTAATAAAATTTAAAAAATCATGATTGAACTTACTTGCAGAATTCCTCCCACTGAATATTTCTCATATCACAGGAATAGAGTTTCTTGTCATCTTCAGACAGACTGTCTATTAATTTAGGCATATTGTGATTTGTAAAATTCCAATTTTTCAATGAAAAGAATACTACAGTCTCTTGCATTTGATGAAGTTTTTTATATAAATCTCTGAACCTGTGATCAAACATAATTATATGATGTTATGCCAAATTATTAGCTTGACTGCAACTAGCAATAAGATACAAAAATAAAAATAAGTGATTGAAATGTACTATCAATAGAAAGTCTGGACCGAAATAGATCTTGAATTAGGTGTACTTTTTCTTCTATATAAAATGTAAATTAAATACTAGTAATATATAGGTACGTGGTTTAAAATCATGGTAATGACTTTTATTACATGCAACTAGTTTGACAATAAAGTTTTTTAATTTAGTAAGTGTTTTAAATAAACTACTATATTGTCAAACACCTGATGATGCAAATACTTGTTGCGTGTAATTTTATAAGACTATATAATAGTCTTCCATTTTTATCTTAAAAAATGGACTTCCACCATGTACCGTCGGTCTAAAATCCAAATGTAACTAAATCCCATAGATTATCTACTTACATCATCTTTTTTCCCATACAGAAGCAAATGCCATCAGCAATGTGAGCAGGTATTTGATGGAGAAAAAATCTCTGTATTTTATATATGGGCTCTGATGGTTGGATGTATAAACATTTGTACCACAAGGCTTGCATCGGAGGAGTACTAACTCCATGCAGACAAGTTGTGTCGTACAATTGTCTCCATGTTATTTGTTTATCAGCCATTACGAAGTTGTAAATTTGTATATCGTGACTTCCCAATTTGTTTTCTGTTTTTAATCTAAAATTAAACAAAACATGTTATCTGATTATTGGTGAATAATCTCCGTGGCTACTCATAACTTCATCACGTTTATAATTACAAGATTATTTTATAACCATCATAGCATGGCGGTAGAATATAGGCTTACGCAGGTTGTCAGGTTGGAGGTCTGGGTTCGATTCCTGGCCGCAGCAGATGGACGGATTGGAATTATTGAATGTTACAGTGTAAAGTGATCACATTAAGCCAGCCAACGATCAGTCATAAGACTGATGGGAAGTCCATCCTTTGCTGTATATTTGTTGAGATAACTACTTATAATTAAATAAGATAGGAGGAAATTATTGTAGATGTAACTTACGTTGGAGAGTATTTCGTTGCAATGTCCCACCCAGCTGCTATGAGGCCATTGACACAGAGATCTACTGGAACAACATTGGGTATTCCATCCATATAGGCTCTAGAGACTCTGTAATAAAAACAATGGATTCTTATTGTTTGTTTTAATTTCAGCTATAATCGCAGACTATAATGAATACAGAAGTTCGATAGTAGAATATAATATTGGATGTAATACCGCATGAAACCCATTGCGACGGCTGTGATGAATCCACTCAGTCCATACCAATTATCAACCCAACTAGGGACAGGCTCAGATACGGATGGAACCACTGAAACAGAATGTACAATCAAATATATGAGTATAGCCAGAGGTATCTACATTCACATAATGTGATGTGAACTTCCTTAGGGAGGAAGCGGGATGGGTGTACCAACGCTTACGAGTCACCTTGGCTCTCCTCCCCAAGGGAGTTTACATTGCACTACATTATGTGGATTTCTCTCGCTTCTGTTGAGGAGAAACTGTACCATGTTTACATCTGCGCAATGCAGAAAAATGCAGTTCTAACATCCGAAATATTTCAAATTTGGGAGTTACATGTAGGGTATTAATGGTTGAAGATGACTGTGAGTTATTAGAGTACATGTTTCGAGCGCGGATTTTTAATTTGGAGGTGTTGGGTCCAAATTTTGTTACTAACCATGTAATATGCAGTTCGTGATGTAAGCATGAAAGTATTTGTCTCCGTATACTTTAAAAAATATATATTAAAAGATTCGTCGCTCACCAACAGAGGGTCTAAAGACACCAACTGGCAACCCTGATGCATTTTCATGAATGTATTCCTCAGCCAAACACTTGGTGAGTGTGTATGTGTTGGGCCATTTGTTTAACAATCTGATAGAGGAAAGAATATACAGAAATGTTGATTATCAAAGGCAATTCTTTCTATTCAATGAGGAACATTAGTGCTGGAGTTCACCAACTTCTTAGATGAGGAATAGCGGGGATAGGAGCCACTATTATTTTTCTATGCTGTATTAACTATTCTTAACTATAACTATGCAAAATTTTTGCTAAGTGGCTCCTATCTCTGCTATTCCTCACGTAAAAAGTTGGTGAAATCCAGCATAAGTGTATTGAACAGTAGGTGTATTAAAATGAACAAATTTTCCATGCCATTAGAGAAACATGTCAGGAAGTATGCCATAAAATACATATTAATTTGGCAACCTTCATTAATTTATGTAGTAAGTACAAGAAATATAACTTGTTTTTTAAAATTTATTCCTAAAAGCTTAGTTGACTACAATACAACGGTAATTAAATATTCTTGTTGTGTCTAGTAGTCCAACAAGTCTCAATTATTATAATGAGTCATCCATATCAACGTGTTACACCATGTGTTGAATACTGCCAAGAATATGAAATTCATATGAAAATAATGACAATATATACATACTTTGGTGTGATGTCTTCTATTATTTTGGGGTCGCAGGATTCCACAAAGTGTAACAACTTGACCCCATCCATTGGAGTCTCGTAAAATTTCTCTTCTAATTCTGTCATGTAGCAGTTTGCAAATGCCGTAGAAACGTGAACTAACGACTGGAAACATTTAGAAAAAGTAAATATATCAATCATTTTTTCCCCTCCAATACATGAGGTCTCCTCACATTGGTGGGTAGTATGGAAAATGTTAATATTGTAATGAGTTTATATGTGTAAACTAGAAATGTAAGATATTAGTTATTAATAAAATTATTTGAATTTGAATCAGATTATTCTGAACCCTGAAATATTCATAGATATATCCTTGTGCTTAATAATTTTAAACTTTATTTACAAAAAAGTCGTTTTTATTTTTAACCGTAATAGATATTTGACTTTTTAATAGCCAGGATTCTGCTCTGCCTTTACTCAAAATATGTAACCTGAAAGTTCTTCCGTGTAAAACTTATTGCGATTTAGCAGGTACCAATGCAACATTACTGAAATGTACGGTCATGAAAACTTTGAAGTTTGTATTATATATCTAGATTGTTGCTATGTGCTTATATAGTAAATCAGAAACCTGAGAGGGAAACGGAGAGAATTTTGAGTCATGAGGAGAATCAAACTTACCTCTAATTTGTAAAGCTGCTTCGCAAGGTTCACCACATCTATAGTAGCTCTGATATTCACAGCCATAGCATAGGGTAAAGGATCGTTGAATCTGACTGTAGCAGCTATGTGGAATATTACGTTCACCTGAAAATAAATAGAAACTAATAAGTAAGCGAAAACTTGTGAAAAGTTACATATTTACCCACTACCTTTTTTCGAAAAAAATACGAAATTATTATTCGACGTCAGTTGTGTTCGTTAATTCCGTTTTTTTTTCACAAATAATTCACTGATCGTGCGGACTACCATGTGAATGAATAACGTCATATATCTACAAATTAGATAAAAAGTTTTAGTTAGTCGCTCACATACGAGTAGGTTTACTTACTCCTCCACACTCATTTAGAAGTTAAATTAAGTTCGGACAATGTTGATTGGCGTCTGATAATTTGATACAAGTTTACTTATCTTCCGGACAAACTTTGATTAATCATTTAAATTGTATAATAAACACATTTACATACATTTTTGTTATTCAAGGGCACTTTAAACTTGTTTTGAATTTGTCTTTGTTAAAAATCTAGTTATTCTACGAACTTTTTTCACAGGGAGGTCATAGGCACAATTTTCGTTACAAACATAGAATACAAATAGGCGTAGATGATTATTTTATTGTTTTTTTGACCCTTTTACATTATCGGACTATTAACCTCACATTAGCCAATTTCCGTATCTTCTATCATCTCTAGTTATTGCTTATTCCGGAAGGCATTATAGAGTATTAACTATGTAAGCTTGAGCGATTATATAATTCGCCTCGTCTGAATGGGTTGATTGGTATAATATATAGTCACCTTCAATGGCATCGTCGGCAGGACCAATAACAACATGGCAGCGATTCTTCTGAGTAGAAAAAACATTCTCGGCAACGGGCTCTTGGCATTATTATTAATATAAATCGCCCAAATAAAATGGTGCAAGGGAAGGGAGGTTGCGTTGAGGAAGTCACCGCTATATGTACGATACGGCCGGGCCGGGGGTTCCCCTAATTTCCATTATCATGAACTCGAGATAACCATAACGGTAAGACAATGGCAAGACATCGATCCCAGCTGATACGTACGATCTTATAAATTTTTAAGTATAAGTATAAAACAGTCGCGGATTTGAATGAAAATAATAAATATTGTGATAATCTTGATGTTTTCGACCGTCGGTACATGGTGGAAGTCCGTTTTAAATGAAAAATGAAAACACAAAATATTTAGTTTAAAATCCACAAAATTTGTCTTTTTAGTTCGCGACTAGTATTCGAGGATTTGCACCCTCATCTTCAGGCGATTTTGAATAAAGTAAGCAGGAATACAGAGACAGTGAGTATTTATAAGAATTGAAACAATATAGTGAGAGAAGCCCGTAATTAAGAAACTTAAGAAGGTATAGATATATAGTTAACTGAGCTATCTACCTTCATACGCTTATTAAACTATCTACCTTCTTACGTTTACTTTTGTCAAACTTCATGGATTTTAAATAAAATATTTAGTGTTTTCATTTTCTTTTAAAACGGACTTCCACCATGTTTTTGTTTTTGCACCTACGCATCGTTCAAGATGTTACGTCTGTTGTCATATCCGGAAATGAAAATTATTAATTAGGTATGTTGATTAGGACTGGATCTCTATATCGGTTTGCGTTTTACCACACAATGTAATTATTGAAATGTGATTAATGATTACATACAGGTACCTAGGTAGATGACAGGTACGTATTATACCTGCAAATGTTTATTGATATTGCCTATTTATTAGAAAAATAACAAGTAAGTTGTTGTTTCTGAAATAATCAAGGTGCTGTTAATCTGTAGGTATACGATTTGTAATGTCAAGGTCACATTATATCATAGGTGCTTTAATTATTTATTATTATTAACGTTCAAAAATGTTGTGACAGGAAAAATATCACATAGGCTCAATAAAATTACAAGATGTCTGTGGTAGGCATATATTTGCCTACTAAAATTTTATTACGTAACTATATTTACTATATACATAATATCTTCCCGAGCTACATACGTTTGAAACATGTTCAAAATTGGATTAAATACAAAAATATAATGAATCGCACCATTTATTTATATTCAGTCCGTGATTTCCAGTTCGTTTTCATTTTTCATAACAATAAACCATTAAAATTTAATATCTGTACGTATGCAGGTGTTTTTGTCGGCGAGTGCATCAGATATAAATAATTTATTACAATTCTACTTACAAATGTATTTTATGGTCTTATGCCATATGCCCAGACTTATGGTAATACCTTCCTATTACACGTGCATGGATCACCAGTAATATGCATTATAAATCAGCAAATTCCTCGAACCCTTCTTAGTTCTTAGTCAATACATGTATGACAATTACTTAGTATGGCAATTGCATCAGGACCGAATTTACATTCTTTATAGGAAAAGGTTCTAACTTTTTCGCCCCCCCCCCCCCCCTTCCCCAGTCGGACGGTTCACTATTGGATTGGATGATTTTACTTTTGATTGGGGAATTATTCCGTAAAAGTGAACCATGTTTTATCGGATTTAATGTCGTTTGCTACATATCACGATAGACATCTAAGATACCTAGATACATACTTACATTAATCATATTATTGAACCTATCTTTTGGTCTATGGGTCAGATTCGGAGAGCATATAAATCAAAACAGAGAATTCAAGTTTGAGGTAGGTAATAAATGTATACCTATATTATATAATCTTATTTACAAATATTATATAATTTATCGAAAACTAAATACGCATCAAAATATTAATTTTATGATGTTTTTATAACGAACTTGTCTAATATTAAATTGAACCGGTTTCAATGACCAAGATGTTGTATATCAAATTACTGAATGAAATTTATGAAAACTAACTGGAATCGTTTTTTGATAATGTGTAACTTTATGTGATGGGTTCGAAGGTGACAGATATATGCAATGTGATAAAGTTCATTGTAGGTATTTACCATACAACAGGTCATATGACCTTTAACTGCAATATTGTAACTACCAACTACCAAGCAAACAACATATTTTATGAGCATATTAATTGTATGATGTACGATGTACCGAACTACATCACGTAAACAAACATACCAAGGGATACTATGTTTCATACCTCTTTGATTAACAAGTTTCTATCATCTTCTGAGAGTCCTAGTCCTGGAAAAGCGCAGTCTCCAGCTATGGCTTTAATCTTCTCTTTGTATTCAGGAATATCTCTCTTCACTCGAATGAATGCCTGTAGATATATTATTATATATATTAGATCTATCGATCAATCGACATTAGCTTTTTTGTAAACAAACGAATTTTCGTAAAATAGAAACATTCATTTTTTATGTACTCGCATCCCCCTTTGTTTTTGTTGTATTTTTTTTTCTTTTATTAACAAAGGTTTTTTAGCAATGCAGTAAAATTTAATGCCATATTATCACTAGGTACGAGAAATAATTTTTCTTTGCTAATTTCGCGGGAGAGTAATTTTCTTTAAAATATTTTCACTTTTTTAAAGAATTTTTGAAAAAAATCTGTAACGGTAACTCACCAGACGACTGGAGCTAGGTTTAATGCATATACTCGTATCTACCCTATTTTTTTAAACTAATTTTTCCATTTTTTTGTAACACTTACCTGTGATGAAATTAGTTCTTCTACTCTAATTTGTATGTTTTTTCCTTTCTTGTTTCTCATCAATAAATAGATGGTGCCTATTCCGGGACACGACCAAAGCAACTTTTCAACAACCACTGCAAGAAATAAACAAATAAATTTTACATATCGATATTTTATAATTAATTTTAATGTAATCTATCCCATATATGTCATGCCGCTTCCCTTGAGGGGTAGACACATTCTTTGCTTCCGTCACATCCTTGCAATCCAATTATACACTCTTTTCTCAAATAGTAAAATAATTTCATTCCTTATTCGAATACACGCAGGTAGAAAAACATTGTGAATAAATCAAATTCTCATACATTTCCCTAAAAATCCAGTGGCTCCTGTTATGAAAATATTTTTCCCTTTATAGAACTGTTGTATGGGAGTCAGAGTTCTATTTTCCCGTACGATTTGTTCCATCTCAGTTGTCTCGGAGTTGTAGTATTGTTTATACGTATTCATAGACATGACTGATTCTGAATTCTGTAATAAAACATTTAAATAATAAATATCATGAATCGATCGCATAGCATGACAGGTGTGAAACATTAAAAAGTCATTTCATTCTTATAATAAATAAGTTAGGTATTTAATAGTAAAATTTATCTTATAATTCTTATTTCATAGATTCCAATGTAGATTTTCAAACTCGTAATATTCGTTAGTCAAAAAGTATGAAAAAATTGATGCTCTCAAACTTTTATCAAAATTCTTGTTGGTAGTACATACATATATTTGAGAGAATTAAGTTGTATTGTATTGTATTAAGCTAACGATTATTGTAATATATAAACTGTCACATAAATCTGATTAAGTTTTAGTATTTCCGCAATGTTGTTATTATATCAAAATACTAATCATACATATGTACTTATTATTATTTTATGAAGAATTTACTATGTTATGTCCAGCCTACGCAATAACTTCACTACCTAATGTGGCAAGAAAATACCAATTATTTTTTAAGGTCCGTCAATTTATTAGACTATGCTAGGTCAGCTGGGTGATCGCCTTATTAGGGAGGGATACAGTACTGAGCGTGCATCGCTAGAAGGGTGATTCGCAAACCCGATCGCAGACAACTTGTACAGGACCCTAGAGTGAGACAACCTGGAGTCGAACTGCCCCACAAACAATGGTCGATCTTCAATAGGATCCGACGAACTGGTCAAGGTATATTTGTGAATCTGATCAGAGAGAGACTATTGAACTTACAGTGGAGAGGTATCCTGGCAAGAAGGTTGTGTGTTGTAGGGGTTCAGGAGGTGACGCAAAGGGCAATAGACTAGGTACTTGAAGAATATTGACGCGGAGCTATTACTCTTAAATAACATGTACAAAGGTCGTATGCATACGAAAAAAGAAAAAAACGTGCGTTGGACAGAACTGTGATTTCTTCGTCTTTCGAAGATAATGAAATAATCCAATCCGACAGGCATCAGACCATTCAACACATATAGTTACCGGGTGTACACTCAGAGTGTACAGTGGTAATGCATCAGACTTCCTCACCCTTAGCGAGGAAGCAATACAGTACATAAGAAATCTAGATCTGAGTCTTTGACATAATTAATGTTAATTAATAATATAGGCGTGATGTTGGCCATACGATAAATAAATAAATGAAATAATAGGGAGATATCAAATATCTAACAGGTATATTTTGAGAACAATTGCTCGTAGTAATGCAGACCTAGAGGTACCTTCCTATAGTTCCTACCCTGCCTAATTTCAGGTTTCCTGCACCCGTTACAGCTTTTTATCATGAACTACCTATAGGTAGGAAAATAAAATCATATGGACCTACGGCGTTTTTTAAGACGATTTTATCGCTTTCGCAACACAGTATTTTTATAAACCTTTAAGTATGGACATGGGGTCACACGGGCCCCTCACGGTTCCTAATTTTCGATTTTACCCACTTCCCCGCATGACCCGCTGCTTAGGTGCTCAGTAGCTTCGGTTTTAGTGGCAAAACGACTAATAAGGTGGGTTGTTGTATCGTCGGCTGCACATTGGGTGAGTTATTCTATTTCAAAATTTTATAGGGGCCCGTGTGACCTCACGTCCATGTTACCCATACAAAATAATCTGGAATTTCCCATACAAAAAAGTGAGTATCAGGAGCAGACATGCTCCCAGAAAAACCTCCTACTCAGGAAATCTATCCAGCTAAGCGAAAGACATTACCAAAACTAAAATGGAAGTTTGATTACATAGTTATTCACACTTTTGTAAGTTGATTATAGGCGAAACGTCTTAGTAATTTAAGACGTATTGGGCCATTGTCAGAATTTTTATGTTTCATGTTAAGAAGATTTCTTTTTATGCTTTATGTTTAGTGTAATGTAGATTTAACGATAAGCATGTTGATTTTACTAAGAAGTTTAATTTTGGTAGTTTTTTGTTAATATAACTGATTTCGAGTAAATTTAGACCGAAAACTGCCCTAAAGTGTTAATATGCTTAATGTATAAGAAAAAATAAATATTTATTGAATAAATGTAAATTCTTTGAGTTTGGTACTAATCAAATGAAATAATAAAAATGATAACACACCATTAACATAAGTACTTTCTGAAAAAAAATGCATTGAAATATGGGGGCCCATGAGGCCTCACGTCCATAGTAGTGTAACAAAAAAATGACGTCCATACTTAAAGGTAAACTGTCTTTTCTTTGAAATAAAAAGAAAAGCTTGCTTGCGATTTCGTTTTCGCTCAATTTTCCGATTCACTTTACGATGAGGGTTTCGTGTCTACTTTGATATCATACAATCCCATTGGGGCAGTAATGAAAAAGTTCACAATTTTTTAACAGTTAATTGCATTCATAGGTGGAAATTACAGAAAATAAAATCTAAACCGTTATTTTTCCTAAATTCTAATTTATATTATCAGTTATCTACTACTACTTGGGGTTAGCTGGCAGAGATCGCAGCGCTGTGATAAGCTCTCCATAGTAAACAAATGTTACGCTCTTTCATTACTTGCATTTTGTTCACTTTTAAAGTGTAAATAAATAATAATAAGAAATGAATAATTTATTTGTTGTCGTAAGTCGAGAAAATATTTGTAAATTAAATAAATATGAATTGTTAAATATTAAGTAGGTACTTACTCTTTAACTAAATTGAAAAACACCTAATCGAACAATACTATAAAATATTATAAAAGATAAAATATTTTCCGACACCGCAATTAAAGAAAACAGTGTTGAAGTTATGGTGGGTGGATGTCAACTGACACATCGAGTAAAATTATAAAATAGGCTTTGCCTTTGCGATGGCCCACAAAGGAAAATGCTACAAAAAATATAAATAAGGAAGATAGTCTTTTGTCTCGTCTCGCACTTTGAATGTCAAGTTTCTAGATTATAATGCGAGTACCTACTCGTATAAATAATTAAGTAACTTTGGAAAAACCTCGACCAGCTGCTCAGTACTCATCATGCGGTCTATAAACTATAAAACATTGCTGTAATAACATAATAGGATCAAAGGATTAGTGCAGGGGTCGCTAATTGTTTTTACTCACGGACCCCTAAATTAATTATTTTAATCCAGCAGAAGTTCCAGAGAATTTTCACTAACTTAACGCTGCGAGCGAATTTTTAAACCAAAATGTTAATTGAATAACGTTTGTAAGGATTTTTTTCCTGTCACCCAGAATGCATGGTGCCGAACTTTTATCATGCTTTCTGATAAATATAATTTTATGTCATGTGTACAAAAATATTGTAAATTAAATAAATAAAACGTTATTAAAAAAAAAAACATTTTCAAATGGCGGGTTTATTAAAATGAGGAGAGTGTAAGACAAAACATATGGAATGCAGCGAGCTAGATATGTTACACGTAGATGAATTATTTTTTGGGGTTGCGGTTGGCTTGCTGTGGATTAGAAATACCACCGTAACATTGGCAACCGCTGCTTGAGTGAGTCGAATAAATTTTCCATAATGTCTTATTGATGCACAAATACAGTGATAATTTTGAGTTAACGGAATAAATTCGCAGACTTGGTAAATGTGAATATATTTTATTCCTCCTAAACCATCCCAATGGTGGCGGGGTAAACAGTGAAAGCTGTAGGTATGTACCTACTACCTGTGCTTGTGTAAAAACAAGAACACATATTATGAACTTCAAATATTTATATGCAAATGTTTGCAATGCAACAAAAAACTTTTTCGCGCGTAAACCTTTCTTACATAACAACTTTTCTTAGTAGGCAGGTGGGTACGTTCTGATGAGTGAAAATTAAATGCTTGCAAACGATTGCAGTCAGAGACGGCCCAAGGTTGCGCGTTGTCCCGGGCGAATTGATTTTGCGGCCAAGACATCCTGAAGGTTGTAATTTTTTTGCTCATTGTTATCATTGGCTGATAGTATTTTTAAGTACATAGTTGATCATTAGCAAAAAATGATAACATGAAAAATGAAAATGGATGTTTTCTGTCGATTGCTAGGCCTAAATGAAACAGAAAACAAAAAAAAAATCAGAACGGTGATTGAGAGAAAAGGGCAAGGCTAATTAAGCATAGGTAGATTTCTCTGCTATTTTGCAAAAATTCTTTAAGGCCCATCCGCAAATATTTTTCGAGTAGTTATCCTATTTTTGTATTATTACTGGTGAGCGCGGGGCCCCGAGTGATCATGACCTACCTCCCCAAACGTGAGGGCCGCCTCTGATTGCAGATGTGGGTAATAAAAATGAAGTTGATAAATTATTTAATCATACTTCTAACCTACTTCATAAGACAACCTGTGCACGTATAACACTCATAGGCGTCGCGAGCTTCGGAGCTAGGGAGGGGTAACAAAATTGAAGTATAGTATTTGTATAGTACAGAAACGCGTGAATAGCGCAGCAGGCGAAATTTTTAAAAAGAAAAGCGGTGAAGAAGTGATTTTTTTTATGGAACAATTGCATTTTCTGAAAATTTATGATATGACGGGAAAATGTGTGCTAATGTGATTTATCATCATTTAGTATGAGGAAGTATATACCTATTCCAATCTTTAGGAGGGGGAGGGGGGGCAGCAGCCCCCCCTGACGACGCTCATGATACCACTTACACTCTCTGATACTGATACCAATGCATCTGTTGCTGCCTGGTGAAATGCAGTGAAGGACAACTTCTTCAAACAAAATAAAGGATTTTTATTATTTTGTTTTTCTTAATATCTCGGACACTGGCTGTTGCAAAATATTTGACATTGACATAATTTATGCAAAGTGTCAATAAACTTGTGCAACCGAATTTACTTTTCAAGTAGATACTTACCTAAATACAGAACTTTGTAATATTGTGGTTTAACAATTTTTATTTAAGTTTTTTTTTTATTATTATTTTTTTTTAATAAAATAATCTGGGTTTATCGAAATAAACCCAAATACATCTTTGTACACTTCACAGAAAGCTTAAAAGCTTGTGTTGTGAAGTGGAGTAGGTCGGGGATTGAACCCGCGCCCACTGAATTAACAGTCGAGCGCGTTACCAACCACCTCGTATTAACAAAAATAAACCACCAGAGATGATCAGCCTCTCTCAGCTATGTATGTCTATAATATATAACTCTAACTGCAGTCTCTCCTTAAACACATCTTCGGCGGCGGCGGAGGTTCATATTGGAAGCCGTTTGTCTGGGATCTGGATGACGTGTCCAAGCTATTTCAGCTGGTGCCTCTCTATAAAGAGGAGTGTGGATTCTACCCTGAGTGCATCTTGAAAGTAATCTAATCTTCCTCATACACTCTCTGAGGGTTGGTAATAAATATGATATACAAAATAAAAAGGGTTGAAAAAAAGAGAAATAACTAATAAAAAAAAACAATATATTAAAGCATTATAATCATCTCTAATAATATTACATTATGTAATAATATATATGTATTCATATATTATATAATTTAAATAGTTTGGGATCTTTTGAGAATTTCTTTACAAACAACAGTATTGTGACATTGTAGACATCCAACACCAGTCTCTACCAAGTCTTTGTATTGATCCACTCTACTGCATGGTGCACCCTTCCCTCCCATATATATGATGGATATATTATAATTAATAACTCGCACATTCATGAATCAATAACAATACATAATATGTCATTTGAGTCATTGACAATACATAATAAATAATAATATTGAAACTAAGCAGTCCTCCTAGTTGTGGGGCAATAAAAATATTTTTATTTTTATCGATCTGGTCACACACTGCACAGCAAATGTGTTCAATATATTTTATTGCCATTGTCAGAGTAATTTAATATGGTTCACTAATTAGCAGGAATTTTATGTAACATTAATTAAGTAGGTATAATATAATTATTATGTAGTTAATTAATTTTTGATCACGTATAAATTGCGGTAATATGATAATTAAAAGCAAGTAAAGTCTCCATCTTATGTATTATTACTCGGACAAACAATCAACCAAATCTGAACAACAAACAGGACCTACGAAATGCAATCTTTATAAAGCGTAACGACTTTATAAAAATGTTTTATGAACTAATGAGAAATATATAAAAGATCCCACTATAGCAAATCACATTATTACATATTATCTAACATAATACATAATATTAATTATTACAATATAATAATTGCAAAATGTTTTGAACCAAACTAAATGTGTGACTGTGGGCGTTGCATGAAATGAGTTTGTAACAATGTGTTGGAAATAAATTTAAAATATCTTTCGTACATAATACTGAACTATTGACAGAATGGCACTAAACATCAACCAAATAAAATAATATAAAAAACAAGGAAAAACGTCCCAAATTGCATTGAAATCTAAATTTACTCAGGGTGAAAGAAGCGAATGTCCCGTATCCTTTATTTCCCCACATTGTGGTAAACACTGCGATGGTAAAGTCGTTCGTGTGGATGGATAGACTTGCTTATACTTTGTTAAAATTTGCGTAGTATAGTTTGAAATAAAAAGAATAAATATTTTTCTGTCAAAAGCCCAATCATTCACATATAATATTATTATAAAAAATACTTATTTGATATTGTGAGATGTATAATGACTAGATAATGAGCTATTTACATAAAAATAATAATACGACAGAATCTTCATCTAATAATTTCTTGTTTATTTCCTCTCACTAGACACAATATAATATAATGTTGCATATCTAAACACCACTCAGTACTGTGTCTGTCTGTCTGTCTCATAGTATATATATCTGTGTTGCAT
The DNA here is from genome assembly GCA_963576895.1 of Ceraclea dissimilis. NCBI lineage: Eukaryota > Metazoa > Arthropoda > Insecta > Trichoptera > Leptoceridae > Ceraclea > Ceraclea dissimilis. The sequence goes on from OY756361.1 coordinate 17,718,810, forward strand.
ATTAAATTACATAACGTATCTTTGGTTTAAATATCATCACTGCATGCACTAATCCTTGCAAAGCAGGTGTGTTACATATTATATAGGTTTACCTATTGATGAAAATAAAATATTAGAGATATGTACCTAATCAAAATAATTAATTATATCAAGTGTAAAATACACAACCCGTGTACGTTTTTTTACATGTATGTCTAAGTATTTTATTTTATAGTTTGTTGATGAATATCTCAAATGTAAAATATGACAACTTCGATGAATTAAATTGTATGTGGGTGTCTTAATAATTATATAAATTTTTATATTTAAATGAACATCAGCACTGAATGGATTAAATATTAAAAAGAGAGCAAAATTATCTTATACATATTAAAATGAGAATAATAAAAATACAACATATGTATCTAATAAAGTTGCAAATTCTATATAACAATTTATTTTGTTGTATTGGCTACAAAATATAAGAAAAGTGATTGTGTAATGTTCCTTGTAAGTGTTAATTAATATTTAAGTTTATTAACATCACATGCATCGATCAAATGCACTGAAATCAAATGGCTTTGGTAAAAGTATTTTCTGACTGATATAAATTTTGAAAAAACACCCGAGTCATTCCCTTTCTTATTATTTATTACCTGGCGTTGAAAAATGGCATTCTGTCACACTCCAAGGCATTATATCCTGAATTACTTATTTCATTTTAATGAAAGAATGAGGCTTGCCAACCTTATCGGCTCTGAGAATAGCTACAGATATTCTATTATCTCTTACTGTCGTGTTTTGTAAAGTGCAGAAGCTGTGACAGGATGTTAAAAATAAGTTTTTTCCAACAGAATCCATTTCGTTGCCTCCATCTGCACAATGAAAAAAAACTTCTGAATTACCTATGATAATTTAAGTATAACCCAAAAAAATTGAGAAAATTTATATAATAGTTTATATTGAATGACCAGCTATTTTACGGACATAGTAATTTTATACATCAAGTACTATTGCTACAATAAATAAGTTTTACATTATAATTACATATCAGGCACAAATTTATACAAACATTGACTAGATTTATTAATATCACAATACATTAATTTATTTCTGCATTATAGTTATTTACATAACCTCAAAAATACTTTTACCAAACCCCACTACAATTTGAAAACAATGCATTTGTAATATTGTATATGTACTACACTACCTCAAGTGTCATAATCTGATTAACGTACGCTTTGTATGGAACAAAAAAATAGTACATTCTATACATATCAATTTATGCATACTATTGAGACACGGGTGGTCTACCTTGCCATTTTCATTGACGTATATGAAATTCTGTACGCAATTATAACAACCCGAAAAAATGTATTCAGTAGTACTTACAAGGCAATATAGTTAATAGTACACATATGATTTGATCGTGCAGTCGTGTGTAAGAAATTATTGCAATTTTTAAATGCTAATTATAATCTATGACACATAGCACATATGGACATCAGTCGTCACAATAATTTCGGTAAGATCTCACACGAGATTATTTTTGTTTTATTCCTATTAGCAACTTGTTGGCAATAGTTTATGAGTATTGATGATAATACAAAGTATAATTACTTATTTATTTGCAGGGATTTTCATTGGGAAGGAAAGAGACTGGGCTAGATGTTTTATAGAGTGATTTATCGACCTTCAAGGCAGATGTGATAATACAATTTTCTTAAAATCGTAAGCCTTACGAAAGACTGCAATTTTCTGCAAATTATTAGTGAATGTACAAGGAATCTTGCGAATAATTCACAATTGATTAAGGTACGATTATATTCATGTACTATTGAGATATCAAAAGGAATGATTTTCATTCTCTTACCAATGGTTAGTTTCACAATCCTACTTCAAAAAATATTCAATGCACAATTTATTTTCAAGTGGATTTATGAAACAAAGGACTGCGTTAAGTTCCTTTCCTGCTAACAAAATGTTTAAAATATTTCATGCAATAATACTAGCAACATGCAGATGAAATGGATTAACCTTTCAAAAACTCATATAAAAATCAATGCAAACATTTTATGTAATCATTTTAGTTACATATATACTATATGTATTCATGCTTTCGTTTATTTGATACTAGTTATATATTATTTATATATATATATTATATAATTATAATCTAAAAATAAATATGTATGTTTAACACCACCCACATAATTTAATTTATAAATGTCATATGTATTGCACATTATATATTTTTATTTTAGTTAAATCCACTGGTGAAGTCACAACACTTAAAATATTTACTAAAATTTTAATTTAGAAATGTCTCACTTTAGTTTCTAAATCATTGTTCATTATTTCCATGTCCTTCTCAGCGCTCAGTTAAACATAACTACTATACACATCCCAATAATACATCATTATTATAGATTGAACAGAAAAAAGCGCTTCTGTTTTGGCATAAACAATAATTTAAATAATGATGGCAACACCGATGATTAATAAAGGCTTTTATATCACTACTGTATCACTGCTTGAGAATTCTCCGAGCACTTTTAAAATAAAATAACACATTAAAAATAGCAGAAACAATCCACTGCACAATTATATATAATACAAAAAGAATATAAATCATAAAAAAACATATCGAATTAATTTATATAGAGGTCGTTGTGTTTTTACATAAAGAAAACTATCCCCATATCAAAACATCGATGGGGAAAGGTTCAAAGTGAATGACATTCATACTTAATCAAACATTCAACATTATATTGTAAGCTAATATAATCAAATGAGCCAAATGCTTCGAATTATTTTGTAATAAGTACCATGAAGACATCTCATATGAAATAATTCTCCATACATTTTCACAGCTCGCAAATTAAAAACAATTTTTTTTTTACTACAATACTGTAATTTGGCTCACAAGATAGTCATTCATCACACAATTTGAAACATTTCGTGTAATATCACTTTCATTTAATACATTATTGCTTTCATAAGACCTCTGACGTGTTATCACAAATAATAATAAGTAAATCATATAACAAACTTGTGCTATACAACGCTCATCTAAATAGTCCATAGTAATGTTAAGTTATGTATTGTACATTGTACACAAGTTAGAATTAAGTAGGTACCTATATAATATGTAATTAGATCACTTAATATAAATGATTCAAATTATTTAAACAGCAATATAAAGCACCTTATTAATGATTATTCCCTCTCCTCAATCTCAGATCCCTTAGGTAGATATAATGATACGTACGTAGCGTAGATAGTATGACATATAACATCGGTGTGCAATGCTAGAGCACTGTGTGTGGTAGTATAGTAGTAGATAGTAGTATAATATATTATAATGTATTGACTAGATGGCTTCCGTGTTGAGCTGTGGCCTGAATCTCCGGGCCCGCGCGGGGTTGTTGCCCAGCAGGGTGGACTGTGAGGTCTGCGGGGGTGGCGGAGGGGGAGGGGGGCTGCTGGAAGAACTGTCTGACTGATTACTGAGGGGAGTGGAGGATGACATCAGCAGGTGCGTGGGGACTCCTCTACTCGTTTGTCTGGAACAATTACACAAAACAATATTAAATATATTTCTGCATACAATAAAATACACATCCACTAGTTGTTATTAACCTCAAGTAGTCACTTAACAAATATTTAGCGAAAGATGGACTTTCCATCAGGCTTATGACTGATTGTCGGCTGGCGGATCAATTTACACTTCAGTTTACAAAGTAACATTCACCAATTGCAATTCATTCATCCGCTGCGGTCTGGAATCAAACTCAGACCTCTAATCTGACACGCCGTTGTTCTACCTATTGTGCTATGTAGGCTAGTGACCGACGTCTATTGAGATTGGGTTGGTATTTAATAGAAAGTCCATCCTTCGCTGTGTGTCTGTTGAGATGACTGTCATTCGGGTGGGACTGATGTTTACACAAAAAATGAATTGTGACATTAAAAAAAAACATTGTTACTAACCTGTTGATAATTTCAGACGAAGGTCTCGGTGAAATGGGAGGAGGTACTGAGTTACCCAGAGACTGTGTACTACCAGTGCTGCCTATACTGCTGTGGGTCCACTGCGGCCTTCGAGGTCGGGCAAAGCGGAGAGAGAGCTGAGATGGGTCTGTCACATACTTCTCAGATGCATTCTGACGTCTTCTACGGAGAGCTGGAAAATAGAATAATTATTAGTTTTATTCAATCCTATTCTGTCTGCCACATCCCCTGTAGGGTAGGCAGAGACAACAGATCGCTAGACTTTCCTATTCTTACATACACTTCTTGCCTCAGTCACATTCATGTAATTCGTCTACGATTCCTTTTACTCAAAACTTGTCCTTCCTTAAGAATCTGGTCTAGATGGTCAAGCCATGTGATTCTTGGACGGCTGCACTTCCTCACACCTCTTCTTTCTCCCAGGTATATTTTTTCAGTTATTCTTTCATCATTTATGCTCTCTGCATGTCCCAACCATCTCTACTTGTTCACATTCATTCCAGTCACAACATTTTAGATAATACCTCTAAAACTTTGAGACTAAGGAAATAAAACTGTGGAGGAATAATGCTTTATTTTACCTGGTGTGAGTTCATTAACATCTAGAGGAGTCTGTGGACTGTCAGGCATGTTGGGTTGCTCCACTCCACTCCATGACGCACACTTGGCCAGTCTAAGGCTAGCCAATGGTATTGGCCCCACAGCCACAGGTATTCGACTCCCATTGGTTGATTTCTGGAATATGTTACATTACTAATAAGGAACGGCAGTGTGTTATACTAATGATATTCATGTATTGGTCAAGGAGAAATTAAAGAAAATTCTAATACACAATCAGAAATTAAAAAAAAAACGGGACTTCGTAAAAAATAATAACTAGTGTTGTTTGTAACATTAACAAATATAATTTTTTAGATATATTCTAACTAGCGTAGATGATTCCACTCACGTCTCTAATAGGAACTTGATTTTCTCCCCCAAGTGACGGCGTCCTCTCCCTCGTGCGGCTCCTGTCACTCGCCTCAGCTTCATCTGAAATTAAACATTCATTAAAATCCTTGCAATACAATCAAATATAGATCTTACTGTTTTAAACTAGAATGATGTAAATTACATGATTAGAGATAGACCTAAATTATTTCGGGATTGACGACAGGATGTGGTGGAATGGACGGGCATAAAGGGATCACTTAAGCCAGCCAAAGCAGACTCGTAAGCGTCGGAACATTCACCATTATGTGAATGTAGATACCTCACACTTCTGTTGAGAAAAAAAACTGAAAGACGTAAATTACCTTTCCTTCCATCCAAAATGTCTCCAGTAGACTTGGTATGTATCAGTCTCTTTCCCCTCTCCTCCTCCTCTTCTTCCTCTTCATCTTCCTCCTCATCTTCTTCATCATCATCCTCATCCTCCTCCTCATCATCATCATCTTCCTCCTCTCTCTTAGCAGCGGTTGGTGTTGGTCTCTCTACACAGTTAGTCTTCACCACTGGGTGCTGGTCCGCTATCAAGGGAGATTGATTGGTTGGCATCGCGCCCACTGATCTTACTGGCCACAAGGGTTTGGGAGCCGTAGGTGGATTCCTTAAAACATTAAGAAAAAAAATCTATATATAAAAGTGTTAATATCGTAAATCATTTCAAGGCTCTCGAGTCACAAGATTTGCCACAGTTTGTAACAGGTAATTTTCTAAAAAACCCCATAAACAGGAAGAATATTTAATTCCCACTAGGTATATAATAAAAATCTTGTTTTATAGTCAGTAAAGCCTATGAGGAAAATAGATTTGAAAAATACCAAAAGTTAGAATGAATTATGGATCCAATATTAGTACTATAACATGTATATGTTTATTGTTTTTTAATCATCCGTAGGCCTTATAATCATCAGGTTTACGTATAGATAAAATTACAAAATCAATCAGCAAACAGTTACAATAAAAGAAAATAGAGATGGAATGATACATGGTAGTATACAAAATGATATATTACCTATCTGCCTCTACAGAGCTAGCAGCCTTGGTAACAGCATATCTCCTGACTAGTAGAGAAGCAGTTCCATCTAATGGTATGGCACTCCCACTGCGGCACGGTGTTACACTACGCTGTCTCAGCACTAGATTGTCATCAAACACTTCCATTGTGCCATTCTTCACTACTTCCTTCTTAGAACTGCCTTGACTCTGTAAATTAACATACATTATAAAAATATGCCAACTATTCTCATTGGAGCAGTCTACATGGCATGTATTTAGTTATCGTACCTTTGGTTGACTAGGGCTAGGGGACTTATCACCTTCCCCTCTCTGTTCTGTAGCGTCAAAGTACACAGATGGGTCATCAATATTGGGACTATGTCCCGGCACTGCCCCATTCACCTGCTGGAGAGCACGCGGTGGAGTGCGGGACACTTCATTGTTTCTCTTCTCTACCACTGTTGCTTGAACTTTAGCTGCTGCAACTACACAATATGCACAAAATTAGTAATGCCCCATCCCTGTGTACCTTTGGTGGGATAGAAAATAGTATAACGAGTTACGTACCAGAATGCATAGGTGAGGTTGTAGGAGCTTGTATTCTGATCTCTAGTCTACCACTCACAGTCGGCTGTTCTACTGGAGGAGCTTCCTCAGTTGGACAATTCAATGCCATAACCTGAATAAAAAAATATGTTCACAGTTTAACATACTGGCTTCCTGAATAAGTCCTCATTTTTTTAAAGATTATAATGACTTACAGGTAAGCTGTTTAGTCGCAGACTTCCTCCTTTAGGTGAAGATGGTTTGTTGGAATCAGATCTCACTCCAATATTCCTCATGACATCCACTTTGTATATAATATCATCAAAGGCTGCTTGCTGAAGTAATGGAGGACTCAAGCTTTGTCGCATTACATTTCCTGGGAATTATAAATACATAATACAATATGGTGGATTGGATGACATAATACATACATTAACTGGGAATAATTTGGGAATTATTTTACCTAAATCTGGTAAACTCCAACATCGGGGTAATGTTAAATGTAAGTCAGGATAATCTTCAATACCGGCTATATTTAAACATCTGGAAACAATACATATTATAAATAATACAATACAGTGAGGTACTTCAATAGACAGAATATGAACAATGATGATGGGTTTTTACCTAATCTTTTTAGTATTCTCAGTGGGACTTTGTTTAAGTCTAGAAGGCACCTGGTTAACTTGTGGTTGTCCCCTCTGCTCTCCCTCATGTATTTTATGCAACTGTCCATTGGAAGGTTGCTTGTTACTTACTGGAATGTGTTTCTGGAAAACAAATAATACAAATCCATATTTCTACAACCATTCATGATTCGTCTATAATTTATTAGTCTGATAAAGTTATGTAATTCAGATGAGATAATATTTCAAGGTAATCATGTTTATATTTATGGTAGGTAGGTACATACCACTATGCCATTGGCCGTAGCGGTGGTGGTGGTGGGTGGTATGTGTACCTCCGTGACTTGCTGTCTGCCATGCTCGTCAGATGACTGTGTCGTGTTGTGTGTCGGGGCATCTCTGAAATTATCAATACTATTACAAATTGTTATAAAAAAATAACTGTCACAGCAGATATGAATAATATGGTTCAAGTAATATTTCGACATTATTACCTGCTCTGAGCTTGTTGAGTTGTATTACTTCCAGACACTGCAGTGCTTTGATGATGTTTAGTCTTATCTCTGTCTCCTGCTAATGATAGTCTGTGGTCTGGAGACTGTTGACATGAATGAATGAATATAAAACAAGGTTCATACATTGTTATGTAACGACTAATGTTTGAAAAGCACTAGGGATATTACCTGTAGCTGTTCCTGTTTCCATTCATTATCAGTAGTCTCTTCAGAATCATCAAACTGTGATTTCCATTGAGAAGCTAATGTAAGAGCACCACCCTTAGTCACCTGTAATGAGAGACCATGAAATCAAATATTCTTCTACTTGATTTCATTTCAATGAGTGAATATTTGTTAGTGAATACCTGTTGTAAGGCAGACACATTCTCATCATCAATGACTGCAAACTGTGTAAGACTTTGATCTGCACGACACACTTGCTTACTACTCACTCCACTGCCTCCTGAGCCAGGCCTTACACCACGACGACCTGGAATACAATACATAACAATAAGTTGAAGAATATTATACACATAGATACACGCCAACAATACAATAATATTATAACTGATATGAAATGAAATCGAAAAATATCTTACCTCTACGTTGTATCTCAGCACCACTCTGTTGTCTTAATTCATACGAATATAAACTGTCCACTTCTGTTACTATCCTAGGACTAGCCGACTCACCTGGAAATCACGGTAATCTTAGTTAACAGTGAATCAGAGATAACAATCATAAAGTCCCAAGAGCTTCCATAACAAACAAATACACATCTATAAGTGGAATCTAGGAACAAGAGGCTAAATGATTTGAACACTCACCTGGTGTGGTGCACACTGCCAAGTCTTGAACACAAGTGGGTGGAGCTGTGACAACCCTCAGCCTGCCGAGAGTGGCACCAGCGTGTTGACTAGATGGCATGGCACGATCACCAGAACCTTGGGAAAGACACACATTTATATTAGCACATTCAATACTTGTATGTATACTAAATACATTTCAAGATGTTTGGGAGTTATTATTACCTCCCATATTAGCCCTGGGTCTGCATGGAGGAATGGATTGCCTCTCAGGTCTACTGCTTGGTCCCTCCGTTCTGCATTCAGATACCAGTTGTTGACTATTCACCATCAGTGCACCACCAGCCCCCTACAAGTACGATAAATATAATAATTGGTTGTATCGTACGATGGTACTGAAAGTGAGGATATCTGTAATGTAAATAAAATAATACCTTGACATTTTCATCAGAGGATCTGGCAGATGGTACTACAGCATCAGTCTCATCAGCTGCTTTGTCAGGTGTACTCACCTAAAACACAACATAAATATTACATCAATTACAGTGCCACTAATACAAGGACATACGGTGGAAATATGGTCAGAACACAAGCGGTCATGGACATGTTAACAGTTCTAGACAAAAAAAGAATTATGTTGTTTTTACCTGTGTCGCTACAGGTGGTTTTGTTCTCTTGCCGGGACTGCTTGGAACCCTGTGCCCCAGGCCCTCTGTGGATGGAACTTCTCTTCCTGTTGGTAGGACGCTCACATCCACCACGGCCGCTGTTGCCATCCTCACGTTTGCTGTGCTGGTCATGTTGGTGGCTGTTATGTTATTTTTATCTATTGATACCTGACAAACAAATTCAAATATTATAATATTAACTTCTGTTCACATTACGCGTAGAATATTACTGCTGCCCCAAACATCTACAATTGAAAACACAGCATGACATATAAAGCATCAATTACCCAGCACACTTAAGAATTATAGAGATGAATTCTTTTAGAAAGCGATACAAATCAACTTGTTGTACATTTCCATGTCACATTCCACATATAGGAAAATGGTAATTCCATACATCGCCACCTCATAAGAAGAAGTGTCCAGGGAACTGGACTATTTGGAAGCACCTTAACATAATGAGGGTATGCCTTAGACATTAATTACTACACTAAATAGTAAATACACATGCATAGCAGCCACTTTATGGTACATCACTTCCGTAAAAAAACAATAATGTATTGGAGTTATCTTCACCGACATGAAACATAATTAGGTACTGTATAATTATTAGAGGCAATGTTAGTAGACGGAGGCACTTAGAGACCGATTCAACAGACTGCATAATGATGTTAAAGCCATGGCAAACTGTACTAGTTGTATTGTAGTGTACCTTTTCTTTATGAACTAAATTAGGTGCCGTTTCTGTAGCCAGGGCCGTGGTGAATTCAGTTTCTATCCTCCTCCTTGCCTGTTAAACAAAAATATATTCACGTCAACACTAATCTAATGTAAAACACCACAGCAAACTTTCATATAACCACACACAATTACACAACTCATTGTGTTATTTATAGGAGATGTGGAAGGCCAGTCTACCTGCTGACATCTCATCACATCTGATACTAATGACGAATATTAAAAGTTTACTGTGACACGCTAAACTAAAATAAAACCTAGAGAAACTCATTAAGAAAGTAGATGTACCAACGGAATAACATAAAGAGAGGTAAAATACATATGTATCCAATAATATACTTACATGATCTCTGTTATCAGCTGGTTGGATGTTCTCTTGGTTATTATCAGGCTGCACGGGCAACTTTGTTCTAGATAATTCTGCTTCTCCTATCACCTACAATAAAATATGCTAACCATGTAAACAAAAATCAAAAGCAGATGATAACAGTGACTGAGAAAGGAGAAAGAGAAAGGTGGCATTCAAGTTCACAGCTTGCACCAAACAGTTGACGAAGAATACATCATAGTTTCATGTTGACGTAAACTTATTCTGTCACAGGTATTAATTTATAAAAGGTGTATATTGCATTTGTGACAATTTATTACAGTTTGCAATTATTATCATTCCCAGCATTGACAGCCGTGTCGGCAAATTAAAAGTAATAATATCTACAGCACAATTATTATTATTATACTGCATTATGTATAAATCAAGTCATCTATAATTATTTATTCAATAGATTGCATGTCATAAAAGATTTGCACTATAGACATCCAACATCCTTGTCTAGTATAATAGAGACTAGACATATATTGTGTTATATATATGAATCCTAACTAGAGGTCATACCTTATAAAAACTTCACGTACATATAGTACATGTACATACGTATATCTAATACTTATAGTCCACCCAGCTTCACGTATGTGACAGAAATATATCAAAACACAACTATTTTTTTGAAAGAACATCGGAATTTTCTATATGTCGTAGTTGAATATAACAAGTAGTTATCTCAACAGATATATAGCAAAGGATGGACTTTCCATCAGGCTTATGACTGATCTTCAGTTGGCTTAATGTGATCGCTTTACACTTACGTAAAATTCACGGTTTGATTCGTTCCTGGCCACGGCAGTTGGACGGACTGGAATTGGTGAATGATACTTAAGTGTAAAACGATCACATTAAGCCAGCCGATGATCAGTCTCAAGCCTGATGGAAAGTCCATCCTTTGCTATATATCTGTTGAGATAACTACTTGTTATATCAAATTACTATTTTCATAAAATTTCCTACATGTATAGATCGTCCTTATAGTAGAGTACTTAATGACCATGACCATATTCAATATAACCTGAAGTTCACAGTGTATAACAATAATATTACCCTAAAGTGTCAATATCCTTGTAGTATTACTACACATAATATACACATGTGTAATACATAATATGTCTAATGATTATAATTTGTAGAAATAAAACTGCTATACTTGTGCCAAATAATAGAAGTACGTCTCACAGAGTATAATAAATTACTAATGCCTCTCAGACATGGATATTATTAACAAACTGTCTACAGAAAACATCAAAGAGAGATCATAATATTACCTATGTACGTATATATAAATGTAATTAGAAATATAAGGAACAAATAATGACATCGTAATAAATGGACTACGCAAATGATTCTGTTAAGAGAGACATTAATTAATCACTTATTAATGGCAGATAACGCGAGTACAATATTGTGAGAATAAATCCACTTACCTTAACAATATTTTCAGGTACCTTCTCCCAATCGTATGGATCTGATTCAGACACTCCGCGTCTTTTCATCGACCTCTCGAACATGGCCGTCAGCATCTGTGAATTAGAATAAACACACATTATGATAATTGAGTAAGTCTTCAATTTGTTAACATATTACATACTGTTGTGAAATTGTCGCTACAAATACTTACAGCATAATCTGGCTTGTCAAAGTATTTAAGCACTTTAATATGATCTAAAAACTGTTTGAGATCAGACGGTAGATGTTTCAACAGTAATCTATGGTCGTACTTTTCTTTCATTTGTCCCACCTGCAACCACACAATTAATTATGAATCTGATGATGATAATATTTACCTATGAAAGCAATGACCCGTTGATATTATTAGTGATGTCATACCTGTTCTTTGTCTTTAATTTTCCGCCAGGGAAGTTGTCCATTCACAAACTCAGCCAACATATAAAAGAGTGACCACAGATCATCATGCCGACCCATTTCTTTATTTCTGTGAGCATTTACAGATGCATACCTAACAGTTCCTGCAAATGTTACAAGAAAACTTTAGCACTTTTGTCTTATGGCCTAACTTCTATAATAATCAAGATCTCTTATACATATTGAAGGTGAAGTTTATTAAACCATCACATGATTGGGTGTTTATGTTTGTACGTACCTCTAAATCCCGCCGCAGCTCGTGGTGGTCTGACTTGTCCATTCCCATCTCTATATTGTCTGGCCAATCCAAAATCTAACATATATACTTTTCTCATAGTCGACGGTAATCGTCCTATACTAAAATTACTCTGTAAATCAAATAATACATGAAATTACAGATGAGCAATATTACTAATAAATACATGAGATTGTTGAATTTAACATTTCTGCTATTTCACTTACAGGTTTAATATCTCTATGTAAAAATCCAGCTTCATGAATTGATTCAATTGCTTTTAAAATTTGAAGTCCGAGTCTATAAAAAAAAAACATTATTAATAACATATACAGAATATTAAATGTGAATTATGTATACATGGATGGTGTCATTAAAGTTAGTTACCTAAGAGTTGTACTGAGGGAAAATGCTCCTCTCGGCTGTGCTCTCCTAAGCTCCGCCAAGTTCTTCCCTTGTAGTTGCATAACAACATAATTAAATCTGTCATTCCGACCACAGCCTATAAATCTGCATGCATGCTCCTTCCCTGGAATCACAATGAATCTTAATATCATACTTCTTTAATTAAAATGACAACATTAGAGAAATGTATCAAGGGTGTAATTAAAACTATGGCAATTCAAATTAATGCTGAATTTTATACACATACCTTGAAGTTTTTTTAACACAGCCACTTCCATTTTGAGCACTTGTTTGGGCTGTCGGGCAGATTCTACCTTCAGGGCAACCTGCTCTGATGTCAGCAGGTCCAACCCCTCGTAGATCTCTCCAAACCCACCTCCTCCAATCTTCCTCACAACCTGAATACAAATTATAATGTAGAAATCAGTATTTACTATTTGAATGTATCAACGTTAGTTATAGTGATGTTGTTTGTTACCTTCCATCTCTCCTTCACTACGTGTCCGGGTTGCAAGAGGTCTTCAGAAGTCATGGTGATGTGGGCCTGGCGGGGAGAGTCCTCACTCTCTAGCCGCCTTTGCCCTAGTGCTGGCGCTGTGCGGGATCTACAACATCATAACAAATTAAACACAATTATTCCCACACGAAATAATTATTTCGGATTGTTGCAGCGTGGCTTCTCATACAGGTAATCACGATTTAAATGCGCTTATCTAGTACTTCATTTAATTAGTTACTGTGCGAATACTTGTATTGTCTACGAGTCTGGGCCTTTTTTTATTAATTATTTCAATTTTTGGTGACAAAATACATGGATTTGTTAACATCACAAATATAAATTATATCATTTTTGTTCACTAGGGTGAGCGTATCGCAATGCTGCGATCTATGCCAGCTAACCCCAAAAACATAGAAAAAAAATTGTTAAATAAGTAGTTGTTATAAAATTGTTGAAATAGAAAAAAAAGATGTAATAGAAACCTTAATAAAGGAAATCCAGTATGTTGCGGCAAGCCTGGCTTGGCCCGGCCCCCCTTGTGTGGACTGCTGGGGCCTTGGCTGGTGCTGCTACTACTGCTGCTGCCTCCCTCTCCACGCGGGCCTTGCCCACCATGGCTGCCGCTTACGCCACTGTCTTCTGTGTACAAACATTCATTATTATTTTGTATATTAACAACATCACAATCTATTCATCAAGATATGGGAATCATGAGTCTAATATGAGATGTAATACATTTATGTCTTAATATGAATCAACAACTTATAGTGAAACACACCTTTCGAAGTTTTATAATCTTCTATAAATTTACAGTTTTGCTTTTTGTCTTCTACAACAGTAAAATGAACTTCCGATTGTTTCCCAACTTCCCCTCTGGTGTTTGGGCTGTTCTCCTTATGGCACACTTGATTCTGTTTCCTGAAAATAAACATACAAAAAAAAAAATCAATGAAGATTTTAATAATTAACAGTCCCTAATTTGTCATCATTCAGAAACAAGAACTTTTGTTAAGAATATCTTTGCGACACAATTGTCTCGAGTGTAGTCATATTTTCGCAACAAAAACTGTAATTATTTCCAAAAAGAACATATCATGGATCTTATCTATGACAAAATATTTGTAAACATTGTGCTGAGACATGAATGTTAGTTGTATAAAACCAGAATGCATGGCAAAGTCTAGTGTCTTCTCTGTAATCCTTTCAATTTACATGCCAAATTAGAAGGAATGTACCTAATGCATACTGCCCCAAAAACAAACTTTGAGTGGTGTGGCCTTGTGAGCTCCTTGTGTTTCCTTGAGGAATATTAAAAAGTGTTCGAAATTCCCTATTGGACCATTGGGTTTTAGAATTGGCCCCCACTCTTTTCAGATTTTTGTTGTGAGGTTTGTAAAATATCCACAACACATTTCACATCATCATTGTGAACATCATATACCTAAATGTTTACGTAATGAGAAAGTTGTTAATGTTTTATGTGTACTGTGGTACCTGGTTCAAAATTTGAAATAATCAATTTTTAGTGTAATTCGATATCATAAGGGAGGAGGGATGGGTTGCCTGTCAACCGCTGTAAGTTGGGTTAGTAACTAGGGCAATCAGAAAGTATAAGCAATTTCAATGTATTTATTGAAGTTATTACTCCTATAAAATTACAGGTTTATTACATACAGATACAGCAACCATGTTTGTGTTCTGTTTATATACTAGTTGGATGAAGTAATATGTCATAACTTATGAGGACTAGAAAAAGAGTTTATGATTGTCAAACTTCAACAAAATCTTCTTCTTCTTTTTGAGAAAAGGCTGTCACATATAATCATGGGGCCTGTGAATGATAGCATAGCCTGGAGAGCGCACTAAAATAATGAACTGTCCAACATCTACAAGGTTATCTGTGCATGCCAGACAGAACAGGATGAAACAGGCCAGACTGAACAGGCTGAGATAGGCCAGACATGTGCCGAGAATGCTGTTACCACGAGTGTTCTAAAAATGGTCGAGGAAGAACAACCAGTTGGAAAAAGAAAAATCGGTAGGCTATGTCTATGATGGGAGGATGAGGCCAGCAAGGATGCTCCAAGTAACAGCTAGAAGGTCGTGGCAGGGGTCAGGGGACTTCAAGACGAAGTTTGACAGAGATCAAGGCTCAATATGGGCTGCAGAGCCATTGAAAAAGAAGTGAAGTTTGGGTCTTGATTTTCCTTATCGTTAATGTATATAGGTGCCCAAATGTAAAATACAGTTTTTTGCATGATATTGTGACCTGGGCTTCTCGTAGTAGACATGTACCTTTTTACTTTTCTACTTTAATCTTGCCAAATAATTACGGGATTAGGAATATCATTATTAACCGATCCACTAAAGTCAAATCTCTTCCAACATTTCACAATGACAGTTCTTGTCCAACAACGTCAGTAAACAAAACCATTACAAAGTTAAAAATAATAAATGTTGTCATGTTATAAATAAACTTGTAAGATTGTATTTGAAAAAGTCTTATCTCTATTTAATCTCATTAGCATTATAATAAATTAATGTACAAGATGTCTGGAATGAAAAAAGTGTATAGGAAAATGGATGCAAAAATTGTACATATCGTAGACTTTTTTCATGTGTACAATAATCTATAATGATGAATGAATACATGTTATAGGATCAGTACAAAGTTACAGTATATTTAGTAGAGTATTAAGTTTGTGAAAACTCAACAAAAATAATAGGTACTAAGAACTTGTCATTGAAAAAATCATTGTCATTGAACTATGGAAAAGCTTCACATTCTTCGAAAGCTACATAATGTAGGTTTTAATAAAATAATTTAACATACAGACTTGTATCTAAAACTATAATACATTATTATAGTAAGTTTACCTTGGTAACAAAGGTTCAAGATTACTGATTGAATAAAAATTGATAATTTATGTTATGTACATCTGTCATGCAAGAGCATTGTAATTAGCATAAAATTATAGAGAAGCTACCAATATGATGATATTTATATTTATTAAATATAACTTCAAAATAGCATAAAAACAATAAAATAGTGTGGAATAAGACATGCGACCTGAAAAATCCGCATACAGACGCACTTTTCATGATAGAGACAGAAAGCTAAAATTATGTCGTAGATAGCTCATGAGTCAGTCCCGCCCACATATCATCGATTTTGAGCCAGTCTTAGCCTTAATTTCATAGCAGACAATTAAAAGAACTTAATATTAATTACCTCACAGAATGTGTGACGAAGGCTTCGATTATAGGAGACCGTCAAACAGCTCACTACCATTCAGAATAGTCAATTCCAATTGGTCTGAACAAAGTGCATTGACAGAACTAGTCCATTTTTACAACATAAAATTTTCCACAAACGCGTATACAATTATTTAAAGGCACCCGGGCGGACAAAAAGTCCATAAAGAACGTAATGATTATGAATAATAATTGTCCGTTTTACCGCAACAAAGTTGGAATAACAAAACACCTCTTCTTATCACTTTTTGCCCTTCGGGATCGATCGGACCGCCATATTGAATTCACTTTTCAATGCGTCGTGAAGTTGGCGCATCTCGTCACTTTGTGTTGGTGGAGTGAGATAGATAATACGCCGTAATAGCAGGAGTAACCAAGACAGCAGATATCAGCTGTACGCTATTGTCCGAATGTAGCTACGTATTGAAAAGCCGGGAAAGACATTTTCCGGTTTATCTTCATCTCGTTTCCTATTCCTGAAAAATTACGTAGAGTCTACCTTTACGTTGGAAAATTGGCGCATTGGGGATATTATAATGTTTATTCAGTGCGATAGACTAACTAAGATCGATTTCATTTCATTTCCGCCGTTATTTTATTGTATCAATTGACTAGAAATCAATAATCGAGATGCATATAAGCAATAATATATTTTTCATAAATTTTGTATCAGCTGAATAGGTAGGTACATCATTGATTAGTAGGATGTTGCGTTATTTGTACATAATTTGTAGTCGTAAAGTACCTATGGAGAATTCTTCATACCTGTGCTCTTTATTCAGAAATACATAATACATGTACCTATAACAATATTCGTACTCACCACGCAGCTACCTGCATAATTTAAAATGTAAAAAAATAGTACACTTTATTGAGCATACAACCCATATGCTAAATTCCCCAAAAATATGAATCATCAAAATTTACCATCGCCCTAGGGCACGTTTTAAGAGAGATTAGGATCCATATTTTTGTTGTTGGTCCTTATACTATATACCATATTCCTTACTGCGTGTAGAGTGGTTGAATAACCGAGCTTTCAACAGCGATACTGCTGCCATCTTCAGGATGAAGTAGTTTTTGTATGTAAAAGTCCGTCGATGTAAAAGTATAGGTATGTCGTATGGAATATATAAAAGTTAAAGTCGTATATGTAAAAGCTCGGTTATTCAACCACTCTACACGCAGTAAGGAAACCCGAAGAACCAACAACGAAGATTAGAGATTCCTACAAGATTAGAGATTAGGATCGTGAAAAACGTTTAGGCATTTCTTTATATTTTAGTTTTTTAGGGTTTTTTTTATATTTCTGTAATTTTTTTGTAGTATGTACGTATGATTTACATACCTATAAGTTTAATGGCACATGCCATTAAGGTTTTAACGAAAGACAGTATATTATTAACAAACATTATTCTTTTGAAAACCGTTCACCTTTAATCCCTACAGCTCTGTTATTCTAAGCAACTTACTGGAAACGATTTTCCTACGTTTGCTGAAACTCTGAAAGCAAGTCATGCGCTTGTATTGTATGACAGATAGTGATGTATATTTAAATAACAACATTATAAACGTGGAGAGTTATGTTGTACCTACAACTACATAGATATGTAATGTAATGGACATTGTCTCCCACACTGTAATATTCTGTTACTAAATATATCCACACGCGGACGGCACCAATGTCTTCACCATTAGGGTTCACAACTCTTCAAAAACTAATTTGTTATATAAATAATCCCAATAATGGTTTCATTTTTAATGACCCAAAGTATTTAATATCTAATCCAAACAGATGTACTTATTGAAACATCGTAAAGTTTTAATAGATTTATGAGTTTTTTGCTCTATTGGATATCTGCCATGTATGTAAGAGATTATGGTAATATCTAAAAAAAGAAGTATATTTCCTAGCTACTTGCCCTACTGCTACTATACCATCACGGTATATTCCAGTAATAGGGTAACCAGTGAATGCTGTGCGCGGAAACATGTACGCATATGCACTCAGTGGCCTCACACATTATGAAATTCATAGTCTGAATTGGATTGTTTGTAAAAAGGTATGTCAATGTCGCATTGTTACCCTGATTCTGAATTCAGAGGGAATTTTGGTCGGAATTTTTACAAATCACTTCAGACTATGAATTTCATCTCGTATGAGGCCAGCCTCAGAATGGGTGGCTTATCAAATATATTATTCTGAAACTGTAAGTATTGGAAATATCCTTAGATTATCGAAGCACCAATCAAATTATTTTTCGTCATTAAATATCCGACTGATTTTTTTACTCCTCCCTGCCTTCTTCGGAGTTCTTAAGCTGTGATATTCCATAAATACAAATTGATTTACTTACCCTAGAAGAGTAGAAACTATAATCTAGAATGTGTAGGTATAAGTTCTGTGTCCCAATATGTCAAAGATGAAAATGTTACGGATTTTGACTGGTGAAAACCCTTGAGTTTGATCTGATGATCAACGAGATGTCATGTAAAAAACCAATCTATTCCTATTTTAATAGTATGATGATTATAATTGATTAAATTGATAACACACCTCTTTTGGTACTAATATAATCAACCCTGCATTGTATTACAAGTATGTGGGCTACGTGAGTAAGTATTCGTATTCTGTATTCCTATGGTTATTATTTTTATAGTAATTCTTTTTATATAGATATCTTTATATGTAAGGATGTAGATTTGTCTATCATAATGTGAACAGAACATACATCACAGAAATTATTTTACTACAAATCAATCAGTAGGTATCTCATTTGTATAAATATGTTTTTGTTAAAATGTCAATAATGAACTGTGGTGATAACGTTAAAAATTGATTATTTCTTCTAATAAAAAAATATAGAAAAATCAGCATTAGGTATTAATTAATTTATTATTAATCACCACTAAAATATTATAAGGCTTGTTCATTTATGTCTACAGGAATCAGTTTTATAGGGGAGAACTTTCATACGATCTACATATTTTGAGTAATGATAGATCAGAATCCATAGCTAGGACATAGGCTGTTAGGAAATCCAAAAAACAGCATGTATGCAACAAACCAAAATTACAGGCGCAGTCTCGCTGGGCACAAAGGCTATTACCGGCGCTTAGCCTCGACGAGTTCAGAAGTTCACGAGCGTGTGGGTGGGGCGTTTATCTTGAATCGTGTAGGTTTTGTCAGTTCACGAGCGTTCACGAACCTAATACATGAGCTAAGACAAATGCACCATCCACACGCCTGTTAATTTGTGAACACCTGTCGGGGTTCGGCGAGCGTGTGGGGCCTGCATAAGGTTCGTAGTTTTTGCACAGTCTCCAGCAATAATTATACAAGGAATCCTGAAAACAATTGTGTAGGTATATGCAGATTTATGCCGATGTAGATTATTGT
Source organism: Ceraclea dissimilis (assembly GCA_963576895.1). Lineage (NCBI taxonomy): Eukaryota > Metazoa > Arthropoda > Insecta > Trichoptera > Leptoceridae > Ceraclea > Ceraclea dissimilis. The sequence goes on from OY756361.1 coordinate 17,738,712, forward strand.
AGATTTCTTTACATTACTCGTTGCTTCTAAAAAAATAGTGTCGATAGTTGAAGACAAACCTCTCGTATCGAAATCAGTCAATCGTCTGAATCAAATGACAACTAATTGGAAAGATTTCAAACATTTGATCAACGGTCATTGCTCTGTTACAAGATACAATAGACATTGGCATTCGTTTATAAATTAATCAAAAGTTGGTCAGAGTAATGAATCTCTATTGCATGCTAAGTGTGAAAATATATCCACTGCATACTGCATTGTCATATCAATCATAACATTGCATACCGAACCATATTTACTATGTAGACCAGGCGCTGGGTGCATTTTTGTATGAACAATATGAGGACCGAGTTCCATCAATTGATTATTGTTGGGGATAGGTCAAAGATAAAGGAATCGGATGTTGCCGCCGCCTATTTTGGTCCAATTTTTTTTTACACCCCCTCAAAGTTAGCAGATGGGGTGCATTCTATGAAGTCATTTTAATGACTATTTCAGTTTTTATTTTAATTTTTTTATAATGGAAAAGTAAAGCTAGGTCCTTAAGTGAAATAAAAAAATAAAAATAAAAAAAGGCTTTGTTGTTAATAAAATAATAGAGAGAAAAAATGATGGATTTCGTTCTTCCATCATTCAGATCTCCTAATTGAGGATGCAAAAGGTGAGGACCGGCAATTAAGCACGGATTCTTATTCCTGAGACTCTAAACAATTAAAAAAGCCATGTTGCCGGCAACTGCAGCGGTCCCTTCTAGTCCCTTCCCCTCCCTTATTCATCCCTTAGGGTAATTCTAAAGAAATAAGTCGATATTATAGAGACGCAATATTCAGGTGGTCGTGAAATTTTGGTATGCTATATAGGTCAATACGGTAGTGAATAATCCAGTTTTTCACGATTTTCCTCCCACCGCCCCCTCCGACATCCTTAAAAAACCTTAAAAATCGCACTGTTTTATATTATGCTATGTATCTTCGTTGTTTCGCATTTTTGGCCAAAATAATCCTTTGCTCATTTGTTAAGCATAAAATATTCTAAAAATTGCTCCTAAATAATTTTGCTCTAACGTAAATAGCAGCGGTACTGTCAAGCTCAAAAGCGGGAAAAAATTGTATATTTTCAATTTAGAATTTCTTACCTTTTTACGCTATGATAACTTCGTTATGGTTGGTTTTAGCTCGAAAGTTCTCTTAATTAATTTTATAGAGAATTTAGTTTTCTTCAAAATTCATGTACTAAGGTCCATATTCCGCTGAAAATGACGGAGTAGGGGTAGATTTAAGAAAAAATGAAATAGTGATTTTGTCATTACTCCATACAAATGTTCGAACATTCTTCATACATTTTCAAAGAACGTTCGAAAATGTATGGAATTAGTTGATGAAATTAGAAAATGTATGAAATCATTATATCGTGTTTTCTTAAATCTGTTCCTACTCCGTCATTTTTAGCGGAATATGGACCTTAGTACATGAATTTTGAAGTAAATTAAATTCTCTATAAGAATAATTATGAGGACTTTCGAGCTAAAACCAACCATAACGAAGTTATCATAGCGTAAAAAGGTAAGAAATTCTAAATTGAAAATATACAAAATTTTTCAGCTTTTGAGCTTGACAGTACCGCTGCTATTTACTTTAGAGCAAAATTATTTAGGAGCAATTTTTAGAATATTTTATGCTTAACAAATGAGCAAAGGATTATTTTGGCCAAAAATGCGAAACGACGAAGATACATAGCATAATATAAAACAGTGCGATTTTTAAGGTTTTTTAAGGGTGGCGGAGGGGGCGGTGGGAGGAAAATCGTGAAAAACTGGATTATTCACTAGCGTATTGACCTATACAGCATACCAAAATTTCACGACCACCTGAATATTGCGTCTCTATAATAACGACTTATTTGTTTAGAATTACCCTAGGGGATGAAGAAGGGAGGGGAAGGGACTAGAAGGGACCACTGCAGTTGCCGGCAACATGGCTTTTTTTATTGTTTAGAGTCTCAGGAATAAGAATCCGTGCTTAATTGCCGGTCCTCACCTTTTGCATCCTCAATTAGGAGATCTGAATGATGGAAGAACGAAATCCATCATTTTTTCTCTGTATTATTTTATTAACAACAAAGCCTTTTTTTATTTTTCTTATTATTATTTTTTTATATCACTGAAGAATCTAGCTTTACTTTTCCATTATAAAAAAAAATAAAATAAAAACTGAAATAGTCATTAAAATGACTTCATAGAATGCACCCCATCTGCTAACTTTGAGGGGATGTAAAAAAAAATTGGGCCAAAATAGGCGGCGGCAACATCCGATTCCTTTATCTTTGACCTATTCCCAACAATAATCAATTGATAGAACTCGGTCCTCGTATTGTTCATACGAAAATACCTCCAGCGCCTGCACTAATGCAACATATTAGATTTATAGATACATAGATGATCATCAAACTTATTATGATAGAATTCGTATACTATATAATATACCAATATTACGATTGTTGTTTTTTTCTTACTTCTACGTTTTGATCACCCAAGTCCCAACATTTTTCGTGCTACGATTACCTTCTCAATTGTCCTGAATGCGAGGCTATGCTATAATATATTAGTGGCGTAATTCTTAATTCACTCAAGACAAATGTAACCAAATTAAATTATTCCGGACAAAAGCTCGTTTTTAAGAGAACTTTTTCTAAATGAAGTTGGCGTACGCTACAATTATTCTGCATAATGTAAAGTGTAATGATTAAAACTGCAGAGCCGGTGTTGTGTTATTTCATTATTTGGTTTGAGATACTTATCTAATCCTTCACAGAAAACTCATAAAAATCTCATCAACACATTAGATAGTAAATTTACATTTCAGCATAATGGCGTTGGGCGTTGAATTATAATAACAAACAACACAGAGCTTCGATATGTTTATTAACTGAATTAAATTGAATAGATTTAAAGTAAACTATACACATCATATGTATATACAATACGTACATAGTTAACTAAACATGTCAGGTGAGTCAATACCAATTTATACGTTTTGCGCACATGAAACTGTGGCTTTTGTAGTAGAAATGTTATAAAATATGTACATCTATTACTAATTGAATACTTCCTCACATCTGTTTTTACGATTTCCAATTGTAAAATAATATAAGTTAGGCAAATTTACTGCAATAAAGTATTTATATAAAAGTTACAACGAAACACAGTAATTTTCCACAAAATATCTTATTTTATTATGCTGAACGTTTTGCTTGAATATGCTGAAAACAAACAAAAAACGTGGACCATAAATTTCACGAGATTTTGCGAAAATGCGACTTTCTTTTATTGTTTAAAAGTATGTAGGTTGCGGACGAAGATCACGTAAATTATGATGACATTTGTGTACAGTATTTGTGATGGTAAAAAAAAAAATATATACGAAAAAGCAAGTATTATTTCTATATGTTCATTATCTTATTGTATAAAAATACAAAATTAGCAATCATCGGATTTCCGAGAGTTAAAACAACACGTGAATAAACAAGAATACAAAACTAAATAAAAATATATAAATTAGTCATATTACACGGAATTGATAAAATATCGATGATCGATCCACGTATAGGCGAGGTTCCCATGAGGTATCCTCGTCAAAGAAAACATCTAATACAAACTTTTCAAAAAATTGTTTCAGACGTTAAAAAAAAAACTGTGAAGCTTGTTACGGTGAATGTTGTAAGCCGGGAAAAATAATTCCAATTTTGAAAATATGAACGCTCTTCAATCTTCGTCAATAGGGTCCTTGCATGTTTTTTTTATTTTGGTTTTCTGTTCATTAACTATAAATTAAAATTTTCCGAAAATTTGAGATTTTAATTCTCTGTCATTGTGGATATATTTATAAAATAAAGTCTCATATTATTCGATTCTAGCGCAAAAACAAGTTTTTGACTGGCCGCCATATTGTGACGTCACTTTCCCCAATTCCTCCATACATAACCCACAAACAATCCAATTTCTGACTATGGATTTCATGGCGTCGTGACGTCACATTCACGTTTCTGAGTTTCGAGGATCTGAGAAAAACTCGTCACATTAACATTTTCAATTAATTATTATAAATTAACGGTGAATTAAAATTACATTTTATAATTTTATTTGTAATTCTAGTAAGTAGATTTAATATATTTTTCGAACGATAAAAAAAATGCAAGTACCCTATTAATTTTACTCAACGCATTTTCGTAGTGTAAACAGAACACCTAGATATTCGTTACCATCACTAGCGTTAAGCTTTACGTTTGAATGATATACTACTAAATTTTAATGACTTTTCCGTGAAAAAAGTGGGCATATCAATTTATTTTTGGCAACAAACACAAGTAAATCTATTAGTTGTTGTAGATCAATAATACTAATATAAAAACGTAGTACTGTATTTCAGTACAAACGAATAAGAACGATATGACTTAGTTTTATAGGCTAATTTAAAACTATTTCACGATAATAAATCTATTTCTTTTAACAAGTAGACATGAAGGAACCGCGATAATTTAACGTGTTATGTGTAGACACGTGTTAGAGAAATAACTGACCAATATTGTGTGCAAATTTTATGTTTTTTATTTTAAATACATACATAGATTTCAAATATTTAAAAGGCGTTCGACAATCGAATGTCTATCATGTCGTCATAACATTTATGAAAGATGTGATGGTATACACCAACTTTATGGACTAAAAAGACACTTGACAGCGGATGTGCCTACGTGTGGAATAGAGTGTTAAGAGAAAGAATATGATTGACAAAATAAAGTACGTAATGAAAGAGTGATGTTAATTTTGGCTAAGAAGGTTAAATGCATTTTTAAATGAGCTAATTAGCCATGTTAATCACATCGTGCGTATAGTCACCATGGACTACATAATTTGTTAAAAAAACTGTAGGTAAAACTACAAATTATAAAAAAATATATCAGGTATTAAGGTCAAGATCTTTACGTCTTGGGAAGATTTACGCAGCCGTGTAATTTAAAAATAAATAAATAAATAAATCCGTAATAATAATAATTTGCTCTGTACTCTCAATGTGTAGATGGATGAGTTAGTAAAGTAGGATATTATGCGAAGGTGAACAAAAAATAAAAGATTTTTCTTTCGCGTCAAAACAAATTGCTCACAGCTCCGTTGTGACAATTCAAATTCAACCATTTATCAGCAAAATATTTTACATGTTCATGAACCGCATGCCTCTTATCTAGGACAACCATGTACGCGGATTAAAAGTTTGACGATATATCAAGGTAATTATTTAGCCCTCATATATTTTTTATCTGCCGGGATAGGTAGGGACTGGAAAACATCGCACTATTCATTAATTTGACAAATAATTTGCACTCCTTTTCCGTGGGAAAACGATTCTTTTGAGAAATATAAAAGACCTACAACTACGTGGCTAATTCATTCTGGAGACTGGGAGCCGTTCACGTGAAAATACGCATTAACGTAAACAAATATTTCTTGGTATTGAGTTTATCTAAGAATCTGAATTGAAATTAATTTGTAGTAAATACCTACACCTTTCTGTCTGGTGTTTCAGTAATCAGTTGTTTTACATGTCAACTATATTTTGAGATACTTCATCACAATTTACACGGTAATTAAACAACAAAAATAAACTGTTAATTTTTACAAACAAACAAACTGTCGCAATAATTTTCATTCAATTTCACTACGCGCGGCCTTTCTTTGTCGGCAGCCCATGAATTGGAGCATACGCTCCAGTTGTCACGCCATGGGCCATGTTCAGCGTGACTCACATTCAAGGTAAGATCATCCATCTGATTACAGGCAGATGGATGGGTTTTAATAATAAAATTTGCCTACCTACATAATATATTCAGGTGTGGTCTTTTCGGAAACAATGGACCATTCATCAACTAAATAATATGAGGAGATTGTACGTTTACACGTGAAATGATTTTCAGGAAAATTGAAAAATAAATAATATGAATACATTATGTATTATGTATGTATTATGTGTTATCTTCCATAAGATCCAAGGATTGGTTAAAGTTGAAGATCAGATTTTTTCCACCTTTTGTAATTTAGCCAATAAAAATACAAAATCTTCAAGGTGGCGGAAATCTATCAACAACTGACTTGGAATCGTATGGCTATAAATACTTACTAATTGTATTTATGGAACATTTGTGTAAACACACATAGATAAAAATACCTAATTTGCAATTACCAATTTCTTTTTCATTTCAATTCCAAAGTTTTTTTATATTAATAATAAATTTTACATAGTTCACACGAAAATACATTTCTTTTTATCTTTATAGTATTTCGAGATGCTTTTCCAATATACTTATAGAATACTCATAGGTACACAAAATACCAATTCACTCCATGAATTTTATAATTTTTTAAACGAAAATAATATTCTACGATTTGTAAAGATTTTTATGTCTCGAGGCGCTGTTTATAATCGGTTGATAGATTTTGTTTTGCAGAGTTTTTTTAGGGGCGGATTTTTGATAATACTTGAGCTCTGTCTTAAAAAAAATCATATGACGATGCTTAACTATATCAACTCCTAAAACGTTTTGATCGTTATGATTGGTGTGATAATTTATCTTGTCAATGAATAGTCTATACGCTGGGTGCCATAATTTATGATGCCAAAACATTGGTTTAATAGAGCGACTCTCATTGCATTATGTACTCGTATATATGGCGAGTTTATACTATAGTACGAACAGTCTGTAAAAATACTCCAGAAAAAGTGGTGAAGTATTCGTAAAAATCATTTAAAAAACATTCAGGAAACCAACTGCTCATATTCCCTTTGAAAATCATCTGAAATGTGACAATTGACAATGTCAGCAAATCATAAACAAAAGGTATCAAAAATAAATTCAGTTACCTTGAGTTGTCTCCGTGAAGTTATACTTATAATAAAGTGAGTTAGGTAGGTAGAATTTACCTACTAGTCACTGTATAGTTTATACATACAGTTATAGTTCAAGTAGGTTTGCTAGACTATTCCATTTTGTTTCGTCATCTTCTACTCACTTCCGAGGTGAAAAACTGTCATATTTCCTCCGTTATTATAAAAAAATAAACTTTATAATAATCAGTAATACACGGTTGGCGCAGATGGTTGGAGTGCTGGTCTTCCAAATGGGAGGTGCCGGGTTCGAATCTCGGCGCAGAGGATTTTTTTTATGATACGGAGTAGAGGTTTGAAGCGTAAAATATTTTTGATGCTCAAAAACCTACTAATTTATTTACACTTTTGGTAAACAAGATACAGATCGCGATCTCCGCCAGCTTACCCCAACCTATACACTTAAATTATCGCCCATAATAAAATTTACCAATATGAATATTCTTTCTGTTCATCACATCACACCGTACATAGTTCTATGATTTTTTTATACCTTCATTTTATAAAACAGATTCAATTTGTAATTTTTATTTATAGATCGTTAATTTTGACCGCAAGCCCGCCTCTTCAATGAACCGTTAATTTATTTCTTGGAAATTTATATTATTGTTTATAATAATCAACTTTTCAGATCATTGAAGACAAAAATATTGTGTTCATCGATCATAACAAAAATATTAACGTTACTTGGAATTTATTTACCATTCAGAACAAGTCTAATATATGGTAGTATACGTAGTATTCGTAGTTCATCATTATTCTATCATTAGGTACTGTTAAAAATACGAGTATTCCCAGAATTCGATTCATGTTGATGCGATTACCAGATACAGCACACAGCATCAACAAAATGCCGATAATTGTAACGTCATGAAAGATTGCATCAAACATAAAAATATTTCTTAGTCATTCTTTACCTATAACACAACTGAAAACACAAGACAAACAATACGAGAAGCTATTGGTAGTTTTATGTGACCATTAGATACATCCACCAGGCACCAATACTGAGTGGGTTTATATCACAATTAGTCAACAAAATGTTCTAAACTCTTCATACTAAGACTTATTTCAATGTGTGGCAAGGAGAATCCCTGATGTTGAGTGTAACATTATTACGATTTTTTTGTTAATCTCTACTTAACTTTCAAGGTCACTGTAAGCTTGAATTGAAATACCCACCCTTCATCGTTTAGTTAAGTGGGTCGGGCTGCAGCTTGCTGCCAAACTGCACCAACTTTGCTGTTCATTATTTTAGGTATATGATAGAAGTTTGCGATTGATAATAATGTGATTATAATATAGATACGCCTGCACAATGCAATCACACATTCCCAATCATAACACATCCATTCACACTTCAGGACGTGTTGCAACAATCAATAATTTAGGAATATTGCTTCAAGAATCAAGATATAGACTGCTGCTACTTCTCATGTAATATTTCGCTTCACAAGCATGGTGATTGGTGATTGAAGAAATCACAATAGTGAAATTAGAACAAACTAATGTAACTACGGACTACGGACGGAGGAAAATTAAAGAAGAATTCTATTTTTTTCAAATACCTTTTTGTACTAGGTTAGCTGGCAGAGATCGCAACACTGCGATAAGCTCACCCTAGTGAATAAATGTTGTGATTTATATTTGAAATGTCTACATGTCTCTGTATCTTGTTCACCAAAAGTGCAAATAAATAAATATTCTATTCACATTAAAAAAAAACTAAGGCTTAGTTTTCCATTAGTTAACCATAACTTAGTTAACCATTGACGTAGATTTGTAAAATATAGACAATATTGCATATTAGTCTAGATATACAGTTTAATTAAATACGAGATACTACGATTATAACCATATTATAATGTAGATAGGTAGATTCTATATACTAATATAATGTACTTGTTACACATCAAACTAATGCCAAATTTTTCAGCATATTTTTTTGGTTACTTGAAATTAATGAGGCGTGTGACAAGGGATTTACGTAACTAATTAATATTAATCATACGTATGAAATTTACTTACAATATTTAGACATGTATTCGTATGTAATATTGCACAGTGGGTTGGACTAAATAAAATTTATGTGGCATCTTGTTTTGGTTTCATTTTAATTAACCTAATAGTGAGGAGATAGCTATCGCCTTGTTGATTATTATTTTAACACGTGGTGATCATCTTGTTTACTCGTGGAAATTACCTCATAATAAAAATATTTTAAATACCAATCGTGACGTGAAATTTATTCTTTAGATTTTATCGGATACCTTAGATACCTACACGTGTTAACGACGCGGGAATCCCCCGTCTGGGCGGTAAGCGATAAATACCATCTAGCTAGAAAACAGAAGAATAGTGCGTCTAAAAAGTTGATTTTTGGATAATTTTATGTATTCGTAAAGATATCCACAATGCCACTCCAAATACTTTGCAACGACTTGCGGTGACCTAATGCCCGATCGCGGAATGTTTCAATCGACAAACAATGGGAATATTTTATTTTTTATTTTTCTTTTTAATCAATGATGGTAAACTAAGTGAAAAAATTTATCTGCATAACTCTGGATTTTGTTTACCAAAAGTGTAAATAAATTAAATGGTTAGTCAGCGGAAACGTTATCGATTCCACATCGATATTATGTTGCTCACTTCAAATTATTTTGCTGAATATTTATTGCTAGTCATCAGGTTGTAGCTATATGGAGGTATATATATTTTTTCATGTTATAAACCCTATGAATGAATTGTTCTGTTGTGAATTGCAACACAAGGGCACTTTGCAATGATTCACAAATGAATTTCAGAACACAGTCCTATATACATATAGCCCAGGAAATTTAGCTTTGTAGCGTAGATAATTGTCGGAAAGCTGGAAACTGTTTTAATCTCTTCATTAACAAGCAAAGAAGGTTTCCTGAAGTTTGCACCAATTTTACGCTTGTGCTAAGTACAGGGTGTCCCAAAAACAAAAAAAAAATTGAACTTTTTTCAGTTTTAGATTAATAACTCCTAAAGGAAGCATTCTAGACAAATTATGTTCTCCTGTGAATTAAAGTAGATAAAATTCTTCGTCTACTGAGCACAAATACTACTCTCTACTTTGAAAAATCACTGAGAAACAGCGATTTAAAATTGTAATGTTTTTCTCAACATATGACAATTTTCTTATTTTTCTTGAATCGTTGTTGAATATCTTCTAATCCAAGCTACTTACAGCAAATTTTAGTACATATGATTCAATGGCCGATTAATTCTCTATAAACTGGCATTACAATTTTACCTCTATATTAAATTGTTTAGGATGTAGAGGTATTTAAAGACAGACGAGTGAAATAGAGAAATTTTTTAAATGATAGATTTCGGTATGTGAAAGGTAAGATAGACTTAATTTTGCGGCTCTCTCTTAATAAAGTACAATTTTTTTAGTTAAAAACCCAAATTTCGCTATTGATACGCCACTGCGTAACAACTTATATCGTGAAGACTATTTTTTTCACCTTCATCAGTTTTATTAATATAACTCCTGAACGGTTGATGTTAGGGAAAAAATATTTTACTCATAATTTATCTAAAACCAATTTGCTATGACTTGATTTCAAAATTGACTCTGTAACTTAAATAATGACTGAGTTACAGTGTTTGAAAAACAGCATTACTAAAAAAATTAAATTGCCTCGGCTATTTTTGTTGAATAACTCCTGAACCGTGATATAGAGAAAAAGTAAATAAATAAGTAGAATAAGGTAAATAAATTTTCTATAACACAAGCGTAATAAAATAACTTTAAAAGTTGTAGTAAGAAAGTTATGGATGATCAAAGTCAATATTTTGTGTAACCATTCGACGTTTGCTTATGAATTATATTTGCCTAGTAAGCACATGGTAAGCACCTCCGAGCCGGTGTAGTATGAAAATAAAGTACCTGCTCGCCATATAGTATGAAATATATCTAAACAAGCGTCGAATGGCTACACAAAATATTGACTTTGATCATCCATAACTTTCTTACTATAACTTTTAAAGTTATTTTATCACGCTTGTGTTATAGAAAATTTATTCACCTTATATTTAAATCTCTTTAACCTTTTCTCTATATCACGGTTCAGGAGTTATTCAACAAAAATAGCCGAGGTAATTTATTTTTTTTAGTAATGCTTTTTTTCAAACACTGTAACTCAGTTATTATTTAAGTTACAGAGTTAATTTTGAAATCAAGTTATAGTAAATTAATTTTAATTATATTTTGAGTAAAATATCTTTTCCCTAACATCAAGCGTTCAGGAGTTATATTAGTAAAACTGATGAAGGTAAAAAAAATAGTCTTTTCGATATAAGTTGTTACACAGTGGCGTATCAATAGCGAAATTTGGGTTTTTAACTAAAAAAATTGTACGTTATTAAGAGAGAGCCGCAAAATTAAGTCTATCTTACCTTTCACATACCGAAATCTATCATTTAAAAAATTTCTCTATTTCACTCGTCTCTCTTTAAATACCTCTACATCCTAAAAAATTTAATATAGAGGTAAAATTTTAATGCCAGTTTATAGAGAATTAACCGGCCATTGAATCATATGTACTAAAATTTGCTGTAAGTAGCTTGGATTAGAAGATATTCAACAACGATTCAAGAAAAATAAGAAAATTGTCATATGTTGAGAAAACATTACAATTTTAAATCGCTGTTTCTCAGTGATTTTTCAAAGTAGAGAGTAGTATTTATGCTCAGTAGACGAAGAATTTTATCTACTTTAATTCACAGAAGAACACAATTTGTCTAGAATGCTTCCTTTAGGAGTTATTAATGAAAAACTGAAAAAAGTTCAACTTTTTTTTTGTTTTTGGGACACCCTGTACTTAGCACAAGCGAAAAATTGGTGCAAACTTCAAGAAACCTTCTTTGCATGTTAATGAAGGGATTAAAATAGTTTCCAGCTTTCCGACAATTATCTACGCTATACCCCCTTTTTTAACGTTAAAACACCGGTCTAATAATCATAGATCGTTTCTTGTCAATCATCGTCTGTGATCATATTGATTAGTAATGAGATAATTTATATTAATCGATGCACACAGTATGCAGATAATTATTATAGTCAATAATGTAGATCAGTTCCACATAATGTATCATTAGAATAGACCACTATATAGAGGTCACTCGGGAACAACGACCCGATAATTGACAAAAATAGACACAAGTATATTGTGAATTCTCAGTGGCATAACCACCATCCAACACGTACGTATATTTTATGTTTGTAGGTAAACAGACGTATGGATTACGAAAAATGAGAAAACAAAGATGGTTACTCTAGCAGTCAATTGGAACAAAAAGTAATATGATTTTGATTACTGCGTCGATTCTTTACAAAACACATAAAAATATACTATTATTATTCGTTTTCATTGTGAAGCTTGGATTTTTTCAGTAATTTTATTCTTTACTTATTTTGAGATGCGAACTACGTGCTAAAGAGAATGTAGTGAAATGTTTACATCTGATTCCATTCCATATAATATTGGTTTGGCTTACACACATCTGTGTTTATTATATTCTAACGTGAGGTCATCCCGAAGTAGGCACGCGAATCTAGGAAATTAATTAGGTTTTTTATTTAATGCTTTTGAACTCTACATAAATTCATCAATTAAAATGATAACAGCTAACAGCTATACGTTGCACAAAAGGAACAAATACGGATATCTAGAAGACGAGGCCATAGTAAAAACACTAATATACCTACATGTTTTTTCACCTAGATACCTAGTGTAATGTACCTACACACATATTAATTAGTAGCGGTAGATATGAATTTTATAATAATAGAATGTGACGTCAAAGATTTTTTGTTGAGAGTTGTTTTGATATAATAATTCGTAGAGGTAGAATTTCACCCACATGCGTTTTGTTTGTTTACCTCAGCAGTCAGCATTACTATAAGATTGTTTACAAGATGTAGGTAAATTATTGAACTATACTTGCAGTGTATATATAGTAGTGTTAAGGAAAATTACTTTCATACTTACAGAAAAAAAGACATAAATTTAATCGTTATACGTATGTACCAATACCTCATTCTATATACCCAATAAACGAGTGGAAAATACTAAACCCTAGTGGGTAAAAGATCCTCAAAAATACCAACTCTAACATTCGAGAAAATACTGACATTTTGACAACATATTATGTAAGTATGTACTCCACACTTTTAGCCTAGTGCAAAGTGTGCAGAAAAGTATTTGGGTTTGTGTATGCAAGTCCAGATCCTTTTCTTTGAAAAAAAAAGCATAGGTACTTAAAATATATGTACTTTTTTACGACAATGCCGTCGTAATGTTATGTCCATGTCCCATTTAAATTGCGATGTTTCCATTACCCTGTATCACAATTAATAAATAATACCTGGCTGATGTATAATTTGTGTTTTATTGGAGTATCGTAATAATTTATATCCAACACCACCACTGACAGCAGCAGTCATATTATGATTTGAGGATGCTGAAAGACTAAAATATATCCCGGAATTAATCCCGGAGCAGTCGTGTCGAACAGAGAGAGATGCACTGCTGACCCACATGTGATATTCTGAAATATCTCCTGTCCTCTTGCCTCGGTCCAGTCGTGTGACAATATTAAATATCACAAAAAATAGAAATGAGATGGACGTATATACAAGGTATAAGTATAATGAAGACCTGTACTTATTTACGTGACATATGTTATATGTAAATATATTTCAATGTTGAAACGTATATGCACTATGCAGTTTGTTATATTTTTTCTACGATAACTTTCTGTTTGCTAGATTGTTACAATTCATCGAACGATTGAACATGAATACCTAACATTAAATACTAGAGAATTATAGTAGTCCTGATGCTATCGGTTCGGTAAAAAGACAGCAGTATGGAGAGAAGGGATCATTTTTTAGTATGTATATGAAATATTAATATGGACCTAATTACGGTACATCCTTATTCATACGTAAGATATTTACATTCGATAAAAAATATATACTCTGATAATATTACAGTAATAGGTATACAGGATCCTAACTTAAAATATCATGTTTTCTGTCATCGAAAGTTCGACTAACGTTATTATCCATTCTATGGGGGAAAACAGACATAAAACAGAACTACTCTAAAAATATCATATTATAACATTGTTTATATTTCTAATTGATTGTTAGTTATTGTTAATATTACATATATAGCTAGGTACACACAGGATACGGGGGCGTAGCCGAAGCTATAGATGCTAGGAGGGAGAGAATTTTTCGATACACATGTGATGTAAAAATGACTAATTTGCGCCGAAGTGAAATAGATAGAAAAGGTAATATAGGTATAGTTTAACTCAGAATATTTTCTTGTATCTCTAGCAATCTACTTATACTAATCTTGTGTGTTTTATTGTATAGGTATACATATGTAGCAATCTACTTAAATATCATGTATATTTTCATGTATATTTTTTTTTATTTATTTTTTATTTTATTGGTCTTAACGAGCACAAACAGTTATTACAGAGTATATGTGTATGTTAACATTAACAGCAAACAAACCAGCAAAGGCTCAAGATTTACCATGTATAGTAAGCTTACAAAAGTTCGAAAAACAACAACATAATAGAGAATTAAAAAAATAGAACAATACACTGCACAAACAAACAGCACACACACACACACACACACACAGGAATAAAATATGAAACATAGAAAATTAGGAGATAAGTAGATTGATACGGCGGAAATACAATATAATAGTCAAATAAATAATGTTAAGTTAAAATTGTTAAGTAGTACAATTAGTCAATCAATAATGGATTTTAAAGTTCGTAGTCAAAGAGTTATGTCAGCTTAGATTACGAAAACAATTGTCCATAGATATGGAACAATGGCGAGATATAAAGAATAAACAAAAAATTGAAATATAATATAAATATAGACGTTATAATTAAGAAATACACCTAAGGGGTAACTAGTAGAAAAAGTAAAAAAGGAAAGAAAGAGAAAACAGTCAAATGTGAAACATGCAAAATATAAAATGATGTGGGTCACGTCGGCGCAGAGGAACTCATCAAACCAGATACGCCCCTCTTGAACTGTTGTTTACTCATTGCAAATGGGTCTAAATCCCTGAAAAAGGAGTTATATATAGAGCAGCCACGGTAGATGAAGGAATTCTGGGCGTAGTTGGTGGAGCATGTCGGCAGTCTGAACAGGAATTTGGAGCGGGTGCTGCGAGCGGGACAACTATACGTGATGCGCTCCAAAAGCTTCGACGAGTTCACCTGACCGTTTATGATCTTGTACAAGTAAGCCATATCAAGCTCAGTCCTTCTATTCTCCAAGGTCGTCAATTATGGTATTTAGCCGCAGGTTTATAGTGAGGAAAATGCATGCCAGCTAAATAGTTGAGTCGTTTCACAAATTTTCTCTGCACGCCCTCAATTCTGTCTATATATGTGTTATATTGAGGGTTCCAAACAACACAACAGAACTCCAGGTGGCTCCTCACAAAGGCATAATAAAGAATTTTGTAGGTAAATGGGGATTTGAAAGGCTTGCCAACTCTCAAGATGAATCCCATCATCTTATAGGCTTTATCCACAATATGATCAACATGCTCCCTAAAGAGTAGTTTTTTGTCCATTATCACACCCAAATCCCGAATCCTGTCGCACCTGTTCAGGACCTCCCCCTCAATTCTATACTCATGGGATATCGGATGGTCACTTCTTGAGAACGTTATTGAGCAGCACTTGGAAGTATTCAGAAATAATTGGTTCTTTTTGCAATAATCAGCAAGTCGCTCCAAGTCCTGCTGAAGCTGAAGACAGTCCCGGGGGCATACGATTTTTCTAAATATTTTTGTGTCATCTGCAAACAGCAAGAACTCGGAATTTTCAAAGCAGGACCCAATATCATTCACATACAGAATGAATAGCAGTGGTCCCAGGTGTGAGCCCTGAGGAATTCCAGAAGCGCACCCCACAAATTGCGAAACCTCTCCATCCACCACCACAGCCTGCGACCGACCCTCGACGTACGATGCAATCCACCCAAGGAGACTCCCATATACGCCGTAGCACTTCAATTTGTGTAATAAAATCCTATGACTGATCTTATCAAACGCTTTTGCGTAATCAGTGTACACGACGTCCACCTGCGACCCCCGTCCCATCGAGCGGACAACATAGTCAGTGAATTCTACTAGATTGGATTCTACGGACTTTCCAGCAACAAAGCCGTGCTGGTTGGGGGCTATGAAGGAGGAACAAGCCGACATAAGCTGCTCCACCACAACTCGCTCCATCAGTTTGGGAATTGTTGAGATCTTCGATATAGGTCTGTAATTAGAGGCAGAGTGCTTATCACCAGATTTGTGTATTGGTGTAATGTAAGCCTTCTTCCAAAGAGAGGGAAACACTCCCTCCTCGAACGACTTCCTAAACAATATGCACAATGGAACAGACAACTCCGCACCACACTGCTTCACGAACAATGGTGGAACACCATCCGGTCCAGGACCACCATGGGAATCAAGTTTCTTTATGTACCCCGAGATCAAAGAAGGTGTGAACTCCACACTAGAAATATCCAATGAACCCTCACACTGCACAGATGGAAGCCCGGCTGTATCCTCTACGTAGACGGAGTGAAAATATTCATTAAAAAGATCAGCAGCAGACCGCGGGTCATCGCAAGATTTGCCATTATAATTTATAGAGCTCGGGATTGTGGAGGTAGGTCTTCTCGACTTCACATAGGTCCAGAACTTCCTCGGGTCCTCCTTGATCATCTTTTCGGTCCCCACTATGAATCTGTCGTAGCACTCCTTTGCCACTCTCTTTTGCCTTGCCCTCAGCAGGGAAAACGACAGGTAGTCCGACTGATTTCCAGTCCGCTTCCAACGTCGGTGACTTCTCAGTTTCTCATATACGATCTTCTTCACTGTACCATACCGGGAATCCACCAGACGAACGTGACTGTCTACGAGGCACATGTTCCTCTATGATTGTTTTCAATATATCGTAGAAATGAGAAACAGCATCCTCAGCGCACCTGCCGACGAACTCAGCCTCCCAGTCATATGCACTTATTTCAGGATAATTGGCCTTACCAAATTGAAGGGAAGTCGACCGCCGCGCCCTCACCACCGGATCAGCATCAGCCACGATTGACAATGAAAGGGACCTATGGTGGTCATCTTCAGAAATAAGTGGTTCCAAGCACGGGGATACCAAGCATTGTTCAGCATTAGAAATAACCAGGTCCAGGATTCTACCATGCATATTCTGGACCAAACTAAACTGCTTCAGTCCTCCCAGGGATACAAAGTCCACCAGGGCACAAGCCGAGACATCGCTATAGGTATATGTAGTAATGTGCGTATTGCTATATATTTAATAGTTATAGTGTAGGTAAAATCTCGTATAAGACGAGTGTTCAAATAAAACCTAGACAATAAACAATAACATAGATTTCTTTGATAAGGAAGAGATAACTTGTAAATGTTTGTAAACTCTACTGTGCGTGAAGATGTAAACAATTTAGAAAATGAAAATTTACGAGAATATGGCGTAGACGTAAAAAAAATATCTATTCCTCGTGGCTTGATTCCAAACTGATGGAGTGGAGATACTATGGAGACGGGGAGTGTGGGAGGGGGATTTATTTTTGAATCTTTATAATATGGACACTATTATCCGGCAGGAATCTGAATCGAAATGCCATAACAGAGTCTTTTACACTCTGTTCGCCTTGATATGATTATATTCTAATTAACTAATGTGCATTCCATTATTTCTCTTTCTATATTACTTATTAACTATGTAAATTTGACGAGTCTAAGTGCCTGAAATTATCGCCTAGGGACGATGATGAACAATAAACAAATAAACAATCATGTATGTGTAAGTGTATATGTAAGGATAGAAAGCTCTGGCGATCTATTCTCTCTGCCTACCCCGCAAGGGATGCGGCATGAGGGGATACAATAGAATCCTGTATCGAAGATTACGGGCAAGAGTATGTATTAAAAATCTCAATTCTATAGAATAAACGTCGCCTTTTTTCCTAATTTCATTTTCTGAGTTATTTCACGATAAAAAATTGTTTGCGATGAAGTGACTTAATATACCAAGCAGCCTATTTCAATTTTACAGTGACATAATATAGACCACCAGTCTGCCCTTAATTATTTCGCTAATACATGATTTTATATTACAAAGTTCACTGATATAGTGAATATCTTCATAGTACATATGCGATGAAGATTTTCAGCAATGTGATGACTTTTCAGTTCTGTTTTGATGACTGCATGACGGATAATTGAGTAGCCACTGTAGAGTCGCGATACGTGAAATCAATTCACTATGTATTTTATTGAGAGAAGACAACTCGTGATAATATTAATATTTTATATTAATGAACATACCAGCGAATAATATATTATTTTATCTACAAATTATAATGGGCCGCACTAAGACTCATAGAAGCTTCCATAATGATAGGCTTTTGATGTGCATTACTGTTTGTCATTGAATCAATTATTAATATTATTATGATGTATTTTACCTACAAACCACAAAGTGGAGACACGGAAATGTCCGTAAAATAATCGTCGGTTTAATAAACAATGACTGTGCGACTACTGTGTTTCATTTTCGTTCCTATAGCTAGCTTTTGGGGATGTGTTTGTCAGTTTGTCTTGACAGAAACAATGAAAGACAGGGAAGACACACGATGGTCCTTTGACCATCTGGGTCTTTACCCAGACTGGGATGACAATATGGAGTTTGTTTCAGGATTATAGACGTGCAGGCCCTGTTGGAAAAACATGCTCACAACTATTTTCAGATTTGGAAAATTCAGTAAGTAAAATATCAGAATGGTATTTCGTAGTAAGGAAGTAAAGTCTACAAAATAATTATATTAAGCGAATTCTAGATTGTATGTATTATGTGAATTAAGGATAAGAGATTTTCTTGAAAAGAAGGTGAAAGGTGGTACGAAATTCACCGGCAATATTTTGTATAAATGTAGGTAAATAAACATTATTTGATGTATGATGAAGAAACATTTAGAATTCAGGTTCACAAGCGTCATAAGTAGGTATATCTACAACATGTGTATAAAATAAGTAAATAAAATAATATTATACACCATACATGTATAATAATTTACATCAATAACAGAATAATTGAATAAATTATCATATTCGCAGTATTTTCGTATGAAATAGTTATATCCATATTGGAAGCACGCGCCGCACGAGCGTCTGAATATCTTTTTTTCACACGTAACAAGCCAAGCTAGGAAAAACATAAATATTATTACCATTAGGTACGTGAAAATATTCTGGCATACCACAAATTATATTAAATCGCTGTAATTTTTATACATATATAATCCATATTATATTTATTGACATTATTTATTGAATTGCCAGTGAGAGTGTAGTAATTCATCCTGAATACTTTAATATTCCGATCATCTGATCTTAGGAATTATTTTATGATTTTTTTATATGTTGAAGGTCAATGTCTATGGATACACAAAAAGCACAGAGAGAACGAGGACTAGGAATGTTGAATATAAATATGTAGGTATATTTTCACAATTAAATTTCTATGTATGAAAGAGAGTTTGCCTTGATAGGCTATTGGAATTAATGATGGAATGAAGACGAGCTTGCTCTTGAAAATAGTAGAATATCTTTTGTAAGGAAAACATAGGCAAAATGCTCAATAGGTAGGTAGGTATAACATAGGTTACTTTTTAATCTAGCTAAACTTAGTTAATATTTTTTGTGTCAAAATATGTAAATACTCAACTTAAATATCCAACAAGGATATGTACGAGTATGTCTAATTTATTTATTTGGATTTCTCGAAGTACAAAAACTGGTATTGAAAATATCAAGCTTTTTTAAAAATGTTGTAGAATTTGCATACAACCAGGAGTAAATTGATTCGTCCTAACCGTAAATAAATAAATCTAAACTTTATGAGTTACAAAACAAGACAATAGAAGTGTACTGAAGGTTCAGAAGGTTGGACTCATTAAAAAATCAATCAGTCAAAAACTGCACTTTTGTTGATTCGCAGTTTTTTTTAATATTTTAATGAATGACAGATATAAATGCAGTGGCATACCATGTATTATGTACAGATCTAACGTAAGTATTTCGTGCAATAATAGAAGGTATATAGGTGTGTACGCTAAGCTGCTAAATTAACGATATATGGATCAAGGATAGTATTATTATTACGTGAGACAAAGACTCCATTATTCCTCAGCTCAGATAAAATATGAAAACAATATTGAAGGTCTTTGGTTCACATTACGTGACAGTTAATGAAATAATTATTGACCTGGTTTACTAAGCACCTAGTAATTACATTAACTAGCCGTAAAAAAAATCAAAGGATGATATTTGAAAAATTTGAAAATGGAACCAATTCAAATGTACATCGTAAATCGTAATATAAAAGAAAACTTCTCTATGAAAAAAAATGTTGGCTCAGATGCATTCCAGGGGGGCCTAAGGATGGTCAATCAAATAAGACACCGTGTGTTTAAGAAATTACGGAGTACGGTGTTTTTGGACATCGTGTGTTATATATCACGCACGGTTAGATATCACGAAAAGATACAAAGTGCCATTGCAGGTGGTAAAAATCGTGTTGATAATCGTTGGTGGATCGTGGATCTAATACAATTTGCACATATTTTATGAAATAAGCCAAATCTACATGACAGAAAAATTACAATGCATAGCTCCAATCATACATAGTATGTAGAAGTTTTCAATGTAGATTGCAAAGATGAACCTAAATTATTTTAGATAGCATAAAAATATGTGATATTGAATATAAGTTTACGTACCTACCTATTAATATCTAGGACCGATCGTATGATGGCAATTTAAAATGGCCTCCTTAGCTATTTCGCAGATGTATGAAAAGTTTCGTAAGGTAAAATGTACGTAGAAAGATTGGACCCACATTAATTACATTTTATTTTTTAGGGCTTATATCTGTATTTTATTTTGAAACTGTTGATTTAAAAAAATAATAATTTTGTTTTATTTGCTGTAAATACATGATCCACCACTGAAGTCCTATCTTGATTCTTTCACATATCAGCTCATTATCTGAAATACAAATTATCGATCTAACCTTGTTATTGAAATACTCTATAATGTGTTTTGTTAAATCAACATTTATGTAACAGTTGGTACTTAAACAAAAGAGTAGGGAGAGTGGAATATGTAGACAGACATCCAGAAAAAACAATGCTAGAAAATAAAAAAAAACATCAGATTTTATATTTAATCATAGATTAGCTTCTAATTTCTTACTTATTTACGATATATACTGACTAAACTTGTACAAACTAATTAGGTCGCTGTTTGAACTATATAAATACTCCATGTCCATTCTATTTCTATGTGTATTCAGTGTCTGTGTTGTACTTGTGAAATAAATAAATAAAATAAATCAGCTGATCGAATGAAAAATGGCGAAGACTCTCTAAAATATCTATTGCATTAAATTTTTTAATAGCTTTCAGTTAATTCGAAGCTCGTCCAATGTTAGCCAATCAATTATCATCAGTC
Organism: Ceraclea dissimilis; assembly: GCA_963576895.1. Lineage (NCBI taxonomy): Eukaryota > Metazoa > Arthropoda > Insecta > Trichoptera > Leptoceridae > Ceraclea > Ceraclea dissimilis. The sequence continues at coordinate 17,760,280 of OY756361.1, forward strand.
AATAAGTTGCCTGAATATAAAATTTTAATTTATTTATCATGCGTCACTGTCAGACATCGAGGAATCTATAATTCACACAATTCGCGGAATTTCTGCGACGACAATTGGCTACATAATAAAATAAAAATATATTTACCCACACTTTAGTTCTAAACTTACCTATATTCTCTAGTATTAGGTAGTAGGTAACTAGTTAACACTAGTGTATTAAAGTGTATTCAGAGCAAAACATCTATTCGGTAGGATAATATTTCTAAGAAGAAACGTTGACATCAAACAATTTTGATAAGTAGTAGTTGTCACTTTTTTCATTTCACGTTAGCCAGAGTAGTTTTGGATAATTAGGATGATGCGAAATTGTTTGGACGTTATACGTAAGTTTTGATCTGTACGTATGGTTCGTATTGAGTATTAAATAAATATCCGAACTTAGATCTAAAACTGGGTGTTTTACCGTGAAGCTTTTTCAACCGATCCAAGTTTGTTGATCTTTTGTAATAGTTCCAATTCAAGGATATATAGTTGAATGTATCTATCCGTGTCTAAGATATCCATTTACATTTCAATACAAAGTAGACATTTCCTCATTACAAACAGATGTGCAAAATATGTAGAGGAAGTGTAACAGTTTACCAATAAATAATATTCATAACAGTTCCATATTCGATTTTCTAAATTTGATTTGAAAATATTTAAATTCGGATCGAATTCGAATGTGGATTCTGATCATGATGCAAATACATAAAATTAGAAAGGGGTTATTTCACGAGGGGCGACAGATGGAAACCATTACTTGGAATATACATACTTACTACTTAGATACATATAATATGAAAGAATAAAATATACTTATAGGTAATGAGAGTAAACGAGAAAATTCTCAGAATCATATAAATACAAAACAAACACAATGCGGTGTTTTAATGCATCAGTGATGTATAGGTAAGGCGAGTTCATATAATAAGAAAGAAAGCGAATGAAGAAATGCTATAAAATACGAATAAAATAACAGTGATGGGGTCTATTCTCTATTTAAGTGCCTAATAACTATGAAATAATTGAAATTAATTGTCTTATTATAATAATAATAAAGAAAATATATTTAAAAAACTCTTATTTTAGTTCAAAATGTTATAGAATCGGACCTGGTGTCTACGATTGTTTCGTAGATTTGTATTTATCTCCACATTTTTGAAAATGCCACGATTGTTTATGAATTTATTTAATGTTTGTTTAGTTTAGTATATGTAAATAATAATATAAAATCTTACCTACCATTTCATTATGCCTTTGTTCTTTGTTGACCCGTAGTCCAACTGCTTTGCAGCAACCACTGACATTGGTGACACCAATCTTCTACTTGTTACACATAAATATAATGTCTTTCATAGACCACTCCTAGTCCCAAATTGTACGTCAGTTAACACTTGACGATCGTCATCAATCACAAAGTTTACCAACACATCTGTCTATTGTTCACTTGATCACATCAAACATTTTATGTTAAATTTATTTTAATAAATTTTAACCAAAAGTCTATTAATTATACTGAAAGTCTTTTGTTTTGACTTTGTAGAAACATTAACAAACCTGAAATCATTATATTGTTATTCCAAATATATCCGATACATATAGTCCGATGATTAAAATATTAGCAAGCATATATATCTAAAATTATTGAACAGTACAAAATCTTTAACCAGATGGTTCATTTAATTCTGTACCATCAGAAAAATGCTGAAAACCTGTAATGTTTCGATTTCATCAATACGTTTCACACAGTGGAGTATATAGGTTTTCATTTCGGGGGGAGCCGAAAAAACTCCTGGGGAAGGCAATTAAAATTTTAACATAGACGTAGTAAAAAAAATCAGTAATAGCGCCGCAGGCGAAATTTTTTCGTGAAGGTGAGTGAGAAAGGTTGTGTTTTAGGTTGGCTTTATAAGTGTGTGTTAAAAATGCGACAAAAAAGAAGCGCCGCAGGCGTAATTTTTTTAAAAAATGGGTAAAGTGATGAACCTGGGATCTTTGTATTGCAGATTGCATATCATTGTTTGACATTTCGGGGGGGGGGGGGGGGGGGGGGGCTCGGCCCCCCTCTATATACGCCACTGGTTTCACAAATTGCAGGAATACAAGCTTCATTACTCATTCTGAATATCTAGATAGCTGTTATGGTGTGGATAAATGGGCTGGGCATATATTGTATTCTCTCAACACCTGTATTAAAAATGTACAACCAAAGCTGTTAATTTTTCGTGTCGATAAACCCTCAAAGTGCACGGGTTTTAGATGTGAACATTTTCTTAGAAAGAAAAGATCACACGTTGTCCCGACATTAATAACATTAGGTAGGTACCCAAGGTATCAATCTTTAAAAATAAAAACTAAGGAAGAAGAGAACACAAGGATGAATGGTGAGTTTTCCCAGTGAATGTCCACCTTGACAAAAATGACGTGAAAAATAAACTGTTGGATGGAAGCCATCACAATAATATTATAATGGAATATACACTCGTAAATGACCGCGTTTCCCGATAATCACACAATAATAACAATAATAATATTGGATATACTCGTATTCAAGCAAATCCATTCTCTTCAGCTTGTAAATATTTAGATTACGTTCTGTGTCAGACAATAAAATCAATGCTATATGCTATACTACTCGAAATGAATTACATGGTAGCACAGTGAACATTGCCATGTTTTATTGCTCAAGTACTTCTGAAAACTTTCGTAACATACGAGTGCATAAGAAGACGTAAATTGTATGGAAAAATACACATTTTCTCGCGTTTTGCTTGAAATAACTTCTCTTACGAAAACAACTAAGTAAGTATGTTTTGAATTAAATGCACATTACTTACAATGTATTACGGTTTCGTTTGTATTGTAATCCACTGGATTATGGAGGAAAACCGAATAATGCATTTTAATATGCAGCAGCAAATCAGTGCAATATTCGGATAGAAATCATTTAGCGAGATATTTACTCGTATGTCAGACACCTACTTTAAGTTGGCATGTTAGGATCCATGGGAAAATATTTCAGTCTTGGCTTTGCACTTGTTTAACAGTTTGTAAATATTTATTAAATTCTATGGAGTGCAAACGTTATTGTGAACAAGCTGTTGAAATGTGAAAATGATTTAATTTGAAATACCTATGTTTAGATTGTTTAGGTATTATAATATTAGTATTATCAACACCTACAACTAGATTATGATGGCTATTGGATCTTGGTTGTTCATTGTTATGATTGAAATAGTCTTGGCAGATATTGTAAACAATACTAGCAATATACAAAGGAGATCCTATACGATGAGTACACTATATAGTATGCAAAGTATACACTGTGTGTTTCCACGACAGACAGACTGTGCTCCAATAAATCAGTTTCCACGAAACATCGTATTTTATAGCAAACAATATCACACATTTTTTCTAAACTTATCCTCCTTGAAAGTTTGAAATGAGAAACATTTCCGTCAGATAACATATTTATTATGTGCAAAGTGCTAACACAGAAACCTCTACGAAATATTATAAGAAATCTGTTTGAAATTTCCATACCTTCCTTGCTGCTATATTTAATCAAATCATATTAATGACTTCAACATGTGTGGTACCTAGACCAGAAAACAACATTATAATAATGAATTAAGAATTAATAGGTAAATGTAGGAGTCAATTAATGTTTACGAGTAATGTACCTAAGGTATGTGGTATGTTTTGATTTGATATTATGTACCGTAGACATTTAGCAATGGTAAAAGTTATCAATTATTTTATTCGCAACTTGGCAAGATGTTCTAGTAGTGTTCTATGTGTATACAACTCCATAATAAGTTGCATCAAGTCGTATTTCATACAGCACCTATGTAATATTGTACCTCTACTATGTACTTAGATACTAATTGCATACGTTGTAAATATAGTCTTGTTGCAAAATAAAAATAGTCGTTTGCCGACTACCAAATTACAAAAGTCGACTGTATTGAAGATTGTAAAACAGTATCTAATTGAATTTGACTTACACATTACAATGTAACGAAATGGCAACCGAATAGAGTATAGAGCTTTTAAGCTTTCTATAATCAACTTTATAACAAATAAAGCTGCAAGGTATTTTCGTAAACAATTTGTTGAGAATAATTAGGTATATGCAAAATTAAGAGACTGATGTTTCTTTGCAAAACTAGTACCACTATTAAGATACCTATCTCTATATACTTCTTTTTTTCATATAAAATGGGGCTTTTCAGAACAGTATCATTCGTACCATAATTACCTTTCCTTACCTTCATCATAAAGTGAAAAAAAAATAGGTACCTATCTACAAGAGAGAGAGTTCTCTAACACGATTCTAGAAGTACCTAAATTATTTTCATTTGATGCATTAGTTGAAGAGATATTTGTCAGTCTACATAATTCGTATGCAATATCAACAAGACGTTGATGCCATATGGAAACAATCGTAAATTCACTTTACAATATATTATAGGGAGATACGAATTGTCATTCTTTGTTCCCGAGAGGACTCTTATTACATATATACCTAAATATATTGTTAGTTGTCATGTAAATTTAAAACATCAAGATGCGAAACATTTGCGAAAAAATATAAATAACAAACAACAACAACATTACTGCGAATATTCTGGGAATTCGTATAATTAGGTACATATACATTATTCACGTTCCTCGACCGAATTACGGTCTTCAGAATAGCGCGAAACACATTACATTGTCGCAATTTTATTGTTACTTCACATTTGGTACGAGAATACGTGCATGAATTATAATAAAATCATATTATTATATTCTGAACTAAATCTTATATCTAATCATTCCTATGTATCTACTGTTACGCGGTTCCCGGAGCACAGCCATATGAATGTTGCTCAACATTGATAAATCCCCAAAAAAAACAAAAGCCCTTCAGAAATATCCTCAATGGATGAAAGCCCAAAATTTCTAGTTGGATTCCAGTAGATGAATTATTTGTCAAATGTTGACTATTTTATTGTCCGTCCCATTTTAGATCCACTTATTTATTTGTTTGTTTTCAAATCTATGGTAGTTTCTAACATATTGAAAGAATTCCTATGCTAAAATAGTTAAAATTAATTTTATATTCAAAATCCAATTAGATTTGAGCTTTTGTCCCTTGAGCATAATTTCTAAAGGGCTTTTGCCTTTTTGGGGATTTATTCATATTGAGCAATATTCTTATGGGTTTTTGTCCGGTTACGATGTTATGATATAAGTTGTAAGTAAGTTTGTCGTTGTCCCGGCAAAACGCGAATATGACAGTCTGAAACAACAGACATTTCTATGAAAATTATATAAAACGCAAAGCAGTTTGGCTATCTTCCACGTTGATAAGAAAAACAAAATTATTTCTAAGTGGGTACAAGAGATAATAATATTAGATAACATTTAGTTTTACTCGTGTACTGAAGTATTTTGATGATGCGAGTAGGTATAGTATATAAGCGAGCTTAATTTTCCACCGAGTCATTCAACAAAGATGATTAAGTATATTAGGATTTAACGCCATAAAGACGAACCTTGCGCACTGGTATAGGATAATTTAAAATTCTGTAGAGGTGTGCAGTGTGCATCTATCTAGTTAGTATCTTTCTAGTAGATATACAATACATAAATAAATAGGACAGCTAAACGCGTAAGTTGTAGATCTGGGTAAAGAAAACTGGAACGAAATCTATGTTAATATTTTTGTGCTAGGTATATAATAATATGATGTCACTCTGACAATGCTTTCCAGATTCAATTTTTAGTATATTTTCAGAAAAATCTTTCGAGAGGATAATAAAGGACTATAGTTGAGAATTATCGAGAGGTGCCGGCAATAATATTAGTAGGTACACCTATACGTATTCTAATTTAATTATGCGAAATGCGTTGGACAAGTATTAAATTTAAGTGTAGGCACTAGGCACATACTCAGATTCTTAAAAAAAATGTTTTAAGAGGCCTGAGATACAATTACAGCAGAATTCATCGGTTTCAGAATAAGAGGAATTGATCAGCTTTGGATTATATTGTAAAATAATAACAGAGAGGTATTCTATATAGTCTGAGTCGGATATAAAGAACAAGAACACTAAATAATATTGTTGATAGTTTCTGTATTTACATAAAAATGTTGAAATGGTTCGAATATATTTAGAAAGCTGAAAGGGCAACGTCCGTATCATTTTTCAAAACATTATTGTTATTTTAAAAAGCTTTATATTCGGCGCGATTAATAATAAACATTCTTTTATGAATACGCCAAAACTTTTGAAACTTTTTACCTACTACATTTTATTCAATTGTAAGTACCTAGATAGTTTTAAAATACCTCCGTGTAGTATAATATTTTTTATGATCATTTCAGGAATCGAACCGAGTATTTTTTCACAAAAATCGTTGACATTTCGGAAAATGGATGGGAAATAGAGAGGAACCACACCTATTTGTACCGTAATGTTTGATAATTTGAGGGTAGGTATAGGTATTCCAGAAGAAGCAGGTATCGTAAAATGCAGAATTGATGTATTGCAAATCTGTGCACGGTAAATGGAAAGAATGATTAAAAAATAACTTCGTATAGTTAAAATTACACTAGGTGTACCAAAAATAATAAATTTTATCAAATCACCAAAAAAAATCAAAAGTTCATACTAGGTATATGCGTATACCTATAAGAGTCTCTCACAAAATCTCTGACAATGTTTTATATTCGAAGCACTACGCACTGATGTGTCCCGTTTGAATTTCCACTTCAGAAAAAAAATTAATAACGCGACAATCAAAACGTCTGCATCAAGCGATCGGAAAACTATGACAAGCCAAAGTGTTTTGTGAAACAGTAACAGCTTGAAAGAATATATTGTAAGTTAGTAGGTATTACATACATAATGTATTACTATATACTTGTAACATATAGCCACCTTCATGCGTTCGTGTTAGCATCATTTTGGAGGGGAAGATATTTTAGTTCAACGTAAATAAATATACTTACCTATCCACTCAATATCTATGCAATGAATTATTATTAAATCCAGCGAACTGTAGGTGAAAAAAACACATTGAGATTTATGTACAGTTGTTCGTTTTTCCATGGACATAAATTCTACCTATCTGCGGTCCAGTCTATTTTTTCTAGATGTAGCTATGTAATTCACATCTCAGTTTCAAATGTTCTTATTAGTATTTTATTATCGAGATATTGACTCTCTGGAGTCCATAATATGGGATTTGAGAAAATAAAGACACAGATATGAAAAAAGTGAGAATACATATATGTACCTACAAAGTACTTGTAGATACCTATACTTAAGACCACTGATAAATATGAAACCGTCACCGGACAAAAACACACAAGAATATTGTTCAACATGAATAACTTCCAAAAAGACAAAAGCCCTTGAGAAATATGCTATCTATCTATCTATCTATCTATACCCTCACGCCACATCCCTTGCAGGGTAGGCAGAGAGGACAGAGCGCCAGACAGCCCTATCCTTACACACACTCCTAGCTTCCGTCACATTCATGCAATTAGTCATACACGCTCTCCGATTCCTTTTACTCAAAACGCGTCCATCCTTGAGGATCTGGTCGACATGATCGAACCAGGTCAGTCTCGGACGGCCGCGCTTTCTCACCCCTCTTCGCTCATTCAGATATATCTTTTTTGTCATCCTGTCATCATTCATTCTCTCAACATGCCCAAACCATCTTAGTTTGTTTACTTTCATTCTTGTCACTACACCAGTCTTGCAGTCACTCATTTCCCTAATAACCTCATTCCTTATCTTATCTCTCAGCGTTTTCCCGCACATTCTTCTTAATGACCTCATTTCTACTGCATTCAACCCTGATTTATCCTTCTTCATCCACGTCCACGTCTCACTAGCATACATCAAGGTCGGCACCAAGACAGCATTGTGCACTAGCACTTTTGCTTTCATAGACACATTGCTACTACTAACAATGGGACCGAGCGCACCATTCGTCCTAGTACCGGCCAGCTTCCTTCTTTCAATGTCTCCATCACAGCGTCCATCTCTAGTAAACAAACTTCCCAGATATACATACTGATTCACTTGCTCCAGACAGTCATTACCAACCTTTATCACACAATTTGTCCTTATTTCCTCTCTTTCGAACACTAATACTTTCGTTTTATTTACATTCATTTTCATACCATTCATATCGCAGCTTTCGTACACACAGGATACTATCCGTTGTAACTCACATTCATCATCAGCCATCAACACTAAATCATCTGCAAACATTAACGCACATACTTTCACTCCATTTAGGTCCACACCAACATTCAGCTCATTCAGAGGACGCATGCAGTAGTCGAAGAACAGGTTGAACAACCAAGGCGACATGACGCAACCCTGTTTAACCCCTTTTGTGAGAGTGAACCACTGCGACAACGCAGCATTCACCCTGACACAAGCAGAGCTCTCCGTATATAGAGACGCGATTGCGCCAATCAGTCGGTCGCTCACCCCATATTCCGACAGTACACGCCACAGTCTTTCTCGGTCCACACGATCGTATGCCTTCTCCAGATCCACGAACGCGCAGAAGAGCCTCTGGTGTTTAGCCAGAAGCTTCTCCACGACCATCCGTAGGGAGAAGATCTGATCGGTGCACCCCCTGCCACTCATGAAAGCACCCTGCACATCCCATACTTTACTTTCAGTCACTTTTCTTACTCTTTCAATCAATACCTTTCCATACAGTTTGCCCACAGAGCTCAGCAAACTGATAGCCCGATAACTGCCGCATTCCAACCTTGAGCCTTTCCCCTTGTACAAAGGGCAGATGACTGCCCTCCTCCAATCCTCAGGAGTGCAGCCACTCTCCCAGCACAAGTTGAAGAGCCTCAGGCACCACTCGAGAATCTTCGGGCCACCTTGCTTGATGAACTCTATGGCCACACAGTCATGTCCCGCAGCTTTACCATTCTTTGCTTTTTTCAATGCAAGCACAACTTCATTCATACGTATTTCCTCGTCCTCAGCAATATTTACATTCATACTATCTGCTACATTCGTCTGGTTTGTACTAGTACCACTTTCATACAATTCTTCGAAGTATTCTTTCCATCTTTCAACAACTTCTTCTCCATTCATCACTAAATCACCATTCTTATCTTTGATGCAATTCATACTGTTTTTCTCACTTCCAGATCTCTTTCTTTTTACTTCCTTCCAGAATATTTTCAAATTCTCCTCGGCGTTCCTCGATAATTTCATACATTCCTCTTCCTCAAGTTTTCTCTTTTTCTGGCAAACCATTTCTTTCACTTCTTTCCTACATGCTTTATATATATTCTTCTTTCTTTCTTTCTCAACTCCATCATCTGGTTTCGCACCAAGCACATCATTCCACGCTTTCTTTTTCCTCACTACAGCATCCTTCACCTCATCATCCCACCACGCATCACCTTTTTTTCTTCCTACCAACGCTTCTCCACATACTTCTCTTGCACTCTTTACTAGCACCTCCTTCATAACATTCCATAGTTCACTCGTCGAGCGTTCCTCATCATCATGTACTTCTAGCCTTTCGTTAGTTAGTCTTTCATATTCATCCCTAACATTCGTCTCTTTCAGTTTTTCGACCCTGATTCTCCGGACAGGCTCCAACTTCCGAGCCCTCGAGCGCCAACCGGAGAAAAGATCAATCCTTGTTATCACAAGGAAGTGATCCGTCCACAGTCCGGCGCCCCGAAATGCCCGGGTGTCCTTTGTCGCCTTCCGGAGCTCAGAGTCCACACATACAAAGTCAATCATCGACCTTTCAATACGATCAACTCTCTCTCTTTGCCAAGTGTACTGGTGGATCTCCTTGTGTGCGAAGAATGTGTTCGCCACAAAGAGATCCAACTCCAAACATACTTCTAACACTCTTTTCCCGTTATCATTCACCCTATCATCGCCATGCAATCCCAACACTCTCTCAAAATTCTTCCTTCTGACACCGACCCAACCATTCAGATCACCTGCCAATATTACTTTTTCATTCGCTCTTCTTTTATCCGCAGTCTCCCGCACTAAGTTCCAAAACTCATCCTTCTCATCATCCAAGGCATCATTCCCTGGACCGTAACCTATAATAAGGAACAGCCTGGTCATGCCTACCTTGAAACGAATCCAGATGAGTCTCGGTCCTACCAGTCCATACCCATTACGCTTCACCATACATTCAGTCATTCTTTTTGATAATATAGCACCCACTCCCTGACGTCCATGTTCATTTTCAGGCACTCCAGACCACATTTCTGCCATTCCATTCACCACATCACAATCTCTATCCTTTCTTTTGGTCTCACATAAACACAATATATCTAAGTTCCTCTCATGCAAAACATCACGCAATTCATTCATCTTACCTTCCATATCTCCTCTTATATTCCACACACCAATCCGGCGTTCTGCCCTCCTCTTTGCGCCCTCCCTGGTCCTTGACGCGGCGTGATGGGTGAGATGGATGATGGATGAGAAATATGCTCAAGGGAGAAAAGCTCAAATCTAATTGGATTTTGATAATAAAATTAATTGTACCTATTGGTATACGATTTCATTCAGTGTATTAGAAACTATCATAGATTTGAAAGTAAGCAAGTAAATAAGCGGATATAAAATGAGATGGACAAGAAAATAGTCAACATTTCATAAATAATTCATCTACTGGAATCCAACTAGAAAGTTTGGGCTTTTATCCGCTTACTGTGAAGTGTATACAAAGATGTATTTGGGTTTATTTCGATAAACCCAGATTCATTTTTTATAAAAGATAAAAAAAGGAGCCTAGAAAGGTTCCACCTCTGTGTAGGTATACCTAGGTACTTAAAGACACGAGTATTTATAGGACTTTGATTTTCTTTAGGACGTGAGATTTTTAGGACTTTGCCTCAATAATTAATATTCTGACTGAAAAAGCCGTACAGCTAAAATTTTGAAAAACATCCGTTTTTTGGGACTTTTACCCAAAAAACTGATGTCAATTTTTTTATCCAACAGTGGTTGAATCAAACCTAGAAATCCTAGAATCCAGGCGCGGGCCCCCAAAAGCTGTAGGTACTAGTATAATTCTCTACTCTATACTTACGTCTCGATAAAAAATTATTATGCAAACAAAACAACCATGGCTTTTACTTTTTTCAGTTATTCCTACCGATTTTTTAGTTTGACTGTAATCGTAGGATGGAAATGCCCACCCTAGAAAATACAGTTTTTTTACTTCCTGTAAAATTTGATGGTCAAATTGAGTTAGGAGGTCTTGGCAGATTCTGTTTAATCAGGTATTTTATTATGAATGGCTTTTTAATTAAAAGCTGTGGTAAAAAAGGCAGTGGTGAAAAGATATTGTATTGGTAATCAGGTAACCTCGGGACTGCAAGAAGTGTTCTGTGGACAGGATTTGCGGAAGCTGGAAGTGGAGGAAGCTGGAGGACTGAGATAATGGTGAAGAATCATGGGGAGGCCAAGTGTTTTATGGTTATCAGAGTAATAAGTAGGCTTTCTAAGAAAAAAAAACCTCAAAGAAAAATCACCATCTCTGATGATAGCTTCGAAGTCCTCGGAGCCTCTCAGCGGAGATAAAATATACATTGTGTAAAAAGCATCTATGTCAAAAGTATTGGATTCTGTATTTTAAAATAGGCGCATAATTTCTAGAAAGTCACGTGGAAGTTTTGCTTATTATTCGTTATCTCTTTTCAACTCATTGCGCAAACCGTTAGGTGAAATGGTTGCACAAAATTGAAACTTTGAAGTATAGTTTTGTTTTGTATTATAGGAATTTTATTCATAACTAAAATAATGAAATATATTTACAAAGTGAAAAATATATAACACTTAATATTTTTATGAAATATTAACATTTTTAAAATAAAAGTAGTTAGCATATATTAATTTACTTTGATGCCGCTAGTAGTTGATTGTCCAATAGCGTTGAAGTTATTGTGTACGACGCTTCTGATTGGCTAAAAACTGAGCCGTGCTCCAGGTGTATGAAGTATTTGTGCGGTGCGTCATCCATGTTATAACGTAAAGTTTACGAAAGTGTGCTTTGTTTTCAGTGAGAAAGTTATAGTTTTTGCAATTTAATTTAACAAAATTTCAAGTCGATGCAGTGTTTATATCACAATTAATGTCGTGAAAGATGAGTTGTGCCCAAAAATTAAGTTTTGATAGTTGTGAACGCGATTATCCGTGGAATTTTTCTATCGATAGTTCGGGTTGTGACATGTCAGATTCATTAAATAGTTTGAATGAATACTTAAGTCCTGTGAAGACGACAGTGCATCCGAGGAAATTAGATTTCTCTCAAGATGAGGACGATGAAATAACATTGGGCGAGTCTCCGGTTAAACATTCGAGCCTAAGCCCTCCGTATAAGAGAGTTCGGGCCCTCAAGTAAGTTCTTGTTATAATGATAATACTCGCATTGTACGGCCTATATTTTGTGTTTTATATATCGACTCTAATGTATTTAGAAGCTAGAACATAATATTGATTCATGAAGACTTGGGTTTGCATGTAAATATTATGATGCTCCTCTGATGTTTTGGTTGTACTATTTGCCTGCTTATGTAACTTTCTCTTTTGGTATACAAATACATGTGTACTGTATTATAATACAAATCCCTCCTTGCCATTTGCTTGAGGGAATAGTTAGAGGTAGGTATATAATAAGTATAATACAAAAGAATAAAAGAATTGGGGGATTTATGTTGTGAAAACCAGTATTGAAATTATAATAGAGGAACTGAAGGATAAACAGAGGGAAAGGAGTTTAGCATTATAGAAGACGGGGATAATGTTTTGAAGTAATTTTGTACAAAGTACAGTGGATGTGGCTTAATTTCTCATAGTGAATATGACAGGTACGCGAATAATTGCACTGTCCATTCTTACATTATTATGCTACTAAAATCCAATTTGCCATCTCACTAAGCTCCATTGCCGTTATCGAAATGATCTATACGAGTGTCAGTTGTGTTTTGTTGGTTATTCTTATTTTCGATTGAGATCTAAATGCACATCAGGTTTTTTTTAGCGTATTTTTTATATATTTAGCATATTTTTTAGTGATAAGATAAATATTAGTGCAAAGTGTAAACAATTGTTGTTTTATGTGATGAATGTGTGGATGGATATCTATATTCTATGATGTTACATTGTAATTGCATACTGGTTGTTTCAAAGGCGGTAAGCTGCCATACCAACTATGTTGTACAATATCCACTAAAAGGTTATGAAAACAAAGCAACATTTTCAAAGAATTTCTTATGAATTGACATAATTTGTATTTCTTAATGGATCTGGGGTTGTTTATACACAAACGCCAATACTTTAGTGCACACTTCACAGTAAGCTAAACAAAATTTCTAAATACTGATATTTCAGGCATAATGATTGTATTTTAGGCCCCCCGTTGAGCCTAATCCTGTGATATCCGTGATATTTTCTGTCAAGTCATGCCTCCGCGTAAAAAAAGAAAAGAAAATGTTGTGGAGTTGAAATACATCGTAATTATATTGATTTATGATAATGAATTCGTGATTCCTTTAAGCAGCGACCGTTGCATAAACATAATGTGTTGTAATTGTTTAGGTTATTTGACACGCCAGCCACTCCAAAAACTATATTACATAAATCCTCCACTCCAACACATCCACATGGACGAGCCCAATCCAGAATACATCCAGCCAGATTAGGGTTTCATGGAAATCAAAATGTATCACAGCCTCAAGCTCAGTTGCATAGACTGCAAGTGCCTTCTAAGTCTATTCCTCACAATCAACATTCCACTCAGGTAATTTAATTTTACAACTTCATATAAATCTGACAAAATATTTATGTGTCCACTAAATACTCTCACTAAACAGAGTAATCAAATTTAATTGCCATTATTTGTATTTCAGGTAATGCGTATGGAAGGGATTGTAGCAAATGAAGGAGTGAGGAAGGTTCTAGATGGAGAACACAATTCATCTTTTGATGAAAACTTTGCAGATCGTAGTTTTAGATGTAATGTGTATCCTGAAGCTAATATTAATCCCTTTACACCAGATGGTATGCTACTGAATAAAAAGAAAAGAACTTTATCAAAAACTTCCATGACATCTCCCTCACATTCCCTCAACTCCAGTGCATTGGACACCTCTGCAGATTCTGATGTATTGGAACAACCGTGTAAAAAATTAAGAGTAAGTTATCACCTTTATCAATTATCAAATTCCCTTTATTTGTAAATATTTTCTTTGTTGCTAATTTTGAGGATTAATGTTTCAGGAATCAAATATATCGCGATATCATGCAGAATTCTTAGAAATGGGCCAACTTGGATGTGGTACATTTGGTTCAGTCCATCGCTGTAGAAACAGACTGGATGGATGTATATACGCTGTGAAGAGATCTCTTAAACCAGTGGCTGGTAGTGTGTGTGAGAAGAATGCACTGAATGAAGTGTACGCTCACGCTGTGCTCGGGAAACATCAGCATGTTGTGAGATATTATTCAGCGTGGGCGGAGGACGATCATATGATAATACAGAATGAGTACTGCGACGGAGGCTCTCTGCAAGATGTACTGGAGAGCAAGGGAGCCCTCACTGAGCACCAACTACTGGTATTGCTGGCACATGTAGCCGATGGATTGAAGTACGTTATATTATAAAAATATTATCTATTATAGAGATTTCAGATTTAATTATTCTGTCCTTTTACGGAAAATTAGGATGGAGCGTAGTTATTAATTCAAGTTATAAAAATTTATTCAATATGCATTTCCACTCTCTTAACACAAATACTTTGGAATTATTTAACATACTACTTATTTTTGGATAAGTCACAGAATTTTTACATGCTAAATAGAAACCCCATCTCTCTACTACTAGTTTTTTATTGAAATTATGGTGTCAAGACCTTTCCTGAGTTTTAAACATATGCATGTTCTATCAAGTGTAGCGTTTAGAATTCTTTGGTTTATAATACTGTATTAGCATTAGCACGATAGAGCAATGTTGCCATTATGTGTGTTAATGGTTTCATATAACTCTGTAATGTGATAATATGTCATGTCGTGCAATATTATATGAGAGGAATTCGCTAGCACCGCTTCTCACATCACTCAGCGGGGTTTGATAGTAGACCTCTCAACAAATACACACACACTTACAGTAATATCATGTTACTAAACATGGGTGCGTGCTTCTTATGAGAGCCATGATACATTTCAGGTACATTCATTCAATGCAGTTGGTACACATGGATATCAAACCAGGGAACATATTCTTGTCTCATGAGCCTGGCGGGACTAGTAAGGAATCATATGACGATGATTACTCGGGTAATAAGGACTCTGCTGACGATGGATTTGAAGACAATGAGGAAACCCCGTCAACCCCGGAAGTTGTATATAAAATTGGTACGCATTTCATTCATTAAATTATACATGACTTTTCAATTTGTACTAAATAGTACGTTTGTATAGTTTGAAGTGTAACTTATTGAAAGTGCAACAATATACAAATAACTATCTCAACGGAATGAAACACAGAATCGGTTGGAGGCATTTGATTTCTGTTTTCATTTTACTATTATATGGTGTATAGAGTTTCCTATTAATGTTGTGTGTGTATGGTGACAGGTGATTTAGGCCACGTGACTTGTATAACGGCTCCTCAGCTGGAAGAGGGAGACTGTAGGTATTTGTCTAATGAAGTTTTGCAGGAAGATCTCAGTAATCTCACCAAAGCTGATATATTTGCATTAGGTAAGTACCAATCTAATTGTAATGAGTTACTGACTTATTATAGTCCATGTGTGAATGTCTAGTGTATGCTAACTGTTTGTATTAATGTTTTCCGTTCAGGTCTGACAATGTATGAAGCGGGTGGCGGTGGTCCTCTACCAAAGAACGGTCCCGAATGGCATGAAATTAGGAATGGTAATGTCAAAGACTTACCAAATGTTTCTACTGAATTAAACCAACTAATTAAAGTAAGTATTAATCTAACAACTGCTCTCTTATCGTTCCTTCAAAAGTCAGATTTTTACGATACAATATTTATTAACGAAATGCTTATTTACTTTCAGAAAATGATTGATCCGAAACCAAATAACAGACCGAGTGCTGCTCAAATATTGAAGCATCCACTCTTATGTCCCGAGTCACAGAAAACATACGCACAGTTGAGAAGGGAACTGGAGGCAACTAAATCTAAGAATGAATTACTAGAGGCAAAGTTACAAGAAGCATCAAGGTAAGTTATGAATACATGAGGTACTACAATGTATCATATATTATATAATTAGTTCTAGTAGTTAAATATTTGTTCTTATTGTGTACATGTTGCAGGTGCATCAAGTCTATAGCTCCTACAGTTGCTGTGGCCCTGGGCGTCCCCGGTTTAAATAATAATGAAACTCATTTAGGTTTATCAAATTTTTCTCGAGGATTCAAAATCAAATCTAGAAACGGCTGTCAGAAATCTCCAAAGCAGTCTTCCGAGTCTCAGAACAAATCTGCATTTACATTTAGACGACAGACAAGATCTTACAAGTTTGGGAGATCCACGAGTAATGTACAGTTCTAATGGAGAGATATGTATTGTTGTACATTACCTTACCATCTTAGACATTGACTGGATATAATATATGTTAATGCATTACATAATAATACTATGGATTTACTGTAAATTATTTATATACACACATATACATTCTTATATTTTATTTATTATGATTTGAGTAGTGAATGTGTTCAACTGGTTCCATTGCGTATTGCAATTCTGTTATTGTAAGAAGAATGAACACAACTTGAGAGTTATTTAGTTGTGCGTAATAGATCCAACTTGTTATACACATTGGGAATATCATGCACTACCATCAATCAAGTTCTTTCTTTTTACGGTGATGGAATTAGTGGTGTATATATTGAACACTATGTACATACATAATATACTTTGTAGCACAATCACTGACCGTTGAATCTTTGTGACAAGTGACTGATTTTGATATCTAACTGATGCAAGTTTGCTTCTTATACTGTAAACATAGAGACTACTATACTATTCATATGTGTTTTAACATAACAAAATATAAGGTGACTGTCTTCTTAATACATACAAATGTATTCTATTTAATGGTTCACACTTTATCTTTAGTTTTATCCATTTTGTATCTGAGACTATCAGAAAATATTTGTAGCACACACCATAATGCTAGGAATCTATATATTATAACTTGATAGAGAAGGCAAATCCAACTCTTTTTTAGTAACCGTGTAGTAACATCTCCTTCCCATATTTTTTCATACTAAATAGTGACTCCCTCTCTCCATACCGCTGTCTTCTTACCGAAAAGATGACAATAGAACCTATTGCCTGTTCTATGAGTTGTAACAATATAGCATTCCTAATTCTTATGGTACTCATGTACATTGGAATTTGATATTTGAAATAACGAAAAGTGGTCATGTACAATAAGTTATTTTTATCTTCAGATGACAGATAATTGTTATAGGTTTTCGTTTCGCTGGATTGAGAGGTCACATAGTACAATATGTGTCGCCAGATTACTCTGTAAAATTGGGTCGCCTATTTCATTTTGATATTGATTTATGGTGTATGACCTCACAGAGATTGAACAGTTATGTATTTTTGACTTGAGTTTTTATTTAATGATTGTTGCTAATAACAAAATGTGGTGTTGGTGAATTATCGGTGTATAATTCACCAAACATATGTTTTAGATTGTAGAAGATTTTACTAATCCACGTGCCTTGATTTACATTGTAGTATTGTTCCTAGAGTAATGATTGTTATAATATTATTATCTTTAGCCGTACGGCAGCTGAACACTGATGTTGAGTTTTGTTTAAATAAGAATGTTAGGTAATTTCTTTTAGCATTGAGAGCAATGCGTACTAAGTTACTCCAAGTTTTTACTTTATAACAAGTTATATTATTGTGTTAATGCGATCAATTATTTTTAATTTTGATGTACATAGATAAATTATTCAAGTAACTTTCAAATCTCATTTTATTAATTTGATTTGAGTGGAGGAAAATAATACCGTACGATGATGCATAACATGTATGAAGAAAGTTTAACCCTTACAAGGTGATTGTATATTGACATCAATATTTTACAGCGACAGTGAAATTTATTACTTACATAGAGTTATTTTATTTATTGATTCCGCTAGAATTTTGTGGTTATTTCTAGTCATTTTGGAAAATGTTCTAGATGACACAAACATTGTTAATACTAGAGATATCTAGGTCACCATTATAATCAGAAGCTAATATTGCACTACAAGCTAATATTACTTAAATGGATTTATTTAGTTAAACATATTTTTTGTTTTTGTCTTTTTTTAGGTACAGTCACATTTTTGTATTAATTTTGATCCGTAAGTCAATACCAATACCGTTTGCAATACCAAATAGTAAGTTAAAATTTTATTGCAATTGATAACTTTTTATAGCAGTTGCAGTTGAGGTGAAGCGTTTTACATAGTGACGAATTCGTTTTTTAATTCTCTTGTAAAATTTGGGTAATACATATACATAAGTGTTTCTATTAGCGACGACTGACATGTTAGTTCATTATTAGCTCCGCCAAACCCATTCGCCGGTTGACTGTCTTCTCAAATACACAATGAATTGTGATGGTGAACAGGTTACAGCTGCCGAGAGGAAAGATGTGGGGTAGGGCAGCTACGGAAGAACATAATCTTATAGAGAGGAGTCAGGCGATAGATATTGCTAGATTATTCTAAACACATGATGACCATATTGTTATATTATATTTCCTTGTAAGGGTTGAATGAAATGATTGGTGTAATATGAATGTTTAGTGCACTAGTATTATATTGTGGTGATGGTTTGTGATTAACAATTAAACATACATAATTAACTTAAAACCATATTATATAATTAATATGATTTATAAAGTTACTATTATAGTATACACAGCCCACTATATAACTTGATTAGCATTACATCTTATTATACTACATATGTATACATAGCACATATTATGTACATATATTGCTTGAATTCAGGCAGGAGATTGCTGTATAAAGTTATTGCTGTCTTAACTGATATTGAGTTAGCGTAATAATGTAAGTTTATTTCATTACTCCAGATCATAGTTACGACTGCAGTATAATTGTGAAATATTTTGCCTGATCCCAACCAATGTAATATGATATTTTCCAATCTATATTCGTACACTTAACAGAAAAATGTCGCAAGTGAAAAGAATCCAAATTAAGTTAACAATCTTTGTCAAATGTGGATTTTTCACTTGTAACACTTTTTTGTCACGCATGTTGTATATGGAGAGAGTGGGGGGGGGGGGGGGGGAGGAAGGAGAGGACATACATTCTCTTGTATACAATACTAATATTTTATTATTACTATAAATATTTATTTACAATACTTAAATGGAGCTTCCTAAACTAGTGAAAATAAGTACATAGTAATAGTATTAACATAATAAGACAGGAGAGTAACACAATATTGTACTGTAATATGTATATGCATTAGTGTTGCTATTTCTTAAAAACAGATTGATTTTTTTTTTATTTTAGCCTCGAATTCATGTTGTGGCTGTACTCAAATAACATGTCATGAGAATTGTGATTTACTACTCCACTTTCAGGTTTGCCGAGACAGTGAATTTATATTTCATCATTGATTCATACTAAACTACATACATAGTCATACATTAAGTTTTCTAATATAGTAATGATTACTAGGTGTCTAGTTGATTATAATATGTAAGTGTATATTAAATTAACAATTTCTAGTGCATTCCATTAAGGTTTAACATCTTGTTTTGATTGTTTTAGTAGATGTTTTGTGTAATGTGTTGAATAATAATAATAGTGAGATGTTAATGTGATAAAACTTAGATTATGAATCTCTTTTATAAGTTACTTACCATATTGTATTGTAGTGTTTGCTATCTGCTGATATTAATGTCAAATTACGTACAATATTCAGAAGACTCTCACTAATGCACCATCTTATACACAGTCAGACTAGCTATGCCTGAAATGGGTACATTATACTAGTCTGATTATTGCGATGGTGTGTTAGAGAATGTCTGCTGACAGATATTGTGACGGTGTTCTAGTATTATACCAAATTAATTGAAATTTTTTGCTTTAGTTTTAATATTTTCCGTTTACTTGTTAAGTAACAATAGTACGTAAAATGAAGTCACAGGAGGATTGTACATCTGTTTAGAAATGTTTGTTGCTGAGAAGTGTTGTAACGAGCATATAGATATTCTATAACATAACACAATAACAATTCGTTTTAGTCACTAAATTCTTCTTTTCTTAAATCTACTGGGGTTAGGTGTTTATATACTTACATTATTATAGTGAAGATATAAGGGTAAGGGTTATATTCATTTGATTTAGACACTTTTGTTAGTTTTGTGCTACTATTTTTATTGATCAACAACATATGTACATGTATTATTATTATTTATGAAATAAAGGTGATCATACATATGTATGTATATTGTAACATGAATAATGTATAATGGGGATACAGGGGGAATTGTAAGAGTTGTGACTTGTCCATCTGATGTTTTGATATATTGTTTATTAGCCTCCAAGTCACTTTGCTATTTCAGATTTTTTATGAGCGTCACCCACCACTTTATATCAGTTTTATTTTTATACTTGCAACATACAACACATACTTCATATACTTGGTGTATTTTATAATTTCAATATTATGTAATAATTATTTTATTATTAAAACTGTAAACACTATTCCATATTTTATTTACTAAACTAAACCAATGGGGAATGTATGCATGTTTTTTTAATTCCTTCCTTCGTTTTTTTAATTAACTTCCACATAGGATTCCGATAAGTTATAAGTAGAGAGAAAGGATTACTAGCTGGGAACAAAAACCCACGTCTCTTGGAGGTTACATGTTAACTAATGTAATTAAGTCTTTTATTTAAGGAAACAGTAGAAGACCTTGTGCTGTGAAATGGAGTAAGTTGATATTGGGGTTTGAACCCACCTCCTACAAGTTAACGGGCAAGCCCAATCCAGTTTTAATAACCTCTAATGTACATGTTAAAGATTAAAACAATGGTTCAATATCGATATGAGTTACAATGGCCATAACAGTTTCTCTTGACTTGGTAGTGGAAGATTGTATAGTTACAATGGATTGGCTCAGTCTTTGTCAGTAAGGTGCTTCATGATTTTGTGCAGTTTGGCAATGGTGCAAGCGCACTCCTAAAACATACTAGAAACAAAAATGATCCGATAGAAGATCAGTTTGCAGTCATCTACCAGGGAGCAAAATAATCCCGTGCAATTAACACCATCTATATTTTAGAAGCAAAAGTAATTGGGCATGTGTACAACGCCATCTATCGTATGGTAGCAAAACATAAATGCTAGTGCAGTGCCATCTATCGAACATTAGCGAAAACAACGACATGCAGCGCCATCTATCGTATGGTAGCAAAACTCAAATGCGAGTGCAGTGCCATCTATCGAACATTAGCGAAAACAATGACATGCAGCGCCATCTGCTGTATGGTAGCAAAACCACAGAATACAGTGCCATCTATCGAACTGCGGTGAAAACAACTGCATACACCGCCATCTATTGAGGAGTAGCAAAAGTCAGCGCAAATGCAAATAGCGCCATCTTCCGAATGGCAATATAAACGTTAACACGGCGCCATCTCTGTGAAAATGGTATAATCGTGCAGCTTATGCTACTCATTCATAGATGGCGAAAACCTATTTGATAATGCTTTTTCTACTGGCCTAAAGATGGCACTATTCACAATAATATCAATTTTAATTGACGTTTAGTTTTAAAACCGGTGCTCGTTGAATGTCGATCTTATAAGGTTTTGTTAATAGGTGGTTTCGTTTTACTTAAAAATGATAGAAATTCACAAAATACTTTCCAGTATTGGTTGTTGTTCTTCGTGTATACTTAGGTTCATTGGATCTAAAAATGCCGGCTTTTACGAAGACGCCAGTTCCTCCGTGGAAAAAGTAGGGTTATGTTTACTTTTTTTTTCTTACAAAACACTTTTTTGAATCAAAACGTCTGAATTTAATTGATCTCAATTAAATTTAGAGACACATTGTGTAGTGGCGTTATATTTGTGCAGTTGTGGCATCTAATATTTAATTTTCTAGTTGGGTCTGTCAAAGGATGATGACTTCAACACAGAGGACAGCAGCGACCAAGAGACTTCAGGGGAACCAGTAGCCAAGAGAAGAAAGCTGATTCCGTGTATTTGTTGTTTGGGATTACTGCAAGAAAACACTTGGGCGGATGTTTTACAAAAGATACAAACTGCTGTTCAAGAGAGCAGGTTAGAATTGTAATTATCTCATAATGGACAATTCATTTCCATAAATTCTTAAGATAAAGATTAATTCCACTTGTAATTTATAATCGTGAAACATTTCAATTTACAGATATGAGAGTGATACATTTGCGTGTGCATTGACATATCCAATGAGTATTCTGATAAGAGAACATTCCATTAATCTTTATCTGATGCAAGAATTGCCAAAATGGAAACCCGGTTAGTATTTCATTATATTTCTGCACTGTCAACCAAATTAAAATGGCGTAATTTGTAGTTTTTGATACATTTACATTATTTTAGATTGTGTTACATCTTTAAAGGAAGCGTGGAAGTGGTCGTTTGGTGTTAAATTGGCGCAAGTTCTAAATAAAAAACTTGATTCTGGTGCAGTTTGTCATTTCTTAATCAAAGCCAATATGTCTTACACTGATGAAACTGTGGTAAGAATGAATTCTTAATCTATTAGTACAATTTATAAAATACTTACTTAGAACTAGAGATGTAATGATATGAGTAAACTGATATCTGTAATATAAAATGTTTATTTTTTATGTTGTTTATTCATTATAATTACTTTGTGCCCTTGATGAAAATCCAAAACGAACTATTTCTTTAAATTTGATTTGACATTTTTATTTATTTTTTCTCAAAGACTGCATTTAAAAAGTATATGTATGTACAGCAGAGTAACAGTTTGTTTTATTCTTTATATTTTGTGAATTAGGAAGTGGAGACTCTCCGTGCCATGTGTCCCTCGGTGTTTGCAGAGCGCGAGAGATCGTACAGGAAGTTTCACGGAGAGATGTTTACTAAGAAGGGTATAGAAGGTGTCCTGTCTACTGTAGAGAGTGATGTATTTAGACAACACTTCAGATGTCCGCCAGATTCTCCCGCCTCATGGGCGGAATGCCTTTCTGTAGAATGTATACACTCCCCCATTTATATTGCAGGAAGGTAGGCTAGCATTTTTATATATCGTGTATTTTAATTTTCGTATCATGGGGCCATAGTACTTACATAGTAAAATCATCGCTTCAAATTTCGTTTGAGAATGTAGTTGTCAAATAAATTTTGGCTTTTGTGCAAAAAGGGGACCAATTATTTAAAAAAGAGTTCCTGTATTTTATCTTAAACACTTTATTAACCAAATTGCAGCATCATGTCTAACAAACTGCGGGAATAATCAATTTTCGGTTGTTTCAGATATTGTAAATATTCTAGAGAATTGTGTCAGACACCGTGGATACTAAACGGAAAGAGAATGATGGAGTCCTCTATACAGGATATTATATTTGAACCTATACTCAAATTATTCAAGTACGAATATCACATTATACCTACTAGAATCATAAAGTGTATGAACTTTATAAGTATGCAATATATGAAGCTGAGTGATGGTTTAAGTGTGTAGTTATTATTACACAGTTATATTTTAGAATCCCCACTGGAGAAACAAACAGGAGATTGAAGTTTATCTCGTCTGGTCGTGAGGATGTGGACGTGCGTTGTATTGGAGAGGGGCGACCCTTTGTTGTGGAAATATCAGAACCTAAAGGAGTTAAGTTGGATGGTCAGACCTTGAGGGAGTTGAGTGAGGAGATGGGAGAAGATGAAACTAAAATTCAAGTTAGGGATTTACAAATCGTATCAAAGTGAGTCGCATATAATAAAATAGAACTTTATCATAAATACCTATTGACTGCAAAGTTCTAGTCTCATCAACCCATGCAACCATTCTGGTTGCAATCCGGTTTGCAACCAGAATGGAATCTTTTACTACACTATTGCAAACACAGTTTTTACTAGCTCACTGTGAAATGCATAAAGATCTATGTATTTCAGTCTATTTTTAAAGTCTAGATTTATTAAAATAACACAGTTACAATTTTCATAATAATTTATAAAAAACTCGAGCGCTTTCGCCGACCACTCAGTTCGGCATTGTCAAGAGCAACTAAAAACTTATGTCAATGTGATTCAGATAAGAGTGCGAGTGGGTTAACTCTAATTTTTAGTTTTTGGTTGCTCTTGGCAATACCGAACTGAGAGTTTTTCTAGATTTATTCATAATTTTGTCAAAGAAATTGAACTTTAAGATTCTTGAGTCATATATTATAGTGTCAGTGAGTTGTGCATTATATGTCCAAACTGCATTAATAGTACTTGTTAATTACTTGTTTATGTTAATTATTTCCTTTATTAATCAATGAAATTGTATTCATATGTATATTCATTGGTATTAATCATTTTATCATAGTATCAATAATTATTACTGATTGCATTTCAGAGATGATTTGACGATATTGAAAATGGGCGAAGAAACTAAGACAAAAACATACGTAGCATTGTGTATGAAACTAGACAACTCACATAAAGGAATATTAGAAGACAGTCATAGCAGTAATGGAGTTAGTGATTGTATAATAACCGTGGAAGATGTCGAGAAGATGAATAGTTATTCCAACACAGAGGATGGGAAAATAGAGATTAAACAAAAGACACCACTTAGAGTTTTACACAGAAGGACGCTGTTGGCGAGGAATAGAATGATACATAATTTAAAAGCATCGCTAATAAAAGGTTTGTTAATTACACATGTTTACTCAGAGATACAAATCAGTAATGGTACTAGCTGTAATCCGTCAGAAATGACGGACTTTTTGGTTTATCCAACAATTCCATCACAAACACCTTGTCACGGTGACAAACACTTGAACTACGGAATATTTTTTCCCATACATTTTCTCCCACTCTTGGTGACGTCATGATTGTCATATGTCAGTTGGACCCGGCCTGTATGAACAATATGGCCCCGACCTCGGATTGCACAAGTTACACAAGCAACTACCGCCATCTAGCCACTGCTTGTAAAAACGTTTTTTTTGTTAAATGATGATGAGCATTATATCCAAACATTGTTTTCCTGATAATTATGTTTTTAGACATGAATTGCTTTTGTATTTGACATACATAATAATATAACATTTTACTGCATAATTAATATTGTATTGTAATGATATAATGAATACATTCAGTAGAAATACAATCGAGGCATTGGAATTTTCAATTCCTGTATTGTGTGTAAACTTGACATTAAAATTATAAATTTAACGTGTATTACTGCTACAGCAGAGCCTCTATAATCCAAACACCGAAAATTTATACCCTGTTCGGAAGCACGAAGCGTTCGTGTATGTAGACATTTTGAAAGGCATTTTTCGAAATAAAACAAAAATATTTTACATTATACATAATGTATTTATTTAAGTATTACGTTAGATACAAGGCTATTAATCACATTTTTTAAGGAATCTCAATATAGTGCTCTGACGAGTAGTGTTTAACGACATAGAAAATGCTTTATCCCTTAATTTGGTGGCACTGCGAGACAGAGACTGTGAGAAACGGCGGTTGCGGGGTCGCTCGGATTATAGAGGCGTTTGGATTAGCTGGGGTTAGGATTATCAAGGCTCTGCTGCACTTTACCGTATAACTTTCCTCAAAGCGATGTGAAGAAGTCACAAGGTTTTTTCGGTTCAACGGTTTCCACTTCCTAACACTTTGATTTTGTTTTCAGTTAGCCAAAAGGGTCCTGTCTAAAAACTCAATAGCTTTTTGACTGCTGAAAAGACCGCGTTGAATGTTACACCTTAAAATGTTACAAATACAAGAATTACAAATACATTACTCCTTTTTATTTTATTTTATTTTACATGTGACATCAACAATACATGAATACATAATCATACAAAAAAAACATCTCGTGTCGACTCTCTAATTATAGGCTGTCAAAAAAAGTAATAATAACTAAAACCAATCAGTGCTCGTAAAAATACCACCAAACCACGAACTTATAGTTTATTTTACTATTTCTGGGTATCATATGTGTGGATTTCCTGGTTGTTAAATTGGTTCTTTTTAGATATATTTTTGATTGTCTTGTAAAAGTCGTGTGATCGTAAAACTCCCATAATACATTTTTCTTCAGCAATGAGGTTTGCTACCCATTCTGAATGTCATATACATGTTGGTGCAGTTATATGTTTTTTTTACTCACAGCATTCACTGGTTACTGCATTATCGGGATATACCGTGATTGTGTTTATTTGATTATTTGTTTTTTTATATTCCAGAGAAGCCCAACCTTTTCACAGTTGAAATGACGACCCAAGCGGGGACTTATATCAAGGAGTTTGTACACGGAGACTTTGGAAGAACGACACCGAGCTTGAGTGATATTCTCGGATACAAAGTTGATATATTAGCTCTAGATGTAAAAGCGATTAATCTTGATTGGCCAAAGAGATTAGAATCACCATAATAAACACTATAAGCTGTTCAACATTGAAAGACGCATGGATCGCCATAGATATGAGATTTTTCAATAAAACTACTACTAATGTAATGAAGTATCCAGCCGACAAGTTATAATAAGTGCAGAGTAGCAATATTAAGTGTCCATCTGTATTTGTTACATATTTAATACTAAGCAGCACTTTTCATTTTGTTCTTTTATATTCTATCCCCTCACACCACGTCCCTTGCGGGGTAGGTGGAGAGGACAAAACACCAAATGAAGGTTTTAATTGATTGTAAACAATTTGTTTACGAAAGCATTATAAAATATGACTGGAAAACACTTGTGTAAATAAAGTTTTTGAAACCGTTTTTACTATTTTCCCATTTTATTTCAAATACCTATGTACATCATTATACCTAAGACAGCCAATGCTGACTCATAAGCATCGGAACGCCCATCCTGCATCTTCCCCAGGGGAGTTCGCATAATGCTGCATTATGTGAATTTAAATACCTTGGTTCCGAGTGAACATTACAAGGTATTTGACAAAATGAACAGTTTTAATAATAAGTAATATTCACTAGGGCGAACCTATCAGTATACATCAATCTCTTCAAGCTAACCCAAATTTGTTAAAACTGCTACCTGAGCCCTGGACCAATTTTTTATTTTAACGAGAAAGATAAAAGAGTAGAATGTACCTACGATTGGGTATATCTTCTGTGAAAATGATTTTCAATATAAATATGCATTAACGCCAGACTAATGTATGCAAACAATATTATTTACATAATATTATATTTTGCGCATACATGTTTAGATTAGAAATATTATACATAGTTGGTAGGTAGGTATACATATTTACCTAGCTATTTTGCTCATGGACATTGGATCTCTATTCAAAGGTTTTTAGAAGAATGCGGTCTTTTTGTATCTAAAGAATTAGGTACGTAGGTACCTACCGGTTGTAAAAAAAATTAAATACCTACCTACCTAGACTATTTCCATTGAGTGATAAGTAAATGTATACTTTGTATGCATTATTTTTTTATCAATAAGGACGTACCTATTTCTAGTTAGGTATAGGTAGTATTTTCCAGTTATTGTTTTGGTTTTTCATTTTTTTTTATAATACCAACGATTGTTGCCATTAAAAAGACCGAAACGAAATACCATTGTCAAAACGTCAAACGCTGTCAGTGTCAATTTCTTTTCTAATGAGATTTTGTTGGTATCGTGGTGCGTTGTGTGTGTGGTGCATATTTTTGTTTTATTAATAACACGACTCATTGTTTTTATTATTTAAAATTACTACCTGAATTATGAATATTTAGTTGTGCGTTAACCAGCGTGTATTGCTCAAGTATGGTTACATAAGTGTAGTATAATGAAAAACTTTTCCCAACATGTTGGCGCAATGATTAATCTCGGAATTTAATTCATTTTAGTGTTACTTTGCACTTTGATTCTTAATTGTTGGTTGTGTTTTATAATAATAACAATAATAAGTGATAAAGGTGGTGTATAACCAAGTATAACTTCGTAATATAAATAACTGTATTGCTGTGTCATAGTGGTGGAAAATAAAAACAATTTTTGCAGTGTATTGCGAATATGAGTGGTCTAACTGGTGGATTGTTGTCTCCTCGAGGGATGCTCGGGGCGGCTATAGTGGGGCTGATTGGGGCTGCCGGGATGTGCCTCATAGAGCAGATATACAATGACAGAAGGAGGGTGATGCTAGGTAAATACTGATTACTAAACATCTGGTTCAAATGTTCACTACTCTTTATTATCATGTCATCACATTTCCAACTCTTCAGCATTTAATAATAGGACAATATTGTATATGCAATGTTTTCACAAGGTCTAAAATAATACAGTCTTGCATTTTCACCATTATATTGTTGTGAATGTCTCTGCATTCCTTTTAAAGTAGGTTTGTTGTTGTATAGATAAATATTATGTAGAATTGAGGTCAGTATTGCTTACAGCTTGTTAATATCCTTTTTACATATGTTTTTATGAATCCTTGTATAAGATGCTCTTTAAATTTTGTTCTGTATTCTTATTTTAAAAAGGATTACGGGGATAAGTGGCTGTAACGGATGTTGTAACTAGAATGAAGGTGAACAAGGTTGGGATAAGTAAAGAAGATGAATGACGAAAGGATACTAAAGATAATATAAGAAGATTTGTATGGAAAGGCGGTTGTCTGAGAACCACTCAGCTTGACCATGTCCACCTTCTCGAGGATGGTCATGCTTTAAAAATGTAAAATGGAAATTCATAGGCGTGTGACTGATTGGAAGTATGTGATGGAAGCAAGAAGTGTGTATAAAGATTGGGAAGTCGGGTGGTTTCTTCTCTCTGCCTACACTGCGAGGGTCGCGGTGTGAGGACCAAAAGTCAATCACAATCATGTTAACCAGTTTTCTTATGGATAAAGTACTTTGAGTTATCAAAAAGACAAAAAATACCGGTTTGTTATGATGGCAGTATTTAATGGGACATGGGTTGGTATTTTTTATTATCAGAAGAATTTAATATTCTTTAATAATCCTTAGTTGCAAACAGAAACAAGTCAATAAACGTGATTTTAAAGGACATTGAAGGAGAAAGTGTTCATCAGATATACCTGTATAATAATTTATTAGTAGTTTAAGTATTCTTTAGTCATTTGGACCACTTTTATTGCTCATTAAAATTCTGTTATGCAAATTTAACTGGTAGGTGCATACAAAAAACAATCAACATGCACGGAAAACGGGCAAAATCTGGTGAAAAAGGATAAAAGACAGAAAAATATCTCTTTACTAATTTATTCATTACAATTTGTCCTTGAATTGAGTATACAAGTTTAGAATTTTGTCATTAAATATCAGATATTAATTGACGGATATTAATTTCTGTATACATTTTTCCTCCATTGAATATTTCTTACACTCTGTTATTGGTATTATTGTCATCGAGGAAAACATAACGTATTAAATCAGCTTTTCTCAAAGTGGTCTATGACGTCCCCTTGTGGGCGCTGGACGCTTATGGGGGTAGAAGAAAGCTGAGGGAAAATTAGGGTGCGTAAAGGCTACCTAGGAGGGTGGCAAGTTAAATCCGTTTTGATTGTTAAAAATATACTTCTAAACATGATGAAGTATGAGTTTTATTTCAACTAATTGAAACATTGTTTGATATAACAGAAATACAGTGTGGGCTACATCCTATCAATCTATCCGTATAATAATGCATGGTTAAAAATTATATTTGCAATAACTGTAGCTGTAAGATTTTATTTATTTATTCATTCATAAACTGCCGTATGGCCTTTAACATGTTACAAATATTACAATTATTGCAATAGTTGAGATATTGCAAGATACGCAACAAATGGTATTGTAAAACGTTACGGTGGTTGTTGAAATGAGTTTGAGAACCTGTGTCGTACATAATATTGTCGTCAACGTTAAGTATCTAATGTTAATTTGGGTGCAAAGAACCAAATACTAATACTGCTTAGTTAGGAACATGAATTAGAAGCGTCATTAACATATTCACAAAGTACAATATCTAATTTCAATAATAATTTATCATCATTATTACTGCCAGAATATTAGGTACTTGCAAAATGTTGTAGCTTCTTCTTCTTCATCAGCCTATCCCGTCCACTCCTGAACAAAGGCCTCTTCCATCTGCCCCCATGTTGTCCTGTCCTGTGCAGACTGCATCCAGGTTGCACCGACATGTCGGACCAGGTTGTCTCTCCATCTCAGCTGTGGCCGTCTCACACTTCTGTTCCCATCTCGAGGTCTCCAATTTAGGAGGTTCTTAGTCCACTCGCCCTCTGCGCTTCTAGCCACGTGTCCTGCCCATTTCCATTTTAAGGAGTAGCATTCCATTTTAAATACACAATAATATAGTAGGTACTTTTTCACAGAATATGGGGTTTTAGGTTAGACGTTTTGGGTCAGAATGCATATAGTAAAATTTGGGGGACTATTTTTGGATGTTTTGAATTATTTTTCTTTTACTATAAATTCGTGTAAACATCTCTTTCATGAATCTTTTCTAACTGAAAACTGCGAAATAATTAGTTTATATGTTTTCTGGTATATATTCGTACAGGATCGAATACATTTGACAACTAATATTGATATATTATCTGCCAGATTGGAAAACTGTCACACTGCAAGGATCACACGGAGATAATAACAAGATAGTTAGATGTGGAACATTGCCCATATAGTATATTATTGTACTTTGTGAATTTTATTCATTCATGCCGTCATGGCATTCAATGTTCGTTCACTCATTCTCAAAACAGTTGTAATGTTAATGGCCTGTTATTGTAAATTTTTTTATTATCATCATTTTCGTATTATTATCATCTGTTATCTTCTCATGCACTGTGTATATTACAGCAGTGTCAATGACCTCACAGCTGTTTGAGATAATTATTAAACATTTGTAATATTGCTACTTCTTTTCCAGCGCAAGACCTTGCGAGATTAGACAAACAGGTTGCTTCTATGAAAGAAGAGTTGGACAACTTGAAAGAACTGCAAGCGAGATAGTAAGTAATAATCACCGTAATACTTTAGTAAGGTTGCAGAGGTACTAAATTGTCTATGTTCAGGAATCTGTTTTATACAGGAGAACTCTCAGATTACATATTTTGAGTAATGATAGAGTAGAATCCTGGCTAGGACCCAGGCTGTTAAAAAATGAATTAGCTCTTACAATTAAAGAGAGGAATGATTTTAATTAAAAGAAACATGTATGCATTAGTGGTTGCATTAAACCTAAAATTGAGGCGCAGACCCACTGGGCACAAATGTTATTTTATAATGTAGTAATGAAAGTAGTAGTAGTTGTGAAAAATAATGCTGTCTTTATAATATATGCACAAGCAGCATTCACTGGTTTCTCCATTATCGGGATATACAGTGACGGTATAGTACAGCAGAGCCTCTATAATCTGAACACCGAAAATTTATACCCTGTCCGTATGTATGAAGCGTTCGGATTATAGTATGTAGACATTTTGAAAGGAATTTTTCGAAATAAAACAAAAATATTTTACATTATAATGTATTTATTTAAGTATGTACTTTAAATACAAGGCTATTAATCACACTTTTTTAAGGAATCCCAATATAGGGAGGACAAAAAAACGATACATGTACTACCTAAAACGCACTGCGAGACATAGACTGTGAGAAACGGCAGTTGCGGGGTTGTTCGGATTAGATGGGGTTTGGATTATCGAGGCTCTGCTGTAGTAGTAAAAAATAAACATTAAAAAACACGATTATCAATTTCACTGCTATCTTTGTACAGTAATTTGTAATAAATAACGGATAACTGTAATCAATGTTACCTATTACTATTTTTTTGCAGTTTGGCTAAGCAGAAAAACGCCACAGGTAATAAACGTCCCAAACACCCTCGTAAATCATC
Organism: Ceraclea dissimilis; assembly: GCA_963576895.1. Taxonomy (NCBI): domain Eukaryota; kingdom Metazoa; phylum Arthropoda; class Insecta; order Trichoptera; family Leptoceridae; genus Ceraclea; species Ceraclea dissimilis. Next base: position 17,792,476 of record OY756361.1, read on the forward strand.
TGCAACAAATGGAATTGAAGCGAAAAATGAAGCCGTGAATGTTAAACAAGTCCACGCCACACAATATGCAAGCGATACGGACTTCACAGAATATAATTCTGCTATGGGAACAGACTACGATGTCTCCAGTGAAGAGTTCTATGACATGTCCACAGATTCTGAGGATGAGAGTAGGACGGGGACCCCAAAACAAAACGGATCTCTAGAAATTAATCAAGAACTCAAAGTAATGATGATGAATTTCTTTAATTATTCATATTCAATTTTGTATTTTCCCTACTGTAGTTGGTATACTTATTTGACAGGATATTGTGGCGGTTGACGAGTTGTTAACTAACGGTTCAGTGGAAGATGTAAACTTGGCTTATAAGACGTTGAAGGATATGAAAGATACAATGGAGTCGGGAAGTAAAAAACTAAACAAATCTCTGTTGGCCGATGTGTTGTGGAGGCTGGGGAAGTGCTGTCAAAGGAAGTCTAATGTGTGTGAGAAGAATGGTGATAAGGAGGGGAAGAAGGATGTTATATTTGAAGGTAAGAACTAAGTTTTTATTTATGTACTTGGTTTTATTAATTTTTTTATTAAATGGAATCTGGGCTAGCATACACAAACCCAGATACTTTCCTGCACACTTCGCAAGCTAAAAGCTTGTGTTGTGATCTGCAGAATTCATTGCCAGCTCTGAGATTGGAACCTGATATCCTCCTGGTACCTCCACAAACCATGTACCCATTACTTAACCCAACCAAACACCAAGTATTTTAAATTGATGATTGATTTTATTGAAGTATGTACGTAATGTTTCACCAGCTGGCATGACAGATTGTCGCCAGCTAGTGTATGAGCCAGTTTCTCTCCTCTGTTTTTGATGAAAATTCTTCCATGTCTTTCTGTCTTGACATATGATTGTTGTTTTAGGTATTGAATATTGTGAAGAAGCTGTACAATTAGATTCCGATAATCCAGAAGCACATAAATGGTACGCAATCTTAATAGGACTAAGATCTGATTTCGTGCGTGAGTATCCTCTTTATCATATAGATATATTATATTGTCAGTTGTGTAACTCGTATTACGATGATTGTTAATAATGTGTGTGAATGTTTCAGGTACCAAGGAAAAGATACTAGATGGAATTTTGTTCAAAGAGCATGTGGAAAAGGCTCTCTCATTAAATCCAAATGATGCTAGCTTGTATCATTTAATAGGGAGGTTTAAATTAGAGGTATGTATGCAATGACAACACATAAATAATTTCTTGCTACGAAGTCTGTCAAGCCAATCCTACTTTTTTGGTTTACACGATTTGGATTAGATGTCCCTGACTAATTTTTAGCTAGTTGTTTCATTTCACTATTTCTTTAGTAAATTTTAACAATTTCAGCTCGCCACTCTGTCGTGGTTAGAGAAAAAGATAGCTTCGACTCTCTTTGCGGAGGTTCCATCATTTACGTACGACGATGCTTTAGAGGAATTCAAGAAAGCTGAAGAATTAATAGATCACGAATGGAAGGAGAATAGGTTAGTGGTCTTTACATAATATTCTATTAATCTTGTGTCATACATTATTCTGTCTTATTTCATTGTTACATTGTAATATGATGTATGTATTACAGATTACTTATAGCCAAGTGTCACATCGGGAAAGGAGAGTACAGTTCAGCTATCAGTTGGTTGGATAAAACACTTGTGTTACCTGTCAACACCTCTGATGTAAGTTTATTAATTTTAATTTTTTTTATTTTTTTTAAAGAGCACAGACAGTCTTACAAAAAGTAGATTTAGTACAATATAAACAAAAAGTGAACCAGTAAAGGCTCAAGAATGACCAGATTGTAGATATTTGAAAATGCATATAAAAATATTAGTTACTTATAATATTAAGTAACTACATATTTAATTTACTATCTATAAAGTGTCTGGGACCTTTGCATTTCTTGAAATTAGTCTATCGTACTTAATGATCTGTAATCCGTGATTCCAATCTAGCATAACCTTTACATTAATTTACTATTTCATGATTTCAGGATGAAGTGGTCCACCTCGAAGCTCAAAACTTACTTTCAAGTTACTCGAGTTACAGATCAGAAGATTAACAGACTCTTATGTATTATTATTATTATAATATAACTGTTATGTACCTATATGTATTTATAAGATATACATAAATAGTTTTAAGACAATACAATTCTAGGGGTGTGTTCTAGCAGAATATGTAAAAATGTATAAATATTTCTCACTGTTAAGTCAGAACGCACCCTTATTCTATTGTAAAATGTATTACAATTCTCTTAATTTTGACATTCTATAAATATGTCTAATAATTTATTATTATTAACAGTAATGGGGTATCTAGAATCCAAAATTAGTCTCAGATCCTAGTTAGTCTTATTCGGTTTAATTCATCTTTCTTTGCATTTATTTGTACTGCATTTTCAAAGGTGTTTGAATAAGTTGCATATACGAGTAAAACTCAAAATATGGATATGGAATACATACATATGTAGTAAGCATTCTTTGGGTTACAAGTTGATCGCTTAAACCAGACTTAGTTGATCTGTAAGTATTAGAACAACTGTCCTTCATTGGGTATGTAGATAGTATGACTAATGTAAATATGTTGTGGGTTAATTTCCAGTCGACAGTTTTGGGGCTAGGAGGTCCAGAAAAATGCTCGATAGGACCGTAATTTAAACCATGGACTTCATGTTTATGAGACAAAAACATGATTTTTTTTTTTCACAATATACATGTATTGTATACAGCTTGGTGCAAAAACTTTTAACATGGTCATAATTTAAATATCCAATACCCACAGTATTTCTGTAGTACTTTGCACTACATACTTTGCAAAAAGAGTGATTATTAGAGACCGACCGAATATTCGGTTTCGGTTTCGGTTACGGCCAGTTTCGGCCAATTTAGCCGGTTTCGGCCCCAGTTTCGGTTTCGGCCAAAAAGTGGCCGAATCTTCGGCCAAACCGAAACTAGCATCCATATTTTGTCGGGCATTGTCGGGAACCTTCGGAACAGATTCACACTTTGTGTGGCCGTTTCACTGATACAACATAGTGATTTATAAGTTCCAAGTGCCGAATAAAGGGGCGCGCCGTAGCCCCCTCCCCCTATATTCGGCCCCCCTCAGAAATGTCAAACAATGATGTGCCATCTGCTATAGGAAGATCCCAGGTTCATCACTTCACCCATTTTATAAAAAAAATTCGCCTGCGGCGCTATTACTGATTTTTTTAAACTACGTCCATGTAAAAATTTTAATTGCCCTCCGCGGGAGGTTTTTCGCCCCCCCCCCCCCTTTTTCAAAATATAGCGACATTTATCAATATATGTAAATAGTTCATCTACGTTTAAGAGCATAACATAATTACCGCACATTTTCTCTCCATGTTATAAATTTTGTAAAATTACTATAAAAAATCCACCAAAACACAAATATTTCACAAAATAATTGCCTGCGGCGCTATTTTTCTATTACTTTTTATAGGAAACATTTTTCGTACACCATATTGTGCAAATTATTATGTACATTTTCAAATAAACCAAACCACAGCACGGCCTTCTTTACCATGTTTCACAAAAAAAATTCGCCTGCGGCGCTATTTACTCGTTTTTCATCGTATATCAATTTCGTGCTCATAGATATTTAGCAAACGACACCACAACTATCGTTACTTCACCTCCCGAAGAAAAATTGCATTTTTTATGCCCGCCCAAATTTTTTTGAAAAATGAGTGAAGTGATGAACCTCGGATCTTTCTATAGAAGATGGCACATCATTGTTTGACATTTCGGGGGAGGGGAGGCGGGCCTGTATGCCACTGATATCAGGGTACCTACCTATAATGATTTTTTTAAAATTATAACTGATATCCTAAGTTTCGGTTTCGGTTTCGGTTTCGGCCGAAACTAGAAGGGGAGCCGAATATTCGGTTACGGTTTCGGTTTCGGCTAAAAATCCAGTTTCGGTCGGACACTAGTGATTATCATAAAATTAGCAATAGAGTTGGCCGTTTCTCCTAAAAATTTCATAGTCTCGTACTGTCTAATACAGTATCTACTAAATGTATGCGTAGTAAAACATGCATACATGATTTCATTTTAGTAGACATCAAATGAAAGTGCCAAAACAATGCAGGAACTTTGTTAAAAAGGCATTTTAATTGGAGACTCATTTGATAAGTTATGATAGAAATTAAATAACGTTTTTTTATAAAATTCTCGAAATAATGACATTGGTTAATATTATCGTGGCGTTCTTTCTTATTTGACATGATGTCTACTGTTAATGTGCAATTACTATTTGGACAATACTTTTAGTACCAGGACAATATAAGTCAAGGGAAATGTACACAAATTTTGTATAATACCAAATTTTGAGTGCCTTAATTCGGCACTGTGTATTAAACATGTAAATTTAGTATTTGTTACATAAATATTCCTGGATTCTGTAGTATATTTAAGAATGTGTAGAATGTACATACGTTGAAGATAATTATGCAATAACTACATAATGTGTACATGTATGTTTAGAAGTTTCTTTCTTTAATCTGAAACAATTTCTGGTACACTTACTGGCCACGAAACATATACAGGGTCATTGAAAAAGATGGACCCTATTTTAAAAAGGTGTAACTTTGGAACCATTCATATTAAATGCGTGATTCTTTCACTGTATGGTATCTCATGAATGTAAGTTTTGTTTGATGCGCAATACAATGCAACAGCGCAGGCGCGGACTAAATGCGCGGTCGACGAAGCCAAATGGCATTATTCATCTACCACCTTCCAATATAATGGTGATCGTGCAATAGTAAGCACTTCGATATTTGATTTGCGAAGCCAAAGTCTATTGCATTGTATTGTGCATCAAACAAAAGTTACATTCATCGGTTAACATACAGTGAAAGAATCACTCATTTAACATGAATGGTTCCAAAGTTGTCCCTTTTTAAATAGGGTCCATCTTTTTCGATAACCCTGTATTTAAATCATAAGACGGGCCGTGAAAGACTTCTCTCAAAATTTCCTAAGGAGTTTCTTTCAAAAATGAGTTTTCAATTACAGATAATACACCCGCGTTTAGTTATCTGTCAAATCTACGATAATAATATATGTCTACCTAATATATTTGTAAGATTATCTGGTGGTTATTATTTTAGTGTGTACTACAGTGATATCTAAAATAGATTACTACATTCCATTAATATTATCGTACACGTACTACTACATATTATATTATCAGTTGATACAATAATTGATTAATTATTTGCACTACATGTAGTAATAGATTATAGATGTGAATTTTAATCACGGTGTAGACATTTTTGATAAGTTGTTATCGTTATTATACGGCAGTTGACTTTAAAATAAATTGTGATAGTAGATTACCACTTAACAGTGGCGAAAAACGTTTTTCTGTAAACGGGAGTCAGGACTGCCATTTTTTATTGTATTGTGTCAGATAAGATCTATTATTTTATCATCCTTAATAGGTAACTCGATGGGAACCATATTCTTATGACCCTTCGCCACTGCTACTTAAGAAGCGATGTGCACGGAGTAAAAATTGTTCAATTATAACATTCAAATTCTGCCAAGATTATAAAATTGATGTGTGTAAAATTGATGATAAAAATGAGGTGTAATGAAATGAGCTCATTTAAAAATCATTTGGCTCGACCAAATGTTTGGGGACAGACATGTTTCAAGTAAAATAAATTGTTGAGTACGTATGATGAATTGCATAAAAGTAACTGAAGCGAGAAGGATGGGTAAGTCTGGCGTTCTGTTCCATTCTGCCTACTCTGCAGCATAAGGGGATAGAATAGAAAAGAATAGAAGAAATCGCAGATTCATACACCTCTAGATATTTAGACTTGTTTTATTTGATAGTGAGTTGTGATTCTAAATTGATAGTAGAGAATATTTTGTTTACTTGATGATAATAAAACGAACCTATTTTTGTTATCGCATTGTTTAATGTTAGGTAGCTGTTATGAGTTTAGTATAGAAATTGAAGGTACTATTAGTGTTATGTTATTCTATGTATAAAGGTGCGTTATTATGAATTAATTTGACAATGGTGTTATTGATTGATTGAGTACTACGTAAACAAAGTTACCTTTTAGGTGTATTAATGCTATTTGTCTTATTAGAAGAAACTAGCCATTTGTTATACAGATTTGTGATTGAAATTCTCCTCCCCAGTTCGACAATGTTCTTATGAAAAAATAGTTATGGATTTATAAAATAGTTTGCATGTAAATTTTGTTAATTTTTATTAATTTTCAGTGCAAGTATTGAAATAATTTGTTTATTTATTATACAGTTTTGAAATTGACAGCAAACCCTCTGAATGCTCCATTTCTTTCTACAATTATATTTGCCATAAAATGCCAAAAAGTCGCGCCCAAATAACACTTAGCTTAAATAGCAACGGCGTGTCTGTTGGGGATAATTTTTTTACAAATATCGTAACAGAAGAGGTGTCTAAATTTGAGTATTCACAAATAGTTTTAGACTGCAAACTTAGTTTTTTATTATGATACTACTCTTAGACCTCTATCAGGCCCTAAAGATGAAAATTTGTACCTGTAACATTTTTCACATCAGTCTGAAATTATTAGTTAATACTCAAATTTAGATATCTCTTCCGTTACGATGTTTGTAAAAACATTGACGGGACACCCTAATGCCTGTTTATACAAATTCTGGAAAGTAATTGTATGGCAATTGATTTGTTATTGTCTGAACTTTTTGTATATATCGTCATTTGGTTACTAAATGTTTCTGTTTTTATAATTAACACTAATTTGGTATTTGTTGTGTAGTTAATAAAAGGATGATATTATGTATGTAATTTGTGTAGCTGTATTTAATATGTATTATAATGTTGATGCGGATAGGTGATTCATTTGTACTATCATCAATGGGAAACCAATTTAATGTAATGTGTGATTCAATAGCTTGCTCAAACGAGACTGCAATATTAGATCATAGGAAACGCATCAAGGAGAGAGTGCTTCACTACTCAATGTTGCTGGACCTGACGACAGCTGTAAGATTATGGCACAATAGATAGTAAGAAATCCTACGATAGCACGTCACGATTTTCCTCACCTTAAACCTTATGAGTTGATGATACCATTTGTCGAGCAACCAGGCCTTAGAGGATAATGACTTAAACGCTTTCTCCATTATGTTAATTCGTTCTTCCATCGATGATATTATGTAAAATGATTTTGTAATAAGACTCTGTACTATAATAGTAGGTATGTTGTTAATAAATCATTGAAGAAATGACTTGTTTTATTTTATCCATCACTATTCGTTAATACATCTATAGTGATACCGTATACGTACAATTTTACACTACGCTCAGTTCACTGTTGTCACACGAGCACAAGAACACTCCCACAGGTACAGATATTGTTTAATGCAGTATGCAAATAGTTATAGCATTGCTATTATTCTGCCTGTTCGTACATACCTGTGAATATTCACTAAACCCGTTGAAACTATGTGATGATAAATGAAGATGTGTAAGAACTGGGAGAGACTTCTGCTCGGTGGTGCGGATTGGGAGAACAGAGAGGACTGAAGGTGTCTTGTTTTGTCCGTGGGTAGCTCCACAAATCACGACCCTCAGTAATGAGGATAAGATGAAGGAAGAAAAGATTGTTTGACTTATTTATTGAACATTATTATTGATAATTTTATTTTTTAAAGTTATGCTCCAAGTGGAACTTTTATGAAACTTTGTAATTCTAGAGAAAAGCAGTATCAAAGCAAACAGACGGTTACTTTTTATTGTAATGGATGGAATTTGGGAATGAAATAAACATAAGGAATTAGAAAAATATACAAAAGAATTATATGTATAAACATTCTCAATTTATTGATATAATAATGTTGAATTATCTAGTGTATAAATATAATAAATGTAAATAAAATAATCTAGGATTATTGTATAAATATATAAAGAATTCATGCATAATATCATTGCCTTTAAATGCATTAAATACAAAATAGCAGATACCAGGAATGACTTACGAAGTTTGCAATTTGGAGATCCATAAAAATCAATGGATTACGTCCTAATGAAAGCACAAAATCGTTAACATTTCAATTTGATTGCATGTTTTATACATCTATAACGATATCATGCCGATTACATAAGTTGGCTCGGAATTCATAACTTTATATATAGCTTAGTATGTTTTATATCTGTTTTTGAACGCCTGTACCAATAATTTCTGCCAATTTACCGCAAAGTATTTTGTCAGAAGCCAATTAAAGAGAGCATAAAAAGATGGCCTAAACTCACAATGTCTTTTATGAATTAAGTATAAATATTTAGATATTTATTAAAATAACATTACAAATCATAAGAGATAATGAGTAATTGCATTTGATCAGCATATCGAGTTGTTTGATCGGCATTTCAAAACATCCAACAGCGTACAATCGATTATATCAGCAACCCAAAGCAATAGTTAGCAAATTACAAAACGTTTCACGCATCCATGTCTTTTTAATTTCAAGCGCTTTGAGCACTAAGAAATTGTGACTAAGAAAACTATAATCTTGGTGTATATTTCATTTCTATGGGTCGTTCAGAAATGAGGACAATGGATCAATAGTTGTGACTTGAGTCGAAGTTTTCTGTATTGTATTTGTAGATTTTTTAGTCTTCGTCACATTCTGAGTTCCCGATACACTCTGCTTTGTGGCTCCTGTAAGAAAAATAATGTTAATTCAATTAGATACTACAATTATTGTAGAAAGAATATTCAGTCTTCAAGTTTAAAAAGAACTTACGATTCGTAGTTTGAAAAATATCCACATCTTCATCATCCCCAAACAATGACTTATGTGGTTGTTGTTTAGTTGAATCAATAGGCTTTTTTGAAATGTTTGCAAAGAGGTCATCTTCAGTATCACTATCACCAAATAAAGATAAACCACTCTTAACTTTTTCCGCTTCTTCTGTACGAGTTTCTATTTTCTTTGGCTTGGCTGAAAATAGATCGGAATCACTATCCGAATCATTAAAAACACTTTTAGAAATGACTTTCTTTGTTCCTCGTTTCTTTACAGCACCATGTTCAGTTTTGAGAGGCTCTTCAATCTGTTTTTTAGCTTTTGGTATGGATTTTTCTGGAATATTACCAAATAGATCATCATCTTCATCATCGTCTCCGAAAACAGATTTTTGTTTTCCTAGTTTCGGAGCAGAGAATATATCATCTTCTAAGTCATCAAACAATGGTTTAGCTTTCTCTGCTTTCTTCACATTTGTCTCTTTCTTTTTATGTATCTCTTTAACAATTTCTGAATGTTTATTAGAATCTTTTACCTTGGTATTAACTTCCCTTTTAGTTGGTACTGTAGATCTTATGTTAAATATATCACCATGGCTTTGAGATGATTCATCATCAAGAGAGATCTTAGACGGTTCCTCGTTATTCTTTGGACTACTTCCATAAACTTTTCCGATCGTTTCAATTATACTTTCAAACTGTTCAGATATTGAATTTTCGACGGAACTAATTACTTCTGAATTTAGACTAGAAAATGATTCGCTGACGTCTTCTTGGGACGGTGAATTTGGTAATGAACTAATATATTGGCTACTGTCTGTAGAATCAAATGAATACAACATATCTGCTGCTGATTTTCTTGCAGCTTCATGCCTGGCTCTCCTTGACTGAGGTCTTCTTTTAACTTGGACTTTAATTTTGTCTTTAGACCAATTGTTGACCAAAACACCATCCAAGGAATTTGGTTGGGAATCAAAACTAGTTGGTTCTTGTGGTGACAATTGTGTTGGTGTTGATTGAGGTTCATTTTCGGTTTTCTTTCTCAGTTTAGGAGTACTACCAGGCATCAATGCTTTAACATTAATATTCAAATTAGTTTTTAATTTATTAATAGTTTTGGCTGGTGACTCGGGTGGTTTTTTGTCATTTTCTTTTGCAGGCGGCAATAAACTAAAAGTACGACCATCAATTTCTTCTTTAACAATATCTGTCTCAAGTTTTGCTTCCCTGACAAGTGGTTCTTTTTGTATATCACTTTTTGTGTCTTCAATTTCATTATTTTCTAATTTACCAATGAGTTGTTTGATATCTACATTTGTCTTTACATCTTTCCTACTGGAATTCGATGACACAGCATTCGTTTCTTCACTAACAATATTTGTTACATCCGAATTCTTTGAGTCTAAATTTTCAGACCTACTAGTATCAGGAATTGGTGGTTCGGATACTGCATGTTTCTCAACAATGTCAATAGAAGATTGGTCACTCTTTTTTTCAATCACGGCATCAGGCTTGGCAAGAATTTGTGGTTTAGATTGAGACACTACAGGTTTTGTTGCTTGGGGTACAATGTCTGAAATACTTTCACCACTCATTTGTGGTTTAGATTGAGGCACTAGAGGTTTCGTTACTTGGGGTACAATAGCTGAATTACTTTCACTACCCTTAGCATCTGGTATACTAGTTTCTTTATTATCTGTTTTTTTCTTTAAAAGAGAAGAAAATAAGTCTTCATCATCATCGGATGATTCACCAAAAAGGGAAGTTTTCTTCTTATCTGTTGGTTGCGATCCAACATTCTGCTTTGGTTTAGTTTCAGCATTATCATGAGTTATTTTGAAATCACTGTTTTTGATAGGAGTTTCAACTGTGCTACTAGTGGGTTCCTCTATATCATTCTGTTGATATTCTTGATCAGTGTCTTCTGGTATATAATCCAGGTCTGGCGGTTCATCACTGAATAAACCAACATTACTATTACTAGAATTCTTCCTAAATATATCTTCTTTTGGTACATCATCAAACAAGTTTGTATTATATTTTGTAGTATCACTTTTCCTACTGCTTCCTTTTAAACTAGAAAACAGATCATCATCGTCCTCGTCATCGTCAAATAATGAATTGGCATTTTTTGGTTCTTTAACGACTTGTTTGACAGTCTCTAATGGAGGAGGGAGGTCTAGAGGTTCATCAAATAGATTACTTGGTTTCATATTTCTTGAAAAGAGATCATCAGTACCTTCAAAGAGATCTTTTTTCTCCTTGTTTAATTTCACGGGTTGTGTATTACTAGGTTTATTATTATCTGTGCTAGTTTTTATATCTAAAACTGATTTATTCTGCGAAACTTCTGTTGGTTGTTTCATTATACCTTTGACTACTTCAGCTTTTGGTGTTTCCAATGGCTTTGAAAAGTCGGTCTTCTGTGATTCTATTGTCGGTTTTTTTAGAACATCTTTATCTGAAGTTCTGACGGTTTTATGAACTGTTTCAAATATTTTCTCTCGAATTGCATCACTTTGGGGTTTTGCATATTTTATATCCTGTTTTGGTGGTTGGTCAAAATCTTCACCCGTAGATTCATCACTGGATGATTCTTTCCTTTTTCTTGATAAGATTGAAGCGGCTAAACTATTGGGTCCCTTGAGAATGTTTATATTGTCACCAAACATTGACACAGCACCTGCAGGTTTCTGAAATAAGTATTACAAATAAATATATGTAGTACAATTCATTGTCTACATTGCATATTTTGCAGGATCTCTCGATCTGGTTGACATAATCTATCTGGGTTATTTTCAGATCGTAACACTGATACATTCCTAAATTTGATCTCATAATACCTCATGAAGATGTTCAAGTAAAAAAAAAGTTCTATTTTCATTACCTTTGGACTTGTCTCTGTTTTTACAGCCACATCTTGACTTTCCTCTGTAACTTTCTTATCTGAAATATTAGGCACTTGCACATTTAATTTCTTTTCAGGCATTCTGAGCGGTGAAAATAAATCTTCCTCTGTTACATCTTCCTGCTCCTTCTCAACTATAGGTGGGGCTGGTTTAGGAACATCTATCGCAGGTTTAATTACAGGTTTCTTTTCTTCCGGTTTTGCTGGAACCTAAAGATGAATGTATGATAAATATAAAAGAACTTCATTTACATCATAACACGGGCTATGTACAAATAAATAAAAGGCTTACAGATTTCACAGCTGGTTTTAGAGATGAAAACAGATCCCCATCATCATCACTGCCATCATCAAAGAGACCAATTTTTTTCTTACTGGTTCCTTTACTTTCTTCTACTGTAGAAGGCTTTGCACTAGAAGTCTGTACAGGTTTGATAGATTTCGATGTGTCATTTTTATTTGTGAAACTTATATTTCCACCAAAGAGATCGGATTCATCATCCGAATCATCAAAGAGTCCTTTAGGTGCAGGTTTTGCAACACTCGTAGGTTTTTTGTCTTTGCTTTCGGTTTTAATTTCAACACTGGAATCTAAATCGTCATCATCAAATAAATCTCTCGTTTTCTCTACTTTTTTAATGCTCGATGTTTGTGGTTTCTTGATTTCAACGTCTTTTTTACTGACTGCCTTTGGTTGAACTTTAGTTGTAAAAATATCTTCATCCGAATCGTCGTCAAACAAACCCTTGCTTGGTTGTTGTTTTTTAACAGGCTTTTTAGTTTCGACAACATCATCGTCATCATCAGGTATGTCACTGAACAAACCTCCATATTTTGATGCTGGGGCATTTCCAAATAATCCCAAATCTCTTGTGTTAGATTTAGCAGGTTTGCTTGAAAACAGTCCGTCACCAACTGAATCATTGTCATCATCGTTTGATCCAAATAGATCATCTTTATCGTCGTGGATCGATTCGGTGTCCATTGGGGGCGGTTCATCAAGGAAAATATTACCTGAAAAATACAATTAAATGATTTACACAACATTTGGAAAATGAAATAAATTTGTGCAAATAAAATATTTCACTAACCTGGGACACCTCTTTCTGTTCCACTCTTGAACCCTGAATCAAACAGACCTCCTCTCGTATCTTTTTGATTGGCTGTGCCAGATTTACTATAGCCTTCTCTTTTGTTCCCTTCTGATGACCTGTCGAAAGCTCCATCTTGTGATTTATCGGTGTTGATGGGATTGGACATTAAATTACCGCCTCCTAATTTTTTTGCAAGTTCAGCAGCGAAGTCAGATGCATTGACCTTGGGTTTAGGCGCCTGTAAAATTTTTATATTAAGTGGAATTCACTGCCACAAGAAATTATTGAGTTGACATCAATAAATATATTTAAATACCTGTGCATTGGTGATATCTTCTTTTTGTTTGGGTGTTGAATGAATGTCAGGTTTTATGTCAGAATTGATTTTAGCTATTTCTGAATCTTCCGTGTCAGTGCTGTAGTTAGTCGGTGATGATGTCTATAAGAAAAATAAGATATAATCAAATATGAGGCATTATATAGCAGCAATGAATTTAAATCTTCAAGGCTATAAGATAATTCATTTAAACATACAGTTGACATTTTGTTCTGCTGATTTCCCGTCATTCTGGGTATTGGTAGAGTCATCTGGTTTTTACGATCTGCGTTGCTCCTTGGATCATTATTATCAAATAATTCTTCATATGAGGAATAACTATCTTTCTTTTTTCTACTCGAACTTTCTCTGTTATCTCCATTCTCAGATTCAGAATCGGACGAACACTCGTATAAACCTGTAACGGGAATTGTCAAATTACGCGATTCATCCTAGGAATTATCTACAGACGAAACGTGGAAGCCGTGTTGTAATATCTTACCTATGTGCCATTTCTTTTTCCATTCTTGAGAACCAATGATATGCGGGAGAGGATCGTCGGAGTACAAGTCTTTGGGTTTCAAAACAGTTCTGAAACACGTAACACGAGAAAATAGTGAAAAATTCGCAGAACACGTTAGAACTGGTTTATTATGATAGACAACGAGATGAAAGATTCCATTAACGAACCTTTGAACGATATCCTCAGGATTACTATCAGAGTCACTGTCACTATCAGGAGATATGTCTAATCTCTCACATAATCCTTCAAGATGTCGGAGACTCTTACTAACGCAGTCTAATATCTTCTCTCTCTTCTCAGACTCGATGCTATCTTTGTCCTTTTGCTGTGTATTGGCTTGTGTCTGAAATGATGGAAACAATTTTATTTCATACGATGGGATGTGTACTGTGACATAAATAAAATAGCGTATGCAATAATGGTGGATTAAATTAGTAATTCAATAGAACTTACATCAATTATTAGTTTGTTATCGCTATCAGTCTCTTTTTTAATAATTTCAGCGTCATCTTCTTGTACAGTGCACTCCACGAACTGTGTGTTGTTTAATCCAATGAATCTGTAAATAATCACAAAATAAGATGATTACAATACTAAGCTAACAAAAATACTGTAAAATAAAATAAATAAGATAAAAAGAATGTAATCTTCAAAAATAGAATAAAGATAGGATGTTGTGACTAAAATGAAAGTGAACAAGTTGAAATTGTTGGGATATGTGGAAAGGATAACGAGGAAAATTTATCTGGGTGAAAGAAGTGGTGCAAGGAAACGCGGACGTCCAAGAACCACATGGCTGGACCATGATGACCAGATCCTCAAGGACGGATGTGTTTTGAGTAAAATTAATTGTAGAATGTGTATGGGGAACTGCATGAATGTGACGGAAGCCCGAAGTGTGTGTAAGAATAGGAAAGTCTGGCGATCCGTTCTCTCTGCCTACCCCGCAAGGGAGATGATAAAATACATAGGAGTAACAAAGAGATCTTTTACAGTGTATAACAAAGTTACATTGTATTTGAACCAAACGCTGTGAATTAAAATAATTGCAATCAATTACATACTTGTTATTAACATTTTTCAACGACAATGAAGTGTTCCCAAGCTCTGAGTTTAATTCGTCAACTTTATTAATCACTTCCTCTGTGCGTTCGTGTAGACCCTGGAATAATACAACATGTTAAGCAATGAAGTTTTTCATCAATGGTGTAAAATAAAATAGAAATGAATAAAATACTTCGAAATAATGAAGCAGTCTATATTTTTTACAGGTTATAGCTAGTTATACTACTAATAATTTATTGTTGAAGATTTTAAAAATGATACATAATTTATAGGTACCTAGAATGTTTTAATCTTTATCGGATTTGTTCGTAATGTTGGATATTTTTAATTTGTACTTTTTTGATGAACCTACTGTTGCTTTGGTCAAGGATTTGCAATGGATAATACATCCACAAACAAGGTAATTGGGAACCATTGTCGAAACACGGCCCCACTTTTTGTGTAAAAATATTATTTTTATTAAAAAAGGCGCTAAAAACGATATTATTTCGCTTGGCTCGATTGCGGGTGGGGCCGCACGAGGGAATAGAAAGTCAGAATGTGTTTTTTTTAACGAATTTAGTAAATTTACGATGTTTTGGACTTGAAATGTCACTCCTGTCAAAAGTTTATCGTGTTCTCAAAAGGCAAAAAGCTAAAAAATACAGTTTTTAGCGCTTTTGTAAAATAAAATAAGCTTGTAAATGAATGGGGCCACGCTTCGACAATAGTTCCGGTAATTTTATGCTCTCTGGAATGTCGGGAGTACTAGAACATCCAACAACATTGTGATCATGCTCGATAAAATTTCAATTGACAATTACCTTGTGTATATTTTGTAAGATATCCAATAATGCTTTGTCTCCCGCCAAGGTCCAATTGGCAGCTGCATTTCTTAAATCATCTGTTGTCCATGAGCTGGTCTTGGGCAAGGCACGACTGTTATTCTACAATATAATTCATAACTTCCGTGAACAATGGTTATCATTATAAATATGATTGATAATTCGTTGTTCTGTTAGATTAAAACTTCAATAAAGATGGCTTATAGAGGTACAAATGAAACTAATATTCTTTATACAGAATTATCCCAGAAAGACAATTCAAAGCCATTAAGTGTCTAACAAGTTAGTGAATTTAAAACACATTAAAAATGGTTCCAAATTTTGTTCAAATTGTTTACCACTATTTGTATTGCATAAATCTTGCATTAGGGCGTTACAATGTGTACAAATTTGAAGCGCACAATTAACAGGCGCAATTAATAATCTATTTTGACGCCTTGTTTGTTTAGGTTTGCAGTTCCCTAGATTTTCCTGACGTTTATAATACTAATGAATTGTGTCAAATTGAAATGTTCATATTGCAGTATAACTCACCATTTTGTTACGTAACACCACCATAAAACAACATATAGACGAGCGATGTAACTAATCCTAGTAACTGAAGAATAATTAATTAACGTTTTTCATTGCAATGACGATTTATCGCAACATTGTACTAAAAAACATTGACAGCGACAAAATGACAACATCATCGGAAAAGAACTGTCAAGTTTGACAAATGACAATCATAGACAACAAGGTGAATCTGACGTACAATAAAATCAGTTAAGTCAGCATTGAAATGCAGGATGCAGGAACATACTAGAAGTAGAATTCATCCTATTTGGCCCGTGGTCCCAGCGCAGCGATCGACCGTTTTTCGTAGTTTTCTTTTTTTTTTCGTAGTTCGATGTAGTTCACCGTTTGGACACCGCGAGCCAAAAGGGATGAATTTGACTCTACCTAGGAATTTCTCAATAATTTTGTTGAACATTGAGGCGCAGTGTGTGCAGGTGCAGGTAAATAAAATATTGTTGAGCACGTTTTTAGGTATTGCATTTATGCTAAATTTGACCAACGTCTTAGGTGAGGAATAGCAGAGACACTTATCATCATTTTTCATACAAAATTTGGTGTCTCCTACCTCCGCTATTCCTCACCTAAAAAGTTGGTGAAATTTAGCATTAGTGTTGTCCGTAGTGTATTCAGTTAAAAAGTATTATAAAATGGTAAAAGGCCTCTAGTTTTATTAAACTGGGATTCCGCCGTCTGGGGATGGGGCGGGTAACTAAAATTATATAATCAACGTCACAAACATTTTATTTGATTTAACGAATTTTCGGAATAATTGTGGAAAATTCGTGATATTCTGACGAAAAACGATGTAGTAATAATTAGACTTTTGTGAGACTTTGTGATTTGTGGGTAAATGTAAACAGCTATGCTTTTATCTCGAGGGGGTTCCCCTGCCCACGCCCTTGATACGCTACGTACCTAGGTATTGGATTAAAAATATTTGCCTGTATCCTGATTCCTGTATCTCATAGTCATCCATACCTACCTAGTACCTACCTATGGTACTGTGTTCGTCGAACTCTTTTTAGACAAATTTTAAATTTGTCGCTGTAGTATTGCTGCGCTGTATAGCACATTTTCGCCATAGTATTATTAGGTATAGCTTCTTCATCCTCCAAAAGTCCACCTAGATTTAGACTATGTAAGTATCTTCTGTAATATTCATGTTCAGACGCTGCGAAGTCAGAAATATATTATAGGGAAAATAATAGAATGGAAATGAGGGTATACACAGAGAAATACATGATTTTTTTTATAAAACTTTATTTCAATATATTATTTCGGATTATATAAAAAAATATATAAAATAAAATAATGTTTCACAAAAATAAAATAAAATTCTAAAGAGTGTTGATGTCTGTTCATTTGACATACATAAATTATTATTAATATAAGAGAAATAATAATTATAATAATACATTGTTGTTTGTATTTGAATCAATACTGATTGATCATAATTATTTGTTCTTTGTTGTCTTTGTTCTGTTAAAAAAGAAGAAATGTTTGTTGGTCGGATTAATATTAATCTATTACTTAATATCACAATAACCCACTGTTCACCGTTTTCATTTTCTAAGAATAAGTTCAATAAATAATTATTTTTTTAAATAAAATCTATGGGGGTAGCCATGTTGTGGATGATAGGTACAGCTTGCTATAAAAATTATGTTATACAGAACATAGCCACGTTTGAAAGAGCCATTCCTATTGTTGTAGAACGCTTTTTTAAATATTCGAAAAGTAAAGTCGATGGGTAGGTACAAGCAGCGCCACTTTGAGACGTCATTTGTTCAAGGTACTAATGAATGATCTAATTGGAAAGTATTTTTACTGTTGATACCTACTTTATTTTTATCATTTAATTGTTTACTTGGCAAGAATGATATAATTTATCACCTACACAAACAACAAGTGATTGTTATAGAGTGATGATGTCATTTTGAAAGCGTGAAATAATCGCAAATAAAGACATAGGAAGTAATGACGATTATAACTATTAAAATGATAATTTAAACATACAACTTTCTTTACCGGTGTTGTCAACATAAAAAATATATATCTTTAAACTGGATATTTAATTTTAAATGTAGATATTTTTAATTATATAACAAACCATACGCTTATTTCAAGTATTTTTTGTAACTGTTCAAATTTACAGTATGTATGCAAGTTTGGTTTTTGATCAACATTTTGTACTGGGTGGGTATAAAAAAGTTATCTTTCTAAATGAAATGTTGATAACGAAAAAAGGTGTAAAGGTATTTTTAAATGTGGATTGTTTATTTTATTTAAGCCTTCTTTGGCTTCTCTTCGGCGGCTGGCTTCTCATCAGATGCTGGCTGTGGGGTTGGGATCTCTGGGTATTCCAACTTGGCTCCCTCTTCGCATGTGAACATTGGACAACAACCTGGGAATGGAGCTGTCTTGTTGGTCTTTTCTGTAACAGAAAAAAAACAGTAAGTAAGTAGGTTTCAGATTTATAGATTATAGATTTCAGTGACAAAAATCATTTCTGTAGGATGGAAGCCAGACTAATATTTTTTACTGCGTTGCCTCAGATTAGAGATCAGACCTATTATTTTACCATCTTAAATCAAATTAACTTAATTAAATTAACTCGATGGGAATCTTCTTCCTACGTATGCTAATACATTTAGTGTAAGTACTTTGTTACCTAGTTACCCTATTTATTTAAAAAATGTTAGTTCCGGCTTCCCTTCTACAGAAATCCACTCTTCGTCACTGGTTCAAATATAGGGTTGCCAGATTTCTTGGAAGTCAAACCGGGACAAACGAAAAATTTCATGAGCGGGGGGGGGGGGGGGGGTACCGGCGCCGGATTTACACTTTTTCTAGTCTCTGACTTTTCGCCGCCCCCTTCCCCATATTTTTTTTATCTTACATGAAACGCACTAAAAAGTAAGCGCGAAAATTTTTAGACAAATGCAGACCTGGTTGTTTGCTTATAGCTGGCAAAGCACCGTGTAAATAGCGCCGCTGTCGAAATTTTTGAGATAACTTGTCTACGTAAAAAGTGAAATCTTCCAATCCAAAACTGGGGCCGGGGTACCTAGGACGAGGAGAAAGACATAAACTGTTGACATTCACCGAGAAAAAAACGTTTTGGTGCAGGCGGGAGAATAAATTTCAAATCGAAAATTAAAAAAAAAAGTCTTTTACATTATTGCAAACTGTCAAAAATACCACAAATGATGATAATCCTAAAAATATACCAACTATTCCGAAAACCGGGACATTTAGGCGTCCCGAAAGGTTTGTTCGGGACACCGGGACACGAGGCGCAAAACCGGTGACAGTCCCGGTAAACCGGGACGTCTGGCAACCCTATTCAAATACATCAATACTCGAATTCTAAATTTCAGGATTTGAGACTATGCTATTATTTAAAGGCATCGCTATAAAAAATATAATAATACTAACCAGTATCGAGCTTGCATTTGGGGTTGGCCAATGGGAGAGGTCCGCAGTCTTCGACGAGTTCCAAAAGACGTGGTGGCTGATCTTCTGAGACGACGCAGGTGGAGCGACCACAGAATGGAGACAGTTCCCATGTGCGGCCTGGCTCAACTGTGGCGCAGCGGGTTGAGGCGAAGCACATTCCAGGGAAATCTGGAATAATAAAAAAATAAACTCATTAATAAATTGAATTATTTATGTACTTTGTTTGTGGGGAGCCCTCCTAGCAGACTCTGAGCCCTCCCTAGAATATATTATGGTTTTGACCAATATTAACTAAAGGAATTAGCGTTCCTGCTAAATGCTTAGACTAAGTGGGAAGGAGCAATCTGAAAGAAAACTTGAACTTCTAGAAGTCATATTGGTAAATCGTAAAGTAACGAAAATAATAAGGATTTTTTAAGGATTTAGTTTCAGCAATATCAAAAAAGGAAACCGAAAAAAATGGCTTTGATGAATTAGCTTCAGCAATGACAAAAGTCATCAACTCGTTGTACCTATAGACTGAGAATAAAGTCATTCTAGAAATATGTTTGAAAAGACGCGAAACTCATAATGCGGTCTATACAATCACAATACAATATTGTGTCTATGGTGGATATTAAGTTGAGGTCAGTAATAATGATAATTAATGTGTCTGTTGACTCCATATAAACGAATGCATTTAGATAAATAATAATAGAAAAACACAAGGTCTAACTAAGTACTCTTATTCCAGATAAATCTTGTACTTGTACTCATATAAGGTACATATATTTTATTAAACGGATTTTATCGCGTTGATCTTAATCGATGATTAATTTAATTTTGAAACACAATAAATAATACCGTTTTTCATTGACTTTTTCATGATGTTTCAATGAGTTTTTAATGACCAGAATGAATTGGGCTAGTTATACCCATTATGGGTATATCAATCAACGATATATTACTAGTGGGTACTTATTTTCAGGTAAATCGAGTTACCGGGCTTTCGTTTCTGACTGCGTCTGTATTTTAGGTTTGCGACCACTATTATAGTACGTAGATGTTGTTTTTAGTGTCCGACCGAAACTGGTTTTTATGACCGAAACCGAAACCGAAACCGAATTTCGGCAACGGTCTCAGTTTCGGCCGAAACCGAAACCGAAACTTTCTTACAAGAACATGTTTTGAGGGAAAAATAAAGAAAACGTTATTATAATCAGTCAGACTTTACTTTTTTACTTTTAAATCACATAACTATGCAGTCTTCGATATTTTCACTTATTGATAATAAACATAACAACCCCTTTTTTAAGAAAATATTATTGATTGCGCCTTAAAAATACTTAAAATAGGTGAGGTGTTTATTTGAGTAGGTAGATTCATCCTTTGAATATTATTCTTTTTTTTTTAATATTAAACATAAAATTACTTATTTAAGTTGTTACCTAACATCACAATTAAAACTTAGTTGAAAAAATCATCACAAGTCAACTTCGGAATTTTTTTCTGAAGGATTGATACATTTTTTTAAAAATCTGTAAAAGGGATCCACTAGACACAGGTACAAACTAAATATTCTGCTAACATCTTACTAGCCTATTGTGTACCGGTGAGCAGATATTTATCTTGTAAAAACCCCCTATTTCGTGAAAACCCCTCTTAAACTTGATTCTACTATAATCTATGTATTAGTTTGTTGTTATATTGAATTATTTTTTTATGTTTGCTACCTATTCTTATGAATGTATATGGTATAGCCTATATCACGTAATAAAACTTGCCAAATTCAAAATAAATCACACGACACAAACAAAACGTCACAAACACAAACAAAACAAAACGACCTGCAAACGCTTGCCAGTCGCGACATGAATACACTTCATCGCGTCACAACGCGCCGAACATGACCGATCACAGCGCGAAAACTCCCGAATGCAGTTTCGGTTTCGGTCGTAGTTTCGGCAGGTTTGCCACCGAAACCGAAACTAAACCGAAACCCGTTTTTTTGCCGAAACTCGACCGAAACCGAAACCGAAACCGAACATTCGGTCGGACACTAGTTGTTTTAGAATAAATTCATTCGTAAACTGAAAATGGAAGGTATTTGTTTTGTTCATTTTGTTTTGAAGATTCTGCTCTATCGTTACTCAAAATATCTATAGTCTGAGAAGTCTCTCGACTAAAACCAATTTCTGGACATAGGCGATTTTAGTACATGTCTGTAACCTTACTTAAGTATTATGGAAATTCTAGTAGGTACACCTAATTTGAATTACCTGCTTACATCATTAATTAAGTAATTACATTTTTTAATTTAATTAAACAATATAAAATCATTATACTCTTGCATAGTATAAACAATTTGTAAATATAATTAAGAATTTATGAATGTTTGCATCACATCCTGATGATGATGTTAAGTATTAGACATAAAAACTGGATTTCTAAATCATTACGCGAACTAATAGTAATATGTATAATAAAAATAAACGTATTTTCATTTGGGTACGTTGTGTCTAAGTCAGCTGAAAATTGTTAATTTTTCACCAATGACGGAATATTAATAATGCGTTACTTACTCGTAAGATTATTATAAATTATAATGAATCAGTTTCTAAGATGTTTCAAGGATAAAATACAATTATATCACAATATATCATAAACTATACGATAAACTAGACAGCCATGTTGCAATTATACAATTATATTATCAATCTATAATAAATACAAGTATTTAATTCTAAATCATAATAAACGTTATAAGAGTGAAAGGAATTGATTCTAACTTTAGATTATAACAGCGATATAAACAGGTAAGTATATTTGGTATATTCTGTGAAAATTTTGCAGAATTTCATTCTTGAATTTTGTGTTTTATTCAGGAGAAAACGAGTGTCTCTACGTTTTGATTTAGATTATTCAAAAAATCAAGTGACTCTTACACGGTTAAAGAGAGAAATTACTTAAATTATGAAACAACGTGTATTTATATGCAATAGGTTGCATCAACCCTAAAATCCGGTATTACCCTCAACTTGTAATAAATATGTAACTGATATAATTAACCCAATTCTTTCTGGTCCTTAAAAACCCATTGAAATATCATGAAAATGTCAATGACAAAACGGTATTATTTATTGTGTTTCTAAATTAAATGACTCGCCGATTAAGACCAGTGCAATAGTATCTGTTTCTCATCATAACGAATAACGCGAATTTTCCTTAAGGGCTTGGCACCAAGAATGACGTCACAGTCATTTCCCACGGCATTAAAAGGTTCAAAATCGCGTGAACAATCGCATGATAAAACGGTAAAAATAGCGTTTTTTGCATTTTTGGGGTTAATTTTGCGTCTATCAAAAAACTTTTACGGTTATTCCCTAGATTTTAATGCATATTATCAGTACAAAAAAAAATACTCCGCGACTTTTGGGAAACGAGTTTCCGTCTTTCGGAAAAAAAATTAGAGGTGTTTTTCAATATTTTTTTTGAGAAATCTATACAAGATATAAAAAATCTTTTACGGTTATTCCCTAGATAAAGGTTCAATCCATCTACCCTATTTTGTTCGAAAGCAATATTTTAGTAACGGTTGTCGATATATAAGGTCTTTCGTTTTAACGTTTTTTGTTAACGTAGCAAGCAATCTGTGTAACTTCACTATTAGGTAAAACTTCTGCTGAATAAGGCGAAAATTAAGTGTGAAAAACAACCAACCAACATATTTAGTTATTAATTAATGTAGATTAGCATTCTAACGTGATTTAATTAGCACATTACGAAGGACGAATTTGCTAACGCTAAATGAAATAACGTTCATATTATAATTATACGATTAACATGGTTGCTAGTTAAAAAATGAGTCATGTGTTTTTTTTCGTAATTATTATATTTATAAAAACATTGAGGAAATATGTACGTAATAATAGATAATAATGTTGTTGCTAGTTAATTATGACTTAATCACTATTCGTCTGTAATTTGTGAGGTGTAAATTTAAAACAATTACTAATTAATTAATTAAAATATTTTCCTAGTACTATGGGTTGATTGCCTAACTGAATTTAAATATTGTTAATTTGAGTAGGGTTGAAGCATAGATGGCTTAATTTGAAAATGAGCTAAATCCTTACAGAGTCCTACTAGACTTGTCGCATTCGAGAATTAGGCCATCTATTCTATTCTATATTTACCTCAGGCCTCAGCAATTCACTCGTGAGCGAGTGATCTACATATGCTATCAGTAACACTATATTATTTTATTGTTAAGCTTTATACTTTTAATCAGGTTTGTACCAAGTGCCACTACTGCACACTAACTGGGAAGGGGACCTGAGATTTTCTCATCTATATTTATAAAAATCATCAGTTCCTTGCATTGTCAATAAACTACTACTTCTAAATACATTACCATCATGGTAGATCCCAATAATGGGGTAACCAGTTAATGTTGTGTGTGTATAAAAACACACAACATTCTCTCTGTGTAAACAATTATATATGACATCCTGAAAGGATGGTGATTATCATTAATTTGATGAGCAAGATGTAAAATGTTTTATGTAAATTCTAGGAAGAGCTGACTTTTACAGGACACTCTAAAACGTACCTATCAAAAAAGAGTGGGACCTAGTATTCTACGGGGAGTCAATATAAATGACCAGTAATGAATTGGAACTTACATAATACTATCTATTGTTCCAGATTCAGTCATATGTAAATTAAAAATTCCAATCCATACATTGTAGGTATATAAATTGTAAGTAGTATTATGTAATTTTTTTGCCAAATATCCTATAGATATGTAAAATAGATGTATTATATTTTCAATGTCAAAAAGTTCCAAAATGCCGCCTTTAAAAAAACTGTATCAAATGTAATAAGTTTTTTTATTGTTTCTCGTGTAGAATCAACATTTTTGTCTATTATTTGTGTAAGAATATTAAAACGACTAGGTCTATTGGTGTGTAATAATTTATGCAAATAATCTCGTCAAACTTGTAAGAATATATTACAATTTTAAATACACTCATCTAACCAGTCATTGTGGTTTTTCCAATAAATTACTTAATACTCGTTAATGAAAAAATCAAACAACATTTTCACAGTTCATAAAACCCATGAGAAAATCTAAAGCTTTTAGTGTTTTTTTACTCATTATTTAGTAATTCCTGCTATGAATATATCCTGTTGTTTAATACATTAACATAGTCGTATTAGAACCCACGAGTCTTTTTTCAACACTTTTAATAATATGGTGATTTATGTAAAATTCTAAAGTATTTCAATATCCAAGTATTCATGCATAAACATTGCTACATATTTGATATTCCCAAGGCTTTTGGATTAATATAGACATGTTAATTACGCTACAAACGAGCCTTTATCTCAGTACGGCTAGACAAGACAATATTTAGCATGAATCACAATCATCACAAGCGACTAACTTTTATGATGAATTCTTTTGCAGAAGGATTTTGTTTGGTAGACTATAAAAACCTTTAGACCCCTTACAGTCGTAGTTACTTTAGAATCCGTTCATCCAACTCACAATCAGTCATTCGCCTCATGGATGTTCAATGTTCATCCTTCTCTTACAGTGCTTTGCAATGCGTTGGAGCACGGGTCTCCCAAACGGGAAATGTAGAGTTCGCATCCCAGTACTGACGATACATTCTACATTTTACGATTCAACCTAGTCTCAAGTGTGCTGGAGAATGAGGTGGTCGTTAGCCTAGTTGGTAAGGCGCTTGACTGTTTATCCTGTGGGTGCGGGTTCTATCCCCGATGCCTCTTCACTCCGCTTCACGACACAAGCTTTTCAAGCTCAGCGTGAAGTGTAGACGGGTTTATTTCGACGGTTTCATTAATAAAAAGAATACCTATTTGGTTTCTGTATACAAGCCCGCATCCTTTAAAGAAACTCGAAACTATGTACGTAGTTTTTTCAACATCATCAAGAATCGACCACATCTTTTCTAATAAAGGTAAGTCAAAATGAATAGCGTGTTTAAAAATGTCCCTATCTAAAAACCAGTAACACCAGGTCCAGAGTGCAAGGTTAGAAAGCAATTAAAAAAATATTGACTCGCAAAACCACACGTGTTCATAATTATAGATGAAGAAAATTTAAGACATTAATAAAAATGACTGACAAAAAGTCTGCGACAGACTCGACAAAATTTATCCGTGGGCAAAACAACAGATTGCTATAATTAAGTACATATTTTTTTACATTACCATTTATTTATGTAATGATTTCCATTGAATTACGACCATTTATAATACACTAATAAATTTATTATACCTACTTCATGTCGATATTAAATGCAGTCTGCAGAATTAATAAAGATCCCTACATATACTATAGTACATAATTCATAAAACAAGCCACGTTCTGCATCTGTGTTATAATATGAACGTAGAGGTACCTTCACTTTTCCGCTCTCTGAGAATAAGAAGGCGATAGCTTAATAATACGACAATTAATTATAATATGTACCAGTATTACAGCACAGGTATATAACATTGCAAACAGGTGCAAATGTACGATAAATTATAATTAAATTATAGAACGTATTTTGTTCAAGATTGCTAAAAACTTGTCGAAAGCTTTTGAAATCGATGAAAAGTTTTTAATTGTAGGTACTACTAAAGCTTGATAAATTCGACACCACTGAAAAGTTTCCATATGTTCAATCTCGTTATAATACTAGTAATCTTCTGGGGTAATCAGAGACGTATGTGTTGATGTGCGGTAGCTTGTATCATCACATGAACGGTGTTTATGAACAAACGAAATATTTTGAAATCCATGAAAAATGTCTTTCATTTTTTACTTTTTTAAGAACATTCGGAAAACGGGATCAGAAACAGGTCACAATTGACCTGTTAATTTGTCCATCACTGGAGAACACGCAAAACACAGTGGTCTAATCATTGAACAAATAAAAAAAAAGTATTGTATTATTTTCCATCCCTACACCATATATCAAGTTTACAATACAATCAGATTATCTTTTGTAATTAATTTTATTGCCTCCGTCCGAAACATGTTTGCAATAAATTTGCATTAGTTTCGATGTAAATCAAATTTATCGTCGCGGCGGACGTGTAGGTTGTTGCGCTTTATATAAGTACCTAAATATATTATATATATGTATATACAAAAGCTCAATAAATATCTTTCGGGTCGGACACTACAGATTATTGAAACTGATATAAAAAAAAATATGATGGAAATACGAGTACATACACACATTTTTTCAGTACAACCCGTGTAAGAAACGCGTTATTTTGGAAATGACAGCAGGTGGTTGATGACAACGATTTCTTCTCTTGACAATACTCGATCGTCGAAGAGGGTCTTATGTATGATTTATGATATGATTTGTTCAATTATTCGTTGAAGGACGGATTTCAAATTTTGCTGCTAACGATGCATTTTCTACATTTCAAGACACATGCTTTTAACTGAATTAGCAGAAAAGTATGTAAACTCACATAGGCCCAAACATTTTTTGTTTAACTATGAAAAATATTAATACGTGTATTGTTAAATTTTATAAATCATCAATGGTAGGAAAGGAATTGACCGCCATTAATGGGGCTAAACATTTATCCAGAGGGTATTAAAAAATAGTTGAATTCGAATAAACTAAAAGACAAAATGCATTTTTCAGCCGCAGTAAATCGTGATGTGCAAAATACAGCGTCAACACAGAGATTCGGCGGATCTATCAGAGAAAGATATCGGTCCAATGTGTACTCAAGTCATTTGAAAGCCGCATATTCAGTTGATTAACAAGAGTAGCCATATTAAAATAACGCAAAATTATATGTACTGTATTGCCATTTTATGGATAGTAAAGTAGTTGGCATTTATAACTCGAGTGTCCCTGTGATATTTTCACTGCTAAATGGCAACAAACTAGTTACGAAACTACAATAAGTGCATCACCAAACAAGGTTACTTTACTCAGTCGATTAATTAATTATTATTATATGTATCCGTAATAACTATGTACATACAACACAACACAAGTATTTTCCATCATCAATATTGCGAAAAATTGAGCAATCTCCCATACTGACATAACACGGTAATACCTATTCTACGTACGAATAGCTTAGTACATTTGAAGCAATATCGCTTATTAATATTGCTCAGACATACACACATATAAACATTGCTATATTATATCAGCTGTCGTAATCTTATATTAGACAATACTAGTTAATTAGGCACCTTTAGACTTGATAACTTTCCTAACGGATTACATAAATATCAACTTTTTTTTCGAAATTATACAGCCTATAAATACTTCAATATTAATTAGTGTTTTTTCTTATATATATGAATATAATTGCCAAAAGGCAGATTGACCCATGACTCCCTTGCGTTCCCATATGGTAACATAAGGAGACTGTTACTTATTACTGAAATAAAATGTGGTTGCCGGTTTCTTTCTAACCATTGAGTTGGATGAAATTTCGCCCTAGTGAACTTAATTATTATTATAACTGTATATTATCTTGTCAAATTATATTGTATCTTATCACTTGAAGAATAAATAAAGAAATAAATAGATGATGGATCAACTTTATTGTCATTGAGATATGGCTAGTTTTTTTAAGTAATTTTAGACTAACAAACACATTAATTATGTGCGAATCTCTCAATAAATATATTTATTTTAATAAAGTAAACTAATTAATAATTTTAATGCAATAACAAATAAATATGTAAAATAAATGCCTATAGGTATTTACTCAAAGAATATTTAACCTCGATGTAAAGAACCTTTTAAATATACCTCGGTATATTTCAGTTAAATATACCTTATTATAAATCAAATATTAATTAAGTATATGGATATTATATCATAAAGTGGAAAATTTAGTATATTTGATTGATATGTTATGTATGTATTTCCTTTCCGTTGGTTTTTCCCAATAAAATAATATACCTTTACACATAATAAATAATACGTAGGAAGATGTACTAACGTCGTATTGCTGTAAAAAGGAAATTCGTGTCATAAAAATGGCGTATACCATCCTGGATTTGAAGGCTAAGTAAATTAATTGAAATTCAATTCAATTAATAAATATTTATTTATTATTTCATGTAATCCTCAACGTTTTTCACTGATGGGTAATATATATAATTAGGTATTAAGCAGATATATTTTTTAATAGTTTCGAAATTTTAGTTTATTTTATATGCGTGTAAAGTAAGCTTGGCGCGAAGGTTTACGATACCTTCACACTTTTTTAAATTTCATTCGTCATCGTTGCCTGCCTCTACATTTTCCTTTGCAAATTTTAATAACTTTGCATGGTCCCACCTCGAAATTTTGAAAACGTATTTGTTTTAATTGACGACCAACACGTTTCATCAGTGAGATCCTTTTTTTACGACAAAATTGTCAAAACCAACAGAGATTTAAAATTTCAACAGATTATACATTTGAATGTACACAATGTCTCATGGCTATGACTCACAAAGTCATACTTGTCAGTACTTTTCATTATTAGAGGCATTATATCTAATTGTACTATGATTAAATACCGTATTAAAGATGTTATGCTTAGCGTGTCATCATACAATGAACGGAAACTGAGTTCACTTTCAAAATCATGTTTCGTGACTGACTTTATACCTACACACAATTGTTTAAACTGTTTGTTTTCTTATTAATGTTATCACATGAACATTCTGTACCAGAATTAGATAGATATCCTTCCTCATTGCCAAGTGTGAATCAGATTATACATTTTGATGTGACGACGTCATACAAGTAATAAAAAATGCCAGATTAGGCTGAGATTATGTAGTCAGAATGAACGAAGAAGCCCAACCTTGACGTCCAGGACGAGCAGGAAGACCCAAGGTACGTTGGATGGACGGTGTAACTACACATACACATGCGCAATTGGACTGAGGAGTAGTAAGGAGTTGGAGGTCAGCGGCCCTCAGAAGAACGGAGTGGAGGAGATACACCTCGACTCAGCCAGGGTTCACCCAGGACTGTCGTGTTAATGATGATGATGACGATGATGACGTTGAAACTGGGTTGGTTGGAAGAAATTGCCCCCTTGCAATAAACCCGCCTGTTGCTCTATTAATTATTATATTTCATGAATCAATAAAGGTGCGTTATCGGTGAAGGTTGAAATTTGAACTAAAAATTGCTGAAATGATTGATGAGTTATAAGCCTGATGGAAGTTCATCTTTCACGTTATATCTGTTGAGATAAAATGCTATTACCTGTTATGCAACTTTGTTTAGATATTTTATTGTCTATATTATGCGTGATTTTTCACATCACGTAAAGAACACGTATACACAGACGCTGATTGATTCCGTATATTATTATTTATATTTTACCGCATATTTAAAAAATATTATATACCTAGGTAGAATTTGGATCGCAGGATACGTGAATTTGCATTTTAATTAAAAATTTTAACTGATAAAAACAGTTTTCCACGAAATAAGTGATGTGTATTCTAGCGTAAAAATAAACAGGTATCTAATATTTAAATGCCCAACCAAAAAATGACCCTGATTTTTATCACATAATTATACATTCACGTTATTTATATAATATATAAAAAAAACTAAATTTTAAACAATAAATACAACAAAACAATGCTTCGATTGTATTAGTTCAATGTCAGGTGTAATACAAACGATTACATAGATACCTTCTGTTTTGTAATATATGTAAAAAAATGCAACAATCTCCAGGTAATAAATGTTTAAATGTATCAAATTGTTTGAATTTTCCGCTCTTTGATACGTAGATAAAAAGCTATGTGTATAGAATATATCAAGTTAACCAATTTGGTGGTATAACTCATATTTTTTAACAGACCGGCCCAGGATTGAGAGAAGTTCAAAGGATGATCGCGGATAATATATTCCTAATTACAGACTTATATACAGAACTCGTTCAGAATACGAAGACACCATTCGCATGCATCGAGGTTAACCTGGTATTTCCCGCTTGGAAGATCTGCGCTTTATCTGAGCTCAGCAAATGATTTTGTGGGCACTCTTTGCAATTGATTTATTTTTAGTTAGACAACATATGTTTCCCTGAGTCTTTCGACAAAACCAAATCTTACACGTAATTCATAGACACATCCTTCGATTCGACTGTGCATCCACTTAGATTTTTCCTTGCATTATTAGGTAACTATGTTGTATTGCATAAGAAAGTTTACTCCAAATGAAAAACATTGAGTATTAGACTAACAAGCCTATAGTGCCAAATGTATATTGTATAAGTGATTGATAGACATGTACAAATTATAAATAACAGAATATTGTATAGTATATACATAATATAGAGTAGTATAAATGATAGGAATCATTAACCTTTTGTAATATAACAGAGTAGGTATTATGAGTTTAAATGCCTCAATCAAATTATAATTTTCAGTAGACTCATCACAGTATTGAAATAGTTGATTGTATGTATCTCTATTATATACGAGTGAACTCCTAACACTACCTAAAATTATATGAATTACTTTATTGTATTTCTACAATTATAATAATATTTATAATATATTTACATAGTACCTGCTTGATTGAACTTACCGGCGCCGCGGCGATGGGCTGTTAAATCAAGGGGGCACTTCTGTTGAATATTCACAGTTGCTTTGAACCCAACGATCAAGCCAGCGATATGATGATGGTACATATTAGGTAATTAACACATATTTGCCGGGTAATTTTAAATTGCTAATTGATCCACTATATGGGGGCATAATTTCTCGAAAATTTTCTTTGGAAATTTAACAAAGCAAGCAAGCAAAGGGTTCTTCAAACGTTGAAAGAACACATGACTGTTTTAGAAGTATATCCACGATAGAATACTGCAAATTTTATAAGGTGGCTACATATTCTTTATGGATTACGTAGTGGGTTCAAGTATGAAGTCTAAATATTATGATTGTCAGTAGCAAGAGTAGGTGAAAAATCGGTTTGTAAAATACTTATAACGGATTCATTGTCACATAAGTTTCTGTTTTATAAGAAATACTTATTCAGGGCAAACGATTATGACAACAAGATGTCATCAGTTGGCTCAGCCAACGGTGCCTGCATTATATTGTACTCACATTTAAGAATGTCACAATTATTGACATATAGAGCATAGATAAATTTCGCGTTATACTTTACAAAAAAGCGTATCTTTTCACTCATGCAAACAACAATACTTCAATACACGTAATATAATAAAAAATTATCAACAATAGTCAACGTCATGACCTGTTGATGAGTGTATCGAATGCTATCAAGCAGGTCATTCATACCCCAGTACAATATACATACATACATACATACAACGGCATCACACCATGACAGCAACAATGATATGCAAACAGAATAGTTTACATTTCCCATAAAATCATTACAATCATGCATACAATTTATACCATAAAGACACTACTTGTATAGATTTTTCCTATTATTGTTATTTATTACTATTCCATTCCTATACAATAATTAAATACAAAGTTCCATTCACATGTAAATATGTAGGTTTCATTTTGAACTTACTTCATAGTTTGCGGTCTAGTTTTTACAGTTTATTTCGCACATGACATACACGATGTTTTTACGATTGACCGAATTTTCGATTTCGGCGAATTGTAATGAAAGAGAGATTTATAAAATGATTATAGAAAATATGAATTTTTACTATACTTGCTCTGTGAGTGTCCTAGACTGATTGATAGGCATAAAAAAATTCTTTCACCGAATAATCTAACTAACCCTGGGATGAATGTGAAAGTGTCTAAAACCGGCAAATAAACAATGCATTCACATTTTTTTATTTTTTCAATCCATTGTGTTTTCCCATTTGGAGAACTAATTATTCTAAAATGGGCAGGATCTGCTAAAGTGTTCTATATGGTTTAATTTAAGACAATATGTAAATTTCGGATTAGATTTTGACCGAATAGAAATTTACGGTTTCGGCCCGTGTCTGATAGTAACAGCTATACCTATATTATGTAAGGTAGGAAGTTGGCACGTAAATGCGTAGGGGCACCATTGACAAATTTATAAATTAAACAGTAAGGTACCACCTGGTACCAATTGAATAAATATTCGCGATCCTTTATTAGACTTTGACATTCAATGGATTTTGTATTAGGTACTCGTGTTTTCTTCATATCCCTAAATGTTAGAGGTTGTAGTTCAAAATACATACCATTTCTTTGATAGGCAATTGTTACAATGTCAATTTGATAAATAAAATGTCAAGATTCTTGAATAATCGTATTGTGTTTCATACATACCGAAAGTGAACAAGTTGATATGGTTTGGACATTTAGAGGGGATGAATGGTGAAATGATAACTAAGAAAATCATGGGAGAAAGAAGGGGTGTTAGGAAGCGCGGTCGTCCAAGAATCACGTTGGAGATCACAAGAATTAGTTGGGTTGATTGGCAGAAATCGCCAACAGGCGATAAATCCGCCCTTTGTGTGTAAATTTATGTGCAATAAAGTTTTTATTTATTTATTTATTTTATTTATTTCGTCAAGGACGGACGTGTTTTGAGTAAAAGGGATCGGCCTCTGGCGAAGATATGCAGATGCTTTGGGCCCCCGACCCAATCAAGGATAGACGGGGAAGAAGATGTATATGTATGTATGTATGTATGGGATCGTAGCCCCCCACAAGGGATGCGGCGTGAGGGAATAGAATACAACATACCGAACAACTTGTACCTACCACAAAAAATCTGGACTTTCGATATTATTTTCACCAAGACGACATAACATAACATATATTATTACGCTATGGGTATATGAGATAAGTATGGTTACCTATATTATCCATACATGTAATGTACGTACTATGTAACAAAACCAATAAGTGTTATATTGGGAGAGATGGACAAACCTGTTTTGTGAACACCGTGTAGTACTTTCATATGAATCGACGAAAAATACAAAAAACACAGCCGTTCCTTGCGTTCTCCTTAATATATGTATGAAGTGGACGGTAAACGAAATTAAATGACGTAAAACGAGTTGTGTAATATGTTTACGCTAAGCAAGTAGATATCTAAGAAGTAAGGATAAGTATAGTAACATTACAACCAGAATGAAAAATAGTCCTTTTCGTCGTCGAATTTTGTTCAAAACTTTTTGTTTTTGGTGATTGCATGGTGGTGATATATATATATATTGGTATCACAGAGAAAAACATATCATTTTTGTATGTAAAAATTACGACGTGACTCAAAATGCTTGTCCCACAAAACTAAATTTTAACAGACCTAATTCATGCTCCTGACAACAGAAAACCTAGGTATATTAAAAATGTACAGTTTTTGATTTACTGTTTCTGCAATATTACTAGCAAGTACAATAGTCGAGAAAAAGAAAACGTATGCGTATTCGATCTTACATGACGAAATGAACGTTGAACTCGAACTACGCTTTGAAAAAACACGAATTGACGTTAATAGTGGAAGAACTGTAGATAATACAAAACGTTTACATAGTTCCCGTTATGTATTATTTAAATGTCTGTATTTTGTTGTAATGTACCTTTTCTTTTTACATACAAAAACATATTAATGCACAATTTAAATTAAATTATTACAATTATTATGGATGATGTAAATAGAGCTTAATGGGGATTTTATTGAAGTTATTAAATTCAAACTGAAAAGAAATGTTTCCATTCGAAATTTTAACAAGTATTCATATTTTTTTTAATATTTACTAAGAAAGTTATTTAAAACTCTAGGAAAAGTCGTGAAGTCGCGAACCTATCTCACGGAAATAATTTTCTTTTGCAGAACAATAAAGAAAAGTGTGCAAATGTTAAATAGTACTTCTGTGAAAAAGTATACATTCCCAACGACAAATATAATAGTACCAAAATAATAATCACACAATGGGATCGATTATTGAGAAAAACTCACTGATAATTCAAATTGGATTAGAAATCTATAATTACTTTACCATCTATTTACATAATGCATTGTTTCGATCAATATGGAAAATGAGCCCTTTTTGTAACCAAGATATTTCTAATTTGTTAACTGTTTGGCTATGTGCCACTAATTTCAAATAATTTCTCGTGTGGTAAATCTATTGAATATGTCACTTTTACAAAATAACTGTTACTAGTATTCTTCTAAAACAATAAGTAATGAATAATTCACAATTCTTGTGCAAGTATGTGAATTGTAAACAGCTTAGGCAATGAAAGCTGCGAAATCACGAGTTAGTGATCAATAGTAGCAGTATGAATAACAATCGTAAGAAATAAGAAGCTGTATCAATAAATCACACTAAAAAAAAACAATATTCGTGTGTGATTTTCACACACATATGACCTACATTTGTCGTGCAAAATGTTAAACTTTTTCTACGAAACACTTTCAATTCACACACTATATATCAGCAATAAAATTCACTGTGATTTATGGATATTGTGAAGGTTGACTCACCTCTCAGCACATCAGCCGGGATGAGTCGCCTGTATGTCTTGACTGTTTCCACTGCCTCGGCATCTTCAGCAAGTCCACTCCTCACAAACAGAGCAAGAGCAACAAAGAACACGGCCGAGTATTTCATTTTAATTTATTTTGTTTGTTAATTATTCACGTGGACCCCGACGAAGGGATGAAAAAGTAATTGTTGTTTTAGATATTGGGAGAAGGGACGGACCCGAAGAGTCTTATTTTGGGAGTGTTATCCGACTAATCGTTTCACCAATGCGGTGGGATTTATATAGAGGACGGTGAGAGGTACTATGTGAGTTTAGGGGGGGACTTGTCTACACAATACGATATGTAACGTGTATTGTTCACTACATATATTGTTGTGTTTAAATGCTTCTTGTTGTATGGCGAGGTTGGGAGGACGGGGAGTCTAGTGATATTACAGAGTATAGGTTTCGCCAGCAACCAGCAGCTGTGAGGAAGGTAGTCGTTGTTGATACTACTGATGGACGCACTCCAGATGCTAATTAGGTGGAAGATTCATGATGCAATATTGTATTGCGTATGTAAAGTAATGAACCCATAACGTAATAAAGGAAACAATTATTGCACAACGTTTTCACCATTTCCTTTAACATATGCGTAATGGAACTTTTAGCAGTTTCTATAAATATGTGCCAATTGTGCCTTACACAGTTGATATAATTTATATAATTCCTGTTTTAGTTTAACAGTTCATGCAATGTTCCTTTCGAAAATTCGGGCTTCGTATATTCATAATTTTTCAACAAGGGTCCGGAGTACTATACAAAATCACCACGTATATCAATACACTCTTCTGATTTTTTTCCAAAAAAGGGTAGGTATCATGGTTGGAGTGGAAAATATTACTCTTTCAATAAGTTCGCCCTTTGGCATATTACATTCTTGTCAATTTATTTTTTTTTGTACTCAATGCGCTCGCCAAGCTCACCCTGGTGAACAAATCTTACTATATTTATTAGTTGTAATGTCACCATATTTCTGTATCTTGTCCGCTTATAGTGTAAATAAATAAATGTAGAGGTCAAAGTGCATGACAAATAAGATTATTTTAATTATAATGAAATTATTTCTAGTACGGTTCTGTTCTGACTTTTAACAATTAAATGCATTAGCGTTGAGAGTGATTAAACAAGAGTTAAGGAACATTAACTTCTTATTGTCTTTAATTCAAAGTGGTTCGCTAAATCATTAGACAATTAGATTCATTAATAATACTCGTAAATAAACTAATAACGGTTTCATCTTTATTTAACTGAGAGATTTAACTTTCTTTAATTACTCTTGATTATCTGAACTAATCTTCATATCAACAGCTGTCATCACAGTTAAATCTTCAAACCTAATAGAAATTGTAACGGTTTAATCTTAAGTTCAATCAATGATAATTTCGATTATATAAACCTATAAAACTTTCATTCATATCATTAAATATTATAGTATTTGGTTTAGAAAATTAGATATTT
Source organism: Ceraclea dissimilis (assembly GCA_963576895.1). Taxonomy (NCBI): domain Eukaryota; kingdom Metazoa; phylum Arthropoda; class Insecta; order Trichoptera; family Leptoceridae; genus Ceraclea; species Ceraclea dissimilis. Next base: position 17,829,048 of record OY756361.1, read on the forward strand.
TAGTAACTTAATTAGAGAAGATTAAATCTTCTCTACTCTAGTGAATGAAGTAAAACTGAACGAAAGTATCTTTCGCGAAGTACTTGATGTGTAATTAAGACTCGAAATACCTTTCTTTTAGAAGATAGTATAAGTCTATATTTAGTCATGTTTTACGTATGATTATTGACGTGTTCACAAATCACTCGCTAATCGGATGAATTGTAAAAAAAGATTTTCTCAATGTCGTGTTTTTTAGAAGTAATAAATTGGTCCACAGATGCAATTGTTTTAGATTGTTTTTTTTCTTTTCTTATCATATTTGTATCATAACGAATAATTTGTAATTAAAATTAAGACAATATTACTTTGTTTACACCACTTTTATTTTGACCAGAGTCAATATGTTTCGGGAACAAAGTTACCTTCTTCAGGACTAATACAAGAATGAAAAATAATAATTTGTCATTGTAGTAGTACATTTGATTGGATAAATAAAATACTTATACTGTACCTATTACCTATTATCAAAAAAAAATCAGTCACTGTTTGATCGATCGACCAAACCAGAAAAACAAACATTTTAATAAGATGGATCATCGTAGAAATCTCCTACATTTAGTATCCAAGGACATCTGCTTCATTTATATTTCATGGTTACTCCAGCCAGTGTATGGGCGTATTACAGTAAATTAATGAAAATAGGCCTAAGGAGTTACAAAACAAGACATCAGCGGTGTGCTAAAGGCCAGACTTATTGCAAAAGCAATATCTTACAGTCAACCCAAATTTGAGCAGTTTTAAGAGATGTAATGACCATTTTTATGATCACAAAACTATAATTTATTGTACGATTTTCTGGATTTCCTAACATCCATCTTCAGGATGAAGAATGTAATTTATTCATTGCGCTGAGAAAACCTACAAGAATATTTTAGCACAATTCATTATCTACACTTATTCTTCTTGCCAATTTACGATTTTCTTCTTCACCTTGAAACTGTAGCAAGATGAAGCATACATAATCATTATTTGTTAATCTTAATATTGCAAAAATCTCTATTGAGCAATGCACTCCACACAACAATAGCATTGTTCTGTCTAGAGTCTAGAGAGGCAATCGCTACCAATACATAACTCCAAGTAATGTTCCCTCTATACTAACCTAGACTACATTTATATATTGTATGTATAATGTATCACTATATACTTCTTCGAAACAGTAAACGTCACAAGGATAAGCATATGTATGTATAAGTTGAATGTTTGCAAAATGTAAAACAAGAGCTTGTAAATTAAATAAACCATTATGATAATACCAACACAGTTACAGACTATACTGACATTTCGACATTTAGTATAGTAAATGTTATTCCTTGAACCGAATAAATTTGGACTAGGCTGTGTGGACAATGCGCTTGATGGACGGAGTCTATTTCTGTAGACAATAGGGAAAACGTAGTGGTTTTTGCACTGATGGATGCAACGCATTAGAACGAAAATTGACAAAAAACTGCGATAGAAAATGCTGCTTCTTATTATAAGAAACAATAATGGGGAAGCATAATGGTTGAAGAAGGACGAGTAAAGAAAATTGACGAAAAACATTAAAACATCTGAATGGAAAATGGGTGATTCGATAAAAGAGTCATTTTATAGTCCATAACACTAAAGTTACTAATTAATGTGTCCAGATATACACTGAAAAAGTGCATAATAAAGATGTGGGACGGTTTTACGGTGACAAAACAATGTGAGATATAGTAGAACGACCTATATAAATAAGGGGCCATAGCCTGTCTTTAAACGATTTAGTGTTTACCAATTTAACATTCGTGTTTCAGAAAGACGGGGGCGAAGAGGCTGATTCATTGATGAAATCTGTCAACAATACCTTATCCACTGCACACAATATTATAAATACACCACCCACGTGAATATTTGATGCAAATAAAACGTCTTCAAGGACATTTGAGTTGAGACATTATTCAATATGCACTTTTATCACCATCCGGTTCATATATAGGTTTTCCCACATCCATGCATCCACATCAATTTGTTGCAATTAAAACTAATTTGCTGCAATTCGGGTTAACTGTAATGATATTGCTTTTGCAATAAGTCCCCCTTTTGGCACACTGCATTGACTTGTTTCTGTATCTATACATTTTTTCTGGCTAATAAAGATTTATTTTATTTAAACCAGTGTATGCAATAATTGGATATTGACGTTAAATTAAGATTTTATCGGTCGTTGATATATGTATGCTGCAGTTCAATATTTTTTAATTTATTTTTAGGTAAAACAATGTTACATTAACTGAATGCATATAAACCTCTCCAAGCTAAAATGGCAGTGGGCAGGACATAAAAACATTGTTAGATGGTCACCTAGAATCCTGAAGTGCGGGAGACAACAAAAGAGGCGTACGAAGACCAGATATGACATTGTCATAGATGACAGCTGATCAGATAGCTCAAGACAGAAAATATTGGAAAAGTTTAGAAGAGGCCTATGTCTAGCAGTGGAACGCAGAAACAAACCTCTCAGCTTATGCAGTTTTGAAAAACTGTAATGTGAATTCAATTATATACAACACAAAAAAATGCACTTGTATTTAATAATACCTATAATAATTTAGGTATATGTATCCCAAACTCACTCTGTAATTTCTGTCTCAGATGAGATAGCGTGCAAGATTGTTACCGTGATAACAACCAATAAATTAAGATACCTCATCTACTTCGGAGTATAGATGATTGATATAAATTGATATTAGCACGTAATCTACCAATAAAAGCCTCCGGTCATGTCGTTTTGTAAATAATAACCTAATCCTTGTTAGTTATCTGATACCTATTATACCAAAATGAAATAGGTGAATAGTAGGTATGTGTTGAGCTTATTCTGTAATTACGAATTATAAAATGAATGAAAAATGATAATTTGTAGATTTTCCGATAGTTCAATTAATAGTTCGGTGGCTGTTTTTGGTTTTGTTGCCTTGAACGAACGGATAAGTCTACAGCCGTCTCATATTTGGAAATATGTACTATACTCGACGTATAATATGTGCGACAAGGTGAGTGCATTCAAGGGATACAATCCACATGTCTAAAATCAAATCTGTTTTCGGTTACCAGATTGTGGTAAAAGCTGTGATGGTGAGATAAGGACTACATTGACATCTTCTTCAATTGGCGTGTAGGAAAGTGGCGAAAAAATTGCATTTTTCGATGTCTTTAATATTGCCTGTTATTTGCCATCCTTTGTCTCCTGAAGAATGTTGTTACATATTAGTTGATATACCTATATCTGTATTGTATCTAATTGCTATCTGTCTATTTGTGATATTGTCATTGCGGTATAATAATGCATTTTAGCATTTACTGCTAAGTATAAATTTATTACAAAACTGGGTCATACAATACATTGTGATTTAGTTCTCTAATCGTCATAGTTCATACCTAATAATCTAACTATATGACAAAAATTGTATGGTTTTATTATAATCATCCATAACTCACAATATAGTACGTTACATATGACACTAGATGTCGCTAATTTCTGTGTAGTAATGGTGACTGACGTATTGCAATCAAACTACCTACTATTATTTACGAAATACTGAAATTAGTCAACAATGCGGACTTCGAATAATTCCCCACATCACATAAATACTGTATTACGTGTTGTAGGTCCTTTGATCATCATCATCAGCAGCATGACAGTCCTGGGTGGATCCTGGCTAAGTCAAGGGATCTCCTTCACTCTGTCCTTCTGAGGCCGCTGGGCGCTGATCTCCAGCTCCCAGTTCAATATCTTTCGTAAAATAAAGGTAAAATTCTCTCGCCATTTCAACGCTCATCAGTACGATATTATGTATGTAGTACATCTGCTTGTAACAGAATTATCTCTGGTTACCCAACTGATGACGATACGCGTGGATGGACAATTAGTTGCGTTCATATTGTTCCTATACAAAATATGACTTGTTCACTACAGTGACCAAGCACAATACACATATAATGATACGGTTATGTGTAATATATAGGACATGCAAGGTAACACTCACTAATCTGTTAACAAAAGTTAACAATAGCTTAGAATAATCATAATAATAGTACAATATTAAACACATAACTAATTTCATACAAGCTACAATACATTCCCGTTAAATCTCATGTTTTTAATGAATACATTGCAGCCAATGAAATATCACCTGGTCATCATCGTCTTCCTGTGGACACCGCCTAAAAGTTGGAGGCCGGAGGGACAGTTGGATCTTGATCATATCTCGATATCCTAAGAATAAAGCAACTTTTGACAGGACAGATCAACAGATCCTGTATATTTATGAAACCTTGTCATTTACCATTAGTATATTACTTAACTCAAGCGTCAAGTATCGAAACACAATTCTACTGTCGAACCAAGTAGAACTGGAAACAAAGCAAGAAAACAATACTCTACCCAAGCAGGACACAAGTGCCGGAATTCACTAGCGGATTCAGGGGGGGCTAGGGAGCTGAAGCCCCCCTCTAAAACCATGATGACAGGTGACGGTACTTTATATACAACTAGTTTCCGAAGAATCGCATTATTACCACATCTTTTTCTCATCATGTCATGAATTTCTCTGATTCGGTTAAAATACATTTCATTGTAGACTCAATGCTTTCATAGCTTTGTTTGAAAAACCAACAAAATATTGTGGGAACAATAATCGCATATTGTCTTTTTTATTTTGTTCACTTTTTCATATTAGGTGAAGGTTTAAAAATTTCATTATTATGTTTTATCATTCGCGGACTAATGACAATGATTACAATACGTAATGCATCAAAATAAAACTAGTGACCTTAAGTAGTGGATTGTTAAAACATCATGTTAATTAATGCATTATTGACATTGAACATAATTAAATCATCTACGCCTTTTGAAAACATCAATTATCTTCTTTGGTCATTCATCCATACAGATTAACAGTCTGGTCAGTTGAAACGTTTAGCAAGTCTTTTGAATGAATCCCATCTCACGAAACACTCAAACAATCTTATCAATAGATATTTCAATCCATAGAAAATATGCGTTTGCTTACATAATTAAGCCACTTATCTTGTAAATCATGCCCCAGTACCTGGATCTGTGCAACCTGTCTACATGGGGCTTTATGGGATCGTAGTCGTGTTTGGGCTGGATGCCTTATTCAATTAAAAAAGCTTTTTATTTCTTCTTGTTCTCAGCCATCTCGCGTCCAGTGTTGGACATAGGCCTCCCCCTTAGACTTCCATTGCTCCCTATCTTGTGCCAGCCGTATCTATCCGCCCCCGACAACCTTTCTTGTGTCATACGACCACCTTGCTATGTGGCCAGCCCAACTCTACTTTTGTTTGGCGACCTTAAGAACTACGTCGGTGACTTCCGTTTTCTGTTGTATCTACATGTATTGGTTCTTCTGACTCTTTGTGAGATCCCTAGCATTCTTCTCTACATGGCTCTTGAATATGCGAAATACATGACATGGGAGAGTCTCTCAGATCGCTCCCCCTTGGAAGATGAAGTAGGAGAAATTGTGGCTTTGCGGGAGCGGATGGGGATATAGTGAGTGCCGACCGACACGATAATAAGAATAATAATGGAGTAGGTATACATACATAGTATGTACACAATAAACGCAGATTTGTAGTCTCATATAGTTATCTGTGTTACATACATAGCTATCCGTTAGACAAAACCAATCTCTGAACATGTCCAATAGGGTGGAAGGGACATATTTGATCGTACTTACTAGTATTTCTTGTATAATATCAATAATGTTTTGGTTTTTTTCCAATTCACTTAGTACCCCTCCCTCCATTCCTTCCACCTAACACTCTACTGTTTCTAAGTCAACATTATTTGCGAGACGATTAAATCATTGTTAAGATAATTTTATTCTGCTTCATTTAAATTCTACGTTAACCAAAAAAAAACATGGCTTGTGATTTTATTTCGGAATCAAGGTTACATCAAGTAGCAAATGTATTCATGGATATAGATTAAGAGTGTATGTCGACAGCTATATCTTGGCAGAGAAATAAGACAGTAAATATTATTATAATTTCCAGTCCTATCCAACCAATATTTTTTATTCCACGTCGATCGAAATATTTGGTATATCAGATGAATGAACGCCAGAAAATAATTGTGATTTATTTTTAATTTGAGTAGAGCGGGAAGAACCTTCACGTAAAATTTGGCATGTAAATGTAGAATTTCCGTAGAATGAACCAAAAATTCAGGGCAGGAACCTTAATCCCCATTAGCAAAAGACTATTTGAGTATTATTCGTTCAGTTTTTTTCCATCACGACCTCATTATTTGTTTCGTTTCAGCCAAGTTTTCACGCTCATTATTCTCGTTGAGTATATGGGTTGGAGTCTAACGTTAGACAAAATCAAAAAATAAATATTGTTTTATCTGACTGCCAATTTAAGGTTGTCTAATTATGTATTTACATTAACATAAAACAATTACGTAAGCGAGTTTCATATTGAATAATATATTGGTTGTTTCAGATCGTCTGACTACTTCGAAGTTCGAAGAAGTAATATCTAAAAGTATTTTACCTTTATTACCACCGATCTTGGATCCCTACTATGTTTTCCTTATCTTATTTCTAGAGAAATTTACGAAATGTTGTAATTTTATTGTTATAGCATCAACCTTGAAATAATGAAGAAATTTGCGATCAAACGATGCATATTTTAAAGACGAAAGCATCACTATTTACAATTTATTTATTTATCGTATGGTCAAAAGAAGTATATCACATCCACAGAAAAAGTTTGAAGGTTGGGCACTGGGCAACGATAAATTTCCCAAGCAAGCTTGGTCGTCAGAAATTAAATTGAACGTTCTTTGTATATTCAGTCGCTGGCTCATTCAGGCATAGGAAGTCAATATGGACAGCGGACACTGTAATGTTTCATGAATAATGAATAAACAATAATAATATTGGGGGATGGTTGTCAATTTTTCTTCATCATAGAGAAAGAGGGTCTTACCGACTGTCGAATACCGTCTGATCAACCGTGTATCAACCGTCTGATCAATGTGTAGAAAAAACAACGCCAATTATCTGCTATGCCAAACACAAGCGGCGTTAACCATGTAATTAAGAGGTTTCTCGAATCTCTGTGACCTCCGTGTTTATTCAACAAGAACGCCGAAGAGCAAAGTACACTGAGTTGTATTATTACAATAAAATATATACATTTATATGAACGATATTTCATTGTATTATTTTAATATTTGACTTTCTTTAGTGAGTCACCGATGTCTCTACTCTGTTACCGCGAAATATATGATATTGTATTGGGCCATCATTTATTCGCGGCGTCACGGCCATTCACAAAGCGTGGGTAATGAAGAAAGTACACTGCGAAGGCTTTGAACTATTCTAGTATACTATCTACATTTATTTGCCTTACTATTAATACGAGTTGTGATATATTTGTTATGATGGTTGTATAGCTGGTTACTATGTGTATGCTCCATACTACATATTATATCACATGTTTTTTGCTCAATATTATCGATGTTTTGTCTACTTCTCGGAATCATTACACAATTATGTTTCCCAATTTTTGTAATGAAAATACATATATGACTCACTAGCTAAGTCGTATACCTACACACGTAGATATAGAGACTCTCAGGAATGAAATTGGAGATGCCTTATATGAAGATTGAGAGGAATTTTAGCGAATTTTAGCTTTAGACAAGCGGAGAGACAATTTTAGGAATTTTGTTCCGATTTAAATAAATATAGAAACATCTGGATTAGAGAAATATGCGATGTAGAAGACGTTGTTAGATGGGGAAGGCAACGACAGAGTTTGACACTGGTTTGCACATGCTCGGAGAATGGAACTATCCAGAGGCTCCTTCGCATTGTGCTATATGGGCAACCTGAAGTAGGAGAGCAACGGGCATACCTTCAGAGAACAAGAATAAGACATAAATAATTATATTTATTTTCTTCGATTCGGAAAGAGCCTTCCGAGAGATTACGTGTAGGTAGATGATACGAAACATTGTTTTATATAAATGTTACATCTTTTATAAGTTCGCTAGTGAAATGATTTCATGTTAAACAATAATAACGATTACTTGTTAAATTAATATCGGTTGCATCATAGAATGTATACCTAAAGTAACTTTCGTATGATGAATGTAGGTAATTATTATAGCAACAAGAGATTCGTTGCACCATACTGTATTATATTACACTGTCATACTAAAAGAGAGGAGTGAAATTATTTATTATTGTGAACTTTTGTTCTTACTTCACCTTTCACTCGAAGAACAGAAGAAACGCCGTCATCTGAAGCTGTCTCCTCTAGATGCAATACACAATTATTATACTGTTTAATATACTTTGGTAGGTGTGGTTCAATACTAACAAAAATTATCGTCCCAAATAAATCAATCTGATGATCTTTAGACCTTCCGGTGAAAATTTCTAGTGTTTCTTATCTATTAATCCCCTTTATACATAATATGTCATTTAATGATTGCAAATTCGGTATAGAGTTAGGTACGTCTATACTCTACAATACAACTCAGGTTTATCATAAATATGTGATTGAGTTCGACTCTTGAAGCATTTTTATTGTGACTGTGACTGGATTCTCTCAATCGCACGATGTTTCCCGATGGGTTGAGTTGCACACAACTTAACTTTCTATCTGAATTTCTTTTCCAACGCCCTTTCATACGATACCACACATAACTTCGCACATCTCTTGTATCCCCTGAAATGCTTTACATCTTTTTTTTCTGTGGGGAAGGTTGATCCAATAGGATACAGAATCGTGATTTGATCTTGTTTATGTAATTGGTGAAAGTTTCAGAGCCCTCTAGCTAGTCTGGTCTAAATTAGTTAAAATTTGATTGCAAGATTATTCTCTATTACATATTTAGTATTCTTATGTTGATGTGCATAAATATATTGTAAGATATACGAGTATAATTGATTGTTGTAAGTAGATATCATCTATACGAGAATTTGTTGTAGAAATTGAGTCACACCTATATATTTTCTCACACTCTTTACTGCAATACCTACTGTGTAATACATTGTTTATATTTCTATAATACAAAAAAAAGACACATTATTAAATAGAAAATTGCAGTCGTAGAATCTTTACTTCTTATAGTAACTAATAGTTACTTGGATTGGATATACTGTATGGGTTGGAAATTATTGGGAAAATTTGTTTTTTAACGTGATTAGCAATAATGATATTATAAGAATTTTTATAGAATATCGGCAAGTGATCATGAAAACATAATGTTTTGTCGAAAAGTTTATGTTTGCTTATACTTTTAAATTATGCTTTATTTTGTTGAAGTAGTACCGAGGCCGGCGCCATATTGTAATACAGGCTGGGTTCAACAGACATTTGACGATGATGACGTCACCAAGATTGGGAGAAAATGTATGGGGAAAATATTCCTTAGTTCAAGTGTTTGTAACCGAGACAAGGTGTTTGTCACCGATACAAGGTGACGTCACCAATCATGGTAAAATCATGGTGCTGATGTTATTCGTGGGTGTAGGCTTGTATACTATCGTTGGCTTCGGTAGTACATACTCTATAGGAAGACTTTTAATTTTCCTTACACAACACAACAAAAGCCGTGTCCTTTTTATAATCTCATTTATACAAGTCATAGCAAAACACATTCAGATTGTGCAGCTAATTAAATGTTAAGGTGTGTTGTATGAAATAGGAAAAAATATACATAGAATAACAAAATGCTAGAAGGAAATGTTCTGTTGATAATAAATATACTCGTACGTACTCAAATGTAAAAATAGAGAAATATCAGATAGTGAAGTGGCATTACTAACTTCCTTATTATAAAACTTCTAACAAGACAAAAGGTTTTCCTATAATAAAATACTAGCTGAGTTACCCGTGGTTCGCAGCGGCACATTTAACGAACCAACCCGGCATACTTTATAGGCTTGAGCTGGACAAAATGTGACTTAAGATCTGAATTTATTTTCCGACGCTCTTTCATACCACACTCGATCCCACACAACCCTTGGATCCCCTCATCGTCATGGCATCTCCTAGGAAAAGCTCTTTCACCAAAAACCGGCAACGTCAGGACACAGCCTATATTATCGCAAATGTTTTTTTAAATTTTCGCAGCAATGCACCGTAAAATGTTGGAGTTATGCGAACATACATTTTAATGATTCATACATATGATTTATGTATGCACCATAATAATATCGTGCAGGATATGATGGTAATGAATTGGAAGAAGGTTTGCTAATATAACAATATCTGTTGGATTCCTATTAATTTTACTTGTAGAACCTATATAGGTATACTTCCTAGCATCCTATAGTAAGTACGTACTATAGTAAAATAGATACCTATAGAAAACAATAAGTTACTCATTGCTTCTTAACCGCATTATTTAATTGTGTGAAAATCTTCAGTAGGCATGTATCAAGTGATACCTAATTATATCATCATTGTTACATTATTTCTTGTATAGGTACAACTTCTACCTTATAAAGTCAGTTTCAATTATAGTCACTGCTACATTCTTCAAGTAAGACAGCTGTATTGAGTTAAGCAAAGAAGATTATACAAATCGTTGTTGTTTGAATCTGCGAAAAAGTTCGATATTGAAATATGCAACGTTATTCATACAGCTATCAAACACATTTGTACGGAAAAACCTTATACATTTTGTGATAAAAAGCAGGCTTAATTTTAATTCAAGATCTAACCTAAACAGTGATACCAACTACGCCAAGACGATGGCTTATTCTATACGCAATGTCTTCCGAATAACCCAATATTATTCGTAAAAGATGCATGCCATTTTCAGTGGTTCTGTAAAATATCCTGAAGTTTTGCTCTAAAATTGTGAATGATCTCAAGACGAAAGTAAAAATACACGCATAGAATAGCAGTAGTCATCTGCTACTTATTATAATTACAACTGTGAAGTACCTAGCAGTTCTTTTTTCCAGTCGTAGATCTATTCTTTGAAATGTGTGAAGTTTCTCGTCGTATTGGTCAATGCATTGTTTTCATATCATATTTCACAAAGTTGATGGTTTGTTGTCTTATCACTGGTACTCGTAATAGTCGTAATGACAGCTGATGTCTTACGTCGGGAATTATCTAGTTTTGCAATCAATACTAAGCGACACATCAAAACAATAGTGACATTTTTACTCACACAATAGTTGCTTCACGTAAACATTTTATCACAAGTATTTGAAAGATTTAAGAAAGAATCAGGTAGATCGCAAAATAATTGTCTTGCCAAGTTGAATCAATTGGTTCGACTAGTCCCTTTTGTAATACCTGCCATATACTCGTTGGTCCCTAGGTGGAGCATATTATTATGGATCCAACAAAATCACTATAGACTACAGTTTAGTGCGAGCTTCTATGTCTCTTTCTAAGCGTCACTATTCTCAAATCGCCTTTACCAAGACAATTTCCAGTCCAGTCTCCAGTCGTCAATAATACAATTAATCTAAGTATAGTATTCCACATTAAGCGTATGCACACTTGCATAGCTGATCCCTCATATTATAAGAGATATTGTCGTGGTGGTTTGGTTGGGTAGAAAATCAGTTGACTCCTGAGTGACCCAGACATGGAAATAGAGATTATTGTTTAAATGAGTGTCCTTTTACGAGTTAAAACTAGACCTTGAACTGTGATATTGTTTCCATAATCAAATTCCATTCATGAATCTCCAACTTCCTTGTATAAAGATTGTATTGTACTATTACCTATTGTTACTTGGTATCATAAAACTCCGTATGGTATTGCTATATTAAGTTCTAAATGTGATTTAGATACAGATAACATGTCCATTTATGACAGCTGTAATTACTGGCCATATTTGCAGGAAATAAGACATCTCAATCATGACTGAAATGATAAGTGACTGGAACGACTTCAGGATAATACTATTCTTATGTATATCAACATGTGATAAGGAAGTCGTTGAATTAATTAATTTTCAATTTTAGATACATTTTTTAATCATCTTCTGTCTCAAGACTACGACTATATTTCATGGAGATGGGACGTCCAGAGTACCTATATTGTACCAAATTGTAGACTACGAAAAAAAAGGAAAGCAGGAAGACCACAAAGGAGATGGATTTAGGATAACATATAGTGAAATGCACGGGGCACGCACGTCTGAGGACAAAGCGCTAAAGACAAAGTGACTTGGAAGAATTTGGAAACTAGGCCTTCTTCCAGTGATACCTATAGAGGAAAGGGTTGATAAAAATCAATGGTAATTACAGGTTTTCACGATGATCCATATGTAGATTTGTTTTTCGGATTGATCGTGTGAGATGATCACATGATCCTCACAATCCGTGACCAAGGCGGCAGTAGGTTCGCCGAATCATCCTGTCATCTCACACGATCAACCCGAAAAACAAATCTACATACGGGTCGATAAAAAGTTTTATGATTTGTTACATATCCAATTTGTATTGTATATACATTTTTCATTTTAAGAATAAAATTAACAAAACAAGAAGAATAATAAACAATTATTGATGCTTTTGAATCATTCAGGAAAAGAGATGGACACAAGATTTTTTGCAAAGAAATTAAAGAGAATTATGTTGAAGTGATGGTTGAGAAGTTGTCAACTATGTTGTTTATTGGTGACGTCACATACTTATGTTGCATGTAGGTTCCTACTACTTAACATAATCACATGATTACAAGTAATTACAATATATTATAGCACGTATATAATTGTATAGTGTCGTATAATAATGCTATATTACATACATAGGTCTCCTTCCACTTTGTATTGGTGAAAGTGATCTGCAATGCACGACTATGTCGTGGTTGCCTACTGCGTATTCCGTATTATGATGATGTATACCGTAGTAAATGTCATAGGCTGATTGAAAATGTAATAACAATGTTTATCTATTTAAATAAATGATTGAAACTGTGTAAATTTGAAATACCTGAAAATAGGACCTAAGGACGATGAGGACGATGAAGAATAATAAACAATCGATACTTTGTTTTGTTTGCAATATTCTAATTCCAAGTGACTGTTTGTGACTTGCATCAATTTTTGACCTTATTTGTTGTATTCAATGATTTGCTTCAATTTTCTGCCTGACTTCCATAATTTGACTAAACATTGTTTTGACTGCATATTGTTACTGATTGCCTTGACTTCATTTTTTGCACTGACTGTTGACATACAATTTCTCGAATTACCTGAACTCTCATTATAATATTGTTTTATCTGTATTGACTAGTTGTGTACACATGTAATAGGGCATCGCTCGAACTTAATCTGTGTTTTTTTTTGTTTAATTTGTGTTTACATGTGGGTGATGTCTGTTTGTGTGCCATGAATGAATAAATAAATCACAAGTTTGAAAAACTAAAAAAAAAAAAAACATATTCCTAAAGTCCATGTATTTTTATGTAAAGCATTATGTAAATCAGGTTTTGACTGTTTTTTTCCATTTTTTTCCATAATTTCCACTGACAAAAGTTTTCCATTCGCTGATTGTTTACGATAAGACGCAATAGGTCGAATTCTGTAACTTTCCTGAACTAAAATAAGTGTGGTTGGTTTGGACTAGGCTGGTTTGAGGTACTAAGAATTCTGCATTTGGTGTACAACACCTTTTTCCATTTCTACAATAATTTTACCTTCGATTTACGACGCTTTTTTAAAAATTAAACTTAAATAAAATCTATTCAAGACGGAGCAATTGAATTTTAAATGTATTTTTTGTAAAAATATCTTTTGAAACAATTTTGAAGTGGCAAGTTCTTTCCAAAACAACCATACGTACCTACGGTTTATCCGAAATACCTAATTCAAGATATTAGTAGATATATTATTCTAAAGCTTTCCTATCTAACCTTACTTCCTGTAAAGTTATACCACTACTTATCAATCTCTCTGTGAAAATGTAATCCAATATTTACATACAAAGTTGAAATGACGTCGTGGAACCAATCTTTCAATAATATTTTATTCTAATTGTACAATGAAGTATTTTTATTTCATGTTATTTACGTCTATTGTACTACCTTCACTTTACCTACCTGATGACCACCCAGCTAAAGCAGTATATAAGTCCCAGACGCCTTATTATGAAGAACAGGATTTGAGAGGGGCTAAGGGTGGGAAACGATTTCATGTGTGCTTCCCGAGTCCTCATCAAGCATATATTTTTTATTATTATTTATTTACGCGATATTAGCACACTGACCTGGTCCGATCATGTCGACCAGATCCTCAAGGATGGACGCGGTTTGAGTAGAAGAAATCGGTAAGTGTGCGCAAAGCCCGAAAGTTTACGGAGTCGAGCTTTCTGAGCCGCGATGAATGATAAGTATATCTTTCAATTCGATATATAAGTAAAATAACATGGTGTGTACTGTATTTCAAAGTTCAGACAGACTGTCTCTCTTTCTCTCTGTCTATATATAATTATATACAGATGATTTACTTCACCAATACATACAAATAAATCACATCATTGATGGTACTCAAGTAAATAGACATGTATATCATAATAATATACCTTATGTAACGTACCGGTAATCTATACTAATAGTATAATTGGCGTAAGTACCTATATAATGTAGTTAACACCAATCATAATAGGTATAACTATTTCGATAAAATTGATTGCGTAGACATATAAATTACATAGCACAAGCCACTACCGAAAATATGACATCGTTAGGTAATCCAATAGTTTTATGAATGATCTTTAAATAAAATAATAAATTATTGTTGAGAAGATGATTAGTTAGGAAGTTTGTAAGATAGACCTGAATAGTTAGGAAGTTTTTGAAGAAGGGATTGTTGGTGTACGTCTTTCAGTGTTCCCCATTGGCATTACGCCACCTCCACCCCTGGATGCTTTTAAGACGTCTTTCGTGTTTTGATTTATCATTTTTATCGTCAAGACACCCCTGTGTCATCCAGTCTTTCAGCACGTAAAACAAGATATTATTTTTTCAACGGGAGGGATCAAGATTTGCTGGAATAATTAAAGTTAGGAATTTCTACGTAAGTTCGTAAAAGCCCAATTAACGCAAACTTTACCGCATCACAATAATATTTAACACGACAAAATTACAAAGCTTGCAACTTATGTATTCTAACTCTTGGTTCAGCTCTGGTTTCGAAGTGATTCGGTAATGGTGTTCTTACAAAAATCAAAACAATATGGCAAACTTTAAAATGCAGTAAATTAAATTACGTGTACACTAAAAGATGAAAAATAGTATAACAAGCCAAAGGTATTGAATTATATAAATGAAGTTGTCTGTTATAATAAGTACAATATACTCACAAGACAAGGTCCTACATTCAGGAAGCGCTTTCTATTCATTATATCTGAAGTGATTATAGTTTTTATAAAAAAATAATACATAATTATTCACAAAATATTGCGAGATACCTGTAATATAATAATATGTAAAATAAACGCATATAGGAAGGTACAGAGTAATGTATTCAAGGGCGGATCAGAAAAAACCTATTATGAAATGTGTACCTACTTTGTAGTATATTCCACACGCTTATTAATTATATAATTATGTATAATTAATTGTAAAATGGTTAATTATTAATTAATTATGGATTAATAGTTTTACAATTTTTCACACCGCGTCACAAAACAATGAATCTTTGACTTTTGCAATAAGTGAATTGCTTATTACTTTAAGTACTTCTGTCCAAAAATCTATGTTGGAAATTGGAGTTCTGGGGGTATATATCAAAGTACGAAATACTCGTATACCTACTATTACTTGGTACCTACTTCTTCTGTTCTCGTATGAAAGAGTTACAGTTTGTCGAGATTTCGTCAGATTTTTACACTAGATATTTCAGATTACCTCAGATGATGATAAGATATCTATTAATAAATTTTCTACAAAAAAGTAGGTATCTGTGTTAGTTTTTATTAGAGGCTACCAAATAGCATGGAAAATTGCTTCTGAAAATCATGTTCTTTATTTTTTACCCAAAGACTACACTGTCCAGTTGTTTTGATTTTAAATAAAATCTAAAAATTATTAGCTTTAACTGTCTGTTATCAAATTGATAATTCCTTGCATCAATAAATAAAAAAAATCCCAGAATGGGCATATGTACGAGTATTTTAGATTGTTCGATCTTGAAGCGATCTTACTGCGATGTATACATTTGAAAAACTGTACCTATACCTACTATACCTAATACAAATTATACTTATTTACTTAGCATAATTACCCGCGGTTGGTCATGTGAAGTGTTAATTTAAGTATAGGTAAAGGGAATAAATTTTCTTTTGATTACCACGTTTGTTACGCCTACACATACAGGTAGCTAGAAAATATGAAACTCGAACCAAATCTCTTTCAGTTCAAAGTCTTAATTATTTAAAGAAAACGTTTTATAAGTATGATTTATAGAGACAAGAAAAAGTTGTCCATAAAAAATGTTTCTGTACATCAAGATACGAGTATCTTTATTAGAGGTATGTCATTGGTACTACACAAGTGCATAATAAAACTAATAGCACCGTCAGTCATGCTCAATGAATATTTAATTTTATTCTTACCCATGATATAATTGATGTACATATTTACATAAATACGAGTGTGATAAAATCAAGTCAATTTTAATTATAATTTTATTGTTATTGTTGTTGTTTTCAATTATATTTGAGTAAGTCATTTATCATTCACGGTTTTAACTTGTCAGACAATAAAATAAATTAATTGTTGATACCTCCAAATAGTGAAAGCCGAAGTAGGTAAATTATACCTATCACTTCATCTGGACGTCACCTTTGGATCAAAGACTTGATGTTGCAGTTACCCAGTTAGTACTCAACCTTGAGTTTTCTTGGATCTACCATGCGGAAGACGTCGGGTCCAAGCCTCAATTCTGCACGAGATTTTTTCTTACTGCGAAGTGTGTAGAATGAACAGTATGTGGGTTTGTGTAGACAGAAGAAAATGTACTCTGGATTCCAAAGATATTTTTGAGTCCTATAGATTCATACATAATACATTTAGATCAATTTAACACATGAATGAATCCTTACAGTTCAGCTGGGTGTACATTGTGCTATGTCTAGGAAAGTAAAATTTCATGGTCATTTTTTGCTCCCTGTTCTCGCACGCATGAACATGGTTCTCTATAAAAACTAGCACGTCCGTATAAGTACAATTGGGTATCATGGCTGAGCAAATTGTTGTATGTCAATACATCCATTAGTTTCCTCATTCATAGGTTTTCTGTGACTCTGATGTCGGCTAGTAAGTCATTATTATTCTTGAGATAAACAGATTTTCTTCCAAACATTTCAACAGAACAAACAGCTGCGTCGTGAAGAAGATAGAGGTACTTCTGGTACTTACTTACAGAATACATCGTTACTATTCGAAGTTTTGTTTACTGTTGTCTAATCATCCGTAGGTCTTATTTAAGGCACTTGGAATCGTCAGGATTACTTATTAAACAAATATTACTAAATAAAATGCGATAAATCAATAAACAGTCAGTCAGTCAGAAATCAATAAATACATGGTGACTGGTGACAATACAAAGTTATAACAGGTGTGGTTTAGTTCAATGCAGGTCTGGATGTCAATTGTCCAGAACTATATTACGTCAATGACAACAAATATTGAACTACGTAAGAACAGGTAGCGAGGGACATATAGGA
Organism: Ceraclea dissimilis; assembly: GCA_963576895.1. NCBI lineage: Eukaryota > Metazoa > Arthropoda > Insecta > Trichoptera > Leptoceridae > Ceraclea > Ceraclea dissimilis. Next base: position 17,846,807 of record OY756361.1, read on the forward strand.
AACGTAAACAATGTGAAATTCTAATCTTTCAGCGAAATAGAAAATATGTATGTAGTTGGGTGCGAATTTATTTTATAACTCTGCTCTGGGAAAGTGTCTAATCTGTACCTGCCTGGATTTCCATGTCTAGGCCAGGAGATTAGAGACTGAACTTTGCAATTAAAAAGTTGTACAAAATATGCATATCTGGCGTCCTCTATTACTCAACACGTAAGGGGTAAAATTCGTGAGACGTTTCTTAGTCACAAATTGATAGCAAAAGTCATTGTCGACCTTGACACAGAGTTCTACTTTAAAACCGACAAATATCTAGGAGGCTGTAGGTACCTATCTATTATCGGTAATAACATCTTGTGTATAAACATAACACAGGTAATAATTACCTTACCGATTTCCAATATGTATATTTATATGGATACAATATTTGCTTAGAAGTAGATACTAAACATAATATAGATTTCTTTGTCACGGTGTGTGATTTTGAAGGTTGTGCCTTGGTATCCATCCTGGGTATCTCATAAGTCATAAGTACTATCAAACTGTGTAGGAAAATGTAGGCAAGTATACTTACATACATATTGGTGTTAATTAGTTATTGCACAGAACACTATTAATTTCTTAGTATAATAATAAAAAGGTTACCTATTACTGCCATTTTCTATAGAAAACCAATTATTGGATAACTATATCGGCTCAAGGTGGCAAGGTGACAATCAAGTGATCAATGAAAGTCTAAACGGGGGACCTTTATTTAACACTGGACTCAAGAGAAGGGTTGAATATTCAAACTGTTCCTTAGACACACAAGGCTTTATCATACAAACCTCTTTTTATGTCATTGGCACTCTGATCTCATTATAATATGAAGGATGTGTGGTGAATGTGGGTCTTTCTTATCAGGGAAAAACTATTCTTCGTAGCCAACTTCTATCATAACCCAATAAGTTCAGTATAAGCCTGTACTTCACATTGAACAGAGGCATGGATGGGAGAAGCTCCTTTGTGGAGCATGTTTTGTGAAACCATTAAAACTAAGAATACTAAATCGTGAAATAAGTATTGCTTCGGTGGTATTCATTTTCAGCCTTGATGTCTCTATTTCTGTGTATAAACCTGTTCCAGACGTTTCTCATGATGGTCCAAGATATATAGAGTTTTTCGGGTTATATATTGTCTCGTTTGCCCATTTGCAAACCAAGGAAATTGTAAGTAACAGCAATTGTTAAATGAAAGAATTGTTTGCAATGTGATGGTTAACTGATGTATATTATAGACAGACATTACAAAAGCACTTATGTGCAAGTTGTAATTTATTGTTGTAAGTACACATAACCATTATCCATTGAAATAAAATAATTATTCTATTACAGTTGTATTACAATACCATGTAGCACACAATTCATACAGTTGATCATAAATTCTGAATTCGGAAAATTTGACACCCCGCTTTTCCTTCAACAATATTTCAGCGATACGCCATGAGCTACCATTTTTTCATATTTATTCAATGCTAGACATTTCTAGCACAAATTGATTAATGGCTGACTACACGTTTTTACAAAATGTTTTGGTAATAAAATTGTGGTGTTTTTTGTTTGGTCTTTCATTGTTCAATAGTCTTTGCAGTTGTGAGAATAAAATGGATAAAAAATTGAGTTAGTTGGAATTAATTGCTATATAGCGATAAGCTCGCCTGAGTGATCAATACGTATTATTATCATAAATCTGCATTACACCTTGTCAAATTGTATTATATGTAATGTTCACTTGAAGAATCACCAAATTGTGAATTACGAGTTATTGCTTTATTGCAAACGATTTAGTAATAATGAACAACCACTCCTTAAGATCGATGCTCCGTTGCGTGCGTCAAAACGGAATACCTAGTATGTGGGTTTAGTAATACCAAACCAATATAATATAACTAACTGCTAATAACATCAGTCAACACAAGTGTGCAATCAAACAAACATGTAATCATATTATTACTAATTACTATTGTACTTACTACTTACTATTATAATATAGTACTACCAGACCAACTAAACTAGGTACTGAAATCACTAACAGATACTTAACTATCATGTCACCAGAACTCATCGTAGTAGCTGTATGAAATATTTCCACGATATCTCAATTATTTAGTGAGTAAATAATTATAAATTTTACTACGTCGAATACCTGGAATTGTAAGTATGACGCTGGCATTCGGGGGCGCCATCGGCGACGGTGCAGCCTAGCAAACGGGTGATTAAAAATGATAATAAACGAATTGGTTCGATGCGAGCTTATAATAGCGACGGTCGTTCGCATAGGTAGCTCGCATCGAACATTGATTTCCCAAAAAAATTTTGAAGTGTGAATAGAATTCGCAACCACTGAAGACTTTTGTGATCAGAGTATGTGTCGAAGGCGGAAAAACAAAGTGGATAACTCTCCTTCGTGTTAGTAAATCTTATCTGTGTTATCTGATTTTAGTGTTTTATTTTTTACCCTAAGTTCTCCTGAGGAATGTTACATCGTAATTTACACGTATACCATGATAATTCAGGTCTTGTGATCATTCGGCCTGTTGGACACCTGTTCACATAAATGAACACATCAAGATCGGAGTTGCGAGTTCATTCATTCATATAATTGAATTTAAATTCAAATTGTCACGATGGACGGTATAAATGATAAGTGTTTGATAATAATTTTATGTATGAGGTGAGACTTTGCGTGATTCGAAGTCGTAAAAATTACGATACTCGTGCGACTGGTAGTCGACTCGATAGAATGACAAATTATTTTATAACGTACACAGTGGCAATTATTTATTTTTATAAAAAAGGCCAGAGTGGCAAAAAAGAATAACAGGAGGTTTCAGCGCCGGCCCGAGCAATATTGGCGCCCTAGGCAACGACTAAAACGCCCCCCCCCCCCCCGAAAAGGTCCCTCTTCGCGGTTTTTCGCATTTTATAGGAATATGGTAAGAGATAGGAGAAAGTAGTCAATGACAAAAATAATTCTTGCTAAATTCTCTACAAAAAATATTAAGACAATTTTTTCATAGGACTAGTAGTTTACCCGTAATGGCCGGTCGAAAAACAGGATATTTTTTTGAAAAAATAAAAAAAAAAGTTTGTTTTTTTGATTTGTTCGGGCGCCGTGCTGTTCAGGGCCCTTTACACCAGAGTAAACACCATGTATTGTGTTCTAGTGTCTATTGGCAGCCATTTGTACAACATATCTTGATGAAATCGATCATCTAGAAGCGAGCTAACGTGCGTTTACAAGTATCGGACGTGAGTGTAGCGTTACAGGCGCGTTGTAAAAATTCCATACAAAATCCATGTACTTGTTGGCGGGAAAGTTGTTGCTAGGGAAAGCGCACGTTTTTTTGTATGGAAAACTTGTAAACGCGAGTAGGTCCTACGCGCGTAAAGCGCCTGTCATGTGTACGTACACTTATGATCAGAAAAATTAGATTGCATAATTTTATACGGCAATTAAATAGTCTATAAATAGATATAATGAAATACTTATATTTTTTGCGTGTCCATAGGTATATCGATGGGTTCGTGTAGGGAACCTCTATACATATAGGTTGAGGTTCTTTAGGTTAGTGCATATGTATGTAGATATCGCATGTCCAGTTTGTAAGTTTTGAGACATATTACTACTGGGAAAAAACGTTTAATGCATGTTGGGAGATGCAGTAGGGAAGAACCGCAGTTCGATATTACTAGTACGACTGACAATACTTAGATGATAAAAATAAAAGCTCTAATTTGTATTTAGTTTAAAATCCACGAGATTCCGCGATTCATGAAGTTTATTTTGTTAACGTCTAATGATGAGGTCCTCGAACGGTGGTCACGTATAAAAAGATCTCGTGGATTTAAAACGAAAGACTAGTTCTTTCGTATACCTTTAAATTTAATACACATAATTATATAGTTAAATATCCGCTATATGATAATAACAATATCAAGTACGATTTACATACTGTATGTAAGAAGGAAACAAGATGTTTCCAAACAACAAAAGAAATCTCTGACAAGATCTTTAGCTGTCAACAGAACGTAGGTATTGTAGGTAATATTCTTGGGTAAATGTACTACTAGAATATGAACTATACGCTGAGTACAGTGTACAGTACGTGACAGGCTGGAATCATAATCTTAATAATCGTAAGCCTTTAATATTTCTGAGAATAGATGGTATTAAGATGTTGAGTCTTTGTCAAGGTCGCACGAGATCACTCTATATCGAGATTGAATGAAATTTAAAACTAAAATTCGCATATGAAATGAGTACTATGAATTCATAAAATATGTATGATATGCAAATTAAATTAAGATATTTTTGAGCTATTAATTCGAAACTAGATTTTTGTCATAAAAACTGGGATTTTAATTCGGATATACCTACTGTTTTCAAATTCTGTCTTTACCTTCCAGTTGATGAGAACAAGGAAATTGATTAAGGTATGGAATAAAAACCTATTCTATATATTTTTTTCAATATAATCAATAAGAATGAAAATCGTCGTGCGTTGATGTCTATTGCAGCTTCGTTTCAATGTTGTATGGACGGAATTGTCTACACATTTTTATACGCTGCGAAGTGCGATCGCCAAATGGGTTTTTTCAGAACAAATATCTTGTTAACCTTGCTAAATATGCTTTATAAAAAAATGAAGTAGTTAATAGAACCTTTATCTAGTGTATTACAGTAACAGATCTTTCATATCTTGTATACATTCCTGAAAAAAAAATAACTAAAATAAAAAACAAGAGACTCCTTTCGCGAAAGTCATAAAGGAAACCCTCATGAATGCTAGTGAGACTTGGACGTGGCGTGTGCATGACAAATTGCATGAATGTGACGGAGGCTAGGAATGTGTGTATAAGGATAGGGCAATCTGGCGCTTTGTCTTCTCTGCCTACCCTGCAAGGGACGCGGCATGAGGGTATTGATAGAAAAATCTTGTATCTTTAGGATAAGGACATTTTTTGAATTACGATTGTAATACATACTTTTATTGTGATTCACCAAATCACAGTTTGCGTCCAACAATGACTATGGATTGTCCCCTTTCTTGTTCCCCGTAATAATATAATAATGTATTACGTATTCTCAACACGTGACCTAACCACAGTATTATCGACTCGGACGTTTCACTTTCATCGAAGCGGTTAACATTTATGACAGTTTCTTGGCATTTAAAATAATTCCACATTATTTCATTGAAATGCTGAAAGTCCATTGTGTTTTTATTATGTAATGGTCTTGGAAAATGTCTTTTTCATAACAGATTCGCGCATTGTCTTAAGATGGTTATATACACCTAGGAAAGTAAGTTTCAGAGATATGAAACATTTTTCATTACGAATTGATACACTTGAAAGTCATGGGCAATATAGAGTATCGAAAAGGTGATGGGGAGTATTGTTGTCGGGACAGGGACACTTTCTCTCGCGTGGTAGCAAACTTTACCAAACGAAGAAGAAGATACATGAAAAAAAATCAAAATTATTGTAAATTTGTGGATTTGTAGTGGGCACCTACCTACGATTCTTACTTTATTATCATAATAATTAAATGCTGAACGTCAGTTTGGTTTGGTTCTGTTTTCCATAGAGTTACAAAGTTTCAGTATTAAACACAATTTTTCATACGTGAAGATACACACGATTTCCCATAATCTAGGTTGTTTCATAGTCACAGATGTGCGAATATTTTCTAAAAACCTTATCGTAGATCTTTTTGAGTAGATATTCCCCAACAGTTTCTTTAAACTTTGCTCGGATTGCAGAGATTTAGTTTTCTGAAAAATTTACGAATCTACTACAAATGGCCGAATGCCAAACGGCCGACATGGACAAACGGCCGACAGAAACAAATGGCCGACACGACCAACTGGCCGACTGGTACAAATGGCCGAAAGACGAAAGGCCGAAATCCAAACGGCCGACATGGACATATGGCCGACAAGTACAATAGGCCGACATCCAATAGGCCGACACGGACAACTGGCCGACAAGGACGAATGGCCGACAGGACGAATGGCCGACAATGACGTTTTCAATCAAAATAATAGTTAACAAGCATCGCCCAGCAGACATGGGACATTACTGTAAAAAAATAATGTTGACCGGTTAGGTTGTTTTTTTATTTATACTAGTAAGGTTTAATTAAGCGCTAAAAGGCACCTGCAGCCGAAACAAATGAAAAACCGTTTTTAACGCCTAAAAATTGTTAACCTGCATGTTCGCTGGAAAGTTGAAAAAGTATTGTCCCATGTCTGCTTGGTGTTTTTGATCTAATTCGTGTAGCGGCTACTCTATGGTAAAAGCGAGATTTTAAAATGCAAAATGCTCCTAGTTCAAAATTGACCACGCGCGGCGCTAGTAGTAGGTAATACTTATTAAGTATACAGTGGTTACATAAATTCAGGAGCAGATCTTATTTAACCTTGGGTGCTATTGGCAAAAACAATGTTACCGTTGTCTTTTTTTTTTCAGAAGTCTCACGGAGCAAACTTGGTTTAGTGTTGCTTGATGTGATAATAAGATATGGTAACATTTTTTCGCTACTTTCAAATTATATTTCGGAACTGTTGTTTAAAAAACTAGCCAAATTTTGGATTGTTAGAATAAACTGGCAACTTTGTTTTTCAAACTTATGATGTGATCATTATTTCAATCTTTTTTTGTGTCGGCCATTCGTCCTGTCGGCCATTCGTCCTTGTCGGCCAGCTGTCCGTGTCGGCCTATTGGATGTCGGCCTATTGTACTTGTCGGCCATATGTCCATGTCGGCCGTTTGGATTTCGGCCTTTCGTCTTTCGGCCATTTGTACCAGTCGGCCATTGGTCGTGTCGGCTATTTGTCCGTGTCGGCCATTTGTCCTGTCGGCCGTATGTCTTGTCGGCCGTTTGTCCGGATCCCAAAATTTACGTTGATGCATTATTTTTTCTTTTTTGACAAAAAGTTTTGCTATCTGCGATGTTCCATATTATAAAGCATATGATACCATAATATACTTTGGGATGTGTTATGGTAACGTGTTCCTTTAGATTGGTACGTATAGATAATATTATAACAGAGATATATGGATATTATACATAATATACCTACACAACTAACTCAGTACAGTACCTACTTCTACTTATGGTGACTGCAAATGGGACATTAACCAACTGGTTTTGCTTGTTTTTTACAAGAAGTTGAATGGTCACAATACTTACCTACCTACTAAGTATAATAAGAGGTGTCTACCATGGGCGTCGCCAGTCTCGGAGCTAGGCGGGGGCAACAAAAATTAAGAAAAAATGTATAGCATTAAAACAGTGAAATAGCGCCGCAAGCGAATTTTTTATTGCTAGTCATAGTGAAGAAGATCGCGATATGGTTTGGTTTATCTGAATAGTGATTTGCACAATAATATTTATGAAAAAAGATTTTTATAAAAAGTATTAACAAAAATACCGCCGCAGGCAATTTTTTTACGAAACAATTGTGTTTTGATGGATTTTTTATACTAATTTTAGAAAATGTATGATATGATGAAAATATGTGATTTTTTGTGAGGTTTTATCATTTTGTATGAAAAAATATATACCTATTCCAATCTGCCCTCCCCCCATCCTGACGACGCCCATGGTACATATACCACAGAGCGATCTGTAGTGTATGAAATAATTCTATAGTAATTTGCTTTGTGTCCCTTCCTATATCTACTTTTGTAGTTTGATTAATCGGCGGAGCCAGTACAGGAAGAAAAACTACATTGTTCCATCGGCACTTTTTGAGGTAAACGTCTAAACGAGTGCATAAGTAATTTCTCTCGTAATTTCATATTTTTTGTAAAATGTATCTGCAGGTTTAATCAGCCCCCCCCCCCCTTCTTTCTAAATAATCGCCAATTTTATTTTTAATGACGCACATTTTATATAGGTGTAAAGTGGATTTTTACCTGAATAATATCACTGAAAAATAAAAATTAAGTATGTAGTATTTTGTTCACTGCCATCTGTCGGAAATGTATAGAAATATTATTATATACTATGTAGGTGCATGAAATAATATAACGTCGAAAATTACTTCAACAAACGCTACGCTACGCGACGATCGCATAGGTTGGAGTCGCCACTAATCGAATATAAATTGCTGAATTGTACAGATGGCGCTACATACAACGGGTTTTATTTCGACTTTTTTTTATTGTTTTCGTCCTTTTGGACCACTAGCCGTGTGGTCGTGTGGTGGAAATCATTTTCTTTTCAAGGGTTACATAATTGAATTTAAATAACTTGCAATACTTTTTCCAGAACACTATACAGGAAAAGTATGGTGTAACTGGTGTATAAGCTTGAGAAAATCAAGTAAGCATTTGGATATTCGTAACAGATGGAATCAGAATACTTACAGATGTCGTGAATTAAAATATCAAAAATCAAATAAATAGGTACATAAATATAAAGATTTTGAAAAAATAAAACGATACCTATGATTTTATTCATCCAAATACGTATCGTAAGTGGGTGTAGAAATATAATTTCGAAACCTAGAAATCTCTCTATACTGTATATATTGACTCTGGGGGCGTTGGCATTCGTGATTAGAGTTTCAATAGGGGTGGGGAGACTCGTTATAAAAAGTTAAATCTCAATAGATATTCACCATGATAGACAATTTTTTTATTCAATAAGGATCTGGGCTTACCTTCGTAAAGCCAAATACTTTCCTGCGCACCTTGCACTAGGCTTGAAGCCTGTTTCGCAAAGTGTGGAATACATCGCCAGCGCCAGGGTTTGAATCTGGCACCTTCCGCTCGAGAGACTGCGGCCTCAAACAACAGCACCAACAATGTAGTTGTTGTTATCAAAATAGACATAATAAGACCAATCCTGTAACTTATTAATTGTGTACTAAATAAGACGCTTAATTACAATTAATATTTCATAGCAAAATTCAAATGTAAAGATTCAAAGTCTCACCAAATTAAATTGCAACATTCAAAATACTTCATTAAATTTAACATTAAGAGTATGCATACCGATATTTCAAAAATTTCTAAAAACGGGAGACCTTCTATCTCGACAACCGTTACTAAACATGTTTTGGAACAAAATACGGTAGATGCATTGAACCTTTATCTAGGGAATAACCGTAAAAGATTTTTCAAATCTTGTATAGATTTCTCGAAAAAAAAAAATGAAAAACACCTCTGATCTTTTTTCCGAAAGACGAAAACTCGTTTCCCGAAAGTCGCAGTGTAATTTTTTTTGTACTGATAATATGCATTGAAATCTAGGGAATAATCGTAAAAGTTTTTTGATCGACGCAAAATTAACCTCAAAAAATGAAAAAAAAAACGCTATTTTTACCATTTTATCATGCGATTGTCACGCGATTTTGAACCTTAATGCCGTGGGAAAAGACTGTGACGTGAGACGTCATTCCTGGTGCCAAGCCCTTAAGTGTTGTGCGTATTCTGGGCTTACACAGGTATATGAGTATATCGTTTAAACTCGCTGGTTACCGCACATTTCGGGAAATGCCCTAAGGCCTAAAGTAATGTACGGCTGAAACAAGATTCACGGTTAAAATAATACCTGCAGATACTGAAAAAATACAAACGATTTAATAAATGAAAAAAAATAATAATAATAAAATAACATGAATATTAAATCACAGAGAGATGTTTTTCATTGTTAAACAATCTTGTCTTTTATTAGGTACACTGTGTATATTTCACCTCAATACAATCCTGAATCAAGTTTTCTTAAATAAAACCTTGTTGGATATTATTTTATTTTTCTTTATAGCGAAGCAATTTCCTTCAGAAACGCCTAAGGATAATATACGTGCGGCTGGGACACAGGGGTGAATACTGAAACTGAATATTCATAATTTTATTAACATTGTTTATATTTATTTTCATCTGACTATCTTTCAGGCTATTTGTTCAATGGTCCAAATTGTTTTCATTTCCCCGAAAAACTGGAGTATTACTCGTATTGTAATGTAAAAGATTTTTTTATGACCAAAGATTTGAGTACCTATCCCATTTTTTTAAAATTCAAAATAGCATAATTTTTTTACATTTTTAGGACGAAATTTCTCTTTATCAAAAAAATTACCGTTATTCAGTAGACTTCTAATTCATCCAGCTAGGCCCAATCTTATATCATAAAATAAAAAAGGTCTGGTTTACAAAATTTATTATACTGTGAAATAATTAAAAAAAGACTTATTTTAGTTAAAACGCACTTAATTATATTTACAGAATTGACCCCATTATCACTACGAGATTTGTATCGACCTATTTATTATTATTTTATTTACTTAGTTTTATGATATCGGAACGATATTTATCTGTGAGAATTTCTCGAAGGGAGTTAAATCAAGTTATTTTCTTTGAAAAAAAAAAATTGATGTGCGACTGAGGATAGTTGCGAATAGTTACCTCCTGGCAAGCTCAATGGTTCCTGCACACTTCTGAGGAATGACACAGGAAAGATTGTGGCTTTCTGGGTGCGGATGGGAATGTTGAAAAGAGAAGAAGAAGGAACAACCCTGGACATTTTATAAGGACGGACCAATGATTACATTACATTAAAAATTTTCATATGTTTGTGACGCTGAAATAATATAAATGTCTTGAGGCGGTAGTGGCTGATACTCCCTTCATGTTCTCCTCCTCCTCCTACCCTGTAGATCTCTTACATCATTTCCTTCGTATGAGTATACGTACATACAATATACACTACACAAACACATGTATGTATTTTTCTTTCCACTTTCACCATATTATCTTCTCGTATAGGTACTGGATATTCTTTAACTGTACGAAGATGCATCTATCCGTGTTCGTAATGTTCGTATGTGTCTGATCAAAATTTCTTTAAATTCACTCTTATATCTTACGACTATGTTCACACACGACATTATTTCCTTTCTTTTCCTCTCCTCTTTCCTCTACTCTTTTTTCTTTTCCCTTCCTACTTTCATCCCTGTTTCAAATTATGCGCTTAAAAACCAAAACCTATAAAAGAACGATATTCTCGAAACAACTCGAAATACTAAAATCAGAGAAATGTGTGATATCCAGGATGTTGCTAGATGTGGTAGATAAAGGAGAACACAGTAGAGAGACCATCGGTAAAGAATGGAGTCTCAAAGACTACCATGCACAACATGCTCTGCAATGCTCAGGAAACAAGAGGGGAGAAGAGTGTGAGAATGTCTAGCAGACCCTCCCAAACGGTTGAAAGACAGCTGGGAGTCTACGTCACAATAGATCGACAAACTCTGCACAATAAGGCTCTCCAAGCACGTCCGGAAGTTCAGTTAACTGAATCGACCGCTTGCTAAAAAGCTCTGACCAAAACCTCTTTCTGAATTCAAAATCAGGGTAAAACTGAATTCAGAGAAAGGTTTTGGTCGAAGTCATTTTGCAAACGGTCGATTCAGTTCACTGAACTTCCGACAAAACTTTAAGAGGAAGAAAAATAAGTTCAAACTTGGGTAATCGTCATTTTGAGGATCAATTTGCAATATGGGAGATCTAATATACAAATGGAGCATAAAATGGAAAGAAAAGATCATACCTTATATTTACCTTATCATATTTGAATAACATAAAAAGCACAATTCAATCAAACATGTGTATTTAAATAAAAAATAAAAAAAACTACCCTCATATTTGAGTATATTTATTTTATTTTATTTTACATATAAGGGACACTGACAGAGAGTTAACAACACATACACAATAACAAACATAAAATATGAAACGCGTCAACCCTCCAATTAAAAGTGTCCACAACTTACATTAATTATTATCATTCTATATCTATAACTATATATATACGTAGGTATATACAACTATTATTCTATATCCACATCTTTTACTGGGATCTACATCTACTACACATCTCTTACTTTATAGTGGGATTCAAAATACATTTCATGAATGTTTCTGTATGTATGTCTATGTTCTATGTTACTTGTATGTCTCGGCAGCAATCTACATATTAATATACTCAGTCAATCTACCGTAAAATAAATACAGAATCTTACGGATACACGAAATTATAACATCATGCATATTTGATAGAGAATTTCTCGTTTTAGATTTAGACATATTGTACCTACACGTGTAGGGATTGGGAAGTACACTTCACTTCGTAGAAATGTGTATGCCATCGAGATTTACAAGACTTTTTACAGCTATAGTACGTATCCCAATGATAGGGCAACCCGAAAAGGTTTTGTGACAATCTAGTCTAGTGCAAATGTGTGAAAATTTTACATTCAGGTGGATGCGTGACATACATGTTCTCAGAAAAACCCCTCTAATTTAATAACTATATATTTCTCGACATTTGCATCTGATATTTTGTATCATTTTTGTTTCTTCAGATTGAAACTACCGACTCAAATAGACTAACATTCTCAAGTACCAAAAATAATGATATCTAGAACTAAGTATGTATTGTATATTGTATACATTTCCCTACAATGATATTGGGCAAAATTTGAGTAATTCGTGTTTTTTCGAAAACCGAGAGACTTTGGACTAACCTTTGTTTAATTCAAAAGATTCCGAAAGTGACCTCGACTCTACCATCACTGTATGAAAGAACTGTATTGTATTCATTCGTCTATCATCAAGCACCATGTATACGAGTACGTCGATTTACGAGTATACCCGTGAAAATATTCTATTTTATTCGATGATTTTTATGAATGATCTTAGAACCCCTAAACTTGCGCCTAATAAAATTATAATAAAAAATGCATAATATGGATATATTCAGGGACGTTGCCAGCTTCAAAGCTAGAGGAGCAACCAAAATTTTTATAGGCTTTTTTTTAGAAAAAAAAGTAACGAGAAAGTAGCCACCTACCTACCTAATAATTTTGTTGAGCGGATTTTTGATATACTTAAACTGAACGGGTCTCAAATGAACAGTTCCTAACGTTAGCTGCTTTGATTGATTAAATATTTACCATAAGAAATTATTCATAATTAATTACCTATCTCCATCTTTGATGTTGGATATGTGATGGGGAATTATAATATAAGTAAGTCATACTTACTTACATTAATTTTCCTTATTTAAGATAGGATTACAGAGGCTCTAGTAGATATTAAAGGGGGTGAAAATTGTTTAAATTTTCATAAATAATTATTCGATTTATAAATTTATTGATGTAGGTATAAATAATCAACGAATTATTTTAAGACACGTGCTAATATCTACCAAAAATTCGTAAATTATACTTGGTAGGGTAAAAATGAAAAGACTGTTCTTAAAAATCTTTTATGTCGAACAAAAAAAAAAATTAAAGACATTTAAGTGTATTTTAAAACTAAATAAGTCTTTTCATTTTTACCTTAAAAATGGACTTCTACCTTCCACCATGTACCGACGGTCAAAAGCCTCGAGATTGTAATGTTTGGTGCTGGTTTAGTCTTTTTCTTGTTTTCTGGACTCTCGCGATCTTTTTTTTTTTGAAGATCTCTCCAATGCCGTGCGAAATACCTACATCCATGAATGATAAAAAATCTTCTATGTATTTATTCAATTGCATCATTTACGGGGTAAGAAGATGATCAAAAGACGTGCTTAGTTTTGCTTCCATCATTATCATCGTAATCACATTATCGGGCATAATCCTACGTTTGTAATGTTTAAATCTGAAAAGAGTGAGGGCGAAACTTGCGATAACAAAAATGCCTTTCGACTGGACTTCAAACTTCCAAAAACTCTTTGCTTTGTAAAGTAACGTTGACAATTATTCACTAATTTGTTAAAGTTTTCAATACCAGAGTCCCTGGTGGTCCCATACAGGGTTTGTAGAGAGGACAGAACTCAATGTTGCTCTAGCTGACGTATAATATATAAGGTATTAATTTGTATTAGGGTGCATCGACTACGTATGAATAAATAATTAGTACTGTACAATGCATATTTTCTTATTGTTATATCCGTTTATTTTGAGTTGTCTAAACATATATTAGAATATTGTACTGCCATGCTAAAAAAATTAAACGAACGTCTGTCGTACACAATACCAACCCCAATCTACAAAAGCTTCCTATATTTCTATAACTCTCTCCCTCATTCACCCTACTAAAGATAGAGACACACAATTGTTATCGTCCCAGCCCCCTATACAAAGTGTTTCAATCACAACTTTATAAATTTTACATCTCTTTCTGCACCACAGCTGCGATGAAATAAAATGAAATACAGTGAGTCTGAGCTTTGTTCAGACGGTGTCTTATATTTGTGGTATATAATTGGCTAAATATGTTTATCGTCACTTCTTTCTACTTCATATGTACGTTTGTGGGATGGAAAGAGTAAAGTATATAATGTAACGTGGCTTGAATCGTGATAATATAGTCGCCATTTTCAGTTTATACTGATATGCGCTTTGCTTTGCTAGTGTCATGAGAGAGTTCGTCGCGGTGTCTGTGTTTCGCTGTCGGATTTATTATTTTATATGAGAAATATGTCGTGTAAATTAATATATCTGTGTGAAAACGAAACAGATATTGATTTGAAATACCGAGTATTGTCGCCTTTGTGTTAACGAATAAGTTGAATTACATCAAACTTTGATATCTTGTGAGATTATAACGAAAACATTACAAATCATCATCTGTGGAACTATTATTTGTTTATAGATTGTTGTTTTGTTATTAAATTTGATCAATTGAATTTAAAATAATTTAATCTAAGTACGCTGTAAATATAGACAATCTTATCACGTGGTGAATTTCAAGTGTATCGAGTGTTTTTATCAAATTGTAATTAAATTAATATCAAAACAATTTATAATTTTATTTACAAGTTCATATTGTGAAATCGATATTTTGACAATTAATGCACATTGCGTTGTATTGTGATGCGGCTTGCTACGTAAAGTGCAAGAACATTTCATAATAAAACATATTTTGATATTATAAAAGGATTGTTTAGAAAAGAACGCCGACCTCGTGGTTGGTGTTATATTATCCGCCACACAAAATCGATATTAAAATAGTACATAAACGATAAAAATGCATAATATTTCTCTAGAAATAACGCCATTACAATAACAAATAAATACAATAGGACACTTGTTCACCTAATTCAATTTAAAACATTACAATTAAGTATTGCACAAACTAGGTTAATATAAAAACATAACATAGTTGTTTAGTGTTGTTTTGTATTGAATAAATAGTGTGTTATTTTGACATTGGAAAAGTACGCAAAACACCGACAAAAAGCAGATAAAAAAACATTAAAAAGGTATGTACACATATTAAATTATTACGTATTTATATTGGATTATGTATAATTAAAGTTACTTACGTAAATATTGTACAATTTGTGTTATTAAACTTGACACAATTCGCCAATACAATGAATGACATCAGCTGTCAAAAATTTTGTATTGACATTTTGTAACAAACATTCTTTTTTCAAACATATAATATAACGTCAACAGACAAGCCCGCCTACCTGCAACGATATTCCGCGATATTATCATCTTGTCGAGTAGGTACCCATATCTTTCGAGAACAATTATGACTTTATGACACACACGTGAAAAAAATACCTATATTTTTTACCTGAGTCCGTATTGTTAAAACGTTTTTTCACACATGTAATCCGATATTTGAGAATTAAAATAAATTCACTTTTAGAAAACAGCGGTATTCAGTAGTGCCCATTGTGTTTCACACAATAGGTGAATACCTACCACCAATATACAGGTAAACCATTTTGTGCAATGAAATTTAAATGCTTATATAGGTTTTCATAAAATTATAAATTGTAAACCGACATCCTGTATTTTTTAATTGGGTATGAATACACATTGTGGTTATCTGATGATTTTTGAGGTTTCTGTATTGTATTTTGTGTTTTTGAAAAGCTATTTTATTTTAACGTACTTCATTCGTTTTTTTTCGTATTCTATGAATGAATCTCTTGTGCCAATAATACACGCTTCACTTTTGCATGGATTACTAGTATTATAAATCAGAAAATTTCTCCATCCCTGAATAGGTACATGTATGACAATTCGTATGGTGATCGCATCGCTTCTGTGTTCTTCACCATCGGATGATTCCACTTTTGAATGGAGAATTCTTTGGCAAACGTGAGCCGTGGAATATGGAGATTTCAGAATTATTTCTGTTTTGTACTGCTACCGTTCTTCTTCTCAATTGTTCCCTTGGTGCTGAGGATCTTAACCTTCACACGGAGCATCTCCCGACAGTCTGGCCCAATTGGCCTGTTTTTCAACCGACGCGATACACTGACTACAAACGGCTTCTCTGTAGCCTCAATCACCCGGCTGGACCAAATTATGGCTATTCATTTTATTTTATCACAACTTAATTAGGAGAATTATTAAAGAAACCTCTTCTAAACTCAAAAAACACAGCGAATATAGTAACTACGTCATACTCGTACGTTTAGCGAATATATTCGTAATTCATGTAGGTATGTATTCATATTCGCTGTGTGAATGGTACATTTCGACTTAATTTTGTTGTCTTTCAATTTGGCATATGTTGGGTTCTACAATCTAATGTTTCAATTATAAATTATTATCATTAGGTATTATTATGTTTTAATTAAGTAACTTAATTAATTATTATGTTTTTATTACTTAAATAAATAAACCTCGACGAAGTGATAGAACGTGCAGATAGCTATCTTTGATTAGCGGCACACGTAAACGAAAAATTCAGTTATAAGTTAAAATATGATTGGTAGGTAAAATAGTAATATTTCAAAATAACCTAACCGTGTCGATGCAATAGCTAGGTAGTTTTTTATTCTCCTGTCAGTCCTCTGCTCTCTACTGTTGGATATAGGCCTCTTCCATCCCCGTCCATTCGTTTTTGTTTTTCCCATTCGCATCCAGATTCTTCTCGTTGGACAACATCGTCTGACTTTATCTATGCCTCGAACTGCCCCTATGATGGGGTGGAGTCCTTTATCTATATTGTCGAGGAATGTCGGTTTACTAGGTTCAGCCGGCTCAATGGAAGACATTCACATCACCTGAAGCCTGAAGCAATTCAATACCTCAGCTCTCGCGACCTTAATCTCGGATCTTTCCAATGTCTAATTACATATGGCGCGAAGAATTTTATGCATGCGGGGCATTTTTTGTACATCTTACAAGTATTTTTTTCATTTTTATCACAAATCCACATAAAACACATACAAAGATACACACTACAACACACTTTTAGGTAAGCAACTGACTAAATAAAGTTATTCGTTTCCAAAGGGTTAAAAAATGATGTCATTTCGATAGTCGTTTGTTTAAATGAAGAATCGTTTCAAAAACGGAAAACAACGTTAAAAATCAAATTCAAATATAAATGTATGTAATAATAATAATAATGCCAAGAGCCCGTTGCCGAGCATGTTTTTCTATTCAGAAGAATCGCTGCCACGTTATTGGTCCTGCCGACGATGCCATTGAAGGTGACTATGGAGGCCGATTCTTGACTTGCAAACTCTGTCACACTTTGGACAAGGCTGCTCCTCATTTATAACGGGTCTGCGGGTGGTTCTGTTTTGCGGGCCAGTGTAATTATTTATAATCCTCCGCCAGTTTTTGCGATCACCCGCCAAGTTTGTAAATGTATGTAATAGGTAGATGAGTGCACAGAGTACAGAATTGAAATGTTAAAGATCCCTCAGAGATTAATGCGATACAAATTAGTGGAGACAAATTGTGTGAAATTATCATAATAGAGGTGCTCTTGTGAGCGAATAATGTGTAACAGTGTACCTAATGGAAATGTATGGCGGCTGTTGGAGTGTTGGTACGGCATGTAATTAGATTTACAAATTATTATTAAACATGAATCTTGTAATTTAGCAAGACGATGAATCGAGTTATATGAATGTAGTGATTTACATACTGTTTATCTATCTGAAACATATCTATGTACCTGGTACTTACCTACATATACACTATACATAGGGATGCCATAATTGTAAAGAAAACTATCAATATTCGTAGATCAGTTCGATATAGGCATGAACATTGTTTCTTTAGAAGATATGCCCAAAACGATAGCGCTGCAAGCGAATTTTTACCTCCCTGGCTACATAAAAAAGGAGTGGTGTAAATCTTGTTTAGTTTTATCGAAATATAAAATAGGTAGATACTGATGATAGGAATGCAGAATACGTAAAACAAGAAGATTTGTAATTAGCGCCGCAGTCATTTTTTTTATGAAAGATTGTAAAATAATGGATTTTCGTAATAACTCTCCGGGAATCGAATTATTGAGCAATTAATATTATTAAGAAATGCATGACCGGGACAAATGACTCTCGGACCGGGACCGGACACGGAACTCAAAACCAGGACATGTTCCGGTGTACCCGGACGTATGGCAGCCCTAACTATACAGCACATATGTAACTATCGAGTATATAAGTATGTAGTATATCAATTTGCCTTAAATAATAATTATGTCACATTCAAAGTGTACTTTCATATTATTATGTTTTCCTGTGGCAGGTAGTACATTATATAAAACGCCCTCAGTGTACAACCCTTGTATAACCGTAGTAAAGTGTAAGAACTTAAGAAGTAAATTACTGAAATATTTGAGGTTTAAAATTTTCAAGTATTTTCAAATGCTTGCCACAAATCAATTTCTGAAATGGAACGAAAATGTAATTCTATTGATTATTGTAAAACTGTAGCACGTGCACGTATACAGTTAGGTACCACCGTTCTACATTAATATATAAAAATAAAATCATTGTTACAAATAAAATCGTATTTACCTAAATAGGGTACGGAACTGTTGTTCATTTTTTTTATTTTTTTAAACACTAACACCATCAATGAATATTTAAAGTCATTAGAAATGTGTAACGAGCAACGGCAAAAAACATTATGGAAACATTATGGAACGAGCAAAAAATATTATGGATTATGACGATTTGATGAAATTTTGTATATGATTTTTGAATGTTGTATGTTGCTTTTGACTGCCCAGGATTTGTAATTAAGAAATATTTGAGTCTTTACTGGTTTATTTGCTGATGATATTGTGATTGTTTATATTTTATGTAATAACTGTATGCACTTTTTAAAATTAATAGAATAAGAATAGAATTAAGCAAAAGAATTAAAAATAATTTCCAAGATTTTTTTCAAAATACCTATCATTATATCATAATAATGTGTAGGTATTATTAGCTCCCCCTGGTGAGAGAATATTTCTGTCATTTTCCAGTGTATATTTTGCGGTTTTTTGATAGTGTTGGCAAATATTGGCATCGCTAAGCAATAAATAGTATGGTGGTAAGTATATTCGGTCCGGGCTAACAACTTACAACTAGGGAATCCAATCCCGCATCAAAATCGCGATCCCGCAAGCCTGCGGGATTGAGGCGATCAATCCCGCGGATCCGCGGGATTTGCGGGATTGCGAGATCACTCGATTCTAATAGAAAACTAGATATTTACGGGATACGAGATAAGGTAAAAACCCTTCTTTAATTCATGCCTTGATAGTAGATGCCATCTATCCGAAATTAACAATATCGGATCTATAACAGCTCCTAGTGCATTTGGATTTGCAGTACTACAGGGGTCAATACTGAGCCCATTAATATCAATGGTCTGCCTAACAGTGTTGATGAGGATGATTTTATTGTAATGTTTGCGGATGATACATCCATGTTACTAAAAGACAATATTTAAAAAAAAGGATGCCTCGTTGAAGACCTTGAAATTGAACGGGGTGAAAAAATGAACGGGGCGAGAGGGTGGTTTAGTGACAACGGTCTCGAATTAAAGATGACGAAGACCGGTGATATTCACTTCTCTGTTAAGCGGCCGTTGGGGGTAGATCCAGTGATGGACTCACTTTCTAGTCCATCTTTTGAACCAGTTGACTAAAATAAGTTACTTGGATTAACAATAGACCGAACGGTTCAGTGGTCTCCGCACATTGAGGTACTTTGAAGGAAGATAAATCCGGCTATATTTGCTATTAAAAAAATAGGCTCTCCTGTGGACTTGAAAAGTCTGTACATTTTACTTATACTTCCACAGCATTATGTCCTATGTCTGAGGGAGGAGGGCAGACGCGTGTTTTTGTATTGCAAAAACGAGCAGTGAGAACCATGCTGGGCATGAATCGCAGAGATTCCTGTCGAGATTCCTTTAAGGAACTCCTCACCAGTGCTCACCAATCACCATGCCTAGCATCTTCATATTAGAGTGTTTATACATAATACTCCCCTGAACACACACCAACCACAACTCAAAGGTCAAAAGGTACCAGGTCAAAAGAAAACATAAGACCTTTAAGGCACAGACTAGCGAAGATGTCTAAAAGCTTTGTGTGTCTCAGTGTGCGTATGCTAAACGTGCTTCCCGGCGAATTCAAATCGCTGGATGATACGGCTTTCCGCGGAAGGGTGAAGAAGTACCTACCTCGTAGGTAAAGTATTTTACTCAATTGACGAAATGTTAAAACGACTGATTTTTACATTCTGATTGGTATTGATCTGATGGCATAGGATTAGGAATGGTACCTCCGAACTTTCTAACTTTATGTCTAATAGTGATGATGCGATTATGTTAATTTTGTGTTTACGATATGAATTGTAGTAATGGATATGCTGATAATTGTAAAAACTAACGACAGCTGCTCGGATGGGCCTACGAACGATGGAAAACAATAAACTTTTTGGATCCCGCAAACATGCGGGATCCCGCATGACTAATCCCTCGTTTTGAATCCCGCAAAAAAAGGCGCGGATCCAGCATTTGCGGGATCCCGCGTTTGCGGGATTGGATTCCCTACTTACAACCTTATATTACACAGTTGTAATAGTGTTGTCAAAAGTTTTACAATATTTTACCGGAGTGTTTATGTAAATATTAGCAATAAATTACACGAGTTTATTATTATCGTTCATAGGTAATGCTACTCTCATTCGTAGGGGTGTCTGACGGTACATCGATTCCATCGATCCGTGGTGTGACGATTACCAAACCATTTACCTTAGACACTTCACAGAAAAAGAATTCACATTCTATTCTATTTAAGGCCCTCTACTCGTTTGCGAGTGATCTTAATGAATTCACATTTTGATCTATTTTTTTTTATGACAACTTTGTAGACATATAATAGTAGGCAATAGTAGGCAAATAATCACCTTTGTGTGATTATTTGTAAATGTACGAATATTGTTAAAGGTTAACGCCGTTTATGCAAAATAAATAAATAAATAAACTATGTAACTGTTTTTGTCCGAATAAGCGTACTACAAAACATACTACAAAATTTACGACTGCCAAGTTTTACGCAGTCAAAATCCCTCCAAAAGATAAAATGAAATATAATATAAATAATGCTTCCGAAATTGTTTAAAAACATTTCGTTTTGAAACTTGAAACCAATATTATAAATGTAATAATGGACGACACCGAAGTATTTGTTTTTTTGCATCATAGATTTTCCGAAAGATTTTCGTACGTCTAACAAATTGTGCAATAGGTAGTTCCATATATCCATCGATTCGATGTTTTTGATATTATCTAGCCCCTTTGCTTTAGATTTACATGCCTGATGTATGTATTGTATTATTATGATGTATAAATAATAATATTTACATGGGAACAATGTGATCTCTAGAGCACCGCAGTATATTTCTCCTGCAAACCTTTTACCTTTATTAGGTCCATGAATAATTTTTGACTCATTCCCCACATCCCTCAATCCCGCGGGATGACGAACCTACCGAATAATAATAATTGTGATCTATGTTGTTTGTCCTCGTTAATTACCACCTTACACTCACTAATGTGGCTACTGGGTAGTGGGTACTGGGTACCTACTTAAATATTATAGAAATAGGACCACTATACTATAAAGGTCCATTGTCAAGTATCTCATTTACTTTTGCAGGTAATTGTTAAGGTGTGGATATACGGGGTCTCAGGAGACGCGCCTCCAGGCACTGACAAAATGGCGTCAGTCTCTTCAGTGAAATACACGACGGGAGATTTTCGTCTCTAGAGACGGCATCTCTAGTAAAAATGGCCGACAATCGCCTCCTGTCATCAAATTCTAAAATACACGGGACTATCTCGAGACGCGAGACTTTGGTCTGTTGCTGCATTCATTCTATTAGTATTTTTGGCGCCATAATGGCGTTTGGTTTTGTGTACATACTCTAGTGTCATGTATTTACGAGTATTGTGATTAAAAAATATAATTATATACCGCTTTGAAATTATTTATCGATTCAGTAATGTACATAACGTCGGTCGGTACTTTACTTACATGCGTATGTGTATATTTCCTTTTCTACGTTAGTAAATGAAATAGAATACTTAAGTAGACCTTCTTTTAATGTACACCATTCCTATGACATCAGTGACATAAGCCAAAGCAAGTATCGGTATGCACTACATACCCGAAACCGTTGTGAGTAGCGAAATTTTGTTTCCTCCTTATGTTCCTTCGATGAATATTAAAGGGTGAAATGGTAACTACATAGTTTGCTATAAATGTTGTAGGACATGAAGGGAATAACAAAACACGTAATGTTAATGTATTTTTCACAACTGTATTCATATTTCAAATGCAAATAAAACTCTGTTATTCATCCGCCATTATTTAAAAATAATATTATAATTGTAATCAACTAACAATTTTATTAACAATGTACTAATATCGTCACAATCGCAGGAATGTTTAAAATTAAATATCAATACAAAAACCACGTGCCCACGCGCGCCAATCCAATTCAGTTGCAAACATCTCCAAGAGACCTCTGATTAAAATTGAACATGTCAAAAGACCGGAGACGCGTCCCCTGAGACGAAAATATGTAAAATACACGACGCGAGACTTGCGTGCGCAGACCGTCTCAGGAGGCGCGCGGTATCGAGAGATATCTCGCGTCTCCGATGTGTTTACACACAAGAGACTTGTCATTTTGGTATCCGGGAGGCCAAAATCTCTCGTGTGTATCTTCGCCTTTAGAGGTGGAAAATATTTGTTACTATGTAGTATTCCTACAACAGTATAGAAGAATTAAGGATAAACATTGTCGGGCTTACGACCGACCTCGGCTGGCTTAAGTGATCACAGAAACTGTGAGATATCCACTAAGATTCTATATGAGTGTATATCTGGCGTTGTTATTAATTCATTGCCTACTCGACTGAACTACTAGCCTAGTGTGTACGGGCCCTTAAGAGATGAGTGTTTAAAATTTTGATATCATTTTTCTCAAGTCCTGTTGGTCAGAATTTTGTTATTCTAGAATCTAGGGTAATGACTTGGAACATTAGTTGAGAAAAATTTGATTGCTATGCTGCCTCTTTTCCTTCCTCAAAAGAACACAGAAACTCAAAATAGGTATCTAAAATTTGCTTATGCTTGGTCCTTTCTTAAGACGGCATATTCAGATAAGACATTCTTTTCCCGTTGTACAAGATGTGGGTATATAACATTCAATGTGACATCATTTACCATTACCTATGGTAAGAAATAAGAATGGAACGAAAACGAGCACGCAAACTCGTCGCTGTTTGAAATTTATACAGTTATTCTTGAGTTTCCTGCATTGAAATATTATAATGTCCAACGCCTACAAAGTATTTTACTACTATATTTAACACCGCTAACTCCGTATTAGTGGATAATGATATTCATAATTGCATAATTAAAAAACATTATTTATTTTATGTATTTCGTAACGCCACTGCTTAAATATTAATTATCTACGCAATAATGATATGTATTTATTTACTTTTGTTGTGATTCATACATGTGAATATGATTTTTAATATACAATACACCCACTTCTTTTTGATGTTCTTTTAGAGTATTCAGTAGCTGTGAAAGTTTGCAATACGCAGTGTGAAATTTGGCGATTTTTTTCAAATACCTACCTCGTAAGAGCTTGGTGAAAAAAATATCCGCAAATGGTTTAAAGTTTGAAACAGTTTTTTTAAACCGTTTCCCGTGAGGTCGACTTTGCTCCAATGATAGAAATCACTTTTTTTCCGACAGAGTCGTTGACTTGTGGAAGTGTCACAATCGTCTGCTTGAAGATGATAAGGTGTCTTTCCACGGTCCTTGATATTGTGGACGCACATTCAAAGTGTATACAAAATTCTGCGTCGGTCCTAAATACCACCTTTACAAGACCTGACAACACCAATGATTCGAGCTCGCAAGTTTATGCTACCTGGCAAAAAAGCACTTCTCTAATTCATTAAGTACCTGTATCAATCTAGCGACATGAAAGTAGGAAAATCGAGGCATATTAGCAATATAAAAAATAAGGTTAGTGGCTTTGTTTTTGAAATGATAGTGGTTAATAATAATTATTCACTTCCCTCCTATCCTCTGATTAGGGTCTCAAAACCAACGGCAAAATAGTATTATTATTCATAATAGAAGGTAAGTAATAATTAAAGAGAGCTTTGTGTATAAAACTTTTATATCAACTGAAGCTACCTATAAAACTTTTATATCAACCGGAGCTACATAATCATTAGAGATCTTTGTGTATAAAACTTTTATATCAACCAAAGCTACATATAGTACTTGCGTAATTTTAATTGTATTTGGTGTAATAAATCCACCAACATTCAGTCATCTGCGGTGGGAACAGAATTCAATATGAATATAACAAAATTATGTAAAATTATTATTTTGGGATTAATTATCACGAAATTCAACATTGCGTATCATTATACCTGAATCCAACATTAAAATCACTGGTATTTCTAGATGCTATTTTTCGCTTGTTAAAAATCACAGTAGGTAATGTAGAAAATTCTCATTTACTACATACGCGTATGTTTATTGCAGTATTGTTTATGTAGTAGTAATGAGTAAGCTGAAAACCACAAGGGTGCATATTGGCCATGCCACCTATAAACACACTCTTTTTCACACACCTTGCTACTTACAGGTTATTCTAAATCTGCTCAATGCTAAGTTTTTCTGCTTCCAAAACTCTTATTGAAAATCATATCTGACATTCAAATGCAGTGTCTTTTCATAACATTCTTCATTCGATGTCTCAAGAGTTTTATCTACTTACCTACTAGCAGCGAAAGGTGGATTTCTGCAGAAGGGAAGCCGGGGCCAACATTTCTTATGGGATTATGTCAGATTAGACATTTTTATACCTTTTTATCATTTCCAATCCATCATCATCCAAAAGGTAACTCGATGGGAATCGTGTTCTTAGGTAGCTTCGCGCCTGCTACCTACATTATGAAATGTTTTATGTCATTATGACATATATGAATATGTCTTAAATTTTTCTTTATTTGGCTTCTCAGTTTTACTCCAGCCACTCATCTATTGCTCTGTATCACACATATCTATATCTAGATTCTCTTACTTGAATTTGTAATCGCAGTCGCAGATCACAATCGCGTCGAAATGTGATAGAAAGTTACATTAACTTTTCTGCTCTTTTCAAGATTACACCACGATTACATCCTCCAACATTCTGTCGCTCAGATTATAATTTGTTTAATAAAGGTTACCCTTTGAAAACTTTCAGTTTGTATGTATCTAGTGCTACTCCAGTACGTAACATAATATACTCATAATAATAAAGTAAATTAATCTGAATTCGTTCCACGTATCGCTCTGTAATTATTTATTAATGAAAGCTGCGGATGTAAACTTATTACACAGAGTACATATTTCTTTATAACTACGTGAATAAAGCTTTAATTATAATAATGTTATGTCACATACGTTGTGTTGTGAATTATAATGTTCGAGCTTTTTGCATTTATTATTTTTGAACTTAACTTTTTCATTGATGTTCGTACCCACAGTGACGCTTCGTTTTCCGTCGAAATGTTTATTGTCGCTGCATCAGGCCAGTGTGAGGCAATCGGATTCCTCAAGTTTTACAAAAGTTTTAAAATTAATGAAAATTAAAAGTTTAAAAAAAGTCAAAAACACAACGCACAATACAACGATGAAAAATGAAGGCTTTAACTTGTATAATAAATAATCAGTAAATGCTAATAATAGGTTTCAGGTCCCCATTCACCATTCCGAAAACGATTTATCGACAGGATACCTCTGTTCTCATCCAAAAATTTTGCCTTACCTAATGTTATCACCCCTTCAGGTATTTAAAGTATCGTGATAATAGAAACAGAGAAACTTTTGCAAATTACAAAATAAAAATTGAAAATGTAATTTTGATATTGCTGTCGAGTGAGAAAGCGCTAAGTTGGTACGACTGTATCAACTCGTATTTATCGATGAATTCCTGAATGGATACAATCCATGTCTTCTTGCAATGTTCATGTTTGCCTTGTAAGGTTGAGCATCAATGCTGCTTCCGTCGAACTCGGGACATACTTAATACATTACATCAGGGGTTCCCAACCTTTCTGTACTCTAGAGCACATTCTAAAATATGGGAAGGGTCGCGGGCACCACTTATTTTTAATCGACAAACTCCTTCTATAACTCCTCATTTTCCCATAATTGGTTTTTTCGTGACCAATCGGAGCGCGGCAGCCCTAGAAGGTCGTATTTTTAACATAACATTATAGACCCGGCACTAACAATATACCAAAAAACGTATTTAATAAACCCAGGCACTCAAAAAAATTAAAACTCTAACAAATAAGTAAAATAAATTCACATTTTTAATTAATGTTTATGAAAAAATTCTGTCTCTGTCGAATAGTGATGGGCACATACGAATCGATTCGGGTTGGGAACCCCCGCATTACATACTATACCCAACTAACTGCACGATTCATTCATGAGTTCAATCTATCTATACTATATGTAGTTATCACTATTACTATGTACCTATATTAAATAATTACAACTTGCAATTATAATGCAAGCGTTACCTGGAAGACGCTGTATGCCACTTTATAATTAAAACTGAAAACAAGTTACACTAATGAATAATTAGGTAGGTTGTTTATTTTGTTTTGGTTTCTCGTTAGCGTGGCGGTAAATTATAAGTGCCTATAAGAACCAAAGGCATTTACTACGACCGTTCGTCCAACTAGACTCCGATGGAAAGGACGATACAGGAAATTGGAATAATCAGGTTCAATTCGATTACTTTTGGAACTAAAACTTTCAGGGATCCATAAAGGTGGTTGTACATTGTACAGCATATAAACGCGTTCCACCTCGACTCAGCTACCAGCCTTGATAGCATAGCGGTCAGTGGCGTATATAGGGGGGGGCCGAGGGGGCCCGGGCCCCCCCCGAAATGTTGAACAATTCTTTAAAAATCGTTATTTTAAAGCATGAAAGTTACTTAAGTTCATCATTTGACCCATTATTCAAAAAAAATTTCGCCTGCGGCGCTATTCTTCTTTGTATTTTCAGCACACTATAGTAATACCAACCTAAAACACGACCTTTTTCACTAATATTCACGAAAAAATTTTGCCTGCGGCGCTATTACAATTTTTATACTGTACGTCTATCTTAAAATTTTTGTTACCTCCACCCCCCAAAGTCAAATATTAGATCGGGCTCCCCCCGAAATGAAATCCTATATACGCCACTGATAGCGGTAGAATACCGCCTTGTCAGGTTGGAGGTCTGGGCTCGATTCCCGGTCGCTGCGGATGGATGGACTAGAATTGGTGAATGTTACTTAAGTGTAAAGTGATCACATTAAGTCAGCCGACGATCAGTCATAAGGCTGATGGAAGGTCCATCCGTTGCTGTGTATTTGTTGAGATAAAACTACTTGTTAAAATAAGGGTGTTTAAAATTTTTTTTACTATGAAATATTTAAAAAGTGCATCTTGTTTTAGTTAATATGCACTTGATTACCTAAGTGTACGTTATAAAAATTAGATAAGTTATGAACTCCATTTTATATTGTAACGAAATATGTATACAACTTATCTGTATAATGTTATGAAGATAATAGAATAAATAATTCAACACGCTTTTGTTTTGTTCGATAAGAAAGCTTTTGAATTTGAATTTAGAATTAATCATGATTATGCATTATTGTCGCTTTATATAACGTGGACAACAGGTACAACATTAAGTTTGCAGAACATGTTTATTAATTTCGAATAAATATCTATGTTTTTGGAAGCGAAGGTAATGGAAAAATCATGACCGTAACCCATAATCATGAAAATAATACTTAAGCCACGTACCCACTGTTGTTACTCATTAAATTCATGACTAAATTTATTACGTCGTCATAAATTTCCAAATTTAATGAATAAATTATTTACCCTGTGGACGCCTTAAAAGCCGACCTAAACGATATCGACCGAAATAATATTACAAAATAACTTCCAGAGGAGGTAGGTAGATATTATAATATATTTTCTTGTTGGACTTTCCCTTTCTCCCTGGGTTTCCACCCCCCGCCCCCCAGCCCACTCAGGAGAGCTTAGGCTGGTGGGACTCCTCGACCCACGCACAGATTCAACCCTTGGGACACTTGCTCCTGAATACTTTTAAATTGAAATACCCACCTAACCAACTTTTCAAAAAAATAATTTGTTGAATACGCATTTTTTATTAATATCCTTTACATTCTTTCACAATAGATTTTTTTGATTTTTTATTAATGATAAAATATTTATGTGGGATATCTGACGTATTTTTCTCACATTTTTGTTATCGTCAAAACTACGATTCTATACATTCTAAAAATAGTGTGAATGAAGGGTTTCAATCGCCGACCAGTCAAGGACCTTGAATTCGTAAATCTTACTACTTACCACCGTACCATCCCAATATATCCCAAAAATGGGGTAACCAGCGAATGTTGTGAGGCACTTTAAAAAATTAAAGCTTACCTATATAAATTAAAACAGCTAAGAACAGAGGGTCACTTCAAAGCACTTTTTTAAGAGCCTTGAATTTTTTTAAGGAAGTATTTATTGTATTGTAGAAAATCATTTTTTAAGAAGACTAGATAGTTTAAAAAAAAAACTGCAGTATCAGTGTTTCTATTTCGCTTTTTATATTGTGTATGTAGTGTAATTTGGATTAGATGGCATTGCGATAAGCGCGCCCTAGTGAACAAACGTTATAATTTACATATATTTTATAATGTACTGTGTTCACCAAAACTGTAAATAAATAAATTACAAATGACGAGCCGTATAATTTCCATTCACTGTACAGATTCACAGATTAAATCTCATATTCGTGTATTGTACAAGTACAAATTATTTGTCATTTTCTTGTTTATTCGGCAATCAATTCCCTGATTTGTATTGCGGTGTTTAGCGTACATAGTGTACTCTATACATCAGGCAACCGAGGTGAGAATTAATCAGTTTCTACCAATTAACACGTAGCTTTGTATTTATTCTGGAATTTACTGGTGTAATGTAACCAACATTATCTCCACCACGTAAATAATTTTAAACCAATCACCGAATTTTACAGAACGTGTCGTTTTATACGGACTCACGTCATTTTTGAAAAAAAATTGTCTTATAGTTTTCTTCTACAACACCATAACATATTCCAATAATGAGGTAACCAGTATCGTTCCAATAATGTTGTAAGTGCAAACGTGTAAAAAAAACACACTCAACATTCTCTTTCTGATTAAGAAATCAGTGGCGAATTTCATCGCTGAAGAAGATCCGAAATGTCAAATGAAAGTACGGAACACTTGAAACAGTATATATATCAAAAGAGTGAGTGTTTTATTAAAGATTTAGAGGATATTTATAATGCTTATTTTTAAACTGTCCGGTATTTCTCGTCAACTACTTGTAACAGACTGTTGAACAACCGGGGTGCGGTCTGCCGGGGGCTCCCTTAAGGCTAACCCTGGGCCCACCTTTTCGTCGAGGTCGCTGTTAATGCGCCTGAGCTACCCGGGATGTGGAATTGTGGACGGCCCGAAGACCGCCGGATTTTCCTTCAATGTTGAACAACCTTCGAAAGGAACAACCAATCACCAGCTTCAGGGGCAAGTTGAAAACTGCTCAATTCAACTTCAGCTTTCCGCCTTGGTGAGATAGAGGACGATTAACATTAAACGGTGCAAAACAACTTATCCAATATCATCATCATCATCATCGAGATGACAAAAATCTGTTTAATCGAAATTTTAAATACATAGGTAACGCAGTGTATATATATGAACCCTGCGCTTAATCTAAAACTGTCCAACCCCTATCAGCTCTATCCGAGTTTACTTCTAACAAACGTTTCACATATTGTATTCTCGTATTACTCGTATGTGTACACAGATTTGATATAAGGTCGAGTAGACAAAGTTGAGTAGGTATTTGTTATAGTTTTACAATTAGGACATGTTCCTTCAATAGCTGAGCTGTATTTCCTCCGCACTCGTGTTAATTTGTATTCAGTTGGTAGCGAAATGAGCTCACTATTGAGTGCCTGCAAAGAGGGGTCGACAATCAATCAAGTTAAACTGAATGAATGAATGAATGAATGAATGAAGATTTATTTCACATATATACATATACACACTCATAATATATAAATACAAAAAAAAATACAAAATAAACATACATAAGACAACAAGATACATGGGAAATTGTACTGCCCCACTAGACCTGAGTCTGTTCTCGGGCAGTAGACACATAGGTGAATTCTAACTGAACTATTCATTTTATTTCGTTAAAAAGTAGTAATTTTGTAAAGACGTATAAACTTTACTTGAAGCCAAAACAATAAGTAAGTCGTACAGAAACACGAACACGATATTAGTAGGTTCCTCAAGGTTTTCATCGTTGATCAGTAATTATCAGTTTCTCGAGACTGTCTTCCCCTCTACAAGCGATGTGTCCAAAAAAATTGAGAAATCTTTTTAGGCAGAGCTATAACAATCCCGCTGAGATTTCGAGATCTTGTAGGACGGAGGTACCTATTTGTTCTTCTGTTGGTCCATGGGGTCCGTAACATGCACCATCAGCACCACATTCTGTGGGCGTCAACTTTTTTTCACGCTCTTACGGTCCAAGATTCCACCTCGTAGAGGAAAACGGAGAACACAAGTGACCGTATCAAATGTATCAGATTTTTTTTTATCGTGAACCAATCTTATCGAATTTACCTATACGTATTCACCATTGTATTGGGTGTTGATGTTACTTCATCACGTAATTTCAAATATTCCCTACAACGATTAATACAGAAATTGTGAATTCAGTTATGAAAAAGAAATTAACCACTGAAACTGAATTGAAAGACTCCCACAGGCTTAAGGCCCTCCGCATCCCCGGGTAGCACAAGCGCATATAGCGTCCTCTTTACCCGCACTTTTTGGCAAAATCTTTTTACGAGGTGGGCTCGGGGTTAGCCAAAAGGGAGCCCCCCGACAAACCCCAACGCTAACTTACATTCCATCAGTGTCCTCGTCCAAGGATGGAAACATATTTGAAACACTGAAACTGAAGACGAAAATTATGGTTCGAACACTTATGATTATGATTCCCTTATTCCACTATTAATAAACTTGCTTAGTACTAGTGTTGTACCCAGCATTTGATTTATCACTCACAAGCAGAGATGTACCGTGAACCTAGTTTACTATTATCTATTATGTAATGTTTCATATATTACATATGTACGTACTACAATGTCTTTATCTTCCATACTACACAACATCATCGATAACATTCACTAAGTGCCTATATAAGTATCTAACTACTAGAACCTACGAGTAATATGGCATATCTAGAAAATTGATGTGTATAAGTTTGTCGGTACGAATTGAGTAGAAGTAAAATTAATGGTAGTTTATTTCTTATCTAATTAAAATCTTTCAGTGCACTTCGCTATTTACGAGAATGGTTTAGAAAAATCTTCGGAGATTATGTAATGTGATATCCAACAATAAATTACGTAGTTATCTTAAAAGTAGGCCTATTGACATTTCAAAAATTTCTAAAAACGGGAGCCTTTAGATCTGGACAGCCTTACTAAATATTCTATGAAAAAAATAGGGTAAATACATTGAACCTTTATCTAGGGAATGATCGTTATTAATTTCTCAAAAACAAAATGTAAAACACTTCTGATCTTTTTTCCGAAAGACAGCAACTCGTTTCGCAAAACAATCTCGAACATATTGACCTACACCTTTGACGATAATCAGACCTACCTGTGCTATTATTACTGTTTTATATCCTTATTCTAAGATTTTAAGATGTGATGTAACAAAATGTCATACGATAAATAAATATGTAACGAAATCGATATGTTACTATTTGTATGGCGCTTGGAGTAAACTAATACTCCTTATTGTCAATTTTTTCTGTAGATGTCTCCCTTTATCTGTTCGCCTGAGTGTTGCCTTGTATATGAAATATTTATTTGATTATTGTATGGATGTTCATGGTGCCTATCTCCCGCTGTGCTTCGTTTACTGATGGCACTGGTTACATTTAGTTACACACAGCACCCAACTGTGATTCCCATTATGTTGGATTACATTTTCATTCGCCTCTTCACGTTACTTTTTACTCTCTTCATTAGATTCGGGTATTATGATTTAATCTTCGTAAAATGTACTTACATTTTTGTGTGTGAATGTATGTTTACTCGGGCATACAATTTTGTCATTCTCATTCTCATATTCTCATACTCGTTTTCTCGTTCTCATTTTCTCATACTCGTTTTCTCATTCTCATTTTCTCATTCATACTGTACTTGTAGTATATAAAGATAATAATTGTTTCGCGGCTGTATTCTCCTCCCTTGCAGGGTTGTCAGAGACAACAAAACGACACATGGCCCAATCCTACTTACGCGATCATGCTAATCATCATACACGCACGTTTATTCCTTTTACTGAGGATCTGGTCGACATGATCGGTTCAAGTCATGCCCCTCGTAATTCATTCTCTCAACATGGCCAAACCACTTATTCACGAGTTTATTCACTTTAGTTGTAGTCACAGCTTGAAGGCTAATTATAATTCCGTTATTGTTGATCGTATATATCAAGGAAAAAGTTTTTTTATGTATTCGCCCTAGTGCAGAAACGCGTGGTTTCTAATTATTTGATCCTTTAAAATATGTCTCTCTATTTTGCTCACTTAAAGTATAAATAAAAAAGAAACCATGACATTTGTTCACTAGGGCGAGTCTATCGCAATGTTACTATCTCCACCAGCTAACTCCAGAAAGATAAATTCAATTCAAATAATATCAGTTATGTCATACACCTGTATAGAGGAGTCAATAATCTTATGTTTGTGCAGGTGTTTCAACCATCAATGACAATTTTCGGGCGTTCGTCCCAACATTAACTAGTACAAGTAAATAAATCATCGTATTCTATTCTTAATGTGTTCCAGTCGGATGTATTTTACAACTCTTTCTTTCATTTACATACCTGTTTTAGAATATATTTATTATGAATAAAAAAACACTTGTATCAAACATGGATGTTACTTTCGACCACTGGCAATTAATCATGGATAGACTAGTGCACTATAGACAGTGTACTACATTATTACGGACGGACTAAAACTTAGCGACCACTCTGTGTTCCTATGAGGTGTTAAAGGGCGTACTTAAGTGGTTAATGGTGTAATTATTCATTAGAAGACCAGGTATTTAGTGCATTTTGGATTATATTTGTAGAATGAAGTCATTACAGAGGGGAGTAAGACGGGTGTGAATAAGTTAAATGAATGTGAATAAATAACATTGTTTCTTGATTTTTTTCGGGTGAACCGTGTGTAGATAAACTTGATCGACGTTTCGACACTCCTACTGGTGTCTTCCTCTTCCACTCTTACTGGTGTTTTCCTCTTCCTTCACCCGAAAAAAAGAAACAATATCACCGTGAAAACCTTTAACACTTACTTAATAAATAAGTTAGTAACTAAAACGAAAGTGAACAAGTTAGTTGCGTTGGGGATGTCGAGAGAATGAATGATGACAGGATGACCAAAAAAAGAGTAGCATATATTTGTGAAAAAAGAGGTGTCGTCCAGATACTCAAAGACAGATGCGTTTTGAGTAAAAGAAATCAAGGAGGGTGTATGAAAAATTATATAAATGTGACGAAAGTAAGGAGTGTGTCTAAATATAATGATAGGGGGGGTCTAGCCCGCAGAGGACGTGGTGTAAGGGGTTATAGATATTTAGATGACGCTCGTAGCATCGTAGCAATAGTCAAGATCTTTGGTTTTCGCTCTAGAGCAGATACATTAGAATGTGTGAACTTTCTATAATATGTGTGATTATTTAATTAAGTTCCGAGGTGTCGAAATGTTTGTAAGATGTTAATATACTCTATGTATTAGATAGTGTGTGTGCTTTGTATCTCTCGATATTAAATTGGTTCATATAATCAGATCGAGTAATAAAACGTTTGTATACAAAAGTAATTTGTTATTAGACTCGATAGCCAATTATAATAAACACGTTTATAGTGATATTTTATTACGACAAACATGATGAGATGGATAGCATCGTATAATATTGAACTCACCTACCTATGTGGTATAGATAGCTTAAGATCCGATCGCTAAAAATATGACTGTTCAGGTTTCTTGTGCTTTGATTAAAATACTTTTATGTAAGTTTTGTTTGTTTTCCGGGCTGTATGGCCGTGGTCGAAGGGGTTTCATTTTTGCACCCGACGTTTCGCCACACGCTTTGGTGGGCATCTTCAGGGGGAATTCGGTGATGTTATTCCATGTTGTGTGTGAAAATGAAACCCCTTCGACCACGGCCATACAGCCCGGAAAACAAACAAAACTGTGACTCCGGCCGTGAAAGCCTTCGAACTCACTTTTATGTAAGTTTCCACATTTTATTTTTTCACTAAATATCTTGACAAATTAAAGACATCTTAACACTGAGGCGGCTGAGCAGAGAGAGACCGGCTCGCGGTCGTGCTGTCAAAACGCGCTTGGCGACAACAACGCCATCTACAGTCTACCACTGATACCATACTTATATAAGGCGGCTAATACAAATTTCAACAATGACCTCCCTTTTTCAAATAGCAGTTTGTCCGCATTGGTCGGTCAAGATATCGAAATTCATTTGGAATACAAAAAAAAAATCCATCCGACAACCATCACAAACATTTTAGGTCTAAAAAATAGATATGTCATGTTTTTAGCGGTCGGATCTTAGGCTGGGAACACTCGTTAACAGTTAGATAATAATATTATGAATGTAACAATTTCCTCTGAAGCTGAGGTTCATAGAAGTATCTGTCGTAATAAGTATGAATTTACGAGTACCATGTAAATCTAACATGTAAATTTTAAACAAGCTTTCTTCGACTAATTGAAAACTGTCAAAGTCTTTTTTGTATACTTATTTTTATTACGTTACAATTGAATCACTATACTAACTTGAGTAAATGGCTGGCGCAGTTGGTCGAGGCGGCAATCTCTCAAGCGCGAGGTTCCAGGTTCAAACCCCGGCGTTGGAGATGTATTTGACACTTTGCGATACAGGTTTTTAGCCTAGTGCAAAGTGTGCAGGAAAGTATTAAAAAACCCTTACACTCCTATTGTTAAATAATTCAATGGATGTCGGTATGTTCTCTGAAGAATTTGGAACAGTAAACTGCATGTAATAAATATAAGACTTTCTCGGATTTGAAATAGTTAATACCAAACTTGGTGTCTTTCAAGTGTCATCTTAGGAAGCATCTTCTCTCACCATCCTCCCAACATTGTCCTTTTTTCATTCTACTCCTTTTCTCCTCTCTATCCTGACATTTTGTTATGTAGGTATATTTTCTTTGGCTTGACCGGCTTTTGGATATGTATGTATATTTTCTTTGTGTTATTATTTAAGTAATTGGAGTTATCTGGCGAGGATCGCAGTACTGCGATAATTTATTAATTTAATTGAAATATTACACTCTTACAATAAAAAACAATGAAAAACATCACAACATATTAATAAGAGCAGATAATATACCCTGGCTATCACAATAACATTATAATAAACATGATGAACAAAAACACTATATATGAAAAACAAAAAGAAACAAGTTATCGAACCTGAAAAAAATTAAGGAACAACAAAATCGAACGCCATTAAAGAATAAACGGTAGTAGGCACCTCATCATCATCATCATGTCAGCCCCCCTGCCTCCATTGTCGAACATAGGCCTCCCCCATCGATCTTCACAGATCTCTATCCTGGGCAGACCGCATCCAACCGCCTCCCGCAACTCGTCTTACATCGTCTGACCACCGTGCTTGAGGCCTACCAACACTTCTTCTGCCTGTTCTAGGTCGCCACTCCAGGACTTTCTTTGTCCACCTAGAGTGTGTGGTTCTGGCCACATAACCAGCCCAACTCCATTTCTGACTGGAAACTCTGTGAACTACATCAACGACCGTGGTCCTTCCTCTGATCTAAACATTAGTTTTCCTGTCTCAGTAGGCACCTACGTCTGTCGCACTCGTCAAAATCTGACACTCGCACGTACCCCCGTAGTGAAGGGCAATTTATTTCCGGAACTTTTTGTAGACTTCACCGGGTTATAGGCTCGCCCTTGTGAACAAATTTTGTAGAGCTAAGGATAGTAGAAGAAATAAATAAATAAAATGGTGCATTGTGGATGGATGGATGGTTGGTTATGGCTGAAGAATTAATAATCTGCAAGTTTATGAATGCCTAACGGAGCAATCTCTCTAAATACTCATCTGCAACATCTGTTCCCGTAATGGAATGACCATCAGGCTGGTGTGGTCCAAGTAGTGACGGTGAGATTAAAAATTATATTATTCATCTCACTGCCAGTACCAACCTAATATCTCTCTTAGTTCTTACTTTCCGCCAGTGCAACAGCTGTATCTTGGTAGAACACTGAGGGTAGAGATCTGAAGTTTAAAGCTCGAGACCCAACAATGACGCCACGATCAATTCCCACGGCATCAAGGTTCAAAATCGCACGAACAATCGCATAATGAAATTGTGTTTTTTTTCAATTTTTTGGGGTTAATTTCGCTTAAATAAAAAAAAATTACGTCATTTCCTAGTTTTTAAGAGTGTGCATACCGACATTTCAAAAATTTCTAAAAACGGGAGACCTTCTATCTCGACAACTGTTACTAAATATGCTTTGGAACAAAATAGGGTAGATGCATTGAACCTTTATCTAGGAAATAACCGTAAAAGATTTTTTATATCTTGTATAGATTTCGCAAAAAATATATTTAAAAACACCTCTGACCTTTTTTCCGAATGACGGAAACTCGTTTCCCGAAAGTCGCGGAGTAAATTTTTTTTCTTGCACTGATAATATGCATTAAAATCTAGGGAATAACCGTAAAAGTTTTTTGATAGACGCAAAATTAATCCCAAAAAATGGAAAAAAACGTTTTTTTTACCATTTTATCATGCGATTGTCACGCGATTTTGAACCTTAATGCCGTGGGAAAAGACTGTGACGTCATTCCTGGTGCCATGCCCTTAATGCATATTAATAATACAAAAAAAAACGCGACTTTCGGGTTCACATCAATCTTACTATTATTGTACAACTTATTCGGTCGTCGAGATTGATTTTTTTTGTTTTTTTCACCTAGTAATTGTGTGTGAAGCTTTTGACAAATCTGCTTTGACCTAATTTGTTTTCAGAAAGACGGAATGAACTCCTGCTACAATGTGACAATATTGTGATGCGACACGAAATTGCCTGCCGAGTTAATGCTGTCGAATCGTTTTGTGTAGCAAAGTTGAATTTACTAATATTTCATGTGTTTTACGTACCTCCCGTTTTTCATTTTGGTAATTTTAATAAGTGGAAACAACAAAAAACTGTAAGTCGTACTACATTATGCTTATACTTTAAAGGAACAAAGGAGAGGCATAAAAAGTTATTCTAAATATTGTGTATTATTATTTTGCTCTTATGCTGGCGCTACATGCTTGCCAAGTTTCCACGACTGTTCACATCCTCCGAGCGTGTGGATGGGCGTTTGCCTTGTCTCGTGAAGGAACGTGAACACTTCGACTGAGTGTTCACGGTACTTCAAAGATCAAAGGAAGCTTGCGGCAAAAAACTTGCGAAGCTTCCACACGTTCGTGCGAACTTAGTAGCGTTTGTGCATTAGCAGGGGAAAGACGGACGTCTCGTATTATTGTTGTAATAGAAATAGCTGCATTTTACCTCGCTGTTATCAGTAAATATGAAGAGAGTTTTCAGGGTAAATTTTATTTAAAAATATAGGTAGTGAAATGTTTAAACAAAAAAGGTGTAACCATTTTCAGCCTAAACAATTCACTACATTTTAAATAAAGTTATTTAAACATTTCTAGCTTAAATACTTCACGGTGTTTTTTTGAAATGTTTTTTTTTTGTTGAAAACATTCGTTATGTTTACTGATTCCAGCAAGGTAAAGTGTGACTCATAAATTTAAAGAATAATTGTTTTAATTTGGTTGTGAATGAAACAAGGTGTACTTTCTCAATGCATTTTCGATTCTCGTAATGTACGAGTAAAACAACACAAAAATATGTTTTTTGGACTTTGACAGCTCCGTTCCCATTTATTTTAGAGAAAAATTTAATATGCCTTTGTAGGAAATTTTATGTACTTTCATTCTGCTAAAAAGATAACCTACAAAAAGTTGATAGTTGTCAAGTTCATATGCAGAATTCGCCAGAATATGGAAATTTTCGCCATTTTTCCTATTATTTGCCACGTTCCGTCAAGAAATTTTGTTGGCATTCAGCACCCCAAAAAACGTATACCATGAAAGAAATCCAGACTACCCCACAACTCTCCATCGAGAAACTGCATTGAGTTTAATTTGACTGGATTAAAAGTATACAATTAGCGTCATAGTAAAAGAATAAGAAAACTAA
The DNA here is from genome assembly GCA_963576895.1 of Ceraclea dissimilis. Lineage (NCBI taxonomy): Eukaryota > Metazoa > Arthropoda > Insecta > Trichoptera > Leptoceridae > Ceraclea > Ceraclea dissimilis. The sequence goes on from OY756361.1 coordinate 17,885,676, forward strand.
AAGAAGTATATATGTAAGTATAAGTACCCACATAAAGCATTTACACAATGCATATCACACACGCAGAGAGAAAATAACAGAACAAAAGTAAAAATATATAGGTATATAAAGGTAAGAAGGTATTTTATGATTATTATCGAATTTTAATTATAAAACGAAAAAATAATAAAAATATTAAATACACACATGAAACTACATAAAAATCATATTACATGAATGAAGTTATAATAATATAATAATTAAATATTAAACTGGTACGGTTTCTATGAATTTTTAACATCCACCATCTCTTTCGCCGTATTTTTCGTTTTCTTTTCATTTCATTTTTATTTTTACAATAAAGATACGCTATGCTGAAAGTTATAGCCGACACAATCCAGACGTCCGTCATGCTCGCTTATCCATAATATACAAGCGCGGTCGGGAGCGTGTGGATGGTTTTCCAAATTTACCGAGCATCCGTGAATGATTGGTGCTCGTGAACAGACGCTGAGACTCGTCGAACATGTGGCGCCAGCATTACAATACAAGGTATCTTTCAAATTATTAGAGACGGGATTTTGTGGTTCCAGTGGTGGAACTGCGTATCTCACATTTCCATTTATTTATTTATTCATCATGTTGTGGGTCTAATTACACGAGGATTGTATCCTTATTAATAAATCAAACAAATCTAAAGTTAGATTCATTATTTCATTAGTATGCCTAATTAAAATTTGGGATTATAATTAGGGTTGCCAGATGTCCGGTTTTGGACCGGACAGTCAGGGTTTTCTAACATCTGTCCGTGGTCGAAAAAATCTTGGAAAACCGGACAAAGGACTGTCTGGTTTTTTCAATCGGACCTCAAGAATTTCAATACCATCAATCCTATAGACTAATCATTTACTTATATAAGTCCTTCAACGGAATATTATCCTTGATTTTTTCCATCATGTTCTCATTTTTGATACGTAGTAGGCACTTACATTCCTTGTGAAAACCCGAGTATTTAAATATATAGCATTTTTTCATTAAATAAAATTCGTCTGCTTAGTAAACACTGTTTTGAACTACTTACGTAAGTATATTTTTTATATTTCCTTAAGGGAAAATAACGCTCTACAGCATTATTAGCAAATTATTAGCAAAAATGTGGAAAAAAAAATATGGGGGGGAGGAAAGCAAAAATTAAAAATTGTCCGGTTTTTTGTCCAAAATATCTGGCAACACTAGTTATAATTAATAGTTTTGAATAGAATTGACGCAGCTAATCAACAAAAAAATGTTTAACCATCCGTGAAATTTCAGGGGCACCAACTAATAAATTAAATTAAATTAAATGAATAAAAAAATAGTAGTAATAAAATCGGGTTTATTATCTATAATAGTTAATTAAAAAAAATAGGGAGGGACATTACGAAGGACATTATTGCCCATTCCCACCAACTTTCACCTAGGAAGCAGACTCCTAAGGAATTTTCATACAAAACCACAGATAATTTGAGTGATTATTGTAACTGTCATAACCTTTAAGATATAAATCCATACAAAATACAGCATGCAGCTACTTAAGTGAGGGAGATTCTGGGCGGAGATATTTGGGCACCTAACTAAGTAGAGCTGCATGCTGTATTTTGTATGGATTTATATCTTAAAGGTTATGACAGTTACAATAATCACTCAAATTATCTGTGGTTTTGTATGAAAATTCCTTAGGGGTCTGCTTCCTAGGTGAAAGTTGGTGGGATCGGGCATATGTCGAGCAATTAATATGCATATAGAAAATAATTTTAATGTCATTTAAAAAGGACTATGGTCATTTTATAGTCCTTTGTTTGTGTAACTGTTCCTACCATATAATAAATTATTTAAGTAAACTATATTTATAGCAGATGTTAAATGAATTAGTTATAAATTGTACTCGGAACTGCGGTCTAATTTATAATTATTATTTTATTTTTATGGGGTGTACCTACATTTATATCACAATTGTGAATCTTTTAAAAAATGAAATACACAGACTTCTCGAGGACCTTTGGATATGATCCATCCATCTTTCTGGCAGATAGTACAGCCGCCGACGAAATAAGCCGTTACCTAAAGAAAAGACATAGAAAATCATCAGCCCTCGTCAGTACAGTGTTGAATATAGGCCTCCCTTCCCGATTTCCACAACTCCCTGTCTGTTGTCACTATGTCCGTGGTGTCTGGCCACTCTTTTTATATCGTCAGACCATCTTGCCTGTGGTCAACATAATACCACTCCAACTTGAAAGATGGCAGATATTACTCGTAGACGAGTGGATAGCCGAAAAGAATAACACAATAGAGAAAATGTTTTCTGTCAACTTCACCATCGTTTGAAAAAATGCAATTGTTATCTTTTACATACGACTCTCTTCTATTTTGACGTTAAAGATTCGTGCAAACAAAAAAAAAACGTTTACGACGCAGAAATGTGTGCGGTTGTCTTCGCTGAACGTTTGTTGCTGGTGGGTAGGTATCTACGTAGATTTTTGCCATAAATACTCTCGGCGGTAGACCGCCAGAATTCGCTTTTGCTATAAAGCAGTATCGTACAGAAATGTGCAGAAAGAACAGTAACAATTTGATTTTAGATTCCAGTGAATATTAACAGTTTTTATTTTCGCATTGATGGTAACTGTATCCTAGTATCTGATTAGGACTGCAATATGTTTTTTGTTTTGGTTCTTTGAACAATTTCGTAAGAAATGTCAAAAATAGTTTGAACATGAATATTAACATAATATGTACGAAATCTGGCGGTTTGTTTTTAAATAAGTCAGCATGAAACCCATATGCAAAGATTTAGGACACATTTGTATATTCTTCTTCATAGTAGCTTCATCAGTATATTCAGATTTTTCTACATCGTGGTAAATGTCGTGATGCCATGAATCGATGGATATGTGGACATTTTTGGCATTCAGTAGGTAACGAGAAATGTTCTTTATATTATAAATGGCGTATTGTTGGAACACACAGTACGTATTTGGTCATTTGTTTTTACTCCTCTTTGTGAAAAATACCAGTGAATATTTTTTTATAGCGTTTTTGACCAATGCGATATTTTTATTGTTGCGGTAACCAGTGGTGGCTTGTGCGAGTGAAGGTCGTGTCGTAAAAAAAATAATGTACACACCCCTGTTGCAATATACGGCGGCGGGTAGTTGTCTATGGGTTTATTACAATTTTGTATAATAAAACCTTGATTCGAGAGATTATTCCGGGGTTTTTATTAAAACTTTTATTGTAGCGATTCTTGACAGCATCAAAATTTGAGTTAACCAGTGAATACTGTGATTTCATGGCCACAGTTCACACATTGCAGCATTTGGAAACAGAAAACTATAAAATGATTCCAACCGCGCGATATGGATCAAATCCAGTTAAAATTCTTACAAAAAAATTAAGAACATTCCAAAATGTTTCCTTAAATAGTCGTTTTGAATAGTGACGCCTTATGATCTCCCTATGTAACCATGAGGAACGACAAAAATACAAAATAATATAGCAGAAATCGTACAAGTACAAAAGGTACGTCGAACTATAATACATATTTTACAAGGACATAAAATTTTAGATAAATTTGGCCGTAGGAAAATTTTTTGCTACCTTAAATTTACATAACATTATTTCAGTTTTACATTCATCACATAAATCTTTTCACTTTGGTAATAAACTCGCGTTTTTTTCCTTTTTTCTCTCACACTCTTCACGCTCCTCTAACATCCATTCCCCGTTTCGGTTTATGGGAATCGTTACAATGTAGTTAGTATATTTTTATACTTTGTAAATATAAATAAAAATTACGGCTGTAAAAAGAGTCGCAAATTTACGTTTTAATACGTCGATTTATTGTTGCGTATTTAAAAACTTTATAGCACAAACAAAACTGATTTGAAATTACGGTAAAGTAGAATGAACTTATTGCAATAGGTCGATATTATGGCCCATTTCTTTAACTTTTTGAGCTAAATAAGTGTGTCTTAAATTTATTTTACATAATTGAAAAAATAACGTCTTATTTCGGTTAGTACACACTTAATTAGCTACAGAATTGACTCCATTGAGGGATGTATATCGACTTAATGCGCTAATGCATCACAACGTATATCTTTTTCAAAAACATTCGCAATCCAGAGATTATGGATCATCTCTCCTCACTTTAGTGTTTTTATCGTTATAAAACACAGTTTTAAAGAGAGCCTTTATGGATTTCAGAAACTCTGTGGATTGCTGGCTGATTGTTAGAAGTGCGTTTGCCTATTCACCTCATTCAATTGGATTTGTTCCCCGAGGCTGACTTTCTCCGCTTCTCAACACAAGCTATTTGCTATCATGCTTGGCTTCTTTAACAAATAAGATGCTAATATGCTTGGGTGCTATTTCAGAAATACATTTCGATGAAAAACAAAATAATGTATTTCCGAAGAGAAATGTCAAATTTTCGATGTAGTTATTTCATTCCCTTGTAGTTACGTGGAGTGGAACTAGTAAAGAGAACGTCGAGTCTACAAGGGTTAAAAATGTCGGAAAAATTCGATGTGCATGCATAAAATTCGTTCTTATCGACATTGTACCATACAAAGAAAATATAAATTTTATGTCTTATATGTGAGGTATGATAATAAATGCATGATATATAAATTTTCCTGCCTTATATCTATATATTATACACTAGATACTTATATAGTCATCTCTTCATCAAAAATCCAACCCCACAAATGCTCCAGGAACACTAATTAGCGCAGGGGCCCATAATATAGAAACTGTAGAATCATTCCAATACTTGGGCTCAGTAGTGACTAAGAATAATGATATGAGTGCTGAGATTAAGAGGAGAATAACAGTGGCAAACAAATGCTATTTTGGACTCCACAAACACCTTAAATCTCGTTTGTTGACAAGGAGCACAAAGTTACTACTATATAAAACATTGCTGCGACCTGTGCTTGTGTATGGTGCCGAGTGCTGGACTTTGAGTAAGAGAGACGAAAACACACTTCTGATCTTTGAAAGGAAAGTGCTGAGAAAAATCTTTGGACCTCTCTACGAAAATGGAATTTGGAGGATAAGGTATAACCATGAGCTGGAAAGTCTGTACAACGAACCCAACATAGTAAAGTACATCAAATCATATCGCCTAAGATGGTTGGGACATGTCCAGCGAATGGAGGACAACCGAATGCCAAAGAAGATTCTCAGCACGCGACCAGATGGGAGACGAAATGTGGGGAGACCTAAGCTGAGATGGATGGATGGCGTGGAGAGGGACCTCAGGGCAATTGGGGTGACAAACTGGAAGGTGCTGGCGATGGACCGAATAGAATGGCGAAGAATTCTGGAGGAGGCCAAGGCTCACAGTGGGCTGTAGCGCCAGTGATGATGATGATGTGAGGTATGATAATAAATGCATGATACTTATATAAATTTTCCTGCCTTATATATCTATGTATTATACACTAGATACTTATATAGTCATCTCTTCATCAGCCTACTCCCGTCCACTCCTGGACGAATGCCTCCTCCATCTGCTTCCACGCCGCTCTGTCCTGGGCTCTTTGGATCCAGTTGGTACCCACGTATTTCACCAGGTCGTCTCTCCATCGTAGTGGTCCTACACCACTGGTAATTACTTATATAGTATGTATATACAAAACATCCCTGTCATGTAATCTTGTAGGCTTTCGCAGCGCGATGTATCCATATCTTCGTTGTCGGATCTTCGGGTTTCCTTATTGCTTTCGGCAGCGATACTACTCTACGATGAAGCCGATGAAGATGACTTCAACGACTTCATACTGAAGATGGGAGTAGTATCGCTGCCGAAAGCTCGATCATTCAACCATTCTACACGCAGTAAGGAAACCCGAAGAACCAACAATGATCATATGGATCCCTGTCGTGTTTTAATAGCTACACACAATTACGTTTTTGAACTAATAAAACTTATTCATAAGCATTTTTCGCCCCAACTACCTTTGGTGCGTTTAAAGACATTTACGACGAGTGGTGAACTTCTTTACTGAACTTTATGAGTTATTGTCAAATTGTCCTTATATAGAACGGGGTATCTAATTCCTAAGCCTGCATGCTCTGATTTACACAGCAACATGTGAGTTACGGAGGTCTTATTGAGATTATCACTTTTGTGACGTCATCGAATTGTGACGTAAAAAAGGCGAAACGTTGGTAGTAGCGTTAAATGAGGACACGCTAAAACATATAATGAGTGTATGGCAGTGTACAAACGTCTCTTTAAAGGGAGTACTTTGTACCTCTTTGTAACATTTTAAAGGACTTATGGTACGGTTTAACATGATGGTAAAGTCTGACACAGTGGCGACGTGTCTATTGCTTATTGAAGTGTAAAATTTATGGAAAATAATATAACCGCGCTATATTGACAAGTACTTGTCACCACCAACATTATATTGAATATCGCAGGGGATGAGACTGTACCAAGTACTATACTACAACAGTATAGATATCTATAATACAATATGGGTGGCCTTATTTTATTCCTAGTTAATTTTACGATTATAGTATTGATCTATGATAACTTTGATGGCATCTGCAATACGCTATACCCTATTTCATTTGTAACTGCGTAGTTAAATTAACTGTTTCTTTGATTTATAAAATTACGTCAGGATTATATTTTTGAATACGTATACTGTCATAAAAAAACTGGAATTTACGACTGAACCAATAAGTATAATTAACAATATTAAGGTAAAACGAAAGACTAAATTTTTAGTTTAAAATCCATAAAAATTACTTTTAGATTACGCGACTAGTGTTCGAGGATTTGCACCCTCATCATCAATTCGCAATGGCCTGATGATGAGTGTGCAAATCCTCGAACATTAGTTGCGTAATCTAAAGTCCTTTTTGTGGATTTTAAACTAAATATTTAGTCTTTCATTTTACCTTAAAAATGAACATCCACCATGTACTGACGGTAAAAAACGCCGAGATTAACAATATTATATACAATTACGAAACCAATGAAGGTTTACGTTTTTGTGTGCATGTATAAAAATTGGTCATGTTGAAAATGCCGTTGGACGTTTCATTCGGAAAACAACGAACAATATATAAAACGTACAGCGACTGGATGATCTGGAATGGAAATAATGTCGTGGTCAGTTGTTAGGTACTCGAAGGTAATCTGTTCGACGAGGTGTGATATACTAGAACAAACCACCACTGGATATCATTGCATTAGAGAACATCAGCGGTTTATTTTGATCGGGTCTAATATATTTGTATGAAATTTTGAAAAATTACTGCATAAATTTAGTATCATTTGGTTGAAATTCTACTACGATATCACTGCGTATACATCGAGCAGAAAATTACAAAGGCTAGATGGGAAATTCTGTTATCGTTTTCGTACTCTTTTTACAGCAAGCCTTTTTACTACGACTCTTCTCCACACCATATCCCATTTATTAGGGGTCGGGGGCTCGGATCCTCTCTCTCCATTCGCCCCAATCGAGGCAGTCTCATGGAGTAGGCTCCAGGTGTTCCATGTCCTTTCTGATGGTCTCCTCAAGGGACTTCTTCGGACTTCCTTCCACTGACCAGTCCGTTACCCTCCTCAGAGCGCAATCCTTGTCTCTTCTCTACAAGTCTTCATTTTACTACCACGATTGTCAAAAATCGTGCATTACATATTGTAGTATACAGTTTGTATTATAGAGTTAATATGTTATGGAATCTTCTGAAACTAGTATTGATAATATCTCAGTGGAGATATCACATAGATTGTTATTAAGCAATTAAAATTTTATCAGTCCTCAATAAGCTTGTATAGTCAATCACGTAAGTAATTACAAGTACGTATGTATGTACTAATTACGTCCTTAATTAATCCTGCTCCCTAATAGAACTATAATGCAATTAATCCTATATTGCCATGAGGTACGTTAAAGGGCGCATAGTACTTACGTAATTAAAAAAAATAGATTGGTACCTACCTAGTCCACTTAAATAATGTCAATACGACAATTATTTCGTAATTAATATATGAGAAAGAGTAGTTAATAAATTATAAGGTATTACTTTTACGTAGACTCTCATACAACTAATCAAGTAAAGAGTGTAATTATTACTTACATGAAATTATTTAAGTAGTCGTGTCGTATGTCGCAGTCATAAGTTTAGAAAGATTAGATGTTTTTAGTAATGTTATCTCAATGAATCTCCCTCGACGTCCATCAAGAAGGAGACCAAATAATACCTGGATGAGAAATGGCCGAGATGAGGATGATATATAACGAACAGAAGGGTGTACAACCTTAGGACGAGAAGAGTCGACCCAAATAGCATTCAGCGGCAATAAGTTGGGATAGTGTCAGGAAGAAGAAGCTAATGTTTTTAGTAACGTTATAAAACTGCAATAATACTGTGTCATACATATAGAGAATTGAGTATTGTGGCCGGAAATATTTTTTTCTCACCGTTGCGTTTGTGTGATTGGGAAGAGAAGACACAAACTTGTCGCATAATACTACTGAGTGGTCACACAATTATTATTACTATGTAAAAGTACAAACCTGTCGCATAATGTTACTGACTAAAGACACAAACTTGTCGCGTAATATTACTGAGTGGTCGCAGATCCAGAGAGTCCAGGATAGAGCGGTGGAAGCAGATGGAGGAGCCCTTCGTCCAGGAGTGGACGGGAGTAGGTTGGAGAAGAAGGTCGCATAATTATTAATCACGAGTTAAAGTACAAGGTTGTCGCACAAAAAATTATCGAGTACCTAAAAGAACAAACTTGTCGCCCAATAATTATTACTACCGGATACAAAATTTTCATTATTTACAGGAGATTAAGGCTGGCCACAAACGTCCCGAAGTTCAGTTCCGGAATCGACCGTTTTGCAAAAAGGTTGCGACCAAAACCTCTTTCTGAATTTAAAATCGGGGTGACGCTGAATTCAGAGAGAGGTTTTGATCGGAACTTTTTTGCAAAACGGTCGATTCCGGAACTGAACTTCGGGACGTGTGTGGCCAGGCTAAGATAATTTGTTAAGAGTCACCAATGTATAGTTACCAAGTAATGTAACAATAATAACGTCTATCTGTCAATGTTGTCTCATTTTCATTCAGAAAGCGACCGCATTTAATGAATAATTAATTAGCAATATCATAGTTTTGTTTACGTAATTTAACCTTTACAAGTAAATTAGTCGAACTTCTGGTCAAAATTTTTGTAAATTACTAACATTAATAAATGTAATTATTATTTTAAATCATCCCTATTTTGAAACATGTTATTTCAGTCTGGACAATATACAACATACATGCGATGTTTTACCTTAATGCGTTTGTTGTATTATCGTATTAAGGGAGTAGGTGTCGCCAAAAGGGTTTTTTTCTGAAAAAATATGTGACAAGCTCACTAAATTTCCATTGTTGAAAAGTAGGAAGGTACATTTAACATTTACTCTGGTGCATTACCGTTACAGATCTTTCATATCTTGTAAAAAATCCTGAAAAAAATTGTTTGAAAATACCTCTAAAAAAATTGAAAGAAAATAACCCCTATCTCAAAAGTTACACAATAATAAAATATTTTTCGTTGTGACAATATTATGCAATAAAATCTACAGAATTACCTTCTTCTCACTCTAATTTTAGGTCGTATGACCTGTTTAATGTTTATGACCTAGTATGAAGAGGAAGGTCCAGCTGTCCTTCCATCTCTTCAGTGGCCTTCCGTGTTGTCTTCTTCTGATAGGACTTTCTGTCTGGTATCGGCGATTCCGTAGACATGGTCGCTCCAGAATTAATGTCAAACTTTTTAGAATAAAGAGAACATTTCTCGAAAACACGAAAAAAACCCTATTCCCAAAATTTTATCGTGCGATTTTGTACGTTATAGATAGACACGTGAATAGTTTTCGGGATACTCGTTCCCTTGATAATACGGACTAATTATAATATATGATAAAGTTAGGTATATTATTTTAATGTATTTATCATTATTTAACTGAATTAAACTGTAATTAATCAAGCGAATGTTTCCCATACTATGTTATTATTAAATTATAATTGTATGCCGCGTGCATAATTAATTATACCAACTACAAAATATTGCTTCTCGTCGTAAGTTATTCAGTGGGCGGGTATTTAGTTACCCAGCCTAAATTATCTACTTCTTCTTCTTCTATTTTCTCTGTATAATTAGATCTTTTACTTTTTTGAATTTAAAACACTATAAAGTTATATATTGAGATAGCTTTTGGATGACTTTCAGAACTCTTTAACGCATTTTATCAGAGGGAAACTGCGAAAAGTGTATTGTTGTAGAAAATTTCGATAAATACGTATACATGTACTTAATAATGGAACATTATTGTATTGGCGACATTGGGGTTAACTGGAAAAAATCGCAGTTCTGCGATAAGTTCGCCCTAGTGAACAAGGTTTTATAATCTGTACTATGTCCATTTTGTATATTTATATGTGTTTGTTGTTTACTTTAAGTTTAAATAAATAAATAAATAAAAAATAAAAGAGTAGCCGGCCTCCAGTGGACGTAGAAGCAATAGACAGAGAGTTATGGAAGTCGGGAAGAGAGGCCATATCCAACGTTAGATTAGCAAGGGTGCATGGTGCATCACCCAAAAATATATTTTATAATGTGTATTGAAATGAAAGATAATTAAAGTGAAAGATAGGTTTGAGCAAATTAGTAAAAACCTCCCTTCGCGATAATCGCCAGGAAATAATATTTCTCGTAGTGATAGTATGCAATGTACTGTACCATTAAACTTCATAATACATCCAAATTATCCCCAGAAAAGGTGAAAAATCTTATTTTGAATCTGATTTTGAGCAACCAGTACAATCCGTATTCCTTGGAAATTTATTGGGGATACTCCACCTCCTCTTAAAGTATTTTCAATCACCTAACACTACCCGAACACATATAATATTTTGTTACTGCTTAGAAACTAGATCAGAAATTCTCAAACACAGCTGTAAGGGTACCAATAATATTACTCTAACCCTCCTGTCATTTCACAATATTTTCAGCAGACTATAGGTGTAATATTCAGATTGTATCATTCTATATAACAATTTGTTTTTACCTACGTTTTCCAGAAAAATAAAAATTTATACCTTCCCTCTTATCTCACGAAAGCTTCGCAGCTTTAACGAAAAATAATCTCTAATTCATATCATTTTCGGCAAAGTCAAACTGAAATCCATTTCAGATGTTTTTGAGGGTTCCAACCATCGAGAGAACTTAGGTGATTTTATACATATATTTTGGAAAAAGTCCTATATAAATTATTGTTATATCTTGAGTTTTCTTCCATCATTCGAAATACTATATGCTCCTTGGTTGAAAATCGCTAGAAAGGAAGATAGTAGAAAGCCCAGATGCAGGCAAACCGCCGGTCTTTAGAAGAAGCTCGGAAGAAATTTGCCCAAAATTGCAATAGAGCCAGTATAGTGTACACTGTGCTGCATTTAATAGGCTCGTCCCCTCTTCGTTGGTCTCGATCCCTATTATCGTCCTTCTAAGACTAGCAACCCATTAGAATTTTTGTCTTATATCTTCTTCTTCTCAATCGGTCCCTCTTGATGCGGATCTTGACCTTCACACCCACACAATACATCTTTCAACAGTCTGACTCTCCCTGGTCTTTGCAAACCTTCACCTAGTCGGACCATTTTATGGCTACGTACATATTTACATTGTCAATTAGTTGTTTCCACAATAATTATTCATCTGTTGAGTGCTGCATAGGGCATTATAGTAAAACACATGCAATATCCTTTGTAACTTGTGGACATTACTGCTGTTGTGCAAAAAGCTCTAAACGCGTTCCTTTACGCGGCGCTTTTGCCTCTCTATAGTTATCGTGTAATCTAAGGGTAGGTCTATTTGTATTCATCCCCATACCCTCCATTTTATTTTAATGTCTCATATCTTCAGTGCGCGTATTTTCCACCTTTTTTTCTACTATTTGCTTCATCTTTTCTGTTCTCCAATATTGACATTCCATTTTGTTATCTTCTGTCAATATATTTTTTTTACTTAGGTAAAAGGTCAATACCTTTTTTTCTGTGTCACATATTTACTCCGTCACAATGTGTATTTATTTTATTTTCTTTATTTTTTCCTTCATCTGTAGGTAAATTGAAAATAATATTCTTAAACAAGCCTACATCTAATAAGTCCAAAGATCTTCTCTACAAGAGTCTTTCTCTAAACTCTGTGATTATCGATAACTTTGTGTTATGTAAGAATGGTTTATGCTTTCTTTGACATATAAATAATGTTGCACACCTAGAAACCCCCTGGATATATTAAGAAAGTTCTGATATTATTTTTTAAACATTTTAGGAGGTAATCTTCCATTTATAAGAAAAATGATAAGCTTACGAATTTAATATTTTTCAGAGAATTTTGTCATCTTTTGAACAAATGTATCCAAAGTATTCGCTCTACCTGTTTTTATAAATTAACCATAAAACTAACTAAGTGAATAATCCATACATTTTCGAACGATTTGTGGAATTACCTGTTTTGTGGAATGATTTGTGGAATTACCTGTCGTTCTAAGGGTTCTAATAAATTTAAAACGTACGGGTGATTTTAGAAGGAGGTAATAAGACTTTTGACATTCTTAGTCTTTGAATTCCTTTGTCATAGTGCCGATGACGGGTAGGAAAGTGTTCTTCACAAATCTAACGCTATATTCTTCTCTATTACTGGGAAACCATTGTTAGTTCCTGTATGTCTTGAGATATCTTAAAGGATTCAGGTTTCTGGCTTAAGGGTTTCCTTTTTCATTACATGTTATATAAATGAATGTTTCTTGTTTATTATTATTCTATTGTTAATTGTTATTATAATGCTCAACGTTTGTTACGTCCTACAAACAAAAAGTAAGTTAGTTTTAAAGCAAGCGGTAGGCAAACTATCGTATATGTATTCTATTTGAAATCATTACCTACAGTTGTGTTATTTAATACGGCTGATAGTATAATTGTGGTCAGTATAAAACCCAAGAGAAAGGAATTTGGAAAAGCGTTTAACCCACTTAATATTCTCGTTAAACTTTATTTTCCCTACTCAAGTGGATATTGACCAAAGCAAATTGTTATTTACTAAAAGTTTTCCTATCACCATTAAGTATTTTCTGTTTCATTATTTCCTTCAAGGGTCGGGGTACGATGAACTTACGTACAGGCAGGATACTATACACTTACTAATAAACGTTTAGGCTCGCTATAATAATAGCATCCTTAGGGCGAATCTGACCGAATCGAACATAACGACCCGAAATTTCATTCTAGGAAGAAAATGTGAAAATAGGTAAAAGTAAACGGATCAAAACAGTGATATTGCTGTCTTTAGACTAGTTTCAATTATATTATCTTATAGACTCATGCTTTGTTCATGAACTTTTGGTTAGGTGGTGCAATTATTGTGAATGTGTTTGAATTCGTCGATAGTTTCAGATATATTGTGAATTACTTTTATGGCGTCTAGAAAATCCTTCAGTTCTTTTGAAATGTGTTAGTCAACATTTGGGTGATCTTTTTCTATTGGGATATATTCATCACTTACATTACGTTTGTTTTCATTTCCATTCACTTACGTGATTGTATGTTTTTTTAAAGGTTAAATATTTTCGTACGCGACACGCATCGGCTCGTTTGCGGTTCACACTAAAGTGACTAAAGGGAAGGTACCCTTTACGTACTACATTTAACCCGAAATATGAGATTCCCAACCGCACATACCCAAACAGCCTTAATATTAACAGAACATGTTGGTAGTATTATTATTGTACCGTACTAGGAGTACACTGTGTACTTTGAATTAGTCGTCTCCGGGTTTTGGTTACAACTTTTATCGGTCGAAATGTCGGTAATAAAGGTTTAATGAAACCATTGTCCGCGCGATGATACGGTACCTGTATTTGACACGCGGCAATAAACGGACGCCATTATGGAAAATATCAACACTTTAACGACATAATGATGGGCTCTTGTAATCCGATGCAGGATTAATGCAATTTACATGGGCAACCACTACAGTAGGTAATAATATGTATCTGTGAATTAAATTGCTACCTACAATACCATTACACTTGTGCAATTTTAATAATTCATTTGAGACACTTTAGCAATTAGCACCAATATACCTACCAGATATGAACGCGATACGATCTTGTACTTCTGTAATAACACAATTTACTCTTTGTCAATGTGTTTCTGTATTACTCAGAAAGTTATTTTATAACTCTTAACACAATTAACATTCCTCGAGAAACTGAAACTACTTCTCCATAAACCACGACATCCATTTGAATTTAAGAAAGATCTTACATTTACATATTTTTTATTTAACTGGAACAATTTCTTCAAATGCGTTCCATTATTACGGAACTATTTATATCACTCGCCAGTGTGATATTGGAAAATGATTTTCTGGGTCGAAAGTGCCATAAAGATAATCATTTTTGCTCTGATTAATTTCAGAATAGACGTAACGTTGGTGGACCCAAGATCCGAGTTCAAATAATAATGAAGTGGGGCTGGCATTGGGGATTTTCGATTCTGACTGTTGAAGGAAGTCAGGATAAAAAACCAGCCGAAGATCGATTGATGGAGACGATGATTGTGTAACTGAATACGACTATTTGTTTGGAAATTATTATTTCCTTCCAAATTTTTCGTTTTAGTAATTATTTTTGTCGCATGGAGGAATCCGATTAAAAGTTACATTTCTTGCGTCGCTTTAGTTTCCTGAATAAATTTAATAATTCTTCGTGGAATTTTGAAACATTTCGTTGTGCGCTGCACATTTTTCAGTTCGCTACTTCAAGCTGGAAGTAGGTAGAAGTAAGTAGAAGTAGAAGTATAATAATGCTCGCACTGGGTAACCGGGGGTTAGCCGGATATCCGCGACTGCCGCAACCTTAAAATGTTTAAAATTTTGTAACGAAAATTGTACGCGATGATTTATATTTCCACCCGGGTTCTCTTTCTCCGTTACAAACTTTTGTGTCATATTATTTTCTGTTAGTGTTACACTACATTCAAACGGAGCTTTAGATATAAAATATTATTGTTGGAAAATCGCGCGTCTTGATTCGTACATTTTTTCGTAACAACAATAGTCAGAAGACGCTTTTGAGTTCTAAGCCATTTTAGTTTTGCTTGCCTTTCAACATTTTTCATAAGGGAAAAGCTTATGATTCTGTGACTATTTTAATCAAACTTTTTAATCTATGCAACAATCATTATGCCTTCATTATAGTATTATCCTGTTACACATTTTTATCCTTAGATTGGGATATTCACACTGAATGTACCAATATTCTATGCAGGTTTACAAAGCCGATTTTGCTGTATAGAACAAAACCCTCTACGTCCTCGTAAACATGCTTACGATTTCGGCATAAATGGCTATTTAACAAGTGAGAACCTAGGTTCATTTTACCTTTTAAAATTGCCTGTTTACCTTTCAGAATTATTTCGAACCACAATATCGCTAGCGTTTTATAACCTTTCTGTTAATATTACCTATACCATAATAGCGTACATTTTTTCGAGCGAGTTGTTGTCTAAACGAGGGGTTATTTAGTGCCTGAGCTATAAATTTATTGTCTTTGTGAGGATTATGTTGTGATTTTATGACACACGGAACGGTCTCGTCACCCTATTTCATGAAAATACTAAAATACTCTCGTATCATTTTCTTAGGTTGGAAATTGCTTTTGTGGGTATTTGATCATTTCTTCGATTACATTTATGTGTGAGTTGTTATTTCTTATAGCCCCTTTTCGTCTTTTTTTAGTACAATACACAACCTTTTATACAAAAATCTATTGCCTTCTCTACTGCCGACATTTTTTCTAATGATACTCGTCCCTTTCAGAATACAGCTGGTTTAAAATTGACATCTGAATCTAAGACTAAAGATATGTGCAGTGTGCACTGTGCATAGACATGAGGGAGACCAGTATTCTGAAATAAAAGCTGCAAGCTTCGTGAAAAAAATGGGGGATAAGAACAACAAAGACGATTTTTATGACAAGTGATTCTGAATACTGCGTTCTACAATAATGAGAATATCCATAAGAAAACTTATAGAGAGAGCATCTGAGGAAAGAAATAGTATTAAATTTCTAATCTACTCTTTCTTTCAACATTATTGAACTGATGGAAAAGATTCGAAGATATTAATTTTTACTTAGCAACAATAATGAAATCTGTTTTCATATATTTTTTAAAGGAATAACTAAAACACCTGAAGAGGATAAAAAAGAATTAGGTTTCTGTCTACCTACTCACATTTGAAAAGCTTATATTGGAGTAGTGTGGATGTTATTTCATTCGTAGGCGAATGTAAAGCCTTAAAGCGAGTAGGAAAATAATCCTAAATATATATTAGATTCATTTCCATATTCACGTACAGCCTACACCCTTTCTGACATTTCCTACCGAGCATCGGTTATTTATATTGTATTTTTTTGAAAAGAGCACGGACCCGCAATTCTGTCTCAATGTCCAAACCCGCATAATAATTGTTTTTTTTTGTGCATCGAAGTGCTACGTGGTAGAAAAAATATGTTTCCCCGACACGTTGGGTGTGGTGGACCCTTCTAACAGGGCTGTGAAACCGAGAACACGTATTATATTTTTTATTGCATCGACAAACTCAAACATTGACCAGTGTTTACAATATCATACACCTACCTATTGCTAATTCTGTAAATATTAGAATAAACTATTATTGGCTTAGTCGCGTCCTTGAAAACAGGTCTTTAAATCACAGTATCAAAGATTGTATTCTCCACGTCGCGATACAAACAATCTGTTTGGCCTCTAGTTTTTGTTTGAGTTTGACATTGATTTTAATTTCTTTCGTGTGTAATTGACCATTATCCAGAATGATCTTATCTCCAGATTTGTAAAGCATTTATCCTGTTGCACTTGGCCATAAATTCGTTTAAATGTCCCTTCGAACTTTTTGATGGGACAGTAGTTCCTCACGATTTGATGAAGAATATATTTGTTTTTGCCTGATTTTTATAGTAAGGTTCACTACATTTTAAAAGGAACTGGGCTAATAGTTGGCTTTGATATAAATATCCTAATATTTTTTTATTACAGTTGATGTGTAGCACGAATTTTGAACATTTATTTATTTCGGTGAGTAATTTTTGTCTAATGGTGATATTTTTTGTCTAGGTGCTTATGTTTATCTTCCCTGTCTTTAGATATGCAAAACACGTCATTGTTCCACGTGTCGAAACCCTCACACACACGACACCCTCAGTATTTGGAGGTAAACAGTGTGTTTTATCGTTAGATATTATAGACGCCGAATATAAAATACAAGTACTTTCTACAATATATTATATTACGTACGCCTATTTTTCTAATTTACTCGATGTTGATGTATTAGTGAAGGTATATTTTATAATATGAATCTACCCACATTAATATGCAGTGAAAATACAATTTGTATTTGTACCTAAACGAAATTAGTAACTCACCCTCGGTTTTTTAAAGAGTCCCACTTATTAGTTCGTCTACTTGCCACCGACGATTTGTCGAATATCGAATTATCATACATCGAATCCAATTGTAATTTCGAAGATTTTCCATAGGGTGTACATTTTATATACCCCGTGCTACAATTCCTAACTTCGCACTAAATGTAGGTACCTACTTTGAAATTAAGAATTTCACTGCATAACAAAATATGTACTACCAGAACCATCTAATCACTTGAGTGCACGGTTGGTGCAGTTAGTCGGAATGCGAACTTTCGATCAGGCGATGCCGGGTTCGAATCTCAGTACTGACGATGTATTATGTACTTAACAACACAAGGTTTTAGCTTACTGTGAAGTGTGCAGGAAAGATTTGGGTTTGCGTACCGACACAAAAAAAATACCTAGGCAGTTGCGAAAAATGATTTCTGAAATTACGAAACAGTGAAAATCCTCCCAGTGGTCGGCATTCATCAGGAAGATGGAAGAATTTTAGATATATGTTTATTGTTTATCAAGAAAAAGGTGAAAATCGTACTCTTATCGTATTCGGTATATTTCGCCCGTTACCTACTCAAATTATTTCAGTCGGTAAATATGTTTGCGGTAATTTCGTTAGTAAACAGTGATTTAACCGGTCATGTGACAAGTGTTTGTTTCTCATCAATGATTGTCAATCAAAATGTTTCGATAGCCGCCATGTTGTTATCATTAGTGAGTAATAGCCCCGCCATCATCATTATTTTGACAAGAAGAGTTCAAGATCCTTTACTAACTGCCCCCCCCCCCCCGATTGACGTCAATATTTGAGTAGATACTTACCTACTATACTTTTGTAGGTAGGTAAATTATTGTGTATCCATTTTTATTCAATCGGAGTTTGGTGTATTATGTACGAGTATATATTTGTTCACGATAAGCGCAACCTTACGTCCATACAGAGGCATTGTAGCTATCCTTAAAATGCATGGTTGCAACTTGCAAGGTAGACCCCGGCCCCGGAGTGCTGTGTCCCCATCTTCGTAAAATACCGGGTTTTTTCTAACTCAAATTATTGAGAACTCATTAGGGCTTCTTGTAAAATGTTACGTTTTGGATTCGCTTGTATGTGAGGTTTTTTAGGATTGTGAAATTTTCAAAAGGCCATATCTCCATGTTGACAGTTTTTGGTCGTGCATTCGTCAAACTTTTTTTTCAATTGCTGCTTAAAAATCGCTGGTTACTTTTTTACACGATTCCGTGATTGTATTACGGTATGAATGAATGAGTGAAGTGAACATGACTATTTTTTATTGTAAGTATATTTTGTTGCGTCGAAAAATGTTTTCACCCTATGTTGGGGGCAATGTGTAATTTGTACGGACCGGGAAGGGGTGTTTTTATATGTAAATTTTAATCAGCATAAAAAACAGATAAATGTGTTTCTAAATATCCTAATGTTTTAAGTAGAAAAAGAATCATACGAAATTGTTCCCCAGTATAATTGTTCCCCATCATAGTCTGTCCCCATTTTGGCAGTATGGAAATACCAATAGATTCGCAACCCCTGTTTAGAGATCGAACAAATATAATGAGATGTGAACTGCGCTTTCGACGATGATCGACTTCATCTTCAGGATAAAATATCATAGTAAATAAATAATTTTCCTTTTATCCAACCCATATCCAATTCTTTGAATACTGTCCTGCCCTTTGAGTTTTCATCTAATCGTACAGATTTTTTATTTAGTACCTCAGAGTAACATAGTATAGAGTTGACACGGTTAAGCCCTGCATGAGTAGACTCGTGGTATCTCACTTTAACTGCTACTAAAAATACTCTATGAGAAAGAGACAAACATAAGTTTCACTAGTCGGTTTCAGATCATCCCTTGTTGTAGTGGAAGGGGAATTTCATACTTCAGTCTCTACCACTTTCTATGTGTTATGTGAGTCTCTACCACTTTTCTACCACAAAAAATGTAGGACACTCTGCATACCTGTTGTCCAGTCTACCTTATGTTTGTCCAAGTTCAGTACCTACTTTAGTTGGCGTACTTTTATGTACATATCTGTCTATTTGAGTACCTACTTATATGTTGTGTGCTTCATAAATAGGATATATTGGTATGTTCAATATAACATGGTGCATACGAGTATATAATAAATTATGAATAAAACTATTTAATTCATTTAAAACGTATTAGTTTGATTAGAAATTTAAATTAAATAATAATTTATAGAATTTACGAGGGGTTTAAAATTAAATCAATTAAGTAATTAATGAATTTTAACTTTGGTATATCGCTTTGTAATTAATTAATTGGATTTAAAATCATTGGGTTCATATTAAAAAAAAACACTATATACGTATTTTGTTAATGCATAGGGTAGTTTTTTTTTATATATATTTTTTGTTTTTTTTTTTTATTGTTGATTCTGATCATAATATTATTGTTGGAGTCTGAATGGGGCCTTGTTTTGATAATGTTAGTTGTACCTACTGAGTTGCTTTTTTTTTAAATTGGGAGTTACATGATGTGGAAAGAGAAAATATACCTTTCTATCTTTTCTATACGTTTACCTTCACAGTTTTTCTAATTTGGGGTAACCAGCGACGGGTGCATATTTTGTATTATGTTCGCTGGAAGAGCTCGCAGCACTGCTATAAGCTCGCCAAGGTGAACGAATATTTTAGCATCTATTACTTGTTGTGTTAACAAATCCCCATATTTGTCTGTATTTTGTAAAAGGCTCACGCCGTGTATGAATAAATAAATAAATAAATTTTGTTCACTAAAAGTGTAAATAAATATTTTCCGTAGAAAGCCCTTAGAATGGTATTGAAAACCTACATTTGTTAGACTTTAGAGAACCCAATCCTAACATGCATACTTGTGTAGTAATACATAATATGAAAAGTCACTCACCTATTCATTCACAGGTTGTATTTTTTTATTTCCTCGTCTCTTATACAGGGTGACATCCTTTTGATGTCATCCTACCAATGATACTTGACACACTCTTTCAGTGATTCCCTTTCTCTTTCTCTATATTATATTCGTTCCTCTTTACTCCTCTCACTCTCTCTCCTACACACCCACACTTAGGGAATCCCCTTTTAAGGCTTTGAACGTTTCCGAGTGGGACCCAACACAACCGGTCCTCATCTTTAAGTGTAACTTAGTACTTACCTTACCTACTCTTTTTATACATCACAGCTGGTACTACGTTCTAACACTTTTGATATCATTGTAAGTATATAAAAAATGTGTTTTTAAAATAATTTTCATCTCCACGATTTTGGGTAAAAGGTTGAAAAATTAAATTTTGATTATTTTTGTTATTAGTAATTCAATTGGCTCAACAAAAAAATATGATTCGCTCAGTAAGCTGTACTAACAACTGTCTTCAAACGGCTGATGGTCTTAAGTTCGATTTTCGGTTTTGACTTATTCTGTATTTCGCTTGCCGTGATGTGTAGAGGAACATTTTTACTGAAACTTGTAGATAAAACGTGTAGAAATTTACCTACAATTTCCTGGCACAATAATTACAGATTCAATTTTAATTAATTCATATTTTCCATAAACTACAACACAGTATTTTTAAATTTTGTTCTGTAAATTGATCCACGTAAAGTCATCTTCAAATCCCTTTATGAAACTTCGTAAAAGTCTTGAAATAGTGAAAGAAGGGAGGGCGATTCAATTACCTGAAATTCTAGAGGGAACTGTAATATTTTTTTAACAATCTCGCAGTTATAGTTCAGTGAACTTTCACCGCTGCGCTAGTTGTTGTATTAAGTACCATTACCTAACAATGATGGTTCTATGAAAGGATTTTATTTATAGGGCGCAGGATACAATGCATGTTTCTGGGTAAAGTGAACCAGAAGGGCAAGGGTTCTAAGTGCTCTTCAGAACCTACTCGGTCCCCTATTGCTCTCATTCTAACATCAGGAGTGGTAACTAGTACCGGTGTTGATGTGTTAGTAGTGTCACATGCATCCCTCTACATGACCTATCGTAACCATTTTCTGGTTGAGTCATTGACTTAATATACACACGACTATGTTTGACCGATACACATTCTCTAGTATAGAGTCTATTATATCGGTCAACAATACTTTTGACTTTAATTTAGCATTTCTTGGACATATGTATTATAGTATGTATATTAGCCCCTTTTATCATACAATTTGCATTACAGGGTATTCAAAACATAATTGGTTTGTAGGACTTTCGATCTTATTTATATCGTTCCTATATAGTCCAGTCGTCATAGGTTTCAAATGTTTCAAATGTAAAAATTTTAGCACTTTTTAAAGTACTTCGTTTATATCTTTTAAGTATTAATTCATTTTAAGGTACAGATACAGTCATGGGGTGTAAAGCTAGTTCGCCTCCACGTGGTGCACCCCGGGTAAAGCAGAATGAACTAGCACATTGGCCGCCAGAAAATACTTACCATCGATCCTGGCGAACATCACATCGTACAAAGCGACCAAAATACTAAAGCGAATATCACACGAAGCTTACTATATCAAGAAAACAAAGAATGCGAGAAACTGATAGCGATACCGGCCCATCACAGGGCCCGATGACAAAAGATCTCGGTGCATGCATCCGTATCTGCCAGATAAATATAGAGGGAATAAGTCATGCAAAATGTAAAATACTAGGACGAATACTAACTGAACAAAACATAGACGTAGTCGCTGTTCAAGAAACACATACGGAAAACGAAGATCAGCTCACCCGAAGAGGTACAATACCCGGATACGACATCATTGGTGCCACTTACCACCGAGCATATGGGGTGGCTACATACGTAAGATCTCATATTGAAAATGCTCACTTACAGTCGGTGTCTGACAGTGACAACGTACATAACGTAACCATCAGGCTGGGAGAGAACATCATAAGTAATATCTACAAGCCACCTTCATCTACATGGCCAAAAGATACCTTGCCTACAAATCCCCACCCTGCCATCTATGTGGGTGATTTTAATAGCCACCACACTCAGTGGAAATACAAATCTAACAACGAAGATGGAGAAAGACTGGTCAATTGGGCGGAGGATCACAACATCCACCTTATCTTCGACGCCAAAGACCGCGGATCGTTCCGATCAGCTGCATGGAATCGCGATTACAACCCTGACCTCTGTTTTGTGTCTACCAAGGACAGCAGACCATTAACATGCCATCGAAAAATTCTCTCTGACTTTCCACACAGCCAACACCGTCCGGCAATCATCGAAGTTGGTATTAAAATTCCATTGATATCGTCATACCCAAGACCGAGATGGAACTTCCGGAAAGCAAACTGGCCAGCTTTTTCAAGAGACCTCGACAAGTGCCTCAGATGGATACCACCAAAAAACACTTGCTACGATCGATTTGTCGGTGCAATTATCAGCACCGCAAAGAAGCACATTCCTAGAGGCTACCGGAAGCAGTACGTCCCAGGGTGGAATGAAGAAAGTGAAACCTTATACAACGAATTTATTCAGAGTGGTGAACGGGAGATCGCAGATGAGCTGATTACTAGCCTGGATGCGGCACGTAGACAAAAATGGATTGAAACTGTGGAAAGCCTGGACTTTAAAACATCAAGTCGTAAAGCATGGTCCGTGCTTCGTAAACTTGGAGAGGGAGGAAAGACTGGAAACTCTAGTCAACCAATCTCGCCAAACAAAATAGCCTCACACATAGTGCAAACATCTAGGGCCCCTAACGACAAAACTCACACGAGGAAAGTGAAATCTGACCTCAGGACTTTAAAGAGATCTATCGATCCAGGGAACACCCCCGTAAACCCTTTCTCCAGAGAAGAGACTAGGAAAGCAATAAAGGAAATGAAAACTGGGAAAGCACCCGGATTTGACGGTGTGCATACTGAATTCCTGACTCATTGCAGCGAATATGCTGTCAAATGGATGACACGGTTCTTTTCGGACATCCTTATATCAGGAAATATACCAGATAGGATGAAACGTGCCAAAATAATCGCCTTACTAAAACCTGGTAAACCACCGAAAGAACCTAAAAGCTATCGACCCATTGCTCTCCTTAGTGTAACATTCAAACTCCTTGAGAGGCTTCTGTACAACAGAATCAGCCCATTAATTATGGAGAAGGTACCAGTAGAACAAGCGGGCTTTCGTCCGAATCGCAGTTGTAGCGACCAAGTCCTTGCGCTTACCACGTACATCGAAGCAGGATTCGAGAAAAATATGAAAACGGCTGCGGCATTCATAGATCTCTCAGCAGCGTATGACACAGTCTGGAGACAGGGCCTTATTTACAAACTTGCCCGTACTATACCATCTCAGAAAATAGTGTCACTCATAAACAACATGCTCGTTGGCCGCACCTTTCAGATAGTAATGGGAAACACCAAAAGCGGAGTCAGGAAACTAAATAATGGACTCCCCCAAGGATCAGTTCTGGCCCCTCTTCTCTTTAACTTGTATATCTCAGATATGCCGCATACAGCCTCACGAAAATTCGGCTACGCGGATGATTGGACTCTCGCATGCCAGCATCGCACATTTGAAGCGGGAGAGTCCACTCTATCGTCCGACTTAGATATACTCGGAGAATACTTCAGAAAATGGAGATTACAACCCAACGCAAGTAAAACGGAGGTCACATGTTTCCACCTCAACAATAGGGAGGCTAACAAAACGTTAAATGTAGCCTTTGAAGGGAAATCTCTGAACCACAACATACACCCTAAATATCTAGGAGTAACGCTTGACAGAACGCTCTCCTTCAGGGAACACCTAAGCAAACTCTCCGCAAAAATCAAAACCCGCAATAATATTATCCATAAACTTGCTGGCACGTCCTGGGGATCAACTGCAGAGACGCTGCGCATATCTGCATTGAGCCTCGTCCATTCAGCGGCGGAGTACGCATCACCAGTATGGATAAACAGCGCTCATACCGGCCTTGTGGACGTCCAACTAAATAACACCCTTAGGACTGTCTCTGGAACACTAAGATCCACTCCAACATACTGGCTACCAACTCTGAGTCATATTCCACCTCATGACCTCCGAAGGCAAAACGCACTTGTGAAGGAATATGAGAAGTTGCTGAAAAACCCTGAACTGCCGAGCGGCCCAGATCTTGAATACCTCCTAACTAGCAACAGGCTCATATCAAGAAACCCTCCACTAAGAACGGCTAAAAGTCTATATGACTCTAATTTCAACAGCATGGACGCATGGAAGGCCAGATGGGAGGAAGCCTCAGACCCGGTACATCACTGCCTGCCCTGCATATCAATGAAACCGCCCGGATTCGACCAACCACGCAAACTCTGGTCCGCATTGAACAGGATCCGATCAGGGCATGGCAGATGTGCCGATTTCTTCCACAAGTGTGGCTGGCTGGACTCCCCTGGCTGTGACTGCGGGGCGGAGAGACAGACTATGCACCACATTGTATCCGAATGTAGCCTTAGAGCGTATGCGGGGAGTATCAGGGACTTCTTCACACTGACGGATACAGCGACCGAATATATTTTAAACATTGACATAAACCTTTGACAATCAGATCCACCTGTGCTATTGTTACTATTCTATGTCCTTATTTTAAGATGTGATGTTGAATGCCATACGATAAATAAAATAAATAGTCATATACAACAAAACAAAGATAAAAGTAAAAAATATTATCGAAGCGGACCAATTACATCTGTACACAAACAACAACAACACAAAAAATACAATAAACACCAATAACACATGAATAGCGAAAATGTCTAACCAATATATACAATGTACATGAGAGGATTGGAAGGTAATGGGACTGGGAGGAGGAGAGGAAGGGAAAGGAGAAGGAATTGGATAGGAGAAAAATATACGAATGAACTGTTTAAAGAAGTGATCTGACCGCATTTCGAATGCATCAATTCTGCCTTTGTCTAATTATTCAACTCAAATTCATTTCACTTATGATTCATAATATGTAATTATCCTCAGAGTAAATCTCCAATTAGGTTACCCATCTATGTATATCTATATGATGTATGTATCCGATTCTCTGTATTGTACGCCAAGTATTGACCATGTACCTTCCTACATACATATTGTACTATGGCTATGCTATGATGCAGTGTTGGGCAAGGTCAACAGACCGTACATCCGGTATGTGTGCACTTCCTCAATAAGAAACTCGCGAACATTACTCCTGGTTCTTATGAGAATGGAGAATTATTTCACATTTCAGTTTTAGTTCCATGTTTATATTCCACGATATAACCTAACAATGAAATAACCACTAAAGATATACGAGTATATCCAAACAACACCCATTCTTTTTGAGTTAGCTGGAAAACATCGCGCCGCAGCATTGCCTTCAGTTGGTCCTAGTGAACAATTTTATGTGAATTATTTGATTAAGTATGCATCTATTAATGATTTTTTTATTGTCTTCTGAAATGATGAATAAATAAATAAAATAAATAAAACGTCCTTGACATGTGGAACCACACTGCTGAAAACGAAATGAAATGTTTTCTTACGGATGTTTTGTATCTGAATGTCTGGGTTCGATTCTCTCTGGGGGCGGATAGATGGACTGGATTTGGTGAGTCTTAGTTAAGATAAAATGATCACACTTAACCAGCTGACGATCAGTCATCAGCCTGATAAAATGCCCTTTCTTTGTAGTATACCTATCTGTTAAGATATTATAATTTTAGTCCTATCTCTGAATCCTACTATTTTCTATGTGGGTCTTGTTTTGCTTTATTTGGGATCTGAATATTTGTATTTCTCCCGTTTCTATAATTTTAATAACACAATTATTATATTAATTATTGAATACATTGCGAGTCATACTGTTGGTCTTTTGTACTTCAGTTGGGGTAAATTAATACCTATTATTTTAACAGTGTCGGCTATTTGGTAATTCAAAACATTCACTCCACCTTGGATAAAACAGAGAAATGTTGATATTATTATTCGGAGATGATGAAAGGTATAGTCTAATAAAATTAAACAAATCGTATTTGATTATAAATTAGTACGGTATTGTACTATGTAGATACTGGTATGGAGAAATGTATGTATAATTACTATTATTGTTTTATACCCTGATATTATTTGTGTTTGTCGGAAAACCTCCATTTTCCGTCTAAATTCCATACGATACTTCCACCCCGTGTACTGTGTTGTGAACTTCGGGTTGTATCACAATAAATACAACGAAATTTATTGCAAAAAAAAGCTTGGTGCGTTCTTGGTTTTTACTATGTCCATTGTTTATGTGGACATTAGTAATCGCTAAAGATTTCCATGTTTTTGTGATTGTATTTATTGCATTGTGATAATTTGTATTGTGATTGTTGTAATGTGATCTTTCATTGTAATTGCAGTAAGTCTCGAAATGGCCTACAGCTGACGTAAACTCACTGATTTTTTTTATTAGAATAAAATAAAATAAAAAAAGCTTTAGGTACATTATACTTTAGATTTTTCGGGTACATCGTGCATTTATACCGAACAAGTCATCAGCTTGAAAGCCTCAGTGGTGCAATTTTCTTCAGATATGTAAAAAAGTGTTTGTGTAGCGTGGATTACTATCTCGTGCAGCGTGAAGAGGTGTGTTTGAGCAAGCAGGAAGAACACCAGACTGCCCAATTTCTACACACACTCCTTGCTTCTATAACATTAATACAATTTGTCATAGAGGTTATCCAATAAATTTTACTCAAAACGTGTCCTTCCTTGAGTCTTCCGTCTGATCAACATGGTAAGTCCATTTCAGAAAAATTCGCAAGTGTTTTTTTACACTTATTTTTGGAATATGAACCTGTTACAGCCATTCATTGGAGTATCTATGGTACCTACACTGAATCTATTTCATTATTTTACAAAACATGTTTATGGAGATATTTTTCTGAAAAATACCCCCCAACAGTTGTCTTCGACCTCCATCCATCCATCATTATAAAAAAAAAACATTTCTTGCAATGTGAGATAACCTAGGTTGTGCATGTATGCATGTGTATAAAAAAGTTCTTTCAAATTCAAATATTCCTCTTTTTCTATACATTGCTGAAAAGTTTACAATTGAATTATAAGTATATGAATTTATATGAAGTGTCCCAAGTGGCGACACCCAAATCCCTGCTTTATTCACCCCGTACGAACCCAAATTTGTGCGTCGTGTGTAATGAATTTCAAAAGCAGAATTTCGACCATTTTGTATTATTGTGTAAAGGCGACGCGCACGGTACAATAATTTCACACAATCGTTCATCCGTTGGTCCATACAATCACGTTTCCTAAAATATGATAACATCGAGAGTAACTCAACTTCAACACTGCATTGTAATTAAATCAAAGATTATACAATACTAAATTGTTTGTTATCAAAATGAAATAAAACTGATTGAAACTGTTTGGTTAAGGGTCACCAACAAAGGGGGCAGTAGTTTCGCCGAAACGTCGAAAAAAAAATCACCGTCTACTCTAGGTACGAAAATAGTACAATACATCATGGACTATCGTGAAAACCTTCAACAACTATTAATTGCGAAGTGCCGGGTTCGCATCTCAGTGCTGATGATGTATTCTGCACTTCACGAGACAAGCTTTTACTTTACTGTGTAGTGTGCACGAAAGTCTTTAGACTTGTGTACTTTCCTGCACACTTTACAATCGGCTAAAAGCTTGTGTTATGAAGTAAAAACGGTACGTACGTCATGGACTATCGTGAAAACTTTCAACAACATTTATTGCGAAGTGCTGGGTTCGCATCTCAGTGCTGACGATGTATTGTGCACCTCACGACACAAGCTTGTGTGAAGTATGTAGGAAAGTCTTTGGATGATTTACACTTAGCTAAAAGCTTGTATCGTAATGTGCAGACGAGATTCACCTCCAGCGGCAAGTCCGCGCTCCAACCAACTCTTATTATGATCCACTCGCTCGCAGCGCCCTCTGTGATTAGCTTCACGTTTAAGACCGCATAATAAAAAAATATGGTACTTTTATTTCAGAAAATAGCGTACAAAATAATATAAAATCCTTATCGTACAATTTGGTTGGGTTGTTACGCCTGTAATGTGAATATTGTCTTATCGCACATACAATCATCTTCATAGCATTGCACTCAAGCATTTGTACAATACATCTGTTTATGTAAACGTGTCAGATAGTACGCCCCTTGTTTTGTATAACAAAGGTATTGTGATGTGATGACATACCTACACCTAACTTACATATATCTAGGTATATTTGTGTATTATATTCTATGAATGTGTTCAAAACACACATTCAGTTCTCTCAAGCAGGAAGGCCAAAGTGTAGTGGTAGGGTATTCCATTTATGAATCTGTTTCTATTCTATTCGAACCCCTCACCCAACGTTGTAGGATAGGCAGACTTTCCTATAGGCAGACTTTACTATAGGCCGGATTTTAGACCAATTTTCGGACACTTCTTGCAGAAGTTTTCTTGCAGGTGGAAACCCGGCCTAATACACACTTCTTACTTCCGTGACATTCGTGTAATTCGTCGTATACACTCTACGATTCCCTTTATTCAAAACGCCTCCTTTCTTAAAGTAACTGGACGACCGCGCTTCCTTCCCCTTCTTTCTCCCAGGTATAATGCTTTGTTATCATTTCATCGTTGAAGAAGAATGTTTGGAAAAATGTTGAGAGATAGGATAAGAAAAGAAGTGATCAGAGAGTTGAGTGAGTGTAGAACGGACGTTGTTACTAGTGTTGTAAAGTGAACAAGTTGAGATGGTTGAAACATGTAGAAAGGATGAGCTCGTGACAGTCGATAACAAAAAAGTCCGATTTGTGTTTTTACTTATTGAATATGGACAGCTGGAAGAAATCACGAATAGCCCGCTCCAGTAAACAATTATTTACGTCATATTTTGAACATATAGAGAGGATGAGTGATGAAAGGATGACAGAAAATATACCTTGGTACTTAATGGTGTGCGACCAGTAAAATAAGAAGAAGCTTGTAGCAAAGCGTGGAAAAGAAACAAAAATCTTTTTTTTTATTTGTATTTAAAAAGGATGATCTGGTTGATTAGTAGCTAAACGCCCCTGAATGTAAACATGATTCTATTTTTAAATTGTTTTAATGTAGAATTAATTTGTTAGGTTGGATTGGGATATGATAATGCAGGTAGTTGAGGGTAGAGGGGAGGGGTTTAGGA
The DNA here is from genome assembly GCA_963576895.1 of Ceraclea dissimilis. Lineage (NCBI taxonomy): Eukaryota > Metazoa > Arthropoda > Insecta > Trichoptera > Leptoceridae > Ceraclea > Ceraclea dissimilis. The sequence continues at coordinate 17,915,417 of OY756361.1, forward strand.
ATTTAAAACGAATTCGTATAAAGCGTTTTGATTAAAATCATGTTCTATATAAACCTAGGTGTTTGCTGTGTAGATATGAAACTAAATCCTTTAATATAACAGGCGATTAGAACGCAAACTCTTCAACTTTTTCGAGTCGGAGTCCCTTAATATTACAGAAATAAGCAATAAAATTACAGCATAAATACCTTTTAAAAAACACGTTATACAATATACATATACCTACTAAGAGCCTACTAGTTACTACTAAAAATATTGTTTAATTAACCTTATGTGATTTTAATATATAGTCAATATTATATTTTTAAAAATTACTCATACGTATTATCATACCCGCCATTTGGTATAATGTTTTATATCCAATAAAGATTTTATTTATTTATCATATTTTCAGAAACAAATTAAAATTAAATTAAAAAATATATATAAATAAAGAACACAAAGCGAACATAAATACAGTCTGTCAATAAAGAGGTTGTTTTCCATCAGTTCGCTTCATGTAATTTTTTGCCAACACATGTAGAATTTGAGCATAAATGCCATTGTTGCCAGCAAACAAAATCGTAGTTCCAACTTAATCCTAGAACTTTCTTGACATACCCTAACGTTAATATATTAATCAATTGAGAGAATGATTGATAACAGGATGACCAAAAGGATACATAAGTGAAAGAACAGTTGTGAGGAAGAGCAGCCGTCCTAGGCTGACCTGAACCGATTATGTAAAGCATGTTATGACAAATGGCATGACTTTGACGAAAAAGAAGTATATGTACCCAAGGATAGGGCAATCCTGCACCACAAGGGACGCGATGTGAAAGATAAGTTAGAGAGATAGAAATTTATTACAAAGAAACAAAAAAGCCAGTGACGTCACAAAAATGATTTGAGGGCTATGACCCACAACTTGAGAGTTACATAAAATGTTTTGAAACGTTGATGTATTTTACTGTAGATGGGTATTGTATTAGTATTTTGAATATTGCGTAGTGAAGCATACTTCTTGATAAAGCTCTATGAACTAGGAATCGAAATGGATTTACCCCGAATTAAAGTCGAATAGGTATACCATTATATTATTGTTTGTTATAATGTTGTGTTTAGTTAATAATATCTACACTCGTACTCACTGTTAATAACATCTGTAATCATGCACCCCGCTTTACGAACACAATCTAAATATTTTGTATGTAAATCTGAATAAATGGAATAATAAAGTTTTTTATTAGTGAGCAAATAGTAAGTAAATATGATATGTTCAGTTGCGTTGAAGAATTAAGAGTAAATTTACAATAGAGACATTAGTACTTTTATACATACTTGTACTTATGCTATTTTTCTTAGTGTGCAAGGTATTTGAGAAACCCAGAGACCGAGTCGGAAAATTAACGTTTTTGATAATATTATAATAATGGTTGGTTGGCAGACATTGCTTACGGTAATAAACTCGCCATTTGGAATTATGTATATTATATCTAATAAATATTTTATTTAGGAAGATTTTTCAGGCTTGATAGTGTTGTTGAAGTTGAAGTACTTCCGACGTTTCGGCAAACCTAATGTCGCCTTAGTCACGGACTTACCTACATATATTTTTGTCTAATAATGAAGATATATATTAATCTGTATTCTATAATTCTATGCCTCGTTACTTGTAGAGATAATATTTGGCACAAATACCTAGTTTTATAAAACATGCATTAAGAAAATTTGTTCAGATGTGCCATTAAAGTCATTGAGAAAAACCTTTAAATCCGTTTCCTACGACACATATGCTATTATATGTAATTAGTGCCATTACAAAGTAAATCAGACTGAGAGACTGAGGCAAAATAGCGTAATTCAAAATGTGGTATAGTAGAAGTATGCCTGTAGTATGCACGTACTATTGGATACACTCTGCTACAGAAGGATTATAAACGTAATTCGATTGGAAATCCGAATGATTATTGAATATTTCAAATTGAAAGGTTAATTGGAAAGATAGCCCCGATATTTGGAGCTTCGATAAACAATGTTCCTATTGGTGTTTATTTTTTATATACACGGAATATATTATACCTACTATAACTTCACCTTTTAAGGTTCGAAGGAGTTCAGTAGACACCACCACATTGAGCGGTTTGTGTAGCTCTTGATACGTTGATTTTCTTAGTTTTCTTTTCTGAATTTCAAATTAAGAATATTTTCAAAAATTTTAGATTCCGAGATATAAGTCTGTTTTTAAAAACTTTCAAACCCATTTTTAATCTACTTAAGGTTGGAATTTCTAAAAATCCCTTCCAAGTGTGAATGATTTTGATATGCAACTTTTACATTGCTTAAATTTCAACATCCTGGGATAAGCGGTTTGGGCTGTGCCTGAGCGCGAATCCGTCACCTGTGAGGACACTTTAATTTATACATACAGCTAAGAAAATTGTATCTTTTTATTCTAACTCACGTCTGTCTCATTGCCTATTATTATTCAAACAACTGGGTACATAAATTAAGAAAAATTGATAATTCAAGTTTATCGCAATCAGCTAATTCAATCCGAAATTTATAGTAATCAATCCGTTGAATAATCTTAATTTCTCTATTCTCGTACACCCAACTATGTATTGGCACTTTACAATTGATTTATGTATTGAGATCTTTTGACAGTACAGATTGTTTCTGTGTCGGCGCTATAAATCTCTCGATGATGGCGTCATCTTAATGATAATTATGCAAGGCGTAATCAAATAACACAATAAATTCATTACCTCACAAGATAATACATACATTGTATGATGTATACTTAATAATAATATGATATCAGTTATAATAATTTACATATAAAATTAATAGGTACCACTATGCAAGCATTATTCCACGTTTTTAATTTAGCTTTACTCGGCTTTTTTGTTGTTTCCAAATCTTGGAATCGAATATTAACTCATTTCCAGAGTAACTCAAGCTCTGAAACTTTCACCAATTGTGTAAACTAGATAACATTCTTCTTCTTCATCGGCCTTGTTCCCTTTACTGCTGGATATAGGCCTCTTCCAAGAGTTTCTTCTTCTTCCTGTCGCTCACCTTTCGCATCCACTGTGTACCCGCTATCGAGGTCACGTCGTCCGCCGATCTCTTCTGGGGCCTTCCGACACCACTTCTGTTTTCCTACGGTCTCCACTTCATTAGTCTGGGTGTCAACCTATTGTTATCTTGTCTTGCTATTTGCCCTGCCCATTGCCATTTCAGTCTAGATAACAATACGATTCTGTATTTGATCAGTCTTCTCCAGAGACAAGCAAAAGTTAAGCGTTTGAAGAGATCCAAGGGTATGAAAGAGCGTTGGAGAAGAAATTCTGAAATAATATGCTTTTACTCAGCTCAGGGTTACAGAGATTATAAATAAAAATCTCGTCACATTTTTTAAATTACTTATTTTATTGCGCACCTAATCGTCTACTAATAATAATAAAATCCAAATTTTAGTTTCCAATTATGCTATTGTTAACGATTGTGGTGCAGAAAAATAAAGCGGATTTCGTGTGTGCAAAACTGAAATACACTCAAGAATTCTTCTAAATCTAGGAGTCTTCAATATTAATGTAGAAGAAATCTTGCAAGAGAATCTTTCCACATATTACTTCTATCAAAAAATCTACGAGATTGTAACGTTTGAATGTAAATTTAGATTTATTATCAGTGAGATAGTATCTGTATCATCAGGGGTGAAGCTCTTTTTGTTAGGAAATTACCCTCTTCGTGAACCCATGTTATGTCCTCGAATAAGATTTATATATTATTTGTTGGGCGTCGTGACTCGTGAGAAATGTTCACATTTTTTTATTTGTAGGTAATCTTGAGTTCGGGTCAATCGTTGGGAGACAATTTTCTGGAAAGCAAAACGACCATACAATTACAGAACCTATTACCTATTTAGAAGATGGTATCTTTTCCACAAAAGGTGTTTTTTTATAAGGAGATTTGATAATAGAGTAGGTGTAATAATATACAGCTTTTTATGTCTAAGTTCCGTTTTTAATAAACTTTACGTCGAGTCGAACTAATGGAACGACGAAATGCGGAAAATTTCCGCAAAAAGATAAAGGTAGTACCTACGTCCTACATAGTGCAGAAGCTTGACTTTCTGTGTTCCTATGAGGAACATTAAAGGGTGAAATTTGTTTGTTATGTTCTTACAGTCATCAGCCGCATTCCTTTCGGGGCAGGCAGAGAGAATAGATCGCCAGACTTTCCTATCCTTACACACACTCCTTGCTTCCGTAACAATCATGCAATTCGTCATACACACTCTACGATTCTACGACGATCTGGCCGACCTGATCAGGCCACATGGTTCTTGGACGGTCGTGCTTTCTTACACCTTCTCTTTCTCCCAGGTATATTTTCTTTGTTATCCATCGTTCATCATTCATCGTCTCCATGTCCCAACCATCTCAGATTGTTCACTTTCATTCTTGTCACAACATCCGTTTTACATTTACTACACACCTAAAATTGACCATACATTTAGTTTAATCTGTGTACACAGTAATCGGGCATTGATTTGATTCTTTATATTGTATTAGTTTATTTTCTGTCTAAATTCATGGTCAGTGTTTGTCCGCGTGCGTTGTGAAATAAATAAATAAAAAATATGAATACGTAGATACTTTTACTTTACATATCTTTGGGTATAATATGCAGGTATCTACCTGTTTACATAATTTTATTGTGTATCTAGTAAATGTCATTATTTTACCACGGTTCACAGTCCAAGAATTGACGTATCTTCGATTTGAAATCAATTGAACTTCTTATAAGACTGAACATCCATCCACCCCCGTATGTATTCCGTTTCCGGCCTTTCAATAACAGGAGGGTATTGGAACAGTGTTGTAACCCAGTGATTATTCAACTTTATTTTCGTATGTTGAAAAAATTAGAAAACAACGATTGAAAATAAAGAATATGTACTGTTAAAACAAATATTAAATAAAGAAAAAATAACAATCCGGAAGGCAATCACCAACCAGGAAGACCAGTAAAGAGGTGACGAGATAGTTGGAGTTCGCTGTCCCAGGAGACCCCTGTGCAACAAACAGATCCACGGATCTAACACAAGAGAAAGAAGGATGAATATTTTTTGTGTATCTAATATTTGTGTTTTTATCACAAATTAAGTTGGACCAAATTGATAGCAACGTCAAAACTATGTATTGAACACTGGATTTTCTGATCCATGATGGGAAGCATACTCAAAGTCTGAGTAATATAATGCTTTATATGTTTTGTTTCTTATTCAAATTCAAAGTTTTTATTAATTTTTAAATGTCATAAAAGTTCTTGGTACATATAATATATATTATTTTACTTCCCGCTCTCCAATCTGAAGGCAATCCTCGTGTATTGGAAAGGAGCTCCAGCAAATAATATATTGTATCTGATTCATATAACACAAATCAAGAAATGAAGGTGTTTTCTTTTCATGATTCTAATTTGTGACTCTGAGTATAAACATTTCTTTAATTTGTCAATTGATGGAGAGTTAAGTTTTCTTTATTAGTTGCTAGTGCCCGACATGTCTCACACTTTGAAAATCGCCATATTTTACCATAATAGTGGTATTGTTGTAATGTCAATGTTGAATTCGCTGAACCGTCAAATTGTTCCTCGGAGCGTTACGTGTTGTTTGCATCGATAGTGGATGGAGCGACTGCATGGGGGTCATAATATGACCACATTTGTAGCATCGAACACACGTTGTTATAATGTGTAATGATAAAAATCAACAAACTAATGAATCGAGACCAAATTATCAGTATGAAATACTTAGAATAGAAAATGTAAAGGATAAGGGGGTCTCGCATTCTGTCCTGCAAGGAACGCGGCGTTAGGGGATAAATAGGTAAAATAGAAGGTATCGTTCATTCAATATATCGATTGGCTCAAAGATATTTTTGTGATCAATGTTATCGCCGATCCAATACCTAGGCAAAATTAAATATAAATATTATGTACTCTTTTTTGGTCAAACGCTTGAGAAAATACACAACTTCAATCCACCCATACCATCAATGCGTTCGTTGCGATGTGAGATAACCAGCGGTACATATTGATTATGCATTATTAATATTATAAATATACTCGTATGCTAACTTGTATCGCTCCACTAGAAATCAACGATAATTTAAATATTCAAAAATGTTTAATTTCCTTACATTTTTTATGAAAATTCCCCAGTTTGGGAGCCAATTATTGATGTGTTGTTTCTTTGTTCTCGTCGTTTTGCCATTTGTCTATTTCTTTGTAACCGATTAATGACTAAAAGGTACTTCATTTAAGTTTTTGCTCTTCGTATTTACTTCATTCAAAGAAGTGTTTATCAGATAACTTTCTCAATTGTGGTTTGGTTTCTCTTTATAAATCCTGTTAATGTTCCTTTGAAGATTTCTACTATAGTCAAACCCACAAGAAGCGATCTTTCGCTTTCGAGTTCTACTTTTTGTCTGATTTTCCTCAATTTTTGAACTGTTTTTATCTTAAATTTGTAAATTCACAGTTATTTCTTACAGCTATGATATGGAATACTGGCTATTGTTTCAAAACATTTTTAGAAATCATTTGAAAGACCACGTCGTCTTCGAGTTGTTAAAAGTATCTAAAAATCCATGGAGTTTTTTGTTCATGATTTCTCATATTATTCGTTTTATTTTCAACACTATCTCCTTAGAAATAAATTGGTTGATTCGGCGTCTGGAACATTTATCTATTGAAATGTAAATGCATTCAAAATCGTCCAAGCGATCAGAAGTTTTGAGCGAGCGAGTCCACATCAAAGTGCATCGTAGCTATTATAAATGCACAGGACATGCATACTGCATAGTCCTTATACCTACTGCATATTATATAAGGTAGGGTACATTATAATATATTGGTTACACTAGGAACATACGTTGTGGACACTATCCGGATAAACTAAACAATGAACCTATTCGCCGGTCAATATGTTCGAAGGAATAATGTTCAGGGTATTTGTCACAATACTGAACGAAACTTATGTGACTGCAAGACTGGTGTTGTGACAAGAATGAAAGTGAATAAACTAAGATGGTTTGGGCATTTTGAGAGAATGAAAGATGACAGGATGACAAAAAAGATATATTATTTGAGTGAGCGAAGAGGGGTAAGAAAGTGCGGTCGCCCGAGACTGTCCTGATCCGATCATGTCGTTCAGATCCTCAAGGATAGACGCGTTTTGAGTAAAAGGAATCGGAGAGCATATATGACAAATTGCATGAATGTGACGGAGGCTAGCAGTGTCCTGTGTGTAAGGATAGGGCTCTCTGGCGCTCTGTGCTCTCTGCCTACCCTGCAAGGGACGTGGCGTGAAGGTATAGATAGATTATATCCTTTAATGATCTTTCCTCATCTTAACAAGTATTATAGAGAAAATGATATAATCCTTTTATTTCTAAATATAAAGGGTCTATTTAGACTCTTTTACAGAATATACCGGTAGCTAAAACACAGGAGTTTTTTGTTTCATAGTCTTTTGATTAGAGTGATTTTACTTCATTTCCAAAAGTGAGACTCTGTTCCTTTAATAACTCTTTAGTAAATGATGTGTGAATTTGTACCTTCAAAACAGTTTATAATGCTTACATGTGAAAGAAAAAATGCAATATAGAATATAAAAAAGGACTACGACGATGATGCAATTATTACACAAATTTAGCAACGATGTGAAATAATTGCGTTTACTAAGGGGTTTGAAAACAAAGCTGAAAAAGTAAATTTCCTGTCATTTAAAATTTAAAACATTGGTCTACATTTTTAATATGCAAAAAAGGAAAGCATGATTTCTTTTCAGAAAAGCTGCGGAAAATGATAAATTTTAAAACCGTCGCCACATTAATGACAAATAATGTTTTCAAAAATGAAAATATAACGTTGTTAAAAAGTTAATTTACAAATCCGTTACACGATAAAATATCTCGTTATTATTATACTACCCATGCTAATATAATATCCACAATCGATGCCACCAGACCTGTCTTCCTCAGATTATATCTCTCTGAAAATTATGGCTACGTTCAATTTAGTACCACTAGTATAATACTAAACCCTCCTCTCTCTGCTGATGATGATGATACGTATAATAATATTATTACAACAAGCATTTATGTAGAAATTGCTATTCAGTTCAGTCAGGTTTATTATAGTATTTTACTAAAACAACACATCCGATTGTTATGATGATGAGTATTTTACCTGTCCAAGAATAATACCAAGTTTCATACTCCAGTACTCGCTTTGCTACCAACATGTTGAGTAGAATTACATTAATATGGACATTTAACAAGAACAACATAGTCTTCTATTTCGTTTTGTTCCCCCGTGAGAAAGCGGTATTAATTTCAGTTGAATTAGTTCCATCAATTCAATTCATGACTGTCATAATATCTACGTTCGTCTCAGAGCTACAATTTATACACTCAAGTTCTCCTTTTAACCGCTAGTTGGGTTTTGATTGTCAGTATTCTTGAAATTCGACGACTCGTTCGTCAGTGAGGTTGTAGAAGTTTTCATAACCAGTGTGAGTCAAATTTAGTAGAAATTATAAGAATTAAAATAAAAGGAACCATATTAGCACATTGCAATGGGCATTGAAACTTATCATCATGTTATTAACAAAATCAATTCGGATATCTTTGTTCCAGAGTCATCAAGCTCGTGTTGTGAAATGGACGAGTCGACACCGGGAACTCTCAACTCTGCTACTTACTATCTTAAAAAATCTGCATCTCAAAAAAATCAACTACCGACTATCTAAAAAACAAAATTAAATATTCATATATACGTTGTACCTACGCCAACAAAAGCTATTGAAGTATTCGTTGGTTTTTTAATAATATAGAGCGAGTGTGGGTTTTTTGGCAGAAAACGCCACCAGGCAACTGCACCCTTTTCGACCAGATGTAATTTTACAGTTACAATTTCGTAAATTTATCTTCAACTGTTCAACTGCAGAAATTTTGTAGCGAATCTAAATAAATCCGTGACCTCTGTTGCCCTCCATAGATAATTTTATCAAGATAATACATATTGGATTTACTTATATTATTTTGATTGATATGTGATTAATATGATTATGTTTATATTGTTTCAGTTGGAGTCTGGAAATAATGTGTTCTATTTATACCAAAGAACGACCATCGCTATTGCTTTTCTCATCTTTTGTAGATTGTCTATTCTAACCTAGATTGTTAGTAATATAATTCTTAATATTTTCAAGTGTTAATAATATACGACGTTAATGAAATTTTCCTAATCGTAAATGTTTTATCTTGGTGTGTTTTTCTTATTATTAGAAGTAATTAATTATTGTAGTAGTAAATACGATGGTCGGCCATTTTGATTATCGTGCATTCAACAAGATGGCGGCGAGGAGGAGGCCCGTCTTCTGTCCTGTTCTGGTCCACATCTTCACTCTTCTAGTCCTAGCTGTTTCATCAACACATGGTAAGTTATAATTTTTAAATTTTAAGCATTCGTTTTATGAGTTCCTCTCTTCGGTACACAAATTTTGTGTGAAAATAATCTGTCAGAGTCAGACTACTACAGAACCTTAAGTCTCCTTTCCTATATTATCAAAACAGTCTATCCAGGTCACTAAAGAACCTTTTGTGTCGAAGAAACATGGCATTAAATGAAAAAATCAGGGGGTAACTTATGAAAATCTCACCCAAGTGAATTTTTATTATTACTCATTTTTAAAAATGATCTGGGCTTGTGATCATAAATCCAAATAATTCGCAGCAAGCTCCCAATTTGTGTCGTAAAGTGCAGGCGAATATATCGTCGACAGCGAGATTCGGACTCGGCACCCTCCGATAAAAAGACCGGGCTCCAACCAACCGCGCCAAACATATACCTGCTCACTATTTTATATATCGTAAAGAATAAAAATAATGTATCACTTGTTGTAAGTAGCGTATCACGATTTCTACTTAATAACCTATAGTTGATAGTACGAAGTACGAAAAATTTGTTTCCATACAAATGAGTGATGGCTAACGTAAACGTTCTGTGCATGGCCGTAGGCAGGGGGGAGGTTTTGGGGGTTCAACTCCCCTCCTTGAAATTCCTCAGCCAACCTACCGTTTTTCGAAAATGAATCACATTAGTATAGTACACGCCACATTGTTTCTTTATTATGTCGTGATTTTTCAATAATAATTGTGAAAATACATACATTAAACCACAGATGTTTCATTAAAAAAAATTGTCTGCGGCGCTAATCAAATAATAGTAAGGGTTTGTTCATAAACGATTCAATTTTATCTACCTTCTTATGTTTTATATGCGCTAATCGTTCATCATATTGTTGTAATCCACCAATATATCCAGATGGGTTGCTATTGAAATCAAGCAGGTTCATCAATTCACCCATTCTTAAAAAAAATCCCCTGCGGCGCTATTTATTAGTTTTTATTCCGTTAGGCAATATCGTAATTCAGGTTGACCCCCAACTTCGAAGCTGGCGGCGCCCATAGGTGTTACTTATTGTCTTTGGACCAGAGCTTGAACCCCCCGCGAAATGAATTTCTGGCTACAGCTCTGGTTCTATAATATGTCGCCTAATTGAATTCTTGTCCAATAAAATACGATGTAGGTATTGTATGTAATTTGTCAAAAAATATTTATAGAGCATTCTTGATGGGACAACATTCTAGTCTCTGGAGTATGACATGACAAGGCTTGGCATGTCATGCATTGTTGTCAATCTAATTTATGAATGGATTCTAACTTTAATACCAAATCGTAAATTATACCATTCCCCGTATAATCGTAAAATCACACCGTACGCGGTCATCAAAATTTTTGGTGCATCGCCGTATTGTGAATGATGTGAAGCTTTTGCAAACTTTGTTGCCCACTCGACAGTGGCGCTTGCATTGTATCACAAAGTTGCCATTATATCTTTGGTATGATTGTTTCTTTACTCATACTACTTCTTGTTTGTATTGCCATTTTCCACGCCATTATTTCATTCTTTAGTCTCATCTTCATTGGAACGAAATATGTCGAAAGAAAAAACGAGTATTTTTTAATATCACACAACTCTCACTTTATGACAAATATCGGATTTTCTACACGCCGTAGTTGAAATAACAAGTAGTTATCTCAACGGATGTACAGCAAATGATGGACTTTCCATCAAGCTTATGACTGATCGTCGTCTGGCTTAATGTGATCACTATACACTTCAGTAACATTCACAAATTCCAGTCCATCCATATTCTGCGGCCGGGAGTCTGGAGGTCAGGGTTCGAATCCCAGCCGCAGCGAATAGATGGATTGGAATTGGTGAAGAGTGATCACAATTAATCAGCCGAATATCAGTCATGACCCTGATGAAAGTCCATCCTTTGCTGTACATCCGTTGAGATAACTACTCTAAAGAAAGTCTTCGGATACCCTCTGGTTTAAAAAACAGCGTCTTTTTTTACGAAGAATCTTCATTACGACCAGATCTTTATTGCGTATAAGTAAACGGTGTGCGGTAAAAGAGTGTCTTAGAGGAAAAGAGTTCTCATTTATGGACAGCTTTATCTACAGAATTAGTTATTGAGAGAGATTTAGTAATACGGGGGAATATCGATGATTCTGCTATCTCAATATAAAAATCTTCAAAAGGCATTATAGAAATGTCACACCATTAGTTCAGATTTCTACCACCTGTCATGTAACATTGTGTCGTTGGTAGTAAGTATAGACACTCCAGTAATACCAATAGTAGTGTGGAGAATGTTATTGGATTTAACCCCTTAAGAGCCCGAGGCTATGACAGCAGTAGCAGTAGTAAAAGGCGGAAGGGACAATACCAAGGAAATAATAATCACTTCCCCGTATAGGAAGGAAATGCGGCGACGGTGATGAGAGGGTTTTATTACAATCCAAAGCTATTCAAATATTATTTCGATTCACGGCACTGAAGGGATCAATTGAATAATAAACATTTATATATACTGAGCTTTCTTTTTTACGGCTGAAATAATATTTCTTCTTTTCAATATATGATGAACTTTGTATACAACTAGCTGCAACCCGTGAAAAAATGGCGCAGTTTGAGGGGTGGGCAGAGAGAACAGATCGCCAGATTTCCCTATCCTTACACGTTATTGTACGAACATTCTTTCGGGTTGACTGTAAGATATTGCTTTTTCAATAAGTCCGCCTTTTGGCACACTACTATTGTCTTGTTTTTGTAACTATGCATATTTTTCTTTGGCCAATAAAGATTTATTTATTCATTATTCTTAAGAACTTAAGCTTTCACGGCTGGCGTTAATAATGTAAAACTTATTATCCGGGCTGTATGGTCGTGGTTTAGGAGAGTTTTTATGGGCTCTCCTAGACCACGGCCATACATAGCACGGAAAATAATTTTTACATTATTCTTACGGTAAATTAGTATTTTTATTAAGAACAATATTTCACTCAATAATATTTGTATCTACTACAATATTTACGGCTTCACTTTATAAATGATTGTATAATGTACAAATTAAATATAAAGGGGCAGAATGTTTGCCTGATGGTAAACTAAATAATTAATTAATGCGGCGAATTCTAAAAATCTCCACATCTATCGATGACTACTCAAAATATTTTTGTAGGCTCGTTATGTCAATTAAATAAATGGTTGCATTAGCCAAATAATTTTGGATGAAAGCTAAAGGCGCGACGACTGGGAAATTTTGAAAAAAAACTGAGTTTATTAGACTATGTAATTAGTCACAGTGTTTTACAAACTCAAGTGACGGATAACATAGTCTAATAAACTCAGTTTTTTCAAAATGTAAAAAAAAAAACAGTCACATAGTTAATGCCGAAAACATCAGTGAGATTGGGAAATGTTTATAATTCCGTATGTATTTGGACAACTTGCAAGAGTTTCCACGGTCCTGCCGCCTGCGTTACATTCATACGCGGTTTCGGTGAGAATTATGTAAGTTGATGATACATGATATGATATTTTATTGATACAGAACATAATGTTGTTGTTGTTTATTTAAGCCCGTCATATATCTCGTGTTTGTGGAAAACATTGTCATTAGGTTTATTATACTTAATGTTTTTTTTCTATAATGGCGGAAAAATCAACATTTATTTTGCTTTTTGATCGCGATTTATGGCAACATAAGTTTTTATCCAAAAGTCAAACACTAGATACATATTTTATAGACATTATTATTATGTTCCAGCTACATGCCCGTCATGGGTCACGTCCGAGCGGTGTTCGTGAGTAAAAAGGCGTGTGGATTTAATGTTTGTCTTGACGTGTACGTAGCCGACGGTTGACGCCCTTTTACTCATGAACACCGTTTGCTCGGAGCTCGGACGGAGGTGCGGCGGAAGCGGGGTCAAAACTATAACTAATTAAGCGCAAATTAACTAAAATTTCAAAGTATAAAATAAATTTAACGCACTTATTTTATGAAACACATATACCTAATAAATAAGGTTTTAGATTCGATTACCAGTTTGTTTCATGTTGGTCACTTGTTTGAGAATTTTCGTTGCCAAATATAAAGAGACCATAATTCTGAAACAGGCGTTCTGAATCGTAGAACCGTACTTTCTTAGCAATTTCATAGTGCTTATTTTTTTTCATTGTTCTGTATTTGTTCGCAGTTTTGATACATTGTAAGCCTCAACGCCTTGCAAATAGGAAAATTCTCGTACATCAGATTTTTATAAGATTTATTACAAGATTTCAAATTATAAAATTTTATTAGCGTCAGTTTTGGATTCTTCCCTTCCAGAGAATGTAATAAAATAATGCATTATGTCATGTTCTCTAGTAGGAGAATGTATTCCTTTTAGCCTAAACAACGATGTATCGTATTTTATTATTATTTTGCACCAGTGTTTATGTGAAGAAGGGAATAAAATAAAGACGCCTTGCATTTCCTGTAACCCTTTATAAACTTCATATTTCTTGAAGAAAAATACCTATATTGTTAAAGGTATTTTTCCAAACAATTATAGGGAAATGAGTGACTGCAAGACTGGTGTTGTACCTAGAATGAAAGTGAACAAACTAAGATGGTTTGGGCATGTTGGGCAAGATAATGAAGGATGACAGGATGACAAAAAAGATATATCTGAGTGAACGAAGAGGTGTGAGGAAGCGCGGCCGCCCGAGACTGGCCTGGTCCGATCATGTCGACCAGATCCTCAAAGATGGGCGCGTTTTGAGTAAAAGGAATCGGAGAGCGTGTATGATAAGCTGTATGAGCGTGTGTAAGGATAGGGATGTCTGGCGCTCTGCCCTCTCTGCGTACCCTGCAAGGGACGTGGCGTGATGGTATAGAAATTTCTATATTGGACATAATTCAGTAATTGAATAAGTTAGTGGTGGTCATCAAAAGGGTATTTTTTCAGAACAAATATATCCACACCTTTACTAAATATGCTTTTCAAAAAAAAAATAGGACGGATACATAGAACTTTTCTCTAATGAATTAGCGTAACAGATCTTTTTTATATTTACTGGATTCCTGAAAATTAAATTTTGAAAAGTACGTCTCAATTTTTTTCAGAGAAATCATATCACTACCTGAAAATCTGAAATAAATAGATTTTCGTAATTATAATATGCATTTAAATCTACAGATTTAGGTGAGTACCTAATGTAAATTATTTTTTTAATAAAGCGAAATGGTTCCCGAAATTCGTAAAAAGCCGTATTTTATAAAATGTGATCGTACCATTTTGAACCTTAAAAATATTTACGAGATCCATTTTGAAATGTTTTTGTTATAAATAAGTTTCCAGAGGATTAAAAGCAGACAGACGTTACAAGAGACAGTGTTGTAGATTTATGGTATAGAAAAGACATAACAAGAGAAGAAATGCCTGGAAGTGCCATCCATCCTCAGGCTAAATTTCGATTAATGTTTCAGAGTGATATCCAAAGTCTAGTCGTGTATCTTGTTTGTTCTTTGTGATTTTTAAAAACATAATATACACATTGCTTTCAGGAAGGGAATCTCCTAATTGAATAAGAATTTTCTGCTCAGAATAATGTCCAATAATTTTCACTTCTTCTTAGCCGTTTTAATTCCAATGCTGGACATAGGCCTCCCCTTTGACTTTTCCACAGATCCCTATCCTGGGAATGGTCTCAATAACCTTAATGCGCTTTGGAAAAAATAGAGTAGATACGTTGAAGCTTCATTTAGGGAATAACCGTAAAAGATTTTTTATATCTTCTATAGATTTCTCAAAAAAAAAGTGAAAAACACCTCTGATCTTTCCTCCGAAAAACAGCAACTTGTTTCCCGTATGTTGCGGAGTTTTTTTTAAGTTTTTTGATTGAAGCGAAATTAACCCCAAAAAATGCCGACGAATGCCGATGACTCTTTTTACTATATGGTTTTCGAGTGTACTGTATGAACCGGGCAGTTCAAAATACCAGGGCCAAAGTTGAGCGAAGGTTCTTGGTGGAAGTTTATTAGGAACTGGTCGCCTTATTTAATAATTTAAAATACCAGAAAAGGTTGTTGAGTGTTTTGAGCCATTTAAGGACCCAGCAGTGTTTTTTGGGATGTGTTGCCCCTCCGGAGTAGCCCTAGAGCCCCCCCCGGAGAAAAAGGTTTATTGTATACGTAGTTTCAAATAATATTAACTAATTGTAGGGGCGTCGCCCTCTGGAGAACAAAAATGTCCCCCCCGTAGCAATTTGTCTGAACGAAACACTGGGACCCAACCAGAACAGTTTATAACAGAAGATTCTCTTATGGCCTTTGTGTCTATAATTTGTGGTAATAATTGCACTCTCTGAAATCGTGAAATAAAAACAACAGATCTTAAGATGAATAATATTAGCTATTTGTTGAGAGAAGTCAGGGTATAAGTGAATAGCTTTTAATTTCCTTTCAAGCCCAGATAGTCATTATAAAACTACCCCTTATTTTTTCAGTGCGGTACACAGAATAAACTTTAAACCCCCGATGTCGTTAATGTCTCCTATTTTAGTAATTTAATACTATTAAGTTAATCCCTGCCGGAATCTCTAAGTAATGTCATTATATTGCTGCGACTTCCATACAATTTTCCACATATTTTTCCCCTCCACATTCTACATTACGTACAATATACGAGTCAAGTTGTTCTCTTACAACTGAAGCCCAGTTTTTAAACAACTGTCAATTCTAAAGTAAAAGTAAATGTATTTATTTGTATAGAATGTACATACCTACATAGTTCTCTTCACCTAACTGATCATGAGTCTTTACATAGGTAGACCGAAGCAGTTTTAAACATCCTGTTTACATACAGCGCGACGATGGCTATTAATCCTAGTTTTTGGCATTCTTATTCACACAACACACATAAACATAAATAAATAAAACTTAATTGGCCAGTAAATATATGTTACAACAAGAACAAGACAATGCAGTGTGCCAAAAGGCGGACTTATTGCAAAAGCAATATCTTACAGTCAACCCGACACGTTCATATAAAAAACTACACAGACAAGTATGTGATCAAAGTCCCAGTGTATTAAATGGAGCATGCAATACATTCTCTGTTCTTCGGGAAATTTTCTCCTGAGGTTCTTCTAGAGGCCGATGGTTTGCTTTCATCACATCACACAATACATATGCTGATACCGCTTTTGAACGAATCGATCGAGCAATTTCAATAGAAATGTCATTGTTGGCAGCAAACTAAATTGTAGTTCCATCAGACCATCTTTCTTGTCAGTTGTATTAGTATTACTTGGTATTACACAGTTGACATTGCGAATTTTTGTTTAGAAAAGTCACTCGTATATGAAAGTCAAAATAGTAATTATTTAACTAGTAAGTACTCAATGTTACCGCAGATATTCGTAATTTAGACCTAGAGTTTCTAATTAATTGAAGCATTACAAAGTTTTTACGATGGTTATTAATTAGTAAACGTAACACTTATTACTTTACTCGTTTGGAAAGCCTGCCTTTAAAGGCACATTAAGCATTACATTGAAGCAACGTCCTCTGCTTGAAAGTGGAGGACATTTTTTGCTCATATGTTAGTACTCTCTTGTGTATGTAAGTATGGAATATGTAATTTGTGTAATAAAACTTGCTGCATTAATATTATAACAGAGAAATCTTATACTACTAGCTGTAGCCCGTCAGAAATGACGCGGTTTGCGGGGTACGTAGAGAATAACCAGATTTATAACAGACCCTATTATTACACTATAATTATTGTGCGTGCATTACGGTAAGTAAATTAAATTTTTAATAGCATAGTCTTAATAATATTCATACTAAGTAAGATTTTTACTAATTTACTTTTTAAATCATAATCTACAAATAAAACATTTCCCGCGCTTCTAAAGCCGCGACTTCCAATGGTGTAGACATCTATCGATAAGAATTCAAATCATTTTGTCGGATGCAGTATCATGTCGATGAAAAGTGGTATTAGCCGGAAAAAATCATCTCTAGGTGAAAGCGCAGCGATCACGAAGTGTTTTAAATTCCGTATATATATTTGAACAACTTGCAAAGGTTGCCACGGTCCTGTGTTCCCCGATTTCCACTAGATGTAAGTTGATTATTGTGTATACGAAGTATGGAGCGACAGTATCTGAGATGACGAGATGTTTTTTGCATACTTACGTAATGATAAATTGGACATGCGTAGTGATGTGCTGAAACTACAATTTCGTTTGCTGGCAACAACGACAGTTCTATTGAAATTCTGCCAGTGTTGCCACTATGGATGCCAAAAAGTTACAACTAGCGCCCTCATCGGTAATCATCTTTTTCTTGACAGACTTGTTTAACCGCCTAATGGGGCGTATTTTTTATCACTCACTAGATGGCACTTCAGTAAATGGAGGTCTTCACAACTGTCAATACTGTCATAACAAAACAAACAATTAGTTTATTATCAATAGAAATGCTATAGAATAATAATATATAGTACCTGCCGTATCTATGCGGACCTCCATTTACTGCAGCGCACTCTGGTGGTGAAAAAAATCGAAGACACCCCCATTTTCCTAGCAGTTTCAACCCTTTAGTTTGCAGCCTGTTCTGATGCATCTCGTTCAACTCTATTTTCTGTATTTTCTGCAGCCTTTTTCAGTTCAACATATTATGAGACTTAGTCCAAGTTCCGAGAATTCCCGCCGGATGGAGCCCTATGTATGTTCTATATGACAGCATCAGTATTGAAATAGTCAGATTTTTGTCACGGGATGACGTCTTTTATGTTGTGTTGATAATTTGTTGCTTTTTTCGGGGTGATTAAAGTTTCGGTACATACTGTGAACGTATAACGTACACCTGTACAGCATAGTGAATGGATATAATGTTTTCATATGAATTAATAATAATATGGTGAATAAATAGAATGATAAATAATATGAATACTTCTGTAAAGTGAAAATAATTGTGTGCGTCGTATTGTTGCATGTGCGGTACATTCATAACAAAGTTTGTTTTGCTTAACCTATTGCGCGCGCTGTGCTGAGTGCCCGGCGTTGTGTTAACCTTTTCTGTGCGCGGTGTCGCTTCTTCTTTTTCTTTGTGGTGAAATACTGTTGAGTAGAGAATTGTTTTATATTGTGTTTGAGCATTGTGTGCGTACAGGGGTTTCCAATGCAGGAACTCAAATCACCAGAAACAAATATGGAGAATCCATTCGAGAGGTCTGTCTTGACTCCAAGATCCCCAAAGTGTGGTTCGAAAGAGGAGAGTGTATTAGTCTCAAATGTTGAGGGCTCAAGTAGCCAAAATTCAGCTGAAAAATTGACAAGAGCATTCCAACACATTAACTCAATTAAATCCACAATATCAGATGGAAAGGGAAAGATCTCTGGAGTGAGTAAAGATGCAGTATATGGAGAACTTGATGGATTGTATGAGATAATTGCTATGTTGGTTACAGAAAACTCCGAGATAACCGGAGAACTAAGATATCTACGGAGAATGAATGGTACCTTCATTTCTGATATGAAAGATGTTAAAGTGTCGATGAAGAAAGAAGAAATAATTTTGGAGAGTATTGTTGCCCAGACTAATCAAATAAAACAGTACGTAATAAAAAGTGGCAATGAAAAAAAGGATAATCAAATTCAGAGATACGAACCTATAGTAATAGTCCAGCCAAAAAAAAAGGACCAGCTGTACTCTGACACTGTCAAGGATATAAAGTCCAGCATTGACCCTGTGCAGGTTGGTGCTACTGGTCTGAAAAGAAGTAGGGAGGGAGCCGCACTGGTGCAGTGTGGGAGCAGAGAAAGTACAAAGAAGATACAAGAAGAGATATATAAAAAACTAGGAAAAGAAAAATATGAGGTTAGTGTCCCTAAGACGCTAAAACCGTCAATTAAAGTAGTCGGAATTTTGGATAAGATGTCGGCTGATGAAGTAAAGAGTAACATAAGGATACAAAATGAGTTTATTAGTGAGGATGATATTGTGAATGTGTACCATGTAAAGGAAATTAAACGTGATAAAGATATTACTTATATGGCATTTGTAGAGTTGAACACTAAACTCCATCAGGAGATTCTAAAAAGAGAGAGAATTAGTATAGGATGGAGTAAATGTAAAGTTTATGACAATTTGAATGTTATCAGATGTTTTAAATGTAACGGCTATGGACACAGAGCAAAGGACTGTCACAATGATGCTTCGTGTCCTAGGTGTGCTGAAAGCCATAATGAGGGAGAGTGCGCCGCGGCAAGTGATGGGTATAGCTGCATAAACTGTGTAAAGGCAAATGAAAAATATTCCCTAAAGTTGAGGACTGATCATGCTGTCTTTGACAGAGCATGCACAGTCTATCAAAGAAAGACAGAAGCAATGAAAAGAAAAACAATTTTTTTAGAATAGGACAAGATCGGATAAAAATTTACTGTATGAACGTATCTAGTTTGCTGGCTCATTATGACGAGATTGAAACAAGGATTGGTTTGTTGAGACCATATATGCTGATGCTGTGTGAAACATGTGTAACGGAAGAAATAAGTGACAATGAAGTGACGTTTCCAGGCTACGTAACAGTTAGGTGCGACTCTTTTAGTAGACATACTGGTGGAGTTGTCATAATTATCAGGAATGACATATCGTACAGCATTACGTCTAAAGATATATTAGAGGAAAAAAATACATGGATACTAACTGTCAAAATCAAAAGTGGACTGAGAAAGGGAACATATGGCGTACTGTATCACTCGCCCAATCAGAGTCATTCCAGATTTCTTGAGTTTTTTGATAATTATTTGAAGAGAAATAGTAATAAAGAAGAATTTATTTACATATGTGGTGATTTTAATATAGATATGAAGACGGATAATTTTTATAGTAATAAGCTACAAAAAATATTAAATGAAAATTGTATGAAACAAGTAGTGCATGATTATACTAGAATTACTGCAACCTCTAAGTCGATGATAGACCTGGTCATAACAAATGATTTCTACCTTCAAGTCGGTATTGCAGATAATTTTAAGGTGTCCGAACACGAATCGTTGGTAACATATTTTGACTCAAAGCCGGTTGATTCTGAGATTAATACTTACAAGTGCAGAGATATGAGGAGATACTCAAAGGTTGTATTATGTGAAGAGTTGCAGGCGCTAGACTGGACCAGCTCCAATGGTGATATAAACAAAAATGCTGAGATTTATGTCTCTAATATGACTGTGGCCGTTAATAAAGTGACACCAACTACAACAAGAGTACTATTTAAGAGTACTTGCAAGTGGTATAATAAAGAGTTAAAGCAATTAAGAAAGGAAAGAGATGTGCTATATAAGGGATTCAAGTTGAGTGGAAATCAGCTATTATGGGAGCAACATAAGAAAATAAGAAACTCTTATAACAAGAAAATAAAACTCCAAAAAAACAAATATATTAGAGATAAAGTCGAAAATAATAAACATGATTGTAGAAAAATGTGGAGTACCATTAAAGAGATTATAAAAGGTAAACAGAAAGTTAAGATAAAAGCTGTTGAATTCCCAGATGGAGTCGAGGAAGACAGTAATAAAATAGCGCAAAAGTTTAATGATAACTTCTTGTCTAGTATTGAGCGTATTTACCAAAGTATTCCGCAGGGTTTTGACTTTCAACAAGATGTTGAAAAAAACATTGTGGCAGAACCGTTCGAATTTAATACTATTGATATCGAATCATTGAAGAAAATAATTGGTGGAATGAAGGTCAAACCCTCGAAGGACGGAATTACAATTCAGATGATCTCGGACTCTCTGGAGGTTACGGGAGATTTTTTGGTTGGAGTCATAAATGATTCTTTAATGAGGGGAATGTTTCCTAACGCATGGAAAACCTCCCATATAACACCAGTGCCCAAAGTCACACATCCAAAGATGTTTGATGAATTTAGACCAATAAATTGTTTGCCGAAGTACGAGCAAGTTTTAGAGTATGTCGTTAAGGAACAGATAATACAATATGTGGAAAAAAATAACATTATAGTTCCCCAACAGTCTGGATTCCGGAACAATTATTCGTGTGAGACGGCGATCAATCTCGTTGTAAATCGGTGGAAAGAATGTCTTGATAAGAAAAAGTTTGTGATCGCAGTATTTCTGGACTTGAAAAGGGCTTTTGAGACGATAGACAGAGATATACTTATAAATAAGCTGGAAAGAATTGGGGTGCATGGAATGGCCAAGTCTTGGTTTTTCGACTACCTGCAGAACAGAAGACAAATAACTAAGTTTGATGGTTGCAAATCTGAAGGAAGAGAGGTGGTTAGAGGTGTCCCTCAGGGGTCCGTTCTTGGGCCGGTGCTCTTCATTCTGTATGTAAACGATATTGTGAGATACTTGAAAAGATGTGAAATCAAATTATTTGCTGATGATACATTATTGTATTTGGAATGTGATAACCTTGAAGAAGGAATGTGTACCATGCAGGAAGAGCTAAATATAGTATCGAATTGGTTGAATATAAACAAGCTGAAGATTAATGTGAAGAAGACGAAGTGTATGGTGATAGGAAATGTGCCTAAAACACGTGTTGGTGGCCTAAAGATGGATGGAGAAATCATTGAATCAGTGGAAACAATTAAGTATTTGGGAATATTTGTTGACAGTAAGTTAAATTTTAAAAGTAATTTTGAACAGAATCTTAAAAATGTGAGTAAAAAAGTTGGACTTTTGAACAGAATTGGAAAGAAATTAGACTTTAAAAGTAGAAAATTGGTGTACAACTCCATTGTATTACCTCATGTGAACTATTGTGCAACAGTACATTTTCTTGCTACAGATACGGAATTAAAGAGCTTACAAATTCTCCAGAATAGGGCAATGCGGACAATTTTGAATTTCAACAGATATGCAAAAATTCGATTAATGCTACAAAGGTTAAAGTTTCTAGATATAAAGCAACAAATTTATTTAAATACTATGGTATTTATTTACAAAATTAAGAATGATATGGTGCCACGCTACCTTAGCAAAAATGTAAAATACAACTATGAAGTTCATGGATACCGCACGAGGGGTCGGGAGGGGTTCCGCCTCCAGGTGGCAAGACTATCGGCCACTGAGAACAGTCTATTCTATAAGGGGTTTAGGCTGTTCAATAATCTGCCATTGGACGTCAGGGGGGCCGCCACTCTCTCGACTTTTCGGGTGAGATGTTACAATTACTTATTTGAAAAAAGATCAATGGCTTTGGTCGCGTGACAACCTGTGTGAATGAATGAATGAAAGATAACGACGTCTGAAAGTGTATTTTTATAGTTATTAAAAAAATATGTATATTGTATTCTGTAATTGTTAATTTTAAGTTATAAATTTTGTATTTGTAACTTTATTAATAAATAAAATTAAAATTAAATTGAATTGACGTAATTCTATTCTTACCCAGTGTTGCCAACGTAGGCGATTTATCGCCATTTAGGCTACTCAGAACGAGAATCGGCCACGAAAAAATCTAAAAGGCGACTGGTCGCCTTTTAGGCTACTTCAAAGATTCCAGCCATTCATAGAATTCGTACCCATATTAGTGTAAAAGATATGTGTTGCAACCAAATTTTGTTTTTAAAATGCTACCTATTTACTTACTTTACTTTCTTTTAAGATACATTACATTGTTTTGTATTAGGCTTAGGCCTATATATATC
Source organism: Ceraclea dissimilis (assembly GCA_963576895.1). Lineage (NCBI taxonomy): Eukaryota > Metazoa > Arthropoda > Insecta > Trichoptera > Leptoceridae > Ceraclea > Ceraclea dissimilis. The sequence continues at coordinate 17,938,574 of OY756361.1, forward strand.
AATACATTTTATCATAAATTGATAAAAATTACATTTTAATCATATTGATATTTTGGTGTTTGGGCTACTTTAGGCTACTTAGTACTACAAATGGATCGGCGACTTTAGGCTACTTTATGTATGAGAAACGGCGATATTGGGTCAAGAGTTGTTGGCAACACTGTCTTACCTTAGTTTACTAGACGTGTGTTGATAAGTATACGATTCTTGTTATTATATGAATATGTATTACAATACAAAAGTGACACTATGGAGTTTAAGACAATAGACACATGATATCTGCGTTCTTGTGTTTCATCCATCATATTATTATCTCTATCTATACTTAGATTTCTGCTCCATTGTACTACATATGTAGGTACTTTATTGTTTATTGTTGTTTATCGTCCTTAGACCCTATGTCGGGCACTTGGACTCGTCAGTTTTACATAATTATATATATAACAATTAAGGCAATAATAACAACAATAATGCACAATATCAATGCTAAAGAGTGTAAAGGGCTCTGTTAGCATTTCGTCTAGTTATATACGTGTAGAATTTTCCAGTGTGAAAGATGAGCATAATTTCAAAACCAATTTAGGTAGGTACCCAACTAATCTATACATATAAAGTAAAGTCTGATTTTTGTAAGTGTTCGCATAACTTCCGCATTTTACGCTGGATTGCTGCGAAAATTTAGAATAACATTTGTGATAATATAGGCTATGTTCTAACGTCGCCGGTTTTTGGAGAAAAAGCTTTTCCTAGGAGATGCCATGATGAGGGGATCCAAGTGTTGTGTGGTGTTGGGTATGGTATCATATGAAAGGGCGTTGGAAAAGAGATTCAGATCTTTAGTCACATTTTGTCCAGCTCAAGCATGCCGGGTTGGTTTGTTAAATTTGCCGTTGCGAAGTACGGGTAACTCAGCTAATTTATAATATAAAAAGCTTGCTTATATGACGTAAGACACAATTTATTGGATACAATTTGGTTCACAAAATCCATACATTTTAACAAAAAATACACAGGTTTAATTTTATGATTCATTCATACTATCCAGTTGCTTCAACTTTGAAATCATCCAGTGCTGAAAAAAGGTACAATCAATAAATTAATGATTTAGTTTTACTAGACTAATTCTTAAAAATATCCTGTATGCATTTCGTAAAAATTGTCTAACCTCTCTCGTTTATGAATTCCATATAAATGGTTTCACCACTCTTTTATTGGCTCGACCTTTTTTAATATCCTTAATTGTACTGAAAAATAAGAAGTATTGATAAATAAATTCAAAGTGAATAAACCAAAATGGTTTGGCATGTTGAGAGAATGAAGGATGACAAAAAATATATATTTGAGTAAGTGAAGAGGTGAGGAAATGCGGCCGGACCTATTCCGATCATGTCGACCAGATTCTCAAGGATGGGATCGCTTTGAGTAAAAGAAATCGGAGCGTGTATGACAAATTGCACGAATTTGACGGAGGCTAGGCGTGTATGTAAGGATAGGACTGTCTGGCGCTCTGTCCTCTCTGCCTATCCCGCACGGGACGTGGCGTAAAGGTATATATTAGATAGATTAATAAATGAGAACTGTGGAGATCTAATGCCTCATCCACATGCTGGCCGAGCTGTTACGTTTTTTGAGTGAATGAGTAAAAAGGCGTTAACCGTCGGTTACGAATATAATCCAAGACAATTACCCCGTCCGCACGTCTTTTTACTCATTCACACAAAAAACGTGACAGCTCGGACAGCATGTGGATGAGGCATAATATGGAAGGCTATGTCCAACGCTTGTTGCGATAAGGCTTAGGTGATTATGATGATGTCTAATAAGGAAGGTAATTCACAATCTATTGAAATATTGAAACGATTTTATTTTTTTATATGTACCTTTCAAATGTAGTATCGTTTAGTATTCTATTGAACACAATGGGGGAAATATACGTCATAATTCCTATGGGAAGTTCCCTAATCCTGGTTCCGTCGTCTTCATTAGGTGAAGTAGAAACATTGGAATTTCCCTGATTTTGGTTACCTTTTGAAGACATTTTTACAAAAAAGAAACACAAGAATTTTGACACTTAAAATTTACAAGTAACAAGAAAAATGGTGAAGAAACGATTGTTTTTTTTCGTAGACAATTGGTTGACGAATGCATGACGAATGGAATAAAATTTGTTGTCAAATTCGAAATCAATTAATTTCGTGTAGTACTATGCGTAGGTACTTTTGGCGATTGTATCAATCGAAGGAAAGAAGGATTTTTTTTTTGGGACAAACCCGGTTTTTAGGTTTGCATGGAAAGCATGCAACTTCTCAGTATCATATCGGAAAGAAAAGTCTACATATTACCTATTATCATTTATGAATCCAGATATCATATTAACTCGGGAAACATTAACCTACCCAGATATCATGGATTCAGGCTCAGATATACTGGTCTATACAAAATACAAGCATTGTACCCGAAATATCAATATTATTTAGAAGTCTTCTTACAATATTTACATCTTTTTGCAAAAGTTTTCTGTCAAATCACATATCAAAAATTTCTAAAAACGGGAGACCTTATATCTCGACAACCGTTACTAAATATGCTTTGGAAAAAAATAAAGTAGATAAATTGAACCTATATCTAGGGAATAACCGTAAAATATTTTTTTTATCTTGTACAGATTTCTCAAAGATATAAATATTAAAAACACCTTTGATCTTTTTTCCGAAAGACGGAAACTCATTTCCGAAAGTCACGGAGTATTTTTTTTTTGTACTGATAATATGCATTAAAATCTAGGGAATAACCGTAAAAGTTTTTTGATAGACGCAAAAGTAACCCCAAAAAATGGAAAAAGAACGCTATTTTTACCATTTTGTCATGCGATTGTTCACGCGATTTTGAACCTTAATGCCTTGGGAAATTACTGTGACGTCATTCTTGGTATCAATCCCTTAATTATAGATTGATTTCCGTATTACACCTGTAGCTATTGATACTAATGATATTATTTTATATCAAACACTTTATATCAACATATATTTTTTATATTTTATATCAACATATATTGTTATCTTATCATCTTGTTTACTCTTGTTGTACTAATATTGTTCACATTACTAATATCGCCTTTGTCTAATGAGAAAGACTTCTGTATGTACCGGGAAGTGTGCTGTATTATTATATTAAAGCTCCCGACCCAACTATGACGTCACGGTAATTTCCCACGACTTCTTCTGCGTCGATGTCCTCACTGCTGAGGGTCGTGACCATCCTCTCTCCTTGTCCGTACTACGTTCTGGATTGTAGTCCTCCACCTCTCCCGACACACCGCCGTACGCATTGCTCCAACAACTGATGTACCTGTGGCAGCCTTGATTTGGTCAGTCCATCTACAAGGGGGATCTTCCTCTACCTCTTCTGCCTTCTACTCCTCCCACGACCATCAGTTTCTCAAGGCTATTGTCGTCTCTTCTGGCAATGTGTCCGAAAAACTGAAGATTCCCACGACATTAAGGTTCAAAATCGCACGATAAAATGGTAAAAATAGAGTTTTTTGGGGTTAATTACTCTTCAATCAAAACAAGTTTACGGTTATTCCCTAGATTTTAATGCATATTAACAATACAAAATAAAAATTCTTCGCGACTTTCAGAAAACGAGTTTCTGTCTTTCGGAAAAAAGATCAGAGGTGTTTTTCACATTTTTTTTGAGAAACATATACACGATTTATATCTTGTATGTTTTATTTATGGAGGCGAGGTCTGATGGAGGCCAAGGCATTTGAGCTGTAGAGCCATCGAAGAAGAAGAATATTTTATTTATATCTTGTATTTGTAATATATTTTATGGTTATTCCCTAGATAAAGGTTCAATGAATCTACCGTTTTTTTTTCCAAAGCATATTTAGTAAGGTTGTCGAGATCTAAGGTCTCCCGTTTTTAGAAATTTTGGAAATGTCAGTATGCATACTCTTAATATGTATACTACTTCAGATATACATATTCTACTTACTTGTATAAGTTTTATCATTATACTTTGCGTTTTTGTTTGTATTTTTTATCTTACGTTTTGAAATAATTCAGGTCACGTCTCTTTGGGTAGATATTATGATATCATACATACATACATAGGTAATAATAATTTCCAAAACAACGATACTCCTTGCAGAGTCGAATCTTTCAAAACATGTATCATTTTCAATCAATCCGTAATGTTATTTCTTACAACCTGGAGTAACCAGCAGTGGCGAAGGTGGATTACTGCAGAAGGGAAGCCGGGGCTAACATTTCTTATAGAATTACCTCAGATTAGACACTATTATACCTATCATTTTTTCCAAAAGGTAACTCGATGGGAATAGTGAAGTAGCTTCGCGCCTGGTAACCAGTGATGTAACAGGGTAACATAGATCTCACGTAGATGGGTATATTAGGCTGTAATTGGTATCAAACCTGCGGACTGTGAACAGCGCCAACCTCAAAATTTATTAGCCTATTCTAAACTTTTTTCTACATTTTTTATTTAGGTTTTCTGCTGTTTTCTACGAGTCGCTAACCGAACAATGTCATCTGTCCCATCTTTATGTATCCTTTCAACGCCTCTTTTGTTGTGTCAAGGCCTCCACTTCAGGATTCTAGGTGTCCATCTGACACTGTCCCGTTTTGCCACATGCTCAGACCACAGCCATTTTTGCTTTATTGTTCTCTCTACCTTATAGACAACCTTTATTCGATATCAAATCTCCTCATTTCTAATTCATGAAGACTGACGCCTAACATATTTTGTCTTTGGATTGCTTGCTGAATAGTGAACGCACTTAATTTTAGTCAGCTTCTGACAATGAGGAACATATTTTATAGGCCGTACATGGTCACTAGCAAGATACATAAGTAATGGACTTTCATAGAGCGTTCAAGTTTGTAGACACCTTTTTATTTCATAGAATATATTTCGATAAACCCAGATTCATTTATATTAAAAAAATCCCTTGTCTTGTGCTGCCAGATCTTACCCTGAAGTTAATTTTTTACCGCCGGAATTTCAACTTCATAAATCATATTTATGCATAAATTATGTTATGTTCTAAATCCGGCATTGCCCGGCTTAAAGTACGTAGGTATATTAAAGTATCTTTATTCCACGTACATGCAACAATACTACCTGAGTAGATGATAATAATACTCTAGCAAAGAGTCAGTCTGTGAGATTCCTCTACTCACATTAACGGTAGGTATACCTCTCTCTCCTCTATGCGCCGAATTCTGTTTATACACGGGCTTCAATAAATACGGTGAAAAAAATAACTAATTGTCTTGCTAAGTTCTACCCTTACGGAGTAGGTAGAGAGAACACATAGCGAGACTTTTCTATCCTTACACACACTTCTTGCCTCCGTCATATTAATGCAATTCGTCATACACGCATTCTACGATTTCTTTCACTCAAAACACATCTGTAATAGGTACGTAACAGGTCGACATGGTTTGGCTTATTAAAACAAAAAAGGGCGAGCTTATAGCTATGTATCAGCAGTGGGCGGGACACATAGCTAGACAGGACAGCGATAGATGGACACCCAGAGTTTTAAAATGGAGACCACGGGCAAATAAGAGAGGTGTGTGTGTGTATGTCCAGCAGTGGAAGGAGCAATAGCGCTAAGGAAGCAGATTTTTTTACGCTGTTGTTTTTGTTACACGGTGGTCTATGGAACGTATCCCCGCGTAAAAACGGAATTCGGCGGCGTGTACGTTTCACTCCCCTCTCGTCCTATATTATGTATGGCGATGATAATATTATTAGGTAAGTATACACAGCACCGTGTTATTATTACGGGCCACTCACATGCAATTTCCTCGTTGAGGGTTTCTTCTGCTGAATCTAAAACACCCCATTGCAGATATTCTGTACTTAACAAACTTTATAATAACACAAATTCTATAACAGAATTATTATTATATGCAGTTGTTCCACACATGCATCCATACGGCATTTCTCACCGTGTGAAGTACGTAACCAAATATACTTTGATAAATACATATAGGATTTTGATCAGGATTCGCTAAATTCCGATCTTTATGATAAAAATCGGATATATATCAAAACCTATCCGGTTTTATATCCATAATTAATTTATATCCGATTCATATCAATAGAAACCAGAGTTTTTGAAACGAAATTGTTTATTTAATTGATTTTAATATACAGGAGAATGTTATATGAGTATACAACAGACGATAATCATTTGCACAAGGCACATATCAGAAAAAAGATGAAAAATCTGAAAAAAAATTCGTGGGGTGACTGGTATTTGAACCTGCGACTAGAAAATTTTTCGGGATACTAACTTTCCTACTTAATTTCATACACTTTTATAAGAGTTTACACAATTTGTGCCTTGTGTAAATGATTGTCTACTCATATAACAATGCATGAAAATTCAGGATTTGAGAAAAAAAAATTGGACTAAAATACTTGCTATCAATTAAGTAATAATCAAAATCACTTGATACATATCAAGGTATCAAAATTGTATTTTTACCATGATTTATATCAATGGTACCATGTACAAGGTCCTCAACAAAAGGCTTCCTTGGCTATTGGAGCTTTGTACTCACTATTAAGAATTATCTTGAGGTGAATACTGGCCGGAAACTTTTACACTCTGACCAGTATTGAATTTCATCATATTCATCATACTGTGATATTTAATTAATTATTGTTCTATGTGTTGACTTGTATTGAAAAATTTACGAAATGATGGTCGGAACCTTTTATACTCCGATCAGCATTGATCTTGGATCATATTTTCTGTCTATTGATTTACAATCCTATATACTTATATACTGATGTGCTATTGTTTAATTGTAATTCTTATTCACATAACATGTTCAAATGACGATTCCAGGTGTCCGGATGGGCCTACGGATGATAGCAACAATAAAAAATAAACAAAAAATAAACAATCTCTAATCACTTCATTTCACTTAAAAAAATCAAATGTTAAAAAATGAAGGAAAGCTCTCTGAAATAATGCAAGCCTGACGGCAAAGATACACATTTCTTTACTGGAATAATAATTATAATAGCGAACATCCTTCACATTTTTCAAACAATGAAACAATCCTTTATTCAAGGAAATGATGTTAATTAAAGGTAAAATGCTAAAAGATGTTGTTTTCGAGTACCACTCCGTTTTTAACATTCTGCTACAATATAAAACAGGAAAATGACAAATAATGATATTAAGTATAGGCATTGTGTTGTTTGATAACCTGCCTAGTGCCTAGTTGCACCCATACCATTCTGTCTGGTCTTTATAACCCCGGGCCTTATGAATGTATTGAATCTACGGTAACAGTTAATTCAGTTAGGTACTGTTACCTCTTAACATTATATATCTGAATGAGCGAAGAGGGGTGAGAAAGCGCGGCCGTCCGAGACTGACCTGGTCCGATCATGTTGACCAGATCCTCAAGGATGGACGCGTTTTGAGTAAAAGGAATCGGAGAGCGTGTATGACTAATTGCATGAATGTGACGGAAGCTAGGAGTGTGTGTAAGGATAGGGCTGTCTGGCGCTCTGTCCTCTCTGCCTACCCTGCAAGGGATGTGGCGTGAGGGTATAGATAGATAGACCTCTTAACATTCTTGAGAATGACAAAAATACTCATAATTAAAAGTATCAGTTATTAATAAATTCGGTTCAATCGAATTCAAAGTGTTTACAGCGAATGTGACAGTTTGCTGTTTATTAAATCACAGTCTCACACTGAAAAAAAAACCGATCTGTGATTTTATAAATAACAGCGGAGGTCTTCTTTTCAATTTAATTTCATCATAGACTTTTATATATCATCCATGAAACACAGAAATGTCGAAGTTGCAGAGTATGTCTAATTCTATAACTTTTAAACGAAAGTACGTGTGATTTAATTAGCAACAGAATTGATCCTATGTTTAATTGAATGTAAGGAATATTATAGGCTTCTAGTAACAAAATTATTCATTCCATGAACTCTCAAATTAAAAGGTACAACTCTAGGTAAATTAAGATAAATAATGCAGTATGAGACACTTCTATATTCTGTAAGTTTTTATGATTCCAATTTCTTCAATGAATGCAGTAATTTTTTTTAGTTTGTTTTTCTCAAGCACCTATATTTTAAAGGTGTTTTTTAAATAACATGTACTGTGACTTAATAATACCAGTGACTAATTGTTTACGGACATATCTAAATGAACCCTAGGCACGTTCTTGTGTTTGCTGCATTGTTTTATACAGTAGGTATGAAACAATATGATCTGTACGGCCCTTGTTTTGTTGTAATTAACTTACTCATTGAATGCGCAAAATTGCATCAAAGTAATTATAAATTTCCTTTTCCATTTTCATAATGAGTTCTCTATGGAAATGGAGTAGGAAATTGAGGGACTATCGCAGTTCTGCGATTCTTCGGAATGTAGAACAGTCTCCCGTAAATTTTTGGTGTTGTGGCCATTGCGGCTAAACTGCTAGTCCTACGTAAAATATACGTTACAGTTTTTGTAGATTTAGTATTTCTTCTTCTTCCTCAGCCTTCCTCCCTCCACTGCTGGACGTAGGCCTCTTCCATTTCCTTCCACTCATCTCTGTTTTCAGATTTAGTATTTAGTAAGGATTATTTTTCTGACTGATCACTTTCTTCTATCCCTTGCCATATTCCCCAAAAAATGTGAAAAACCGCCTGAGGGCGATTTATTCGGGGGCCAGGGGGGTGATACAGCAAGAATTTGAAAGGCAACCCTATCGCGATGTATGACCCTATGTGTAAATTTTCATTTAAATCATATTTCAATTAAAAAACAGATTCAATTTTTCAGCTATCAGGTCTTGTGCTATAGCGTTTTTTTGTTTTCCTTTTTGGATACCTTTTTGAGTGTCCTGATAGAACAAGGTATCTGTAAAACTTATGTACTTAGTTTATTTTACATGTTTTCAGCAATCGGGTACGCAACTGATTCTGAATGTCATGTTGAAATTTGTATGCTTTTCTACTAATTAACATAAAACCAGCAGAAGCGCCCTAATCTGGTATTGTGCATACTTAACTAGACTAGGTATCATACTAGGTCCTCTCATTCCATATAGGTAAGTATAGTTCATATATACAAATTAGCGCCTTGTTTGTAGATACCTTGTTATAGCCCTGGGTCCCTACAGACAAAACCAAGCAAGCACTTCCCAGCAAACATAAAAGGTTGTAATTTGGAGTTAATTACCTTTATTATGTCACTGATACTTTGGTAACCTCACCTAAATCGGAAATAAAAACCTTGATTTGATGTTCATTTTAACCTAAATGGGGAACGGAAGCACGTGCCTATGACGTCGAATGGAGGTAATCTAAGAAACTCTAACCAGACATTTTTCGACCAATTTGGTTGACTTCACCAGTGTGAGGTAAATTTCACACGAACTTTACCAATTTATCGACCTGTTTAGGAAATTATGACCTAATGAGCGCATGCGCGCATAATAGAACAAATAACCTTCATTATTTTATTATTTTATCACACGCATCCATTTAGGTTATAATACTTTGACAATGGCGTTTATAATATTCGTCAAACTGCATAAGCACTTTTTTATCACTGATTTTACGTGCGTATATAACAAAAATGACGTGCGGTGCAAATCTAATCGTATATTATGATGATTGGAGATCGAAAAATACTAACGGGCCCTAAAAATATTGAGAAATAAGGAAATACAATAATAATCGTATTATTTTTATACGTCTTAAAAATTCTTCAAATTGAATTTTAAGCATGCAAAATTGTTAGAAACATTGATTTATAATGTTTGCTCACCTTAGTTTTGATAATTGAGCATTAATAAGGGCATAAATAGTAATCATAACATGTCAATTATTCCGCCAAGCTAAAACGACAAATGGCGTCCACTCTTAGAAAGAGATACGACTTCTATTCGTCAAATAAGTCATGAAAACCAGTAATTCTCGGCTATCAAGAATCTTTTTCCTACTTTAGTGATAGAATCTACAAAGTTACCGACCATGATGTCTAATGTAGGTCATCCAAGGTTACCACTGTCAGATAATCGAGCGTCACGTGATATCTAGTGATGTGTTAAGCCGCGTTTTATAATAACCTATTGTGTTTTCTGTTTCAAGTCTGTATTGTACGATTTTTATTTACTGTTTTTTGTCCATATTGTGTGTTAACATACTTAAATATTAATTGTGAATCCTTTGTCTGTTGTTACTGTGTATTGTATTGATATTTTTTAACTTTTTTTGTATTGTAACTTTTCAAAGGCCTTGTGGCCGTCAAAACAATAAATAAATAAATAAATAAATAAAACCATAGAAAAAAATTCTCAAAAAACATAAAATCGAGTAGAACAATTCAGTGACGCACCTAGGGTAGCCGGTGCCCGAAGCAAACTATTTAATTTCCCCCAACCCCCTTTTAATAATACACACCACGATTATACAAATCAAAATAATTATTAACGAAAATTATTTAAATTTTCGCTAGGGCGATTGAATATTTAGGTTAAGGGCGAGCTGATGATTAAAATAAAGTCATCGGCTCGCCCTAGTGAATAAAATTCTGAAATAATTATATTTTCTCACTTAATTTAGATCATCAGCTCGCCCTAGTAAATGTTCACAAAAAAATATTAAATTTATATTAATTTAGATTATTAGCTCGCCCTAGTGAACATTTACTTGAAATATTTTAATTAAAACACTTAATTTTAATCATCAGCTCGCCCTAGTAGACATTAACCTAAATATTTATATTTACCTACTTGATTTTGTGTCTTTAACTCGCCCTAGCGAAATAAATAATTTTCAAATATTTTAGTTAAATTTTCACTAGCGCAAGTTGATAATTGAAATTTGAAATTAATTGAAATTTCACATTTTTTGTAAACATTCACTAGGGCTAGCTGATGATCTAAATTAAATGAGTAAATTTAAATATTTCAATATATTTTCACTAGGGCGAACTGATGATTAAAATTAAGTGTTTTAATTTAAATATTTCAGGTAAATGTTCACTAGGGCGAGCTGATGACATAAAATCAAGTAGGTTAATTTAAATATTCAGATTAATGTTCACTAAGGCGAGCTAATATTCGAAATTAATAAAAAAAAATATTTGTTAACATTTACTAGGGCGAGCTGATGATCTAAATCAAGTGAGAAAATATAATTATTTCCGTAAATTATTCACTAGGGCGAGCCGATGATCGAAATTAGGTGAGTAAAATACATATTACATATTTAAGGGCACCACCACTATATACAAATATAAATAAGTAGGTGTGTTGTGAATCATGCGCACCTGCGCACCTGTCGCTGGTTACCGCTCATCGTGGTAAATATCGTGATCGTACGGTATGAATCCACATACTATTAAGATTTGCCCATCTCTATTGTCCGCACACACCAACATTATACGGTAGGTATGTATCATATTTCATCATGGCGTCACAATTATAAAAAGAAACTCCATATTCGTCAAAATATCCTGTGCTACCAAAATACTTCCAAAATATAACTAGAATTGGAACACTTATGTGAAACTATAACCTCTAGGTTAAATTTAGAAGCAAATCCTACCATAAAGACATTATAATATTATTGTCCGTAACCTATTGGTGTTCAAAATGACCAATAAGTCATACCTAACCTACAAAACACAACAGATACCGAGAACGCGATCAGCTGATCAATGGCCGCCATTTTGTGGGACTTGTTGGTCGAAATTTTGTCTCAAATGAAGTAAAACAAACTTCATAAGGGTCATAAATTAGACTAGTAAGTTTTTTTTCCAATTGGTTGATTATATGGTTATAATTTCGACGCAGAAACGATTATTACAACCAATTAGTAGGAATAGCTCAGTGGTTAATTAGAGAGGTAAATACCACGTCTTTTTAGAACTTTTATTCTACCTAGTGGCTATTTGTTCTTTATGGTTGGGAAATAAGTAAAAACGATGTTCTTTTTTCTTTGTATTCACCATTAGAGTCAAAACTTCTGAAAAGTTTAAAATGTCAGAAAATATTACGAAATTTTACACCAAAATAAGTTAATCTGCCATTAGACCAGAATTATTGACTTCGCAATGTTTGCTGGGTTATCTATAAAATGTACAAACTAATGCGCCCTCTAGTCAGGGCCGCTTCTAGAACTGCGTTTTAGCATCCACATAGATTTAAAAAGCATTAACTCTTTCAATTAGGTAATTGATTGTTCAATTGCTTATTAAAAAGCAGGTATAGGTACCTACGCTGAAGTAATCAGGTAAAATAAAAAAAGTTGGAAAGTTGTTTTAGGAGCGATTTTGCAAATGGACAGTGGATCAAATCTGCGACCCCAACTGTTAGTTTGAATCAGGTAGGTTTTTCTATACTTACATTCTATCAGAGCTCACAGAATGTGTGTTCCTTGTGTAAATGATTACTGACTTTTTAGTCTATTCGTATCCATGTATGTGGGTGTTGGGTTAATGACATAGATTAAGGTAAGTAAATAACCATCGCTTCGTGTGTAAACTGGTCGTCAAAATTTATTTTCGGTCTGCCTTGGTACGGGCTCATGCCCAGTTATGTAAATCATAAAAGCCCGAAGTGTGTGTAAGGATAGGAAAGTCTGGCGATCCGTTCTCTCTGCCTACCCCTACCCCGCAAGAGAGGTGGCGTGAGGGAATAGTATAGTATAAAATGATAATTCAACTTGATAGGTGCTTGAAAAAACTGGGATTTTTGCCACGGAATTTGGACTATTTTTCTTCAGCTTTTTTCTATGTTATTGTATTCATTGTCATTGTCCTTATTCCGGCTCTGTTGCAACTACAGTAAAGCCCAATTAAATGATGCACATGTTCTCCACTCACCCCACATCATTTTGCAAACAGGACATAACCGTTGGCGCTGGTTGGTCGGGTAGGACATGTCTAGGCAGTTTTTTTATACTCGACATGTTCGAGGATATAAACGTTTTTTGTATGTTTTATTACATAAATACCTACACACAGGAACCAACTGGCGCTGTGCCGTGTAATGCAAAACTCGTACATACCCTATCATCATACATTACATCATAATCAAACAAATTAGGGGATATCATAGTTGATTGAATCGGGATGTCTCAATGCCGGGTTTGGATCCAGATTGTGACGATGTATTTTGCAGTCCATATTATGTTTCTTAGTCTGGTATTTTATTTTTTACAATTGTATGCTGATCTGTCCTATAAGTATTATTTCACTAATGTTTTTACATGCATTTCAAATATATTGGTAATTCTTGAGCATTTACTGGTCCATTTTTTGTTGATGTTGTTTATAATTTTTGTAGGAGGACTGTCTGTGCTCTAAGAAAATAAAATAAAGTAAAGTCCAGATCTTCTTTTTAAAGAAAACAATCAAAAGGATACTTGGAATAGCTGATTTTGATCGGAGTGCAGACCCAAGCGTAAGGTTCTAGGTTCGAATCCTGGCAATTCTGTACTTCAAGGCACAAGTTTTTATAGCTTACTTTGAAGTGTGCAGAAAAGTATTTGGGTTTGTGTATACACTTTATGAGTGGCACTTTTCGCTTGGGATCTGTACTCTAATGAAAATCCACTATGCTAATTATTTTTTTAAAGTATCTGGGCTTGTCTACTCAATGTCTGCACTTAGATTCGAACCCAGCTTCTCCAGACTGGAAGTCCGCCCTCCAATCAATTGCGCCAAACCATTATTTATTTATTTATCGTATGGTCAAAAGAAATACATCACATCCCTCAAAGGAAAAAGTTTGAAGGTTGGGCATTGGACAACGATAAATTTCGCAAGCAAGCTTGGTCGTCAGAAATTAGATTGAACGTTCTTTATATATTCAGAAACCATGTACTCAAAGAACATAAGTTCGCTGGCTGCATCCGATTCGTGATGTATAAATAAAATAAATAAAAAAACTACTCAAATCGCTCGGATAGGCAATAATGTAACATGTAATGTAAAACATTAATCATAAAATAATTCCATAGAAAAAATCCACCCACTCACAAGTAGGTAGTTGTTTCGCAAATATTATATAAAAAAACATTAATGGTATTTTGTCGAAATGTTGATTTTATTTCTACATTTGTTTGTATTAGTCATATATTTCATCAATGACTTTATGATGACTGGTAGGTAATACGTGATTTATCGTTTTGTAATATTATTGTACCTAATTTATGGCGTGCAATCCTTTCATCCATACATCGAATTAGCATTTTCAGATTTATGATCAAATCTATGGAATTTGGATAAAACTGTTAACTTGCTTGTAACGTATCAGCACAACGTATTAAATTGAAACATACTCGTATTTAATTAAACATTGTTACTCGAATTTTGTTGGTATGGATTTCAATTCAATTTATGATTGGAAAAAAGATTGCAAGGATACACCGTTGTTCGCTTAGGTATTGAAAATATTTTGGTTTGCGTCTTTCTTTTCGAAATATAAACCCAGACACATAGAATTATAAGACACATCCTGAACACAATTGCATTTATAATGAATAATACTAAATTATAATGAATAATACCAATACTAGGGTGAACTAGTCATAATGCTGTGCCACATTAGGGTGAGTTTGTCGAGTTAGCACTAGAGTCTCGCTGGCATCCTACTCCACTTTCACGATAGCAGTTTTTCTAGATAAGTGTAAAGTGTACAGAAGATTGACTTATTTCAATCTTAAAATTTATACCCACTATCATCGTAAACGTGCAAAGAATTTAATCAACGATGCTGAAATGTGCTTTAAATATCTTCTGGTTTCAATGTTTCGATGAATGTATTTCCGTTGCTAATTATATCGAAGTGTAATTTATTATTATGATTAATTAAACACACATCCTTGAGTTAGAATTCTCCTGTAATGTCTAATATATTATTATTCGCACAAGAGGAAGAACATTCTATTGATTTTGAAAGGTATCTTATCAATAATTTGATTATTAATCAGCTTTTGTGCTACGTCTAGCACAGGTGAATAAATAAACTAAATCGATATATTTGATTAAGTATTGTGCTTTGAGTGAAAATTCTGTCACAGTAATATTAGATATAAGAGTATTGCCATCATAAGAACTAGGCTTAAAGCCAACTTTTTTTTTTATTATTTATTTAATGAAACGGGTGGTTTAAACTTAGATCCATTTATTTTAATCATATCCCCATGTTTCCACATACCGATCCCCTTTCCAACCGCCCAATTCCATGCGTATGTTTTTGAGAGGTTTTCGCAGTTGTCTCAAATTCAACTATTGGGCCTGTGTATGGCTCTTGCTAATGAAGGCAGAATATACTACCTATGTCCGATACTATGATTGGCCGATTGACATAAAAGCGCGAGAGGCCCAACTTCGGTGGTATGGACACGTGCAGAGAAGGGACGAGGATTCTGTTCTGAGGAGGGCAACAAACTGGTCTGTGGAAGGACCAAGAACGGGAGGACGGCCAAAGAAGTCCCCTGAGGAAACCATCAGAGGGGACATGAAACACCTGGAGCTTACTCCAGAAGACTGCCTTGATATGAACAGATGGAAAGAGAGGATCCGAGCTGCCGACCCCAAATAAATGGGATATGGTGCAGAGAAGAGAGAGTCCGATACTTTGAAATGCTCTGTCATTAATGAATAGAGATCCGATCAGCAGGAAGTGTTCTTACGAAATGAGAAGAGTCACTTATTTGCTCAGTGTTTGGTCAGACATCGACTAGGATCGGGTCAAGACAACAGTTATTCATTTATTCCTCAGCTCCCCCCAACGTTGGCGATCGATCTTCCCACGATCTAACCCTCGAATATTAGGCGGAGAAGGCGATAATATTCTCCGCGTAGTATAAGACCCAAATATAAGGTCTTTCTCACTTCAACATTCGACAGCAGTTCTCTCTTGGCTCCGGCTCTCCTACTTAACACTTCGACGTTGCTAACCGCATCGGTCCAACGTATACGAAAGATTCCTCGCCAAATTATAAAATCTGATAGTTATGTAATGATGATCTGTGTCAAATAATTGTATAATCGATATAGTCATTGATTTATAACGGTAACATTAACTCCATTGCATATTATTGTTAATCACAAGATTATATTATCGGTTTAATATTAATAGGGTACAATATTATCCGTGGGTGAGTAATACAGGAAACATAAAGTACACAATAATGTGTCGCAACTTATGTTCGATAAACGCCTTATCTTTAGAGATAAGCTGTGAATCAAGGAAACTCGCATTTCAAAGCAACATTAACAAATACTTAACGCAAATACATAGACCTAGCCATAATAATAATGTATGGATTGTGTTTTTATGGAGTGTGCAAAATCTTCTACGTATACATTGATGACAATTTAGAATGTGCTACATTTACGATTGATTGGTCTTAGAGTGTAATAAGAAAGTTGTAAGGTCGCAAAAATTAAAAAAAAATAGAAAAAAATGGACCAAGCTTTCGGCAGCGATACTACTGGCATCTTCAGGGTGAAATCTCGATTAATCAACCACTCTACGCGCAGTAAGGAAACCGAAGAACGAACAACATGGAAATGGATTCATCACGCTGCGAAAGCCTACATGATAATAGATCATACTAGTAAATATCTAACCGTATACATCATGGATGCCAAGGGAAGGGATGGGATTGTCCGATTGTATGTTCGTATGAAGCCAAAAATGTTTTACAGAAATCATGTTTCTTACGCCGCGCCGTTCAATCAAGGAGATATCATTGAAAACGACTATCTTTTCAAATAGATATGAAATACAGTATCGTGTACCTATACTATCTCCATTAGAATGCAAGTATGTAACAAAGGTATGCCTATTAGTGAATGTCTACACCTAATTCCTAATTCCACATCTCATCATGTTGTACGTTGTCTTGTCGGTAATCAATAATCCAAATACATTCTAATACATAGTGTAATACGCATACTAACATCACCTACTTACAACATGGATTCCTAAACTATCTGTGTTATCTCTCCACAGTCTACACGGTGTTAATAGCTTTAGATCTGGTGGCATTAATTGATTGAATGTTGGTACAAGAAAGTATCTACATTCTAGTACCAATCTCTCATCAGTTAATACAATTGACTATATTGATCTAATTTTATTTTATTTTATTTATTTATATATGGCACACACACAGACAGCAACATATATAGACAAGACAGAAGATACAGTATATAAAAAAATATCATTGCCGCCCTATTTAAGGTGCGCACAAATAGTTATATTATTGTAGTCAATTTATATCATATTACATTACACTAACAACTAATTTAAGAAGAAAAACTAAATAATAATAAAAAAAGAACAGCTCAGAAGTCAGACATTATCAAATTAATCAGTCATTTCTATTTGTATTGCTGATGTGTAGCACCTCGTGTTATTCCATTGAAATACATTGGAGCTGATAAGAAAAAGTGACCGGTGACCGGCCCGAGACGGTTACCGAAAAAAAACCCATGATGTTTTGAATATTAGTCGACATGTGTGCGTGTGCGATGGGTGAGTGTGTGAGCGAGATTTAGTATGGGTGTGTGAGACGACCGGAATGAACTTATATGTTTTAATTTAACTGTGGCGCATGCTTGTGGGTGACAGCTGAATTATGAATGGACTAATTGTCTTATCTACATGTTATCACTTATATCTATAGTTGTTGTCTGTTTTGTACTTCTGTTTGTAATAAAATGAAATAAAATGAATAAATCCAAAATAAGATAGTCCTTTAGAAGTATCTTAGAAAATGTTCTTTGAATTGAGACCGATCGGATTGAGGAGGGCTCGAAGAATAGAATCGTTTCGAAGATTATTGTTCGAGAATAATTTCCAAACCGCAGCATAAATTCCCATTACAAAAAAATCATAAAACATTTATCATTTTTTTATTAACACAACTATCGCATTAGTTTCAAAATGTACAATAATTTGTTTGTCCATGATTCAATTAATCAAACAAGATACCTGTACTCGGACAAATAAATAAATTAATCATAACAATTTATTCTCTATCTACACCAATAATATTATTATAATGAGTAACATTATAAAACCATAATTTCCGTGAAGTAAAACTCAATTTTTGTACGTTACTTTTGATTGTGTCCGGTGTTAGCTCAACAGTACGTACTAAATTAAGCGTTTTGTCTAGAAATTGGCATTGAACAACACCGATTTTCTTTGCATTTCAAATGTGATTCTCCTTCTCCAGTTTCAATCGTTACGATTGGTTTGCAGCAAAGCCCCATGTTTCCTTCTTCACTCATCCCTGTTCTGGTATTTTTAACTCTTTATATGAGTCGAATCCCATAACATGGCACAGGTCGTCCAGGTATTCTTTCCTTGGTCGTCCTTTGTAGTTTGTCCCCTGTGTTATGAGGTAATCTGAATTCAACTTTTTTTTTTATTTATTTACCAACAATAATGTAAATTGTGTTAATCGGGAACAATCGCAGCACTGCGATAAGCTCGCCCTATTAAACAAATGTTATGATTTAGGTATATTTGTAATGTTACCAAAAGTGTTAATAAATAAATAAAAAAGTAAATATAATATACTATTAATCAAAATAATGCCTATTCCAGTTTGGATTTTAGGTTTGATTTAACACATAACATTCTCATAGATAACCACGACTTAATTGCAAATTGTTGTAAGGATAGTTCCAGTCCATTCTGACGCGATAGTCATAATGAAATTCGAAAATGGAATTCAGTATTTTTTTTTCGTTACACTTATTTTTTTTATAATTAATAGTGAGCCGTCATTTGTGGCGGGATATTAGCTAGTTATATGATAAAATTATAATGATGTAAACACGATTTGTATATTCGTTACGATTACATGAAATCGGACGAATTATATCATCCGTCAACCATTTTATAAAACATGGATTGTCAACATGGCCGACATCGAACAGCTGTTTTATTTTAATGTTCATCTGCAACTACATTCATTATACATTACTACAATTACCTTCAAAATGCATGTTTTATTTTCATGTTAGCCTAAAGGGATTGATGCACATTGAAACTGATATGAGTACCTTTTATTATGTAGGTACAATGTAAAATTAGTATCGTTGTGAATAGTATATTTTTTAACGTTACTGATATATACCTGATGCTGTGTTCTCTACTGAGTCCCTTGCGAGGTGGGCAGAGAGGACAGAACGCCAGACCGCCCTATCCTACACGCACTCCTCGATTCCGACACATTCATGTAATTTTTCATGCATGCCCTCCGATTTCTTTTGCTCAAAGCGTCCTTGACATGATCGGTCGAGATAAAGTATCGGACCGACGCCCTTTTTCACTCAAATATATATATATTTTTTAAATGTATATGTGTTTTTAAATGTCTTTATTCATTCTCTGCACATGCCCAAATCATCTATAAGCTAGTTAACTTATATTTTAGTCACTACACCCGTCTTACAGTCACTTGATTGGCTTAAGTGAGCACGTTGTGCCCGTTCACCCATTCCGCCAAATTCTTTGTCTCTAAAAAACCTAGTTTTTTCTCGCTCGGCCTCACAAAAGGCAACCATTCATTAATTAAAGGGACTCCCACGGGCTTAAGGGATTGGCACCAGGAATGACGTCCCAGTCTTTTCCCACGGCATTAAGGTTCAAAATCGCGTGACAATTGCATGATAAAATGGTAAAAATAGCGATTTTTCCAATTTTTCGAGGTTAATTTTGCGTCTATCAAAAAACTTTTACGGTTATTCCCTGGGTTTTAATGCATATTATCAGTACAAAAAAATACTCCCCGACTTTCAGAAAACGAGTTTCCGTCTTTCGGAAAAAAGATCAGAGGTGTTTATCAAAAAAAAATTTGAGAAATCTGTACAAGATATGAAAAATCTTTTACGATTATTTCCAAAGCATATTTAGTAACGGTTGTCGAGATATAAGGTCTCCCGTTTATAGAAATTTTTGAAATGTCGGTATGCATACTCTTGAGGCCCTCCGCATCCCCGGGTAGCACAGGCGCATATAGCGTCTTCTTTACCCGCACAAAAGGCAACCGTAGAATTTCGTTCACTTAAAAAATAAATAAAATATTTTTGAGTTATGATAGTCTTCAATTCACGGTTCATCGCACCTGTCCAACGCAATGATTAATTTGTATTTGTACGATGTATGATATTATTGTATTCGATACGGAGTCAGCAGGAAGATAGAGTAGTCTCTCTATCATCATACTACTGCTATACCTTTGTTTGATAACACATCATCATATCCTATATCAAAACATTATAGATATAACATAACACTAAGTTAGTATACCTACATATTCCAGTACCGCAGCATCTCCAATTAATATACCTAATTTAAATATCAGGTGTGTTTGTACGTACGTGTGTTCTTAAACGAATTTTGAATTCGAATACTATATGATCAAGACAGAGGAAAATTGGAGGATATGAATAACAGGCATTGCTTTTAAATATGAGCAAATATTGAGCGGTCGTATATGCTCAAGAACTAAGGATAGACGTATGTTTTGTGTAAAAGAAATAACGAGTGTGTATGACGATTGCAAGTGACGGAAGCAAGAAGTGTGTGTAAGGATAGGTAAGGCTGGCGATTGGTACTTTCTACTTATTTCACATTTACGGGTATAATTATTCCTCTTATGAAATAATGTTATTGTCATTGGCGTTTTCCCTTAATATTATTAAAAAATGCGCTTTCGTACAGATACTCTAATAAGTCTAATAGGTGTAAAAATGTTTTCATGTGTCATCAGGTAACATAGTCTAGTTATTATGATAATAACACGCATCTCCTTTTAGACGACTTGATACAGTAGTGATGAGACATACAAACAACATCGAAACATCGATCAATCCATTGTTTTTAGTTAAAATGTAGACAGACATAAGTCTGTAAATTATTATCATATCGTTCTTAATAATTTAGCTATTCTGGTGAACAAGACCAATTAGCTTTAAAACCAACGAATAACCATGACTTATCGTGGAAAAAGTAATAATAATAATAATAACTTATTTATTTTCCAACTCAAAGATACATATATCATACAAATAATAAACAAAAATAAAATTATATAAGTAAAATCTCCCCTCAGAATTGAGCAAAGCTCGTGCTCTGAGGGGAAGCTCGCTTCCAACAATATCACTATATCAGCAATACAAAAATTAAAAAAATACATACATACGCACACACGATACAATAAACAATAACAACAAAGAAGATATGTTAAACAAACCAATAAAGTGCCATCAAGAGCAAGACTTGAAGAGTAGCTTAGTAGTGTTTCTTCTTTCTTATATTCAGCCTTGTTCGTTCCATCGCCGTATGTTGACCTCTTTCAAACGTGTCCTATCTTTTCTGTCTTCCGCTTTCCTCATCCTATTTGTTATATTTTACTTGCCATCAAATCATTGGCCTATATTTTTTGTGGTTCCAACTGTATTATTCTGTGTCTTGCCATGTAACCTGGCCTTTACCATTTAATTTTTGTTACACGTCTGCGACTAATTGCATATCTACGACTCCAATTAGGTTTAAGTGCTTAGCCGATAATACTTATATTAAACATTCTATTAAAATGAAAGCAACAATTAATTAATTAACCTCTATTGTTCATTTTACAATCGAAATTACGATGCTTTTGTGTTGGCATCTTGGCGTTTCCATTTCAAATTCAGCGTCTTATTAATCATGATATCATTAGAGCTACATACCTACGGGTACGTAGCAATGTCGTTGCTACGAGACTACAGACTACAAGCTACTAGACTAGAATGATCTATCAATCAGTGAACTTCGATTATTCAGATACCTACATAATTATCATATTAGATAAATACATCAAATTATGTATATTGACATTATTCGAGAACAATATCATTAGCGTAGGTGTACATCTAGCATTATAGATGATTGTCTCGTTGGGTTCACAAAAGGGTTCTTATCTCCCAAAAAATGATTTTGTTGAGCAAAATAACTTCGATCTTTTTGAGCAAATTAACTTCCCAATGTCCCAGTACCTTGAATTGTTGCACAAATAATATTAATTGTAGCACTGTTTTTATACGAGAAGGGTTCCTAAAAGTTTTTTTTGCCATTTTTTATTTTTTTTTGTGCACAATTGCCACTATCAAAAATGACGGTTGTTATTATAAGGTTATAATCCGAACCAGAAGTATTAGTAATTACATTCGAGAATCAGTTTAATATCAGAGAACTGTATGATTTCATTCTCTTAGTTGGTGTCCCGAGAGAGTAGTCTCTATGATTTCTAGTTATTAAGCTACCTACGCTGGATTTGAATTTTACTAACATTTTTGTAATTTTTGTTTCAGGTATGTATACATTTCTCTAATGATCTGGAGACATACAAAACTATGGTGAGAAATTTACATTAATTAATACGTTTCCTTTATCTTAATCTATTATTCAAAATGTTTCACACCCATCCCAAATGGCTAATCGTAGATAAGTGAAATTTGGAAATCTATTTATCTGAAAAAAAAAAAACTGTATCGTGCAGCATCGCAGTCTGCTCTTCTTCTTCATTAGCCTTCTTCCCTCCACGACTGGATATAGGGCTCTTCCAACTGTTTCCACTCGTCTTCCGCATCCAGGTTCCCCCAGCAATTTGGAAAATGTCGTCAGTCCATCTCATTGGTGGCCTTCCGACACTCCTTCTATCTGTCCAAGGCCTCCACTTCAATATTCGTCGCGCCCATCTGTTGTTACCCTGCCAGACCAGTGAATTAATAATTTGTAAAATTTACAAATTTATGGATGATTCAGTAACTTTTCTTACATAATTACCAGTATCCTTGTCCTTTGTGTACCACGAAGGTTGGAGGGATTGTATTAAAGAAAAGCACTTCGTTAAAGGAGAATGCTCAAAAAAAACCCAGGCCCGGCGCAAACGAAATGTAACTCAAATGATAGGTAAAAATGAGTAATTAAATACTGCATAGGGGGCATCATTGAAATCAATGGCTAAATGGGTCAAATACCTATTCAAAGTTTTACAGGGGTCACACGAATATATAAAAAAAGGATCATTAAACAGTTACACGAATATATAAAAAAAGGATCATTAAACAGTTACAATTGCGATTCAAAAGTATATAATATGATGAGTGTAAGGTAGCCTGACTGATTTTTCTTCTTATTAATCAGCCTTGGTCCCTCCACTGCCGGATGTAGGCCTAAAGGAAAATGCTCATAAATTATGTAAAAATTAAACATGTCCGGCGCAAACGCAACGTGACTCAAATGATAGGTAAAAATGAGTAATTAATTACTGCATACGTGGCATCATCGAAATCAATGGCTAAATATGTGAAATACCTATTCAAAGTTTTACAGGGACAACTTCAAATAGGTATTTCACACATTTAGCCATTGATTTAGATGATGCCACCTACGCAGTAATTAATTACTCATTTTTACCTATCATTTGAGTCACGTTGCGTTTGCGCCGGACATGTTTAATTTTTACATAATTTATGAGCATTTTCCTTTAGGCCTACATCCGGCAGTGGAGGGACCAAGGCGGATGAAGAAGAAGAAAAATCAGTCGGGCTACCTTACACTCATCATATTATATACTTTTGAATTGCAATTGTAACTGTTCAATACTACTTTTTTTATATATTCGTGTGACCCCTGTTAAACTTTGAATAGGTATTTGACCCATTTAGCCATTGATTTCGATGATGCCCCCTATGCAGTATTTAATTACTCATGTTTATCTATCATTTGAGTTACATTTCGTTTGCGCCGGGCCTGGGTTTTTTTCCCATACAAAATGAGCATTCTCCTTTATAATCAACAAAGGAGAAAGACATGGGTAGACGCAGGACAAAAGATTACATTTTAATTATTAGATTCTTCCGAAATAAGCAAACACTTAGATAAGAACGCCTTGCAAATGTTATGGCGACCGGCAAATTGAATGAGACAAGGTGTCATTTATAATTTATCCAAAATATTCCGGAGCGAAATATTTTACTAAATACGTCTGTTCTCTGGTATTTTTGGTAACTGAGAAAAAGTGGGTTCAAAGAACAATAGTTTCTTTGTTAAGTAAGTGAACCTGTTAAAATGTCCCCTGTGCAGTTTTTTAACAAGTAACATCAGCGAGTTCTAAGTGTCAACATTAAACGATTCTTTGTGTCAACATCATAATGCGAGGTTCTAAATGTAAACATTATAATAATTCTTAGTATTTGTATCAAATAGTTCTAAGTGTTAACATTAAAAATGATTCTTTGTGTTAATATCAAATCCTCAATGGTGTAATACGAAGTTCTAAATATCAACATCAAATAATGATGAAATAGTTACAAGTGTCAACATTGAGCGGTTCTTTGTGTCAACATCATAATTAGAGATTCTAAGTGTCAACATGGGGCGTACGCTTGCATAAATAAAATATAGTTTATATTCTTTAATTGAGAGATGCCCACCTTCACGTTCGTCTCTGCTTACCCTAGAATGTGGAAAATGCCATGAAAATATGAAAGAGTGGTAGTATTGAATAACAAAAGTATGCATATTATGTTGAAATCGTTTCAAAAATACTCGCGATGTTTTCATCCCGGTATCTGCATTGTACGTAGATTTCAATGTGTCGAAGTGTCTGGTAATTTCCTATCTGTCGATATTGTACTCTTATCGAGTTTTGAACATCGATTATGATCAGTTCACCCCCTCGATATCATTGCAGAATTTCTTACGTCGCTTGCCAATATGTTCCTAATCGTTCCCTGCATGCTCCGCTTTATGATACATAATAACGTTTTCAATAATCATAATAATAGTTTGTAGGTTTGAAGGCAGATCTTGTAACATTACGCCAGAGAGATTTTGTATCAGGCAACGAATCCTTGCTTTCAACATGCTATTGTCTTCGTTTTCATGCATAGCTATGCTCCTGTAGAATTTAAACTTCTTCCAAACTTTCCTGCAGAATTTTATACCGAATGTTTCTGAGTTTTTTTTATTTATACATCGTAATCATCATCATCATGTCAGCCCCACTGCGTCCATTGTCGAACATAGGCCTCCCCCATCGATCTCCATAGCTCCCTATCCTGGGCAGACCGCATCCAACCGCCTCCCGCAACTCGTCTCACATCGTCCGACCACCGTGCTTGAGGCCTACCAACACTTCTTCTGCCTGTTCTAGATCGCCACTCCAGGACTTTCTTCGTCCACCTAGAGTCTGTGGTTCTGGCCACATGACCAGCCCAACCAACATACATATAACATATTAATAATGAACAAGAATAAAATTATAAGTAAAACCTCCCCTCAGAATTGAGCAAAGCTCGTGTTCTGAGGGGGAGCTCGCTTCCAACCACACCAGCAAGGTTGCCACGGGAAAATCAGTGGACATACATGCACCCTTGTGTCGTGCATTAAATGCACACCTGTTTATTTGTCGTCGGTTACACACATTGTGGGAAAATGCCGATATCCAATTTGAATGTATATATTTTATACTGTTTATCACTGTTGAAAGTAGCAGTGACTGGTATTTCGTGCGCGATATATTCGCCGACACTATGTCAACAACAAATTAAATAACATTCATCGTACGGTCGACCGCCGAAACGACGCCGCCTCGGCCAATTACTTACACCACTGCTAATATTCTTCCAACATCTCCCTCTTTATTCCGTTTTATTGTTTTTTTTTTCTACTCGTTTTTCCTCTCATTAAAATGTAGCTCGTCGCGTGTCAAATTAACCCTGTGGAGGTAAACACGAACTAGAGAGGTGTGCAGCACTTCGGGACTCCGACGTTCTTAATGTTTACTTTGCTGTGTAAAGATTTTGCTTGCAGCATGCACCAGAAGTTTGCCAACTTCCACTAAGTGAAGCGGTATAGGTAATAAGAGTTTTCGTTAGCTCTTTGTGTTGTTACAACTTATGTCTCGTTTACATTATACCAAAGGTTTCTGTAACAATGTTAGTGAACACAATGAAAAATAACTGAACTATGAAGTTAGCTTTATAGATTTTCATGGTCCTTGTTAATCTCTTCTCTTACTTGCTCAGGCCATCTTTAGGAATAATACATTAGTCCTGAAGATGGCCTCAACAAGTAGGCCGAAAGCTTGACAACATCGACAATCTAGACACGGTACACTGGAGAAGAATGGAGAAGAGATGAACTATGAAGTTATTCGTCGCCTGAATATGAAAGAAAGCTTTCAAACGTTCGAATACCGATGGATGCCGACCTACTTTACTGTCTTAAAATCTTGTATAGTTTAAGGCGACGAATTTGGCATTATTTCGATATTCCCCAATGGTCTGAATGCGAGACTTGAAATTGTATGCCATCATTTTAAGTATTGCCTCTAGCCATCAGCAAATTCCCCACTGCTTGTTAATTAGTGGATTTTTGGTTTTGTAAATGTATATGAAAGCTTTCAAAGATTCTTTTAATTGCTCCAGACTTAATTATTTGGAGACAGAATTGTGAAAATGTTTGAATGCATAATTGGGTTCTTTGGTCGACGATCAGAAATTTGTGGAGTTAATAGTTAGTCGCATTTTGTCAACAATTGGAGTTGTTGTTTTTTAAGGACCGCTTTTGTGGCTTGCTTTAAAGATCATGTAAATTAAAATTTATCTAATGTTCGCAAACATTTCGAATAGCAAATATTGCATACTGGGAGCGCCATTTTAACGAAGCAGAGTGACGATCGCACGGACGATGTGTCGGAGAGAATGTTATAAAACTTTAATAGTGTTCCCTTCTCGTTGGACCAACGGCAATGGGAGATTGTAAAGAATTACCTATGTGCCCTATACTTCAGGTTCTACATAAGTTTGCGTTTCCGCCTTGATTTATATGAGGTTAAACTTTAATATATTATTAAGAACTTACGGGACAATCACCAACCGCTTGGCACGAACGAGAATACTTACAAAGTATTTTCATTACATACGTGGATTAGGTCCTTTCTATCTCCGCAAGGATTTTCTTTGTTTAGAATTTGATCTTAAATCTATTTCATCTGAATATTTTACGACAATTCTGGAAAACCATTAGTTTTCGAAATTTTACGTGAAGAAAGTGTAAAACTTTCATTTGACAGAATTTCTAGATTATCAAATGACTCTTTTCCTTCTTCTCCTTCCTCGTGTCCTAGATTCATGATCTGATCGGGAAGTGGAGCACCAGCAAGCTATCTTTGGGTCTTTTGGTCGGTTTTCCTGGGAGACGATGTACGGCCGTAGGTCAATATCCCGATTCGTTTCCATGTCTTGAAACTACCATACGTGCCAATAATGTGAAATCTGTATATTTATGGGTCAACAAAACTCTCAAATAGAGGCAAAAAATGTTCAATAAACCTATTATAACTACAAACTATCGAGGGTTTTTGACCCCAATTTATCCATAATTTCTGAAGGCCATGGCCACAAAATGGTATAGTGTTCTTTGTCTCATGTTACCCTTATACATCGGTGTACAAAATACCAAAATATCACCTGTCGATAATTGCTGTTTGGTTTGATGGTTCTAGGCGCCGTCCATCGAACTCATTATATTCTGCCTTTATTGAGGCGTGCATTTTATCTAAAACGATCTTCATTACAATTAGTTAAAGAGAT
This sequence comes from Ceraclea dissimilis, assembly GCA_963576895.1. Classification (NCBI taxonomy): domain Eukaryota; kingdom Metazoa; phylum Arthropoda; class Insecta; order Trichoptera; family Leptoceridae; genus Ceraclea; species Ceraclea dissimilis. The sequence goes on from OY756361.1 coordinate 17,966,269, forward strand.
CTTTATCAGATTATTGCATTCGCCCTTTTAACGCAGCACAACTTTCTCTTAACGTCTTTACTCAATTACTTATACGTAATATGTCTTGTTTCTCGAGGGCTATAGTAACAAAATTTACTTAGTACATTGGTTAAATTTCTGCCTGTTTATTTAATATTGTAAGAAATTGTTTGCTAGAGTTATATCATACTTAATCATTACATCTTGTCCTCTTCTTAATTATCTTGTATTATTTTCCCTACACGACCTGTTTTGCTGTCATATAATAATTGTTCTAGAAAGCCAGACTCTTTGGAATTATATAACTCATTTTTCCTTGCGTAACGTTTTTGTGAAATTTGCGAAGAGAATGGAAACAAAATAATTTCTCTGTTTCTTTTGTACATCGTTGGTAGAAATTTTATTCCATTATGTTGTCTTCTTGTTGCGTAATTACTATTGTCACGTTTTATATAACGACTTTTCAAAATTTCTCGGATATGCATGAAATGCTTAGTGAGCCTACTTCTTTCTTATGAGTTCTGCAGCTTTTATTTCGGAATTTAGGTCTCCCTCTAGTTTTTCTATCTCTCACTGGTTTTTACCTCTGATATCCTTTAAAGCCTGCTGTCGTCAACACATCTCTAGCGCCATTTCCATTGTCCTCTCCATAGAAAAACTCAGACGTTAAAAGTTTCAGAATGCATCACAAAATTTCATAGTTTTTTGTAAGATGTTCACGAAATATGACATCACTTTTTAGTTGGTTAATAATCCATTTCACCTTTCAATTCAGCCAGTTACTTTCAAATATCTTGGTTAAAAAACAACAGTAGCAAGTTTTTTAGTATTTATTTTTTGTTTAGATCTGTGTCACGAAAGTAACCTCAAATAGTCTTTCCGCTTTCACAAAGAATAAGTCACGTGTTATGGGTATGTTGTTCAGCTTCTTCTTAAATGTGATTAATAATATAATTGGTTTATATATTATTATAGTCTCATTTCTTCCCACTTCTGGTCATATGGTTTCCTTCAAAGCTTGTGTCGTGACAGTTTCAATTCCTTTTTGTTCGTCTTATTACTCACTCATTAATTTACCGAGTTAAATGTTATTATGTAGGTACAGCGAATTAACAGCTGGAAATGATTACCGCTAATTCTCCTAAATATAATGATGTTGGAGACACCTCACGTGTATATTTGTATAAACATAGCTTTGTCAGGATATAATATGTCATTACCACAAGTGAGTAAAAAGGAGTTACTATCCAATATTTTTACCGACTCTAGATATGGGGACAGTACATTTGTCACCCGACTTTATCTCACACACCCATACTGCGTAGGTTTCTGGATTACTGTTTATTATTCCTTCTTAACAACTTACCTCGCAAATACTTTCATTTTTTCTCCGACGCTAAGCATCGGGCATTCTTTTTCATTGAAGTTTTACTATGAATGTTATGTGAAGGCTAATTTTGAATTCATCCTACCAATGACTACTTTGTCTTCTTCTTCTTTGGTTTTCCAGTCCATATCAAGCCACTGTCTTCATCCAACGTCGCCTCGAACTCATCCTATCCTCTAGCCGCGAGTTTCCAATCCGTTACCTGATTTTATTGGGTCCTTTCTGATCTCATTCCCTCATCGTGGCCTTGGCGTACTGACATTTCCTTTTCTGGGTGTCCTTCCAGGATCTTTTTTGGTAGGTACTCTTGATGACGGCATTCTTTGCACATCTCCGGCCTATCGTCTTCAGTCTGGCGATGACTATAGTTGTGAAAAGTCTGAGAAAATTTCTTTTCGCTGTTTTGTTATAGTAAAGAACACTTGCCTATCGTTGCATTCATGTAAATTGTTATTTATACATTTACACGTAATTTGAGAAACTGTATTGTTGCCAAATGGAATCACTAAGAAGTTTGTAGATAATTTCCCACAATGTCGGCTTTACTGGTTTATGTAGTTGTAGTTGCTTGTTTATGTTATTCGACAACATGACGCAGCGATAATTCAGTCAAGACGATTCGTGTCAACAGTTTATAGTGACCCAAGTCTGTCTTAACATTTCAACTGCCAACTGATCCACTTTATCTGCCTGTAATCCTCGTGAGCTCGCCTTCCAATTTGTGGATTTGTCACTTTGAATTTTGGTTGATTTGAGACGTTTGGTGTTTATTTTGCTTACATAAATAATAATACGTAGTCTGTTGCTCGATACCTCTTCATTTATTTACGAATCACTTTACCAAGTCTTAAAATAGTCTTCTTGCTATGAAATATATTGCTTTTAATGAGACTTCATCGTAAAATAGGTATTGCCATAACCCATTTTTTATCGTTCCAGATAATCGAAAATATGTACAAGGGAAAAAATAGCATTTTCAATTGGTAAACAAAGAGATTTATCACGTTTTCTGAATGTCTCTATTCAAAGACCTTTGGTAACTGTCAGTTAAGAGAGCAAACACACGAATGTGTCCTAACTATCCTGTGATAAGTTATTTTTTTTAATAGGTCTGGGCTTGTAAGCCTGATGCTTGATGTATCAAATAAATCCAAAAACTTTTCTAAACACCTTGCACTAGGCTAAAAGCCTGTATCGCAAAGTGTGGAATACATCTCCACTGCCGGGGTCATGCATCTCTATACTGGAGAAATGCATTTGGTGTCTGCTTCATTTTTCCAATAGAAACTACATAAAATAAAGATTTGTTAAAATCCATTTTTAACCTAGATTATTTTATTTTTTCGTTAGTTTTATAATATGTAATGGAATTTTGTAAAAATGTTGATATTTGGTAATGGATTTATCGGTAAACTTTTAAAGCTATACCACGAAATGTTTAGATTTGACCTATTTTTTATAGTTAGAGGATTCCCTCTGATTTTCGGTTCTTACGATCTTTCATCGAACACAAGAATTCTTAAAAGGTTTTAAAGGTAAACCCCTCCTAATTCTCTTTCTTTTACATATTTCGGTGAAGAGCTTAATCGTATAAGCTTAAAATATGGACAGATTTTGGGGATACAGTTCATTCAATAGGGTTAATATTTATTTTAAATCACTTAGCGTCTTTAAAGATCTGTAATTTGTATACATTCAAGATTTTTATTCGTACTTACGATAACGTAGCTATCTTAAATGTGGGATCCCTGGCTCGTATATAATTGTCTCCGCTCTTTTTGAATATTTTTCCGAATGCCCTGTGAGAGTCAGGTATTCGTGAAACTTCAGTAAGGCATTTCACATATTATTTTTCTTCTCAGTCCGCTTAGTCATATGTATATGTAGGGTTGCCAGGTGTCCGGTTTTAGACCGGACAGTCCGGTTTTTATGACATCTGTCCGGTAGAAAAAATGTTGGATAACCGGACAACGGGCTGTCCGGTTTTTTCGATCGGACGTCAATAAGTTCAACACGATCAGTTGTTATCAATTACCTGTTTTTCATAAAATCATTCAAGGTAATACAACCTTGATTATTTCCACCATGATGTATTCATTTTTCATACGTAGTAGCAAAAATTTCGCCTGCGGCGTAAGCTGTGTATACATGTTTGGAAAATATTGTTAAGTATAGGGAGGAGGGAAAAACTAAAAAGTGACCGGTTTTTTGTACAACATATCTGGTAACACTACATATATGTGTGTTTTAAAACAAGATTTTAGTTTATCAATCCCTTTATTTTTAGCGAGGAGAATATTAGCTCAGTTTGTTGAACCGTACAAGTCCAATTCCTTATTGGGTAAAGAGAAGCAAACAAAGTTTCTATAAGTGAGTACATAATCATTTCAAATTTCTCTAAGTCTATAAGTTTACATTACTACTTATTATATAATTGTATTTACATTATTTATTGGACGGTACATAGTAAATAAGGTACTTTGGTAAATAGTCCTTCAATGATAAATAGTATTAATAATGAAATATACTATACAGGGCCGTCGAAGAAGTGTGCCGCATTTAAATAACTATATCATTTTATATTAAAGAATCAGTTCTTTCACTGTGTGGTAATCGATTAGCCCTAGTTTTTATTGATGCACGACGGAATGTGAAATGCATTTTAAAAGGTCACCGAAAAAGTATGCCGCATTTCAAAAAATGGATAACATTGAAATATTTTACGTTAAATGAGCAATTTTTTCACTGTGTGGTAACTGGTTAGCCCAAGTTTCATATGGTGTACGATAGAATGCGTTTATGTATATGCAAAGAATGGCTGCGTAGTCGCCAAGGTTAGCCATACGATATTGACCGTGTACCAGAAAGCACCATGCGGTATTTGGTTCGCGAAGATTTTGAAATGTCCCTCTTGAATTCACAGCTTACTAAGATTTCCTTCCCCAAAGAAATCAATTGTTCGATGAACTAGCGTATGCGAAGCGAATTCTGTCGTACATCAAATGAAAGTTGTGTTCTTCTTCTTTCGTATGCACACGACCATTGTTTAAGTTGTCTTGGAGTCAAAGCTCCGCGTCAATATTCTTCAAGTAATCTATTGCCCTTAGCGTCACCTTATGGATTTCCTCAAGAACCCCTGCAAACTTCTTGCTAGGACACCAGTCTTTATCTGGCCACATAAAAAGTACAAGTAAAGTTGTATTAATCACTTACCACACAGCAGCGAAAGAATTACTCATTTAACAAAGGTTTCTGGAAGAGTTAATACAAGGGATTAGATTACCAATGAAGTTTGAATTAGCTGGAAGAGACCATTACTTATAATTGTAAATCTATACATTAGGTATCTTGTTTTTTATGTTGAATGTAAGTTTCTTTTTAAAAAGCCCGTCATTATTTTCGATGACCCTGTATATCATGTACTCGTATACTGAGCGTTACATCTTTAGTAGTCTGATCAAAAGGGTTTATAGGAGATTTCTGGTAATTATTCATTTCAGAGATATTATGTTTATCTTAGTGCTAATACTAATGTGTGATTAACTATGACGATACAACATTATTAATAATACCTACTGTTAGTACTCTTGTATTATTATAATAATAGCAATGTTTGCTATCATTAATCCCATTGTTTGTGTTATAAGCTTATAACTAACATGACCATATTTTCATTTAATGAAAATGTGACTCAAATAAATAATTTACGAGTTTTGCATCTAATGCCTCGACCACATGCTCGCCGACGCTCGTGTGGATGAGTAAAAAGACGTGCGGACGGTGTGATTGTCTTGGATTGTATACGTAATCGACGGTTGACGTCTTTTTACTCGAATTATTTTTGATTGTACAAATTTTTATTCTTGTAAAGCGTTGGATTTTTTCTACAGCCGTAGTAAATACATTGAAGTATTCCCACAACAGTATAGAAGAATTCTTCTATACTGTTGTGGGAATACTTCAATGTCTTTTTACTCAATCACACAAAAAACGTGGATGGTCGGCGAGCATGTGGATGAAGCATTATGGGTCATTAGAAACCCCTAGGAAAAGAGGAATCATTACATCATTGGGACCCCACCTTTTTTCAATAAACAAGTTAAAAAAACGCTAAAACTATATTTTTCGCTCGGCTCCGCTGCGGGTGAGACCGGGCCTCACATAGATAGATATTTTAGCTTTGAAACGTAATTCTTTTCAAAAGTATGTTTTAAGCGCTTTTTTAAAACAATATAAGCTTGAACTAAAGTGGAGCCGCAATAGTGTCATAGTTACGATATTCATTCCTAAAAGAACGCTGGAGGTGACTATGAAAAAATAAAGTAGCGTTGGAACCGGAAGATTATCAGAACCAAATGATAACTGAATTGTGCTGTCCTAAATGGGGCCGCAGACAAAATTTTAAATTAACTTTTAAGGACTAAACTTCAATTGTTGACAAATTTAAAAAATGAATGAGGCTAGGGCCGTTGTTGATTGTTTTTATTTAACACGTAAAATAAGAAAACGAAGTGATCCCAGTAAAAATAAAACTGAATAGACGTAAAAATTAAATTATGCGTGGAAAAATGGAGCCGATAAAATAGACGCGAGTTTCAAAACACGTGTGGAAAAATAGAAAGTATCCCACGGAAAACGGACGTTTGGTTATTCTACATAGTTAAAACTAAATGTAGTATTATTTAAAAACTTGGGTTTATCTCGGTTGAAACGTTTTCACATGGACGGCTTTCAATAATAGCTCAAGTTCCCATAACCGTCCGAGGGTTTGGGAAGATAAATCAAAAGCGACTTATTATTAAAGATTTGTGTCTAAGACATTTGATTTTCCCACCGCCATCGCCACTACTTACGTAATACTGTATTATTCGTCGATCCGAGAAAGGGAAAAACCTATTTTCATAATGCTGTATCTAAGAATGAATTATTGCAACTTTTATGTTTGTTATTGTCTCAATGCTTTAAATTCAAGAATCACTACCTAACTATGACGTCATGGTCATGTTCAAAATCGCATGATGAAATGGTAAAAATAGCGTTCTTTCCATTTTTCGGGGTTAATTTCGCTTTAATCAAAAAACTTTCACGGTCATTCCTTAGCTTTTAATACATATTATAAAGACAAAAAAAAAACTGCGACTTTCGGGAAATGAGTTTTTATATTTCGGAAAAAAGATCAGAGGTGTTTTTCACAATTTTTTTTCTGAGAAATCTGTACGAGATATAAAAAAAATCTTATACAGTCATACCCTAGATAAAGGTTCAATGTATCTACTTTATTTTTTTCCAAGGCATATTTAGTGTGGTTGTCGAGATCCAAGGTCTCCCGTTTTTATAATTTTTTTGAAATGTCAATATGCCTACTCTTAACAGAGAATATAAAATATATATTTTTTTTTCTTTTACTTTCCATTAGATACTACTATTCTACGCTAATGTTTTTGAGGGTCTGTTTTGGGTCATTCTTGGTCATTTACTTGGTGTTTTTTTTCTTTTTTCTTTTAGTTTAGTTTCTTTTTATTTACGATTGTCCCGTGATATATCGCGCCGGATGAATAAATGTGCGGCCAGAAAAATAGAACAGATAAGTAGGACGAGAACTATTTGGAATAACATCAAAATAACGAAGTTAGGTAATATATTCTTAGAAAAGCTGTTTTAGGATGTTTATACATTAACGACTAATATTGTTTACAACATTCGAGGATGTCTCATAATTCTAAAGAAAAAAATATTCCCATAATGTCTATGAAGTATTTTTAACATTTTTACACTTTGACATAACGAATATTAAATGATATACCTAGGCGAGATGTTGGCCATACGATAAATAAAATAAATTAGAAGTATTTATTAAATTATTAAATTTTAAATTCAAAAACGGGAGACCGGGAGAGGGAAGTGAAAAACACTTCTTTTCCGAAAGATATAAACTAGTTTTCGAAAGTCGCGGAGATATATTTTTTTGTTTTGATAAAGTGCATTCAAATATAGTAAAATGCTATTTTTAGCATTTTTAACCTTTATGCTGCGGGAAATGGCCGTGACGTCATAGTTGGAGTTTGAGTGATAGAAAAGAGACGAGGCAGCAAAGAATGTCGGCACTTTTGATTTTTAGGAACCTCACCCGTAGTCGACAAGATTTTGACATCTCTAATGTCAAAGAATAGGGAAAAAATGAAAAGTGGTTTGCGGTACCTGACGTTCATTTTGAAGTAAGGAATTACGTGTCGGTTAAATAATTTCAGACGTGTCAAGAAGAATTTTGTAATTTGTATTTAAATATTTGCCCGAAGTTGTCACACTGAATAAAATGGGAATATTCACCGAACATAAAAGACATTGAAAATAATATTATGTTTTGCTCGTCGTTCTTCCATTCCTTCATTATATTAGAAATGGTAGGTAATTCCAGTTGCTCACTCTCGATTCATTCCAATGATTCAATTGATTTGACTCCGCTCACCGATGTCAATCGTTTCATTGAATTAATTGTTTCATCATGTTTAGAACGTGGACTCGATGATTCAGTGAATCGTTAAGTGATCTTTCTATATTCTGTATATCGTGTCGATTAAATTTCATAACACTTCATTGAAATGTTTGTATCAGATAACACCTTGGCTGGTTTTTAGTTTGTTTACTGTAATTATTTAATTTATATACTTTTTGTATATTAATAAATCGTGTTAAAAAATTCAAAGTAACAAAAATGTTTTGAATGAGATTAATGTTGAGTAAACAAACGTCATAATTGCAAGATTTTTGTATTTCTTAAAGTGTTTTGTGTCTAAAAATTGTTATTAAAAGCTTCTCGACCGTTTACGAATGAATAAATAAAAGTACATATTTGAAAATCCATTTTTTTGTTTTCAGAATGATACAAATTTTAGTTTTGTGATATTTGAATCATTGAATCGATTCATTTTAAAATTACATCACGGATTGGTTCATTTGTATGAATCGTTCGCAAACGGCAATATCTTGGCTGTTGCTGTGGATCTTGGGGTTTAACGCGATGTTGGAAATGGTTGGTCCCTGAAGAGACGAGGGAACTTCATTGACAAACTGTCGAATGACGAGAAAATATTCCCATAGGGCGTGACTTTTCTTATTTCTTACTCGTGAAAAAGCGCCCACCTCCAAAGGTTATTAAGCGTCGTTGTACGCTTGTGTTAAAATGTTAATCCCATTTTATTTTATTTTTTAATCAAGACAACTTTTACAAAATACCGTAAAGTTTTCTTTCTTTAAAATATTCATTAGACGCTTTTTTTAAAATGATGTTTAAATTTTCGACAGACGCCCACGGTACATGCCAGAAGTCAGTTTTTAAAGGAAAAAATGAAAGACTACTAAATAGTTCCACGTAATGCAGTGGCGTAACTAGCATTAGTGCCGCCCGGGGCGGACTCTGAAAGTGCCGCCCCGCCCGACTCCTAAAGTACCTATACAAGTACATGTGTACCCACCCAGGGGTGTTTGCAGCTTTGAAGCTAAGCGCGAACAACAAAAATATAGACTTGGCACAACAAATCATGTAAATAGCGCCGCAGGCGAAATTTTTTTACGAAACTAAATAAAAATGAAAGCCGTGTTGTAGTTTTGTTTACTTTTTTAAAATAAAAATATGAAAAATAAGTAAGTTTAATAAGGTAACGTTTAAAATGGATACAAAATAAAAAGCGCCGCAGGCGAAATTTTTTAGACAAATGGATGAAATGATGAACCTGAATTTATAGTGAAATAAAAAAAATACTTAGGCACCTATAAAGAATACCTACCTAACACACAAACAGGTTTTATTAGCGCCGCAGGCAAATTTTTTCGAATTTTTGTTGTTGTTTAACAGTTTTTCATAATATTTTTTTTTTTAAGGGTTGCTCCCTCCTACTTACCCTGGATGATGAAGGAACGCTAGTTCCTATGTCATCCAATATTTGTGCAAAAACAGTTCTAGGGAGGGCTCAGGGTTCGCCAGAAGGGCTCCCCCCGACAAAACCCCTCTCTGATTTAAAACAACCCTCAACGTTCACAAAAAGTCCTTATATACTAATACAATTTCCTATATACTATCTTTAATACGGTGCTTTTAGATTTCTCGATGGAAAGTTGTGGGGTAGTCTGTTTTTATTTCATTCTATACGTATTTTGGGGTGCTGAATCCGAATCCGAGGTTTGCCAACAAAATTTCGTGACGGAACATGGCGAAAAATTGGTAAATTGGCGAATATTTACATTTCCCGGCGAATTCTGGATTTGAACTTAAAAATCATCTTTTTAGCAGAATGAAAGCACATATAATTTACTACAAATCTGGCATATAATTTTTTTTCTAAAATAACTAGCAGCAGAGCTGTCAAGCTCCAAAAATTGGCCAATTTTTCTTGTTATTTTAAATTGTGAGAATGGAAAATGTATGGAAAATGGGTCACCTTGTTCGAATTATCACCAAATTTTGACAATTATTCTTCAGATTTATGATACATATTTTACCTCGTTGAAATCAGTAAACATGGAAAAAGGTTTCAGGATAAATTTTATTTAAAAATATAGTGAAGTGTTTAAGCTAAAAAGGTTTAAACATTTTTAGCCTAAACAAATTACTATATTTTTAAATAAAATTATTTGAACATGTCTAGCTCAAATATTTCACGGTATTTTAAATAAAAATTTCGTTAATAGCTTTCTTTGTGTTTTCTGATTCCAACGAAGTAAAATATGACTCATGAATTTAAAGAATAATTGTTGAAATTTTCTTATGAAGGCAACAAGGTAAACTTTTTCAATACATTTTCGATTCTCGTAATGTAAAACAATAAGAAAATTTGGCCATTTTTTGGACCTTGACAGCTCCGTTCCTATTTATTTTAGAGAAAAAATTTATATGGAAATTTTGTAGTAAATTTTACGTACTTTCATTTTGCGTAGAAAAATAACTTACGAAAGTTGTCAGTTTTCGAGTTCTTATAAAGAAGTCGCCAGAAAACGAATATTTTCGCCATTTTTTGTATTTTTCGCCATGTTCCGTATCGAAATTTTGTTGGCAAACCTCGGATTCGGATTCAGCATCCCAAAAAACGTATAGAATGAAAGAAATCCCTACTACCCCACAACTTTCCGTCGAGGAACTGTTTTGTGTTTAAAGTTACCGGATTACTTACAGTTACGTATTTACTACGTACAAGAATTCTTACAGCCTAAACATAAAAAAACAGCATAATTGACATGCAATGCCTAGGATTGACCCTGACTTTAGGAAAAGGGCCAACCGGCGCAGAAGTAGGGAAACAAAGAAACCGCACCCAACCCGCGTAACGGCTCCCATAATAATTTAAGATATTTCAGAGATATTTTTTAATTTGTGTGTTTTATCAAAATGTTTCTTATATGTTGTTCCATTTTGCCGCCCTCTGAAATGCGCCGCCCGGGGCGGACCGCCCCCCCCGCCCCCGCCTAGTTACGCTACTGACGTAATGACTTTTGTGTCGCGTAATGACGCGACTAGCATTCGAGGTTTCTCATCCTCATCATCAAGCGTTTGGAAATAAAGTAAATGATTGGAATCTAGAGACATCTCAAAAGGGCTTTTCAACCAACAGCCGTATAGTTCAAACACACTATTATTATTTTGCTCACCGATAATTACTAGAAAAAAATAGTAAGTAGGTGCCTGACTATAAATAGATGTAATTTTATACCCCCACTCTATGTACGCAGTGTGTAAGACGATCTCTTGAGCATTAAGTTTTATATTACGCACATGCGTATTTTTTTTTTTATTTTGCGTAGAAACTCTATCACTATTGTTTATTGTTCATAGTGCAGTATCATCTATTAGGCTTTAGAAACCTTTCAACGTGCAATTTCCTATTCAGTAACATGATTAACTGTTCGATTTTTTTTTTCAATGTAGTACCTCCTTTGGTACTACGCAGGGTAACGATTTTGTATTTACTATTTGTAGTACTTCACAAAGATGGTGTTACACATTTTGATTACATATTGTCACAAAATAAACACAACTACTTCCTACTTGACATTTGTACTTATTTATTTCCTCACACAGATGGCATTCTACATTAAATTTGACTCTTTAAAGTCTTTAAACACTTGGTCCGTTGTTGAGTTGGGAGAAGGAGAGAGCGATGAACTAATATGCCTTCCGGTCTATTTAACAGGAAAAGTCCCTATGTACATATTTGATAATGTAAGTAAGCAAGTATTCCTTATTTACTTTGTTGAATAAATAGAAGTATTGCACCCTACAACTTTTTAATTAAGTTTGAGTTTTGTCTTCAAGTTACAGTACCTACCTAATAATAATTACTAGTGTCCGACCGAAACTGGATTTTTAGCCGAAACCGAAACCGTAACCGAATATTCGGCTCCCCTTCTAGTTTCGGCCGAAACCGAAACCGAAACCGAAACTTAGGAATTTCAGTTGTAATTTTGAAAAAAAAAACATTATAGGTACCCTGCTCTGATATCTAGTGTTTCCCTAAGATATTTATTAGGAAACCACGCTTCATTTTCGGAACTCAATGTAAGCACAAAAGAAAAGAACCCATTAAACTACAACTTATGTCATCAGTTATGTAGGTATCCATGGCATATATGCCAACAACTCGATAAGCCGAGTATTGTGAAGCGCTGGGGGTTCATGGTGGATCGCGTCGTAACTCCATTCTACTATGCCAACTCAGGTGGCTAAATAGGCCGATCCGAGACATACATATTTTACTGCATTTAGGGCATGGATGTTCACCTCCGGGTGGGCCAGGGTGTCCTCTGTCCTTCGGTTGATATGTGTGGATAGCGTGTCTCCACTTGGCCCGGTCCGCAGCATCTTGTTCCCAGGTGTGATGGATATTACTGTACTTCAGGATGGTATGAAGGACGTCTTTGTATCGCTTGCGCTGACCACCCTGGTTTCTTCTTCCATGCACGAGTTCCCCGAATAGTATGTGGCATGGCATAGGTGGCTAGGAGGGGGCATAAAAAATGTTTTTTTTTTCGGGAGGTTTAGTAACGGAAGTTGTAGTGTAGTTTGCTAATATGTATATTCATGGGCGTCGCAAGCCTCGAAGCTAAAGGGGGGCAACAAAAATTTACAAAATTGACATAGGATGAAAAACGTGAAAATAGCGCCGCAGGCGAAATTTTTTTGTGAGTCATGGTAAAGAAGGCCGTGATATGGTTTGGTTTATTTGAAAATGTACATAATAATTTGCACAATATTATGTACGAACAATGTTTCATATAAAAAGCAATAAATAAATAGCGCCGCAGGCAATTTTTTTGTGAAACAATTGTGTTTTGATGGATTTTTTATACTAATTTTACAAAATGTATGACATGGTGAGAAAATGTGTGGTAATAGTGTGATTTATTGTGAGGTCTCAGAGGGGGGCCGCTGCCCCCCCTGCCGACGTCGACGCCCATATGTATATTATCTTTGAACTAAAATAGGTATATAGAATACAATAATAATTTTGAGTATTTTTCCTTTAGATGCACCTAAAAGTAGCGCCGCAGGCTTTTTTTTTTAATGGCGAAGTGATGAATCGTGTTGTTGATAAGTAAAACACTTGGTTATTTTGTATCAGGGAAACGGCCGCGTAAGTAGCCCCACACGCAAAATTTTTGTCATAAGACATAAATGATGTGTATAAAATTGGGAAGAGATATAAATCTAGTTCACTTTTGTAAAATAAAAAATAATTCTAGTGTACAGAATACAAACACAAAGTGTGAACCTGGTCCGAAGATTCCCGACAATGCTCGATATAATACGGATGCTAGTTTCGGTTTGGCCGAAGGTTCGGCCACTTTTTGGCCGAAACCGAAACTGGGGCCGAAACCGGCTATTTTGGCCGAAACTGGCCGTAACCGAAACCGAAACCGAATATTCGGTCGGTCTCTAATAATTACCTAAAGACGTATTCTTGTAAACCTTAAGACGCTGGTGTATTCTTAATTTAAATGTATTGGTACTCGTTCGTTCTTACTTTGAATTCAAATTAAGCAAATAGTCTCGAAATGATCCGTTAGCTCTTTAGTGGTTTTTTGAGTTTACTGACTGTAACTCCACCTATTGTCATGTCTAGATACTGACTACTAGAGTCTCTCAGGAAAGAGATCGAAAACCATATCTTTCCTGACTTGGCACTAGGGCAAACTTAACTGCGATTTCTTCCAGTTGAGCCCCGGGAAATATAATAAAAACATATAAAGTTAGAAAATGTATACTTAGTTGTGTGTGAAAAAAACTAAGAAGCAGGACATACAAACATGTGAAAAAATGCATACATGGGAAAAGAGAAAAATAGAAAAGAAACATGTAGTAATAAAATATTACATAAATAAATAAATCTTTATTGGCCAGCTACGAAAACAAGAGAATGGTAGTTTGCCAAATATGTACATCCTGTTGAAAAAGTAGAATTGAAATAAAAAAAAAACAACGCAGTGTTTTAAATACCAAATATCTCTTAGTAATCATTAATTCTACATGTACTTTGCTACAATTTGAGACAAATCTCGCGTAGTGGATTTTAATATTAAAAGGTATTTGCGTTATTCAAGAAGGGGCGCTGAGTCAGAAGGGTTTAATTAATCAATAATTGAGATATGATACTACCACTCTGTATGATCCCCTTTTTATTTATTTACGCCTCCTTATGAATAATTATTAACTAATATTCAACTAAGTTTATTGCTCCTTCTCTTTCTCCTTGTTGCGAAGCTGCTCTCTCATTTTCAGCCCAACAAAGTTTTGTATTTCTGAGTGTAGTTACTTACCTACATATTGTAATATTTGAGAAGGTATATACCATTTACCATCACGGCTTTCCCTATTTGGGATCCCGAGCCTTAGAGAGTACATCTAAGGCAGGGGTCCCCAAACTTTTACCACTCACGCCACCTCCCCAAGTTTGTCCTAAAATCACTACGCCCCCTCTTACCTGTTATCAGTGGTAAAGATATCCAGGGGTCCCACCCTAACTTCTGGGGAAAAAATCCCATCAAAACACATAGTTAGGAGCGCCGCAGGCGAAATTATTTTGGAGGTTTATGTTATTATTGCAAACCCCTGAAATATTATGTACATTATAACGTTTTTTTGTTAATTTCACTGTCTCAAAGAACATATTAGTTTGTATTCCCTATGCGTCCGCGCCCCCTCCATACGTTGTCACGCCCCTCTTGCTGGGCGCGATCCTAACTTTGAAAACCAATGATCTAAGGTCACATGACAAATGCTTGTGTACGTCCACACAATTCTACCTCATTACACCTTAAATTGAAACATTCAGAATAGGCGGTGAAGCTCACTGATGAACTTTAATTGGAAAATGTCAATGTACGGTGAAGACAGAAGGTGGCTTCGACTGACGCAGAGTTTTGTACACACTTTGTATAGAAATTACTACCTCCCTCTGCAATATCACGGACCGTGAGAAGCTACCTTTAGATTTATTAGTATCATCAGTTAATATTTAATCTATATACATAGTTGGCGCAGTTGGTTGCAGCGCGGACTTCCAACTGGAGGTGCCAGATTCGAATCTCCGTGTTGACCATGTATTCAAGCCCAGATTCTTTTTTAATGAAAAATGGTTGGTTACCTGACAGATATCGCGGTACAGCCTAGATAAGTTCGCCGCAGTGAACATCACTTACGCATTACTAACGCAATCACGAATACTTACAGAAGAAATAAACCAAAAAATAATCAATTCACAAATGTTTTTAACCATCCGCGAATATTCACAGGCTCTAACTAGTACATAAATAATCTGAGAACATTATATTCATTATGTTCTTTCTACTTCGTTTACATATTAAATTTAGCAAAATTAAATGTGGCAAATGTGTAACAAGTCTGTATATACGTCTGTATGAGTAATGTAATTAAATCAAAGATAAACATTGTTAAGGAGATGATGATTTAGTAACTGACTAAGTAAGTACTGGAGTATTATTTGTATTCAGGATGGGCCAATCACCATAATGAGGCCACGCGCCGGGAGACAATTAGAGAATACTACGGGGAGAGTTGTTACATGAATAAATCACACATCACAAAGAGAATAAATCACTCCGAGAAAAATTGCTATTCAGTATACCATTGCAAGAATGCAGGACAACAGATGGACGAGGAGACTGTTGGAGTGGAGACCAAGGGGCGACAAAAGACCACAAGGGCGACCACCTACCAGATGGATGGAAGATACCAAGAGGTTTGCCGGACCCCAGTGGATGGGAATCGCACAGGAGAAGGGAGGCCTATGTCCTGCAGTGGGCAACCGTGGGCGGATGATGATACCTAGTAGTGAAAGGCAAATGTTAGCCTGAGAGAAAGAATAAGAAATGAGGAAATCAGACGCCGGACAAAAGTTGCTGATGTGTCTCATCGCTAAACTAAAATGGCAATGGGCAGGTCATGTTGCTAGACAGGGAGTGGACAGATGGGCACCCAGAATCCTGAGATGGAGACCGTGGAACATGAAGAATAGGCCAAGAGGAATAGGCGAGGATATTGTCCCCGTTGCTGGTAGTGGGTGGATCCAGAAAGCCCAAAGAAGAGAGGATTGGAAAAAATTGGAAGAGGCCTACTACATCCAGCAGTGGAGAGATGGCTGAGAAAGAAGAAGAAGATACCTAGTATATGTGTATAAGATAATTGTATTAATTCATCAGGGCCCATTGTTATTTTTTAAGTTTCTAATTATAGTATTAGTGATTTCATCCTATGTGATTCTGGTCTTATGCGATTTCTTCCTAAGTGATTCGGGTTGCATGTGATTTTGGTCATCTGTGATTTCATCCCTTTGTGATTTAACTATATAGTAGTAAATCCATATTGACACGGAGCAGAATATGGCTTACCTACATTTTATTCTAAAACTATGACTACATTTTACAAGGTACCACGCGTGACGTTTAGAAATGTACTTATTATAAAGTGTTTATTTAATACTATATACAACGGATATAGGCTAAACTTATGCTGTAATTTCCTTGCTTGCAAAGATTTTTCAATGTAACATATCTACTTAATAGATTTTATTTCTGTAAGTATAGAAAAAAAAAAATTGCGTAAGCATGGCTTATGTGGTCAATCCATCAAATTTTAAACAATAAAGACGTACTTATTGTTCAACACGCGATAGTATCCCATTAAAATGACTGATAAGACTAAATTGACGAATAAAAAGGAAGTGAAAAATTATAAGAAAATTAGGTGGACGATATCTTAATCAAGTGAAGTTAAGAACAACTTAATTTAGCCTGGCAAGCATTAATAGTTAATTCATCGAGACATGAAACAGTATTTTAATGCAACACTGTTGTAATCATGATCGAAAGGAAGTTGTTGTATAAAATAATGATCTAAGATAGTGATCTATATTCTGAATCACGATTTCCGTTCACCCTATTTGGCATTTTCCGGTAACACGTACTTACATTTAATACTTGGATTAAATTGCAAAATTTGAAGGAATAATTTTCATTCTCCTCAATGTTATTTAGGCGATTTGGGAGAAACTGGACGACGTTTTTATGTACTGTATAGTTCTGACTCTACGAATATTTTTTTGTGAACAAAAACTGACGAAATAACATTAACGGAAAATAATATCCTCTTCTGTCTTTGCCAAATTTCATCATACTCTATTCAATTCTTGGACTATATTTTTATCATCCTGACGTGTTTTAACTTTTGACTTTCATACTTTGGCAATATTTTGTAGTCACATTGTTATTTAATTGGGGGTAGTTCGAATAAATCTGAAAATTACGAAATAGCCCTAGTAAAAAAAGTTCCGTATGATTTCAAAATTTCTACATAAAAAAATAATAGTGTCACTAGTTTTTATTAGCCTGGCCTTCGATAAGGGGTATTTTATTTTAGACTAAAATATTGATGTCTGTACATTTATGTTCCCTTATAATTTCGACATCTACACGAAATAAACTGACATATCGTTATCCACTAAGGGATGATCAAAGCTACAATATTCCTTGCTTGTTTTCTTCCCTCGACTCTATTAGATAAGTAGGTACCTAATATGTATACTGTATAGTCTATAGCTATACATCATTCTCGCATTTATATTTCATAGGGTCGAATAATAAAATGATACTTTTAGTAAGTTTTTTTCGTGCTATCAATAATTCTTTGCCACAAGGAAAATGAGATGAGCAATTTTATTGCGCTCCTGACAGCTGGGCGTGTTACACGGAGCAATGAATGGCTTTGGTGGGGTGATCAGGGCCTATTTTAGGAACGTTTAGAACCATAATTTTTGACGACATGCGATACCGAAATACATCAAATATTTCCTAATGCTTGTGGAATTTTGAATATTTTTTAGAGCATAGGTATGTGAAAATATTTTACGCCTTTTCAAACTAGTGCATGCCTTAGAAAGCTATCTACACCTACCGGAAAATAATTAGTGTGCTGTATTTTATGTTGGATATCTTGGAAGCTAATACCCTTCGAAGGACAAACTAGGCTCTAATTTATTTTACTATACTGTACTAATTATATTGTATATGGAATGGGAGAGGGCTGAGTCAGATATTAAAATCGCGAGAGCTCAGGTATTGAAGTGCCTTAGGAGACAAGTTGCGAATGTCTTCCATTTACTGCTGAACCTAGTGAACTAATTATATTAACATTTTCATTCGAGAGAGGTGCAAGATTTCGTGCAAAATACAGGTTTTTGTCTTAGGTTAATTAAAACTTTGATAAATTCGTAATTATAAAATTTTTTACAGTACAGTGCTCAACCTAATGCCATGACAGGTCATGATTTGTATTGGTTAATTACTAGTGCAGTTGACCGACAGAAAACAAATTTGCAAAATGTAGCTCTAGGTACCTTTGATTTTTACTTATCTTGCATACGAATTATTATCATACTAGTCCTGGAGTGGCGACCTAGAACAGGCAGAAGAAGTGTTGGTAGGCCTCAAGCACGATGGTCGGACGATGTCAGGCGAGTGGCGGGAGGCGGTTAGATGCGGTCTGTCCAGGATAGGAAGCTGTGGAGATCAATGGGGGAGGCCTATGTTCGACAATGTTGATGATGATGATGAGTAGAGATTATTGATACCGTAATATACGTAACTCCTAAGCAATGTCTACACATGATAAGGATCTAATCAGCCTCTGTTTGTGTGATGTTATATTATAGATTTAATGTGGTATTTGGGACAGTACTGAAAGTATAAAAGTAAGGAGAAAATGAGGGAGGAATATGGTGAAGTAGTAGTGGTGGTAGTAGATGAGGGAAAGTAAATAAGATAAGAACTAATTAACACCAGCTAGGAGAGTTTGAGACGTGAATGAAAAAAATAAAGAAGGTAAGGCGAGGTTAGATGAAACTGTAGTTCTATATTATAACAGTGTAGATCGCTGAACATTGCATAAAAAAGTCGCCCATTACTTCATTATTCTCCCACAAGAAATCCACTTACTATTGACAATTACTTACCAAAGAATTTTAATAAGTTTATTTCCGGTGTGCAGGACAGATTTCATGTTACAAAAAAGATATTGCAAGTATACGGAAAATGTACCTAATAATATTGAAATATTACTGGGGTCAAAAATCTGTTAAATCGGCGTCAATATTAACATAATAGCCTTCGTTTTTCAACAGAGCTCTAAAGCCAAAATAACTACTTAATTAATTTAAAGGTTAAATAAAATAAGATATAAATATTTAAACATCCGAAATTATTTTAAGCTTGTGTATATTATAAATAGTGTGTGAAATACATATATTATTTTTTTACAATGTACGAATAACAACCGAGTGTGCACAGAAATAATCTGTAAAAGACGTAAGTACGTCTAGCAAATTATGTATTAGATTATGAATTTGTATGTACATTTGTATGTCAAACCTATTAAAATATTATGAAGAGAAATATAGACAAAAAACACAAGGCTTATGTAAAAGTTATGAAAAAAATGAAACAGTATGTAATGATGTTTTTCTTTCTTTTTCAGGTATGTATACCAGCTATCATTTGCTTCATAAACCTCCGAGCAACGTGCACAATTTGAGATTATGAGTAAATACAAGTATGTATTATGTTTTTTCGATAAAATTATCTGCGCACCAACTGTTGTACTATTTTTTTTATATTGATTACCACACTTTATCCCTCTCACTGCCACTGTCCCTGCTGGAGGACACGAAGATAAAATAAATAAAATCCATCTGAAACAAATTCTCATACTTAATCCATGGTAAACTTATTATATAATGTTTATTGTCTATGACAAAATATGTTTTCCAGTAAATAATTACCAGTGTCCTCCGTAGAGGGCATGGGGCGAAGTCCTAAACGGAAAAACGTAAAGATTTTTTTTTCTAAATTCATATAAAAATTAATAAATAAATAAATAAATAAATAAAACTTTATTGGCCAGTAAATATATATGACAACAAAAACAAAACAAGATAATACAGTGTGCCAAAAGGCGGACTTATTGCAAAAGCAATATCTTACAGTCAACCCGAGAATACATAGATATTAAATCCGTAGTCAAAAATATTATATAACCCTTGTATTATATTCTGGTAGTGAGAGGACGAAACGAACGAACATCCTTAGCTCATACTGTAGGTATTGTCTGAGCTATATCGTTGTGAGTTAGCTCGTGGTGAATTTTAAGTGATTTTTTTCGATTTTGCTTAGATATCTATAATAGTTTATTCTAGTTTGTCTGGAATAAATCTCTGGCCTCGTGAATCATAATAAATTAAAATGCCAAGGATATTAGAAAAAGTGATAAATTTCTGATTGGCGTACGTTCACGAAATTTCCCAGCTATTATCAAGACAAAAAATACATTAACCACGCTCGTGTAAATCAGTGCTTGATATGAAAAATATTATGTATAATAAATACCTAGTACCATGGGCTTCGCCAGCTTTGGAGCTGGGGGGATAGGGGGGGGGGGGGCAGCAAAATTTATGAAATTTATATATAACATGGAAAAGCCTAAATAGCGCCGCAGACGAAATTTTTTCGAGAGACATAAAGTGAAAAATATCTTTATGTGGTTTGGTTTATTTAAAAATCTATATAATTTTTTGCACAATTATGTATATGAAAAATGTCTTTTACAAAAAATGCAATGAAAAACAGCGCCGCAGACGATTTTTTTTATGAAACAATTATCCTTTGATGAATTTTCATAAAAATTTGTGATATGATGAGAAAACGTGTGGTAATAATGTGATTTTTGTGATGTTTTATCATTTAGTATGAAAAAATATATACCTATTCAAATCTGCATGAGGGGGGGGGGGGGGGGGCAGCTTCCGACGCCCATGCCTAGTAGGTATTCTGTACTCTGACTGATGTATTGTGTTTCTCATATCTGCCATTGTTAATTTAATGTACGAAACAAATCGTTCTCTCCAACATTCAGTATCAATTACAGACATCTGGAAAAGGCAGATATCCGATGTGTCGATATTAATTAATAAATAATCAATTATTTTCCTTATTTCTCTTCGTATATCGAGAGATTTTGCGAGTATTCAATATTCAATTAGCGATTCAAACGCAGTTTCTTCACAATGTTTTGAAAAGTGAATGAAATATGAAACGTTGTACTATATACGAGTAGGTTGTAGTCGAAAGTAAATTTTCTACTTAACATAAATATGGTACTTGGTTGCCTCTCCTGCCATTAGCGAAGTTGATTGTGAACTACGTTCTTCGGCTAAGCAATAAAAAGATGGCGGGTGTGTTAAAAAAATACCACCCTCTCCCTTCAACAGTAAGAAATGCAACAATACATAGGTACTTAATCCCACATAAATATTTCAGTTCGTACGTATGTTCGTATTTTTCTCACTTCCCGTTACACATCATCCCTCTCATGGGTTTCCATGGATACAAAAGTTTATCCATAGAATTACTACTGGTCCAGCGTACAACATACTTGAAACAGAGAATACTTCGTGTCCAATTTCCACAATTTCCTGTTAATTCATTCCGGGGTAATCTTTTATATGAAATAGTTTTGTGCGTTCATTAATTGAGTGGATTTAGTAAACATTTCCAAGATACACATAGGATATAAAAAAATTAATAATATGTAGTCTTGGATAAGATATTTCATTACACAAAACATCAAAATTCAAGGTTTTTCAAGAAAATTTCCACCATGTCGTGTCGCTTTTGAGATGTCAGTTTTTAAAATTATAAGTTATTTTTAAATTTATTGAAAGGTATTGTAAGGTTAAATTCATTGTGAAATGTGAAGTTGGTTTGTATTTAGATTTTGCCATTGAAATAAAACCATTCGTCAAATTAAAAAGTGAGACGATACTGAAATACCTATAACATAATGCGTTCTGTAATAACAAAATTTCATATTTTTTATAACTACAGATAT
Source organism: Ceraclea dissimilis (assembly GCA_963576895.1). Taxonomy (NCBI): domain Eukaryota; kingdom Metazoa; phylum Arthropoda; class Insecta; order Trichoptera; family Leptoceridae; genus Ceraclea; species Ceraclea dissimilis. The sequence continues at coordinate 17,988,099 of OY756361.1, forward strand.
CAAATTCTAATGAGGGACATAAGCTTTTTTCTCTAAATATGAAGAATTATGTCTCATCTATAAATTTAACACTCAATCTATATTCAACGATGATACCAACTTGACATATTAAAAATTTGAAAATATTATTCATGGTAGGTACTAGGTAGGTACTAAAATTTCTATTGGATGAAGCAAAGTAGGTAGGTACATACCTAATTAGACACTGAATCCCACATAAATATTTTAATTCGTACCTACTCCTATGCTTCTAACATTTTTCACTATATCCGTTATGAAGAATTATGTCCCTACAACTGATGCAGGTATATTTATAAACGAAAATAGTCAACAATAATAGGTAATTGGAATATCAAATGTTTCCCAAAATCAGATAAATATAAGCAAGTTATTGAAAACAGAGTAATATTCTAATTTCAAACTTGACATACCTATTATACCTACCTAATTACACAGAAAACAGGTATTATTTATATGGTAGGTAGGTACCTAAATTTTTATTCAGTGATACAAGGTAGGTACTTTCCTAATTAAACGCTAATTATATAGCAATAAATAATTTATTATTCTATACAATACCTTTAAAAAACACAGGTGAATCTCTGAAATAATATCATATTTAGCATTATTCTGGATAATGAAGCACACTTTTTACTCAAGATTATTATCAAACAACACTAAGTAATCGTTTCATTAGGAATTACTTATAATTTAAACAACAATAATATTAAGACAATATAACGACATTCCAACAAAATTTGACGTTTGCAACGTAGAATTGGGTAGAAAAAAAACTAACAGGTACTAAATATTTGTTAACCGAAAGCGTTATTTGTAACAGGTATTTGATATAACAGTAAGGAGTATTTATTAAATATCTGTTTAAAAAAAAGCTAATGAACTTGGATTTAAACGAATTTACCTATATTTGTTTAGTAAAAAGGTATAACTATACGAGTATTAATACTTTTTTAAATTATTTATTAGGTTAGTAAATAACAGGCAAGGCTTGCAGCTACTGCGAAATAACAGTTTTGGGAGTAACAGTTTAAATTAGCTAACGCCCAACACTAATAAATGTCAACGAGAAGTTTTTTTTTAAAATCGCTTTGACAGTGATGAAAATTGTCTTTAGCCAGCAGCGATGAGTGTCATACACGTAGGTAATTTATTATTATTCAAGGTGTTATATTATGAAACTAAAATACCTACTATGAAAAATATTAATCTTTAAGAATTATACCTAATTTCAGTTTAAGACTACCAAATTACGTACGATTTTAGCGGTTCGATTATGGTGTAAACATAATATGAATATGGCAACACTGATTCCTTTTGTCAGATGCGTCTGTCAACTTCAAACAAATTACGATGTTTTGTTTAGTTTGGCGTTTACATGTAATGTGTTATTATAGGCAGGCAATAATTCTAACACAATTTGGTGTGGAGAATAATTAATGTGCTTACATGAAATGAGTTTATATAGTATTTGATAGTATTATAATAATACATGGAGTGTTGAGTAGCAAAATCTGTGTTCAGACATAACCTCAAAAATTTTTTATGGTAATTTTTTTTTTAAATACTCATGTTTAAATTCATTGTTATAATTAATACTACTTCTCTTTAGGAAATACAAGGAAGTTACAAGACTTCGTCACTCGGAGCCATTTTGTGGTGTGTTTTTAACTATCTGATACCATTAGTGTAGGCAGTACAATGGTCTTTTTGGGTGTGTGGAATATGACATCCAGAAGTCAACTGCAAGTTTTTAATCTCAGTGTGAGGATACACTTAAAGGTTCATTAAGGTTGAACATTCATGATGATTTAAAATTCCAGGTACGAATCATGAAATTGTAATCTGGCACTGTGAAAATCATGGAGTTCTGGATAATTTTAATGTTCGGATCACAGAATTTGTAGGGAAATTCAAGGTGCGTACAATGTTTCAATATGCATTTACCTACTACATATTTCTCTATGACTGTGTTTATCTTACTTAGTAATTGTTGAAGGTTTTCACTGTGATTACTCGATATCATAGCGTTTTAGAGATGCACCCTATGTAACTTAACTTGATTGACGTTTCGACACTCCTACTGGTCTCACCGAAAAACTAAGCAACAATGTTTATCTTAGTTAACTAGGTAATTTATTTAAAATAGATCTGATTAATTCCTGTTTTAGTAACTCGGAAAGCTGTGGAGGGGTATTCCTATGGTGCCAAACCGTTGGACGAGCCGATGTACTGAATTGAAATTTATTATTTGGAAATATAAAAAAAATTGATGGACGTCAATGGCGATAGACGAGACATTCATAGATTGTCAAAGATCCATGAAATTAAAGTTGTTTGGTCGGCTGATGCCAATAATTCTGTAATGATGTTTAATATTATAAGTAATCCTTAAATCACATACAAAATAAGCATGTTTGGTATACCTAAACGTCCTATTATTATATTCATTCAACAGATGGCTAATAAATAAATGGAATATAAATATATACCCAAACTACATCTTTGCATTACATTACTTTTTAAGAACATAAATACTACCTACATTAAAACCTTTAATAATTTGATATTTATTTTTTTAATAATTTCATGTAGACAAATTAGTAGTACCTACCTATTAAAACATTTTGATTATCTTTGTATGTATTAAGTGTTTATAGGAAAATAAACACATCAATAATTTACATTATTTTATGAATCTTAACTTTCCATACATAATGTTTTGTTAAGTAATATACACAACTGCTTTTTGGAAATACTTGGCTCTGAGTTGTACAACACACTTTTATCCATGAACGTCAAAAAGTACTACTACAGGATGAGAAAAGTGGGTTTGTATGTCATAATTTTATAGTAATTTACCCCCATGAAATCTTTTTCAAGAACATGCAGTACTCATTGCAATTGACATATATATTTCATTACACTTCACCGTTTCTTACGAGTATATTGAACTATTCCAAACACAAGAGTTTGCCGTTGCGAAGCACGGGAAATGTACCCCTAATGCTTATATTACCTATACTTCCATAAGGATGAACTCAAAGGTTGCATACAAGGGGAATGAAACATCAGATAAAGGTTCTCTATCCAAGCCCATGATGTTAGAAGTTAAAGTAGTTGGGCAGTCTGAATGCATGCAGGCTCATGATTGGTATGTGTGAAAGTCACCAAGGGAGGCAAGTATTATGATGAGAGCAGCTATAACTCATTACTTTATGATGTGATAGATGGATGAATGTGTTTCGGGTCCCATTGCTGAACTACTCCTTCATCCAAACCCAACATTTGACCGTAGCGAAGCACGGGTTCTTACGCTAGTTATACATGAAATACTACAACACAGCCGTCGCTCTTCGTGGTGTAGTGGATATGATCCCTACTAAGCGAGACGAAGGTCTGGGTTCGAATCCCAGCCGGGGTGAACTGAAATGGCGAATGTTTCTCGAGTGTAAAGTGATCACTTAAGCCAGCCGAGGTCGGTCGTAAGCCCGACAATGTTCATCCTTAATTCTTCTATACTGTTGTGGGAATACTTCAATAAATTTTCTAATTTTAATATTTATTACTCTACCTCTCGACACAAGTTTTTCAGAGTCAATGCATATCACATGCTTTTCCATAGATAATGTTGTGTGTATTTTTTGCACACAGAATTTACTGGCTTTTACTTGGTGGTACTAAAATAAATAAATAAATATTTATTAGCCGAAAAAGATGAAGAGTTACAAAATAAGACAATACTATTGTGCTAAAAGGCGGACTTATTGCAAAAGCAATATCATATACCCAACCAGAATATACTATACTTTTTGTTTCAACCTTTTTGATTAATTTAGTTTACTTTTCAAAAAGTTACTTTGCAGTGTAAATTTTACTAATTAATTATTGAACGTAATTTAATGGAACTCGTCTATATAAGTTCATGTATAATAAATAAATAAATAAGCTATAATATTCTAGGGTAGACAAGGAGACTGTAGCTAAGCAACGTATAATTCCTCCTTCTTTTTAGACAGTTGTCAGATAGTTTTGATGGATGTTCCCAATATATAACATTATTTCTTCTTCCCCATTTAGGGATGGAAAAGAGACAACAATTTATCATATACTCCATCGTTAATAGTATCGATAATAAAAGTTCTCATAAAAATTAATAACGCAATTAAACTTGAGTAATCATCATTAAAAGGGAATACGATATCTTTGTATTATTATTTCTAACGATGTTTTTTAATCATCGATGTTTTTAATTGCCAAACGATTTATTTTAATTAGTCACGCTTAACAAATAGATTTTAAATGTTATAATTTTAATTGCAATTTAAAATATCCTCTGCATTTTGTGGGCCTAATATGTATCTAAATTAAAATTTGATGTATTATTGAAATGTAATTGAATTTATTGCAATGTAATTTGATTTTGTAACTTGAGACTGGCAAAGAATACCCAAGGGTGAATCGATATAAAAATAATATTCTCTTGTGTTATTAATTTCTTCACAAACGTGAATGCATAAAACCATATTGCATAGACTCCACAAACGCAAACACGTATGTGTAATTTTTTATTTTTTTTTTATTTTATTGAAATTTTGACATTAATAACAATACATTTTTTTAGGTTCTACAGTGATTATCTTAAATAAGTATAATTACATTATACCCTCCCTTAAAAAGTGACACTTGTGTAAAGGGAGGGGAGCATGAAACAAAAATATAATAAATTTTAAATAAAAATTAAATATAATAAAAGAAAATTATTAATATTATTAGGGAATGCTAAGTCTCATAGAAATAGCATGCTAAGCAGTGCAATAACACGTGCTATTCACATTATTTCCAAATAGTAATAATTTCCATCACCTTGGTTCGCAGTCTCTACTCTCAAATACTCAGTTAGGTAGATCACATTATAGCTATGTTCTTCTAATACTTCTTCTTCTAATAAATATATGATTTTCACATCGCGTAGATAAAATTACGCTGAAATCCTTCGATGATATTATGACAGATTATGCATCTCTATTGTGTTGTTCTTCAGAATGATGTCCAGTGATACTCATTTCTCTCTTAGGAATATAAACTCGGACGTACCACTGCTGGTGTAGTTTTTTTAGGATGGTCAATCCATCAAGTTGATGGAACCGTTGCGAGGCAATCTGAGCAGGGATTCACTATTTCATTACTCCAGGCTCCTTGTATGAGATTGCTCACTACAACGAGGATTGATTTGATTCATCTGGACGTACGTTCTGAAGAGAAAAACTCCATAGTTTCTTCATAACTTTCCTACTTTTTTATTTCCAATTTCAATTTATTTTCCTACCGCTTTGCCATCACAATAATGATTTTAGGTCCAATTCTCTAACATTTCGAATTAAAGTTCTAAATTAAATTTGCTGTAAAATAATTGAAAAGAGAACGTCTTATTTTCGTTAGTACGCACTTGATTAGGTGCAGAATTGGACCTGCAGTTGTATGTACTATCTGTGTTTCTACCTTCAAGTGGACGATTATCCCGAAAACCTCGCGTTTTTAAGGTTCAAGATCGCATACACTATCGCATGACCAAATTTTAGAAATAGGGTTTTCACATTTTTTGGGCACAGTATCGCTTTATTTAAAAACGTTTTACGGAAATAACTATATTTTAATACGTTTTTAATCACCACAAGAAACATTTTATTCTCTACGACTTTCATGAAGCGAGTTTTTTTCTATGAAAACCATCTTCAGCGGCATATTAAACAAATTTTTTTCTCAGGACACATTTTCAGGACACAATTCAGGAGTCTAAAGTAACTAGAGAAAGATTCAATGTATCTGCCTTATTTTTATACAGAGCGTTTTTGGTAAGGTTACCTTATGCTGTGGAAAACTCCTCAATTAAAATAATCTTTGATTCAATGAAACACGCTCAAACTGATTATGTTACCAGTATAGCAACCCCTCCTTTAGAACAACGATACATATAAAATATTCCTCTATAGATGTGGTAATACCAGTAACATCGCATTCCCGAGTTCAATTATTGCTCAACGGTCAATAACAATTATGTTGAAGTACCTACCTAGCAACTATTAACAATGGTGGTCTTTCTCTCTCTCAGAGTGACACTATTGACGATACTCACTTGTCACGAAAAAACAATTGGCTTATCTCGGTGCGAGTTAAATACTAGTGTTAGCTTGTTATGGAATTAGTGATACACAGTGCTTTGCCCTTTGTGGTGACTTCAAGGTTCACCAACCTGCATTTAGGTTAATTTGTTCAAAGACAACGTAAATAAAAATTGGTGATGCATTTGTATTTTAGTAGGAAGTTCGAGAATTTTACCTGAATAGGTAATTGGTGTCGACCCTAGTGACTATATTATTTACTGTATCTGTGCCACTAAAAGTGTATATTTCCTAACAAATACCTCAACGATCTTACTACCTAAATATGTTTTGTAAAAGAATAAGGTTTTAAACATTGAAGTTTTCTCTAATGCATTAGCGTAACAGATCTTTCATATGTTGTATAGATTCCTGAAAAAAAAACTTGTCAATGTGAAAAATATCTCCTATTATTTTTTCAAAGAAAATAACTCCCTTCGCGACAGTGGCAAAGGAAAGTTGTTTCTCACTTTAAAAATAGTAAAACTGCATTACGAAAAAATACTACATTAATGTGTACAGAGTGGTCCAAAGTTCAAGTTGTTAAAGGATCATTTACTATTTGTATTGCATGAACTAAGTAGTTTTACATTGCTACAGAAAGAGCATTTAGGTAGAGTAATTATGTGAATATTATCGTACAAACGTTTAACACACAACATCACTTTCACGATGTAAAGATTAAATTTGAATACCCTATACTTAAGTGACAGTACATCGTGTTACTAATGTATGAAAATGTGGACACATTGGTTATATTGCATAGAGGCGTTGTATGAAAAACATTTTTCACTTTACAGTTTTTTTCAGCGATGGCATCAGTACAAACATATGTAGACTAATAGTTTCAAATATATGATTATATGGTATCGTGAACATGTGAGATGTGTTTTAACTAAATTATTTAGAAAAAACATCGTCCTCTGTTATCGAGTAATGTTTGAAAGTGTTTACTCTGCTTTGGAAGATCTCTCAAGGTATTTTTCGGAACAAATGTCTCCATAACCTTGGTATATAGGTATGCTATGTCAAAAATAAGGTAAATACATTGAACCCTTCTGTAGTGCATTCGCGCAACGAATCATTCATATATTGTATAACTGATTGTTGAAAAAAAAGAAAAATATCTAATGATTTTTTTTTCAGGGAAAATAACTCCCTGCGCAGATGTCACAAAAAAAAAAACATTTCTCGTAGTGCATATAGATTAAAATTTACTGCATTACCATGTTTAATAAATGTAAAAACCACTCTTTCTAAAGTTTGGTCATGCGACTTTGAGCGTTAACTACACGGTAAATGTTTTCGGGATACATATTTATTTATTTATTTAATCTTTAAGTGAACAACAAATGCATATAAATATAAAAAAAATGGACATAGTACAGATTATAAATCGTTGTTCACTAGGGCAAACTTATCGCAGAACTGCGATTTCTTCCAGTTAACCCCACTAACTACTAGGTACTACTACTTTACTACTCCCCTTGTACTTGCACTTACGACAACTAGCGCTCCCTTTTGACTCAATTACGTATTAACACGTGTTCAAATATTTCAAAATAGTCCACATAATAAGAATCTGTACTATCTTAAATCAATATACTACATACATTGTTAGATGTTTTCGTACTCTAGTACTTACGTACGATAATAATCTTGTACACAGAAGCTTTGATGTTTGAGTAATTTACGAGTGTAGTATAGACTCATAGTAAATTTTTCTGACGGTTCCTCTGATTCTCTCTAAAAGACTTTAATGTATACCCATATCAATGAAATCCCATTCATTCCAACTGTTTACGTTTCATGAATGAAGCCCTCTGTCGTTCCCGGTATAAAAGTAAAATCTAATTTAATGAATAGTTTAAGTGTCCTGGACAATTAGTATATTAAGAGTATGCATACCGACATTTCAAAAATTTCTAAAAACGGGAGACCTTATATCTCGACAACCGTTACTAAATATGCTTTGGAACAAAATAGAGTAAATGCATTGAACATTTATGTAGGGAATAACCGTAAAAGATTTTTTATATCTTGTATAGATTTCTCAAAATAAATTTATAAAAACACCTCTGACTATTTTTCCGAAAGACGGAAACTCGTTTCCCGAAAGTCGCGGAGTGAATTTTTTTGTACTGATAATATGCATTAAAATGTATGGGAATAACCTTAAAAGTTTTTTGATAGACGCAAAATTAACCCCAAAAAATGGAAAAAACGCTATTTTTACCATTTTATCATGCGATTATTCACGCAATTTTGAACCTTAATACCGTGGGAAATGACTGTGACGTCATTCTTGGTACCAAGCCCTTAATGAAACCTAGAACATTTTGATAAGCACGCGTAAAAAAAAGGTAAAAGTAAAATGTTTGTTTCAAGTCCACGTGATGACTTATTTGTAAATATATGCCAAATGATGTGTATGAGAATCCTTACAAGATTGCTCACGTTTAATAATAAAATTCAAAACGTGGATTTTAAACTAAATATTAATAAGTTGAACTTTCTGTATGTACCATCAGCGGTCTAAAATACCTATGGAAATTGATGGATTAAGGCTCGGTTGCTCGACGAATAGTATCTTCGGCTAGTAACATCGTCATTTCCTTTGCGCACGTAAAAAAAGCGAAAGGGCAAACGAGATAGTAATGTTACTAGCCAATGATACAGTTCGTCGAGCAACCCAGCTAATCCTTCTGGCGAATCCTGAGCCCTCTCTAGCACTGTTTTCTTGTAAATATTGGAAGACATAGGAACTAAGTTAGGATATAAAGGTTATCTAAAGGTTAGGATATTCGTAGGCTATTAACGTGGCTAACCACGGTCCGCAATATTACAGAATTTTCTCTATACGTACTGCTCTATAACATAGTATGAAATATTCTGCGTCGGGTTTTTTGATATTAAGGACCGTGGGAGCCATCTTCAGCGTTTCATAATTGTAAAGTAAGAACGGTATTCAAAATTATTTTGATTTATGTGGATACTTTTATTAAGACTTTCCAAGAACTCATCATTTCTCAAATTTCACTTAGTAAATTATTGTGTCGTGTGTGTGACGTTACAGCAATAATACACCTGCAGTGAATCAGTACTCCTCGAACGTTGTGAAATACAGTACTACAAGAAAACCCATGTTTGTGGCTTTCATTAAGAGACTAATGCTGCATTTCACCAAGTTTTTAGGTGAGGAATGGCGAAGACAGGAGACAATTAGCAAAAATTTTGTATGAAAAATAATGATAAATCTCCACTATTCCTCACCTAAAAAGCTGGCGAAATCCAGCATAAGTAGGCTTAGTTTTACGTACTTATAGCTGGAAGCCCATTTACGAAATCACATTTGTATAGATCTTTGGTTGTCAAACGGGTATTTAACATATTTTATTTGTTTCTTCCAATTTTTTTACTTACCTACTTTTTAAAAAAATATGCAATATGTTGAAATATTTTCAGTTATTAAAATTTTATCATGTACCTATACGTAATTAAATTTTAGTACTCCAAAATCGTCTCATTTATTGCATATTTACTTATTATGAAAATCATGTAGACTACATTCTTCACTATATTTTCCTCCAACGCAGTTTACTTTAGCTCATTCGCTATTTGGAAAAAAGTGAAGGCATTCTTATCAGACCTCGAACATTTATACATGTTCAAGCAATTTTAATAAAAAATACACATTAGGTATAAAGATATTTCAGAGATAGCTCATCGAAAACTACTGAACATTTAAATGAAGTATGACGGCACATATTTTACATTAGATTTGAAACAGAAATGAAACAACGTAATGTGAGTAAAGACTCACGAAATGACGTTAGAGTACGGACCCATTGTATTAGTTTATAATGGATACTTTATCACTAAAATAGACATTCCTCATTTAGCTTCAGTCACCTTATCTTCCGATGGTGTGAGTGGGTGTTCAGGTGTGGTCCTCAAGTTTTGTATACTGCAGCATCAAGAGTCCAAGTGGATGAGACTCTTAACCAGACGAGCACTTCACAGCTTCACATAATACCTACTAGACTCTTCACCTTTGATGCATCGTGAGGCTATAGACATACATGTCTTCTTATGTTACATCATTCAGTGTACAAAGTATTTAGAATGTATCAGTTTATCATATAAAGTACAGTGTCAATGTACGCTGTTGCATTATGGGAATAATGTCAAAGAAAGGAGATGTGATGTAATATGTTCAAAGGTGTAGCAAAATTTACGTGCATAGGTACTCTAATATTGTGCAAGTTTTTAAAGTGTATAAGAAAACGTCGTTTTGGTGGCACATTCATTTAGTGTGAAAGTGTTGTAGTTTGTGTGATTGGATGCATTTTGCTATAATTGGTACGCTTTCATCTCTTTACCTTTTTTCTTCATGTCTATTGAATATATTTTTTTTGTGTGGAATATCATATGTCTGATTATACACAATGGTTGTTTCAGCACAGGTTCTGCCTGGCGTGTTGAATTGTTGTAAATATTTTGGAAAAAAAACAAATTTATTGTTATTATTGATTTTCTTATCGTAGTAAATCAATCGTTGTTCATTCCATGTGGCTTTCGGAGTTACTCCTGATTTTTTAAAGAATATAAAAATGTACGGATGTACGAGTATAGATGAGGAATTTCGCGGATGTGATAGAAGCAGAGGATGTGCGTACAGAAAGATCATAATATGAAATGTCTGGCTCATATTCTTTAAAAGGAAGGAAAGGAAATATGTACAATTCATTCGGGATTTGACCATAGGATGTTGAGACGGTTTGGTCATTTGGAGAATGTTGGACAAATGTGAAAAAATGATATTAAAGGCTGCAAGAGAAGATATTGTAGATGGATCTTAACGGGAGGTCATGGACTCTAATCTCGGCTTTGACAATAAGACATGGTACCAGTAATTTGCTTTGAAATGTTCAGAAATGTCGTAACATTATTGAAACAGACTTTAGGAATACATGCCTCTCGCACCAGTGCAATCTTGACACTCCTTCGATCCTATTGGTTAACATCTGACCAATCACAACGCCTCAGATTTCAAGTTTAGACGTACGCAACCTAGAAGACTTACTTTCAAGCCCTGATTGGTTCTGGTGTCCATTGGGTGCCCGCTCAAATAAGACAGATCTGTTTAAAGTACTTTCTCTAAAAAAACATCCTCGTTGTAATAGCAACAGTGAAAACGCAAACATGCAGTTCACAAACAGCGGATTTCCAAAAAAAATTATCCCTTGAAATCTGAGGCGTTGTGATTGGTCAGATGTTAACCAAAAGGATCGAAGGAGCGTCAAGATATCACTGGTGTGAGACACAAGTTTAGGAATGATACTCATGTAACATTCTATTGAAATAAAGTTATTTGTATTCGTACAACTTCAGGTAGTTGAGGATCGATTCTGACATTTATATGATAACAAATTATATTCCACACACCACCAACACGCTAATAAATTATTTTACTTGTCACATACTAATGATACTGCTAGTATATCAATTTGAAATTATTATTATAACATGAATAACCTCTCGCATGAACTATGGGCGCAGTTAATTAATTTTGATATACAACAAGTAGTTATTAAAATATACAATGTCATAACCAATAACGCTTCATAAAACAACATTTCTATCAAAGTAAACCTTAATACAAGACTTAGGTACGCTTCTACATTTTTTCTACCATAACACATTTATTTCTCTACTATCACGACTTTTTTCTTTGCGGGGTTACCAGCGATAGAATGGATTGTGAACTGTATAAGACTGTCGTCATGGATGGTGGGAGTTCATTTTTAAAGGTAAAAAATACCTATGATATTAAATTAATATTAAATACACGTACCGAAATGACTTTTATTACAAGCAAATAGGGTTCGAGAATTCTCATTTTCATAATTGTCAAACGCCTGATGATGAGGATGAGGAGAATCCTCGAAAACTAATCTGATGTAATGAAAGTATTACACGGATTTTAAACTCTATGACTTTCTTAACTTAAAACTTAAATTTTTTACCTCATTGTTTAACATAAAATGAAGTTTTATTAAATTTGGTCCTTCGTATTTTCGGTTTCCTGGCTTTTACGGAGTACATGAAAATAATATTTATAACAAGTAGAGGAAGGAGTATCCTAAAGATTCTATTAATAGTATATTGAGGAGCTTATAACGAATAAATCGCTTCATAATAACTACTGATGTCATCCCGACACACATTATTAAAAAAACCCACTTTGCAGTTTTGCAATAAACGTCTTTGCAGTTTGTATAACAAAGTCTCTCCTCATTGCAAGTTAGACATTCATCCTTTGAGAGCTATTTTTAATGCGAGCACCATCATTTGAGATTGTTGTTAATAAAAAGCAAAGCAAAAAAGAAGTACGTAGGAACTTATAGCATAGTCTCTTTATGAAATGAAGTGCCGCCGAAGCTCCCACCCAGTTGTCTCTCTATAGAGCTTTATAACTACGTGTGTATGTATAAGTTGACATTATAGTGTCGGAAAACGAACAGAAATTGACAACCTTTTTATAAATACGACGATCTTTGATCGATTATTTTAATGACTAGATAATCTTCTTCTTATCAGCCCACTCTCGTCTACTCCTAGACGAAGGCCTCATCCATTTTTTTCCACTACGCTCTATCTTGGGCTCTCTGGATCCAGTTGACACCAACATGAGACATCGTAGTGGTGGTCTTCCTGCACTCCTGGTAGTCGTTCTGGGTTTCCAGTTTAAGACCCTCTTCTACCACTTATCTTCTAGATCTCTTACCATGCGACCTGCCCACCACCGGTTTGAAAATTGCGATACATTGGGCGATATCTACTCGTATGACTTTTGTTCTTTGGCGTATTTTTTCGTTTCGCATCTCTCAGGTTTTCTCTATGTAGGTATCACGTTAAGGGCTTAACACAAGGAATGACGTCACAGTCTTTTCCCACGGCATTAAGGTTCAAAATCGCGTGACAATCGCATGATAAAATGGTAAAAATAGCGTTTATTCCATTTTTTTGGGGTTAATTTGGCGTCTATTCAAAACTTTTACGGTTATTCCCTAGATCTTAATGCATATTATCAGTACAAGAAAAAAAAATTTACTCCGCGACTTTCGGGAAACAAGTTCCCGTCTTTCGGAAAAAAGGTCAGAGGTGTTTTTAATTATTTTTTTTGAGAAATCTATACAAGATATAAAAAATCTTTTACGGTTATTCCCTAGATAAAGGTTCAATGCAACGATCCTATTTTGTTCCAAAGCAAATTTAGTAACGGTTGTCGAGATAGAAGGTCTCCCGTTTTTAGAAATTTTTGAAATGTCGGTATGCATACTCTTAATTAATGAATTTATCAAAATGTTTTCTACATAATTCAGCTCGCAGACCATTATAATAAATTGTCTGTGATGAATTTACAACGTAAGCATTTAATGTGTTGATGTTTGTCGCCATTCAAACATTCAGTCAGTCGCGAAGATTAACTTTTGTAAACAAAAAACACTCTGGACGTTAATCGTCTATGGGAACTCTTTACATGGAACCAAACTGTCAGCATTATAATGATTTTTAATTTCTTTATTTTTTTCTTCCATCATTCCCCTGTTGTTTGTTTTATTTCTTTATTGCATTATCCGGTCTTACTTTCATTAATTTTAAATCTGAATGCATCGTATTATTATTTTTATACTAGCATACGTGCCCGCACTATAAATATGTGAGAAAATTTAGACGGATCGAATAAGGTAATAAGCGATTATAAGACTTGTATCGTAGCGCGAATGAAAGTGAATGAATTTAGACATATTGAAAGAATGAGTGATTATAGCTTGACAAAAAGAGTGTATGTGGATGAATGAGGGGGTACAAGAAGAGAGTGTATTGGTATTACTGGCCATCCTATGTTGATCCGCGTGGATCATATCGACCAGATCCTCAGGGATGGACGACGGACGTGTACTGAGTAAAAGGAATAGATGTGCGTGTATGACGAATTGCATCAACGTGATGAAAGCAATGAGTGTGTGAAGGGATAGGGCAGTGTAGCGTTTTGTTCTCTTCGCTTAATCTCTGCCTAGGGAGCGAGGGGGCATGAGGAGATAGAGCAAAAGATAATTCGAAGACGTGTAACGTACCTATACTATAACTCAATCGATTTGAAATTATTGTTGTTCTTTCAATTCTAATTCAAGCTATACATGTTCTAAGTAACGTACTCATAGTTCAGTCACTTTAGGAAATCAATGTATGGGGAAGTTGGCAAAATTAATAACAGATGGGACTCTATGCAGTATGATACCTTAGGGTGAGGTGTTTCAGAATATCAGGCGTCCCCCCCGCCACACCTGACGCGTCACCCCCCTGGCCCCCCGAATAGGTCCCCCTACGTGGTTTTCCTCTATTTATCAAAAAACTGTAACAGATAGAAGGAAAATGTTAAGGACAAAAATAGTCCTTAATAAATTCTCTACAAAATAGGTAAAGCACATTTTTTGATAGGACTAGTAATTTACCCGCAATAGCCGGTGAAAGTATCGTAATTTTTTAATAAGAACCAAATTTTTTTTATTTTACTCAAATTGCTGAAAATTCATAAGAGCTACAAGAAAATGGTCAAAGAATGAATTAATTGCTATAGTTTTAGCTATAAAATGAGCTATTATTTATTTTTGCACGGCTCATAGTTTTTGAGTTATAACATAAAATTCCAATGACAGAAGTCTTAAAAATGGAACTTTTCATACAATTTGTATTGAAATGCTGTGATATTAAAATTTAGGTTAAGCCTGTTTTTCACAAGCATGTGAAAGATAAAAAATGTATTGGAGTATGATTGGGTCTTTTTAGTATTTCAAGATATAATCCTTTCGAAGTTGAATGCACTTTTGCCAGTCATGTTTCAAAGCCATTATCCCAGTTTTCCAGAAGGATTCCTCAAGGTTAGGATATGGGTCAAAAGCATTGGCACCCGGCGATTCGAGGGTTTGTACAAGTCCTGTTCTGAAGTTAAGATGAACACTACTGATTAAAATCAGATCACTGGAATCTCTGCTATCACCTAACTAATAATTCCGCGATCTTTGAAAAATTAATCCATGTCTTTATCGACGTTCTCCAGAACTACTGCATTTTATTGCTTTCCGCTTCAAGGGTTGTGTTTGACACCTTGCTGTGCCCATTCAAAATCTGGCACTTACTTTCTAATCATGGCATATGATGGAACAGACTCCATTAATGAACCCGATATTTCTTTTATGGTTCGTGTCGGTCTATGACCTTAGATAAAATAATATTTTATCACGGATCGCAGCTGACAATTTCACATTTTCACAAAAATGTCAAACACGTTGAAATAAAAATGGTGCCAAGAGTGCCAGCGTCGTCCTATCGATCTCAAATTTTGTAAATAGCCCTAATGAAGTTTAAATTATCTATATCAATAATGAACTTAAACTGGTCTGTACATTTTTTTCTCAGGGCTACGAAGTGTTCAGCCGAACCTCGTATCTTACACAGACATACACTAAATTTTCTTCTTTAATGATCTTGACGAATCCTTCTGCAAAACTGGGATACGGCTTTGAAATATGGCTGGCAAAAGTGTATTGAACTTCTAAAGAATTATACCTTAAAATACTTACAAAATCCAGTCATACTCCAATACATTTTTTATCTTTCACATACTTGTGAAAAACAGGCGTAACCTAAATTTGAATATCACAGCATTTCAATACAAATTGTATGAAAAGTTCCATTTTTAAGACTTCTGTCATTGGAATTTTATGTTATAACTCAAAAACTATGAGCCGTGCAAAAATAAATAATAGCTCATTTTATAGCTAAAACTATAGCAATTAATTCATTCTTTGACCATTTTCTTGTAGCTCTTATGAATTTTCAGCAATTTGAGTAAAATAAAAAATTTTTGGTTCTTATTAAAAAATTACGATATTTTCACCGGCTATTGCGGGTAAATTACTAGTCCTATCAAAAAATGTGCTTTACCTATTTTGTAGAGAATTTATTAAGGACTATTTTTGTCCTTAACATTTTCCTTCTATCTGTTACAATTTTTTGATAAATAGATGAAAACCACGTAGGGGGACCTATTCGGGGGGCCAGGGGGGTGACGCGTCAGGTGTGGCGGGGGGGACGCCTGATATTCTGAAACATCCCACCCTAAGGTATCATACTGCATAGAGTCCCATCTGTTATTAATTTTGCCGACTTCGTGCTGCAAAAGGACTGAGCTATCAATGTTGTCAACAGTTATCCCCTGTGAAACTACCAGAATGTTTTCGTTAGGGTCACAGAAATACATACATACAAACACTGAAGATTATTTTGGTAATATATTTCTTTCTTTTTGATTGTCATTTTATTTCTAACATTCAGTTTATACATTTTATAGTCCCTTTATGTACCGCGCGACTGACTATCGCATGGTACGCTTTTTCTAAGTATTTGAATCTGTTTCTGTGTTTAGAGATTCGTTGACGCATCATGATAAATTGTTTTCTTTTGTAGTTTTCTTATATTATATGTCGCGTTGATGTGTGAACGAATGTAGAATTAATTCTTTAGATTCTATACGGTTTCTTGGAATTTCTTACTAAACTATAATTATAAAGTAGTTGTCAACAACTACTAGACCGAAGTATGCGAGTATTATTTTTACCATAAATTATAATCTAGAAGATTTTTTTTCCAGAAAATGTAGGATTTTAAGCGTAGGTCTAATTCTGTAACTTTTAAACTAAAATACCTAATTTTGTTTTAAACTTATTTTACAATGAAATTATTGAAAAATAAGAACGTCTTATTTTAAGTATGCAAGTATACGCACTTTATTAGTTACAGTATTGTACCTTTCATATTATTATGTCGAGAGCTTAGTAATATTTTAGTTTCTAATTTTACTGGTCTACAAATAAAACTCTATGCATTCCCCCTCACGCTACATCCCTTGCGTGGTAGGCAAAGAGGACATAACTATAGATTTTATTATTCCTAGCCACACTCCTTGTTTCCTTAAAAAAAAACCTTAGTTAAATTATAATATGCTAAAAAAACACGATTTTTTTAGAGTTCATAACTCAGTAAATATTCAAGTCTAATAATCAATTTATAGCTCATTCTATGGAAAATTTACTGTAGATAACATTTGACGCGTGTGATTTTTCTGTAAAACTAACCGTTTGGGAGGTATTTTGAAAATATAAATGGATGGCAGAAAAGCAATGGATTTTTCGCTATCAAGCGGAGTCCGGCAGTCCTAGAAGGTCACATTTTTGAACTTAACATTGGCACTCATAAAATACTAGAAATTTAGAACTTTCTTTTGCATATAACGCTAAAAAAACAGTATTTCCATTTCACTGAGGTATCAGGTATTCTTTAAACTCTGTTCTCATTTCCAATAATTGAAACTCATTTTGGACCGAAAACCTCAAATAAGGTAATTTCTTATTTATAGTTTGTTTCATATTATTAGTTACCTTTGCCATTATTGGTTTTTGTCATGTCATCCTCAGAGCAGAGGCGGTATAAGGCAACTTTACGCCGATTTTTCTCATATTTAAGCAGAAATCCGGAGACATTGATAATTTACAAAACATGTGTGTGATGTGTATTGTCGTCTCTCTGTGTTGACTTGTTTTACTTTTTTGTAATCAAGCACCAGTTGGCGAAGAGGCTGTAAGTTGTTAGGCCAACTGGTGGTATGTATATTTTATTTCTAGTGTCATCTTAGGAAGAACCTTACTTCTCTCACCAAACCCCTAACATTGTCCTTTTTTATTCTGTCTATCTCTCCCCGTCATTATCCTGACATGTGTACTGGCTTTTTATTGTGTATCATTTTTTCTATGTATTTTTTGTATTATTATATAACTGGGGTTACATGGAAAAGATCGCAGCACTACGTCAAGCTCGCTCTAGTGAACAAATATTTTAGGATCTTTTGCCTGTTATGTTTGCTTGTATTTTGTTCACATTAAGTGAAAAAAAAGTAAATTACTATATACGAGCACAGATTACCCCATTCCCTGCATCGCCTCTGTTTCACAAACGTTCTCTTAGCGCCATTATTGTTTTTACGCAAACTAATGTTTTGCTATTTATTATTTCCATTCTTCCCCGTTGTGTGTTTTTTCTGCGTTTTTCGTATTACGTTCTCGTTTACCTTTTTCATAATTTAGTTAAAGGACGTACTTAGGTTTTTATTGATCGATCACGAGATCTCCCCAAGGAAATGTAACCAAGTAGGTACCTATTACCAAATGTAGTACTATTTGGTATTACGTATTGAAAACGAAACACCTACCTACTCCCTTTGTCTTTTACCTCTACATCTTCCCGAAGAGTTTTGATGGAACTTATTTTGAAGACACGACAATTACAAAATTCTACACTTTCACTCTATGCAATGTAGGTAAGAGTGTTTTTTACAAAGATAGTCGAAGACTTTTATCTTCAGATGTAAATTTTGTCCTGGTTTGAAGAATCCAAGCTTCAATATACCTACGTATAATAGATGCCCTTTGCTTTTAAAACAATGCTAATAATAATATATGAAGGACCTAACAACATTTTGTATGATTTAAGATCAATGCTGATCGGAATGTAAATGGCTCCAATCAACTAGATGATATATCTAATACCAATCTGAGTGTAAAAGTTTCAGGTCAGCGCCAGCGCTCATGTTAATTCACGGGTACGATTATTTGATCGATTCTGTTCTATCATATCATCTCACGTCGCATCCCTTCCGCGCAGGCAGAGAGAACAGATCGATAGACTTTCCTAACCAGACATATCCTTTTTCTTTCCGTTACATTCATGCAATTCGTCATTCATTCATTCATTCATTCATTCATACACGGCGTTAGCCATTTAAAAAACACAGACAAACATATCATTACAACAACTCCATTAAAACAATATAATTTAAACAATAATACCTAAGCAACCACCAGAAACAATCTTCAAAATAAAAACAAAAATATATATTATATACATCATTATACATATATAAAATCTATAGATATATAAACCGCAAACAAAAAAAAAACACACACACATATAAATAAAAATAACACAATTTTCCCTCAGCATGACTGTATAGAAACATAATAAAATACTAAAATCAATAAAATATATAAAACACATACGTCATACACACTCTACGATTCCTTTTACCCAAAACACGTCCGTTCTTCAGAATCTAATCTATGTGGTCAAGCCACGCGTGATTCTTGGACGGCCGCGCTTCCTTACACGCCTCATCTTTCTCCCAGATATATTTTCTTCGTTAACCTTTCATCATTTATTCTCTCTATATATTACAACCATCTCAATTCTTGTTTGTTAGTTTGATTGACACAATAAAACAATGACAAAATATGGCATATGGCGGTCGGTTGATATATACGGAGATTATTTATATTCCGAGTTAGGATAATGAATTTCCTACCATGATAAATTGTTACGAGTAATCCTCAGTTATTTCTTACATTATCACCTTGTTAATTATATTACTGTTTGTTGTTATTTTTAAACATTTCATTACTCTAGTGGTGACATATATTATTCTTGTTTTATGTCATTAGAATTCCTCAGATCTTATACTGTCGTGTTTATTACTGTTTCAAATAATACATTATAGTACACTCTTCTTACAACCATACTTTATGACTACGGCGTTTTTCACTAGAATTGTCGTAACTTATTCTATTAAAAACTCATATTTTCAGTTAGGTACTTCTGACATTTCTAATGTAATAACTAAGACCATTAAAATTATTTTTGTATTTGTTGGCATAACAAAGATTTAGGATTATAAGCTTTTTTAGATCTCTTAATTTAGTCAAAAAAAAACCTATTCTTCCTTATAATTATACATATTTTGAGTTCTATGAAAGTGAGCCTTTTCTTAGACTTCAGTTTTTCCTATGATGCAACATCTACTGGTCCTATATCACCTCTAGTTTTGGATTCATGATGCCCTGAAATTAACACCTAAAAACTTTACAATATGGCTAATTTTGAAATTGAGCTGTTGGTTAAGGCGGTAGTCTCTCAAACGGGAGGTGCCAGGTTCAAACCTCGACGCTGGAGATGTATTCCACATTTTGCGATACAGGCTTTTAGCCTAGTGCAAGTTGTGCAGGAAAGTATTTGGAATTTTGGCGGACACAGATGGTTTCTACATATTAGACAATAAAAACATTAGGTAATAATTATTGTTTATTAATTTTTCCAAGAGATGGCAGCTAAAGTGGGATGGTCTATCCTTATACAATGAAAACATTTCATAATTATCGTTCAAATGCAATGAATCATTCCCCCATTTCATACAAACATCCATCACTTGTTTTTTTTTTCGATTCGAAAATAGAATACAATACGACTTCACTTGTTTATTTTTTTTTTGTTTCATGATGTCTAAATTTACCCAAATCACATGTCTCGTTCTGCACCAGTGATCCCTGATCTCATTTCGTGATAGATAAACAAAATAGCGTAAAATTTCCCGGAATAAATTATATATCATTATTTAAGGGCTTGGCACCAAGAATAACGTCACAGTCATTTCCCACGGCATTAAGATTCAAAATCGCGTGAACGATTGTATGATAAAATGGTAAAAATGGCGTTTTTTTCCATTTTTTTGGGGTTAATCTCGCGTCAATCCAAAAACTTTTACGGTTATTCCCTAGATTTTAATGCATATTATCAGTACAAAAAAAATAGCCTTGACATTTGAGAAATGAGTTTCCGTCTTTCGGAAAAAAGATCAGAGGTGTTTTTCCAATTTTTTTTTGAGAAACCTATACAAGATACTAAAAATCTTTTACGGCTATTCCCTAGATAAAGGTTCAATGCATCTATCCTAATTTGTTCCAAAGCATATTTAGTAACGGTTGTCGAGATATAAGGTCTCCCGTTTTTAGAAATTTTTGAAATGTCGGCATGCATACTCTTAACTTGTTGATGCTGTGATATTTAAACTAGGTAAATACTTTGATAACACCTGTATCATGTTAAAGGATACCCCAGTAGTAAACTCCGCTAACTCAATATTTGGACATGTTATTAATTTACTCTGTAATGCATGCGACTATTTATCAAATGGAGACAAAATAATATTTATTACCTGTTGGAACATAATGTTTTCAGTTTTTTATTTAAAATATTAATATTAGTAATAAAAAATAATAATAAAACAAGTCATAAACATAAAAAAAAATTGGAATTCGTAATTTTGGAAATAGCTGTCGCCAAAAAGGTATTTATCAAAACAAATATCTCTACAACCATACTGAATAATATGTTTTGTCAAATAGGTAAGTAAGAGTAAGTAAGTCATTGAACCTTCCTTTACTGAATTATTACTCTAATAGATCTTTTATATCTTCTATGGATTCCTAATGCCTCATCCACATGCTGTCCGACCTTCCACGAGTCCCGCGCGAATGAGTAAAAAGGCGTTAACCGTCGGTTACGTATACAGTTCAAGACAATCACCTCGTCCGTACGTCCTTTTACTCATTCACACAAAACTCGTGGAGGGTCGCCGAGCGTGAAGCGGCCGCATAAAAGAATGTGAAAAACATTTAATTTTTTTTTTCAAATAACTCTTTTTGTAAAAGTCGCAGAGAAAAGTGTGGTAGTATGAGTGATAGTATGTATTAAAATTAACTTTTTTTAATAAAGCCAAATTATATTTTTGAAATTTGGTCATCTGTTTGCGCATGCAATTTTTAACGTTTTAAATGTTTTCGGGATACCAATTCTATATTTCCAGTCGAAGTTGCCGGTAGGACTGGTAACGCACTCAACCGTAAATCCGGTAGGTCCGGGTTCGATCCCTGATGTCGACTTACTCCACTTCATAACACAAGTTTTTCAAGCTTACTATGAAGTGTAGGTACAAAGATGTATTTGGGTTTATTTTGATAAACACAGATTCATTAAAAAATGTGAGTCCAGGTGCCCGAATGGGCCTACGGACGATAGAGAACAATAAAATAATAAACTGCTTTTTGAAATAGCATAGTTTGCTACTAGACCATCAATTTTATCAAAGTATTAATATTGAAACAGGTGAGGTGATGAGTTCATCATCCATGATTCATAGATGCTTCATATTTTTTGTGTGAATTCCTTTGGGTTTGCCAACATTTTCCTCAACCGCCTAAAGAGAACTGTCATTAACATAATAACATTATGCCCACTCCCATTGACCACCGAGCTAATATTAATTTGTGTTGACAGTGTGACTAATCATCTAAGTTTAAGATGACCACACATTTCTTTCAACTCTAATGATATAAGTATAATATTTTGAGTTAATAACCTTTTGATGTGATCATCAACAAAGTCCGTCACTATTTAAAGTAAAACTAAACACATTCATATTAACTGGGGAGTGGTGTGGCCGGGCCTGACATGCCCAGGGGGTCACGTTTTAACAATTTTTTGATCCAAGCTTCACCGAACAGATCTAAGACTCCATGTACTTTTCGGCAATAATTACTCGCTTCTAATGACCATAAAATAATTGGGTTTGTTGAATTAGGACTGTCACTATATTATATGCACAAAATTGCGTTGGGCACCTCAAATCTGAGATTTTATGTGTCTCCATTTCTCATTTAGTTTTGTACAGTGGAATTGGAAGGGAATTTATTTTTATTTTTTGAAACATTTTTGTATTTAAAAAGTAGCTGAAATTTATACAACCGTCTGTTTTTTGTGTCATTTTGAAGCCATTTGATAAAATGGCCTATACTTTCTACAAAACGGTACGGTAAATAGTGGATTCATGCTATGCCGGCGCCACACACTTGCCGAGCGTCGGCAAGTTTTGTGTTCACGAGTAAAAATGCGTGTGGATGGGAAGTTTGTCTTGGATCGAGTAGGTAACCGACCGTTAAAGTCTTTAATTCATGAACACAAAACTTGTCGACGCTCGGCAAGCGTGTGGACGAGGCATAAGAATGTAAATGTTTTGTAAAAACATTTAAAAAAAAAAAACTGTTTAAAAAATTGAGGCCCATCACCCACCACACCACTCATTTAAAAAATGAACCACACCAATGGCGAGTTAACAGTACTATTACAAAAAGGTTTAGTGATAGTTTACCTAATTTGTTTGTAAATTATCATTCATGTCTTTATCGTGAGTTCGTTCACAATACAGTTAAGTATTTTACGAGTACATTCAGTATTAAGACACATTTTGAATAATATAATCAAGTTATACTTAAAAGCTAATTATTACGCTACTTAGCTTTGACCTCAAGTCCCGTCGTAATTAACTTATCTTCATTTGAGACGTTACAAGTTACAAGCGAGTTATTTACTTTCCGTGTACATTACTTTCTAGTAAGTAGACTACTGCCCGATCCCACCAACTACCACCTAGTAAGCAGACCCCTAAGGAATTTCCATACAAAACCATAGATAATTTGAGTGATTATTATAACTGTCATAACCTTTAAGATATAAATCCATACAAAATACAACATGCAGCTACTTAAGTGAGGGAGATTCTGGGCGGAGATATTTGGGCACCTAACTAAGTAGAGCTGCATGTTGTATTTTGTATGGATTTATATCTTAAAGGTTATGACAGTTATAATAATCACTCAAATTGTCTGTGGTTTTGTATGGAAATTCCTTAGGGGTCTGCTTCCTAGGTGGTAGTTGGTGGGATCGGGCATACATCCACTCAGTTTTTTCCTACTTTTATTCAATTGACATTACTCTAGATCCTGTACTGAATAACTACTTTAATTGTTTAGATATTCCATTACCTTACAGAGGCATAAGTTTGTGGAACGTATACGACGAGTTCGACTCACAATTAATTACAAAATGAGTGATGGTATTATCTAAGAAACGAAAGAAATATATAGAACTAGTTATTGCCAACTACCAAAAATATACTTTAATATTGGTTACCTATTGAGTATTTTCATTACGCCGTAATATTTCGCTTCAGTTTATTTCATTTATTTATACGTCAAGTGGATACAAACAAAATACAGAAATATGTCAAGAAATCAGGCCATAAGAAACCATGACATTTGTTCACTAGGGCGAGCGTATCGCAATGCTGCGATCTCTTTCAGCCATCTCTAATTTTAGGTTTTGTAATAATTATACTTTTATTCTTGTTGCGATTGGAATAGGAAGAAAAAATGTGGTTGGAAGCCAATTAGCTCGAGAGAAAAGCACAAATTTCATGCCAAGTTCCTGAAAAATCGTGGGTTCTTGGACAGATAGATAATTCTAATTCTCCGATTGAGTAAAAGTTTGGTGAAGTTGGTTGAAATCCGGATTTGAACTTTGAGCTTACTGTTAAGTGTGCAGGAATGTATTTGGGATTGTGTCTACAAGACCAGATCCTTTGTATAAAAAAATGAGAGCATAGCAATGATATCAAGAGGGAATTTTGATTATCAGATCCCGAAGGGTGCGGGACAGACAGAGAATTGCGTAGGTCTTAATAGGAACCCACTCAGTCTCGTGAGATTCTAGATTTCTAGAATAAGTAATGCTTTTCTTACACATCTTACACGTGTTTGTATTCAGATTTAGGTCCAATACATTTAAGTACTGGTTGTGATTTAAAATAAAACAATCTCGTTGAAGTAAAATAAATTCTGATTCTGGCGGCACCTACTTTCACAGTCATATTCAGCTGTTGCTTCATCAAAGGACCAAGGGTAATACAAATCCAAGCGTATATTTCCATTCTCAAATTAAAGATGCTAATGAATACATCGTGTTCTTCATTTAAAGTCGATGCTTCATCGCGATTAGTTTATTGCAAAGTGTAATTTCTCCAGTAGTTTGTGCATTTATTTTACCTTCAACTTCATATTTGGAATAATTTCTGTTTTTATTTTAAGTTGCCTAATTGTATTAATTTACTATTGAGCAACTTGTGAACCGTAAAAAATGATTATTAAATTTCTTACATTGTAATAAATTTTGGCCGTAGGGTGAATCTTTGTAAATCTCCTTAATAATTGTGGATTTTCGGCAGCGTTGAGTATTTGACAAAACGCCGTCACAATCACATCGGAACGTTATTTTGAAAATTGTATATATACTGTTTACAAAAAACATTTCGCATTGCACCTAATTTAATTTTGTTTTAATTATATACGTACAATACAAAAAGTAGATATTCGTATACGCCACTGACTTTGCACGAGATTGTATTGATATTTTGGATAAAAATATGTGCAACAAAGGGAATCATTGATTTATAATGATTTTTTATTTCATTTCTGATTTTATAAAACATCACTACCGCCATCTATGAATCATAAATGACTCGGGAAAGAACCTGAAAAAAATGACGATTCGCGTCCGGAGTAAACATTAATACCAGACGATTTTAGACATCCATCTATTAAATAAACTTATAAATGGAATCTCGGCTTCAACATAGGCTATTAAAATATATGATTTGTATCGTGGTTTGGTAAAATTATCAATTTTCCCAAGATACTGAATTCTATCAAGTTAGTATGAAAATGAAAGAAGCCATTTAAAGTAGTCCCGTTAATATGGTTTTTAAATTTGTTTGCGTCGTTACATAATCTAGAACTAGGATATACATCTAAGGATTATTTTTATACAATGTTTTTGCTCTACAAATACTTCTGTATGACTAAAAATGTGTCTATAATAATTAAAAAATAGTTTTGACATTTGCTCCGCGGCGCTTTCTGTCGTCATCTGTTTTGACTCGCGTGGTGTAGGGGCTAGCGTACTTAACTTAAATTGAGTGTTATGCGATGCGAGGGTACGAGTTCGATCCCACTCCATACCCAACGCTTTTTTCTTCTTTTTTTTACTATCTTTTTGTGAAATTTGAATTTAGCAGAATCCTATATACATAAAAAATAATTTTACTAGGTAAAACAAATATATTCCTTCCTATATGCCAAAAATTTATTCCATTAGGTATTTAATTCTAAGACGATGTAACTTCACCACCCGTACACAATTTTAGCCGTTGCGAAGCACGGGAAATACAGCTAGTAAATAAATATTTGGCACTTTTTGGTCGTTGTCAGATCAGGTCTTATTTTTCATTTTACAAATAAGTGGTATTTTTTTGGGAAGTGTTCATACAGTAAAGGGGCCAAAAGCCTGCTTAATATTTTTCAGGATATAACATCATAAAACAATAATTATTTTATGTTATGACAAACAACGGAAAAAGACGGTGGAAGGTTTATTAACAACAATTTTCGATGTGTTTGTTTGCCCTCCCTATGAGTTTGGTATAGTTCACCCCTCGAGAAAGGTTTCCGTTTGATATAAGCAGAAATACTTTCACACAAGAGATTGCGGGACTGTTCCCCTGTTTTTTATTATCCTTGGTGCTTGTATCAAACGTTTTGACATTTTTTTGTTCTTGACGTTTTGAATTATACATCGCGTTAAATTCTTTGAAGCTTCTCAGTCAACCGAGGAATCTGAAAATTAACGAGGGTGTTTTCGTAATACACGCATAAAATTAATTTTTATTCCGTTAACTTTTAAAAACACATTTATTAACATTCTTTTTAACTCATCACCGTAACTCTTCTTAGATATTTTGCAGATCCGGTATTGTTGGACGTAAAATTATTATTTAGTTTTGATATTTACTTTTATAATATATTACTAATCAAATTCACTCTCTTCCTGAATTCGAACCCAATCATAAACTCTCGAAAACATTCTTCCATTTCTGTCATAATCGTTAACTGGAGTTTAAAATTTTGTGGTCCGGAAAAAAAGTAGGATAGGTTCGGATAAGTTAAAATCAACAGAATCGCAAAAGAGATAGCTTTCAATGAGGGCGCTGCATGTAGCTTTTTGGGAATCATATTGGCAACACTTGTAGAATTTTATACAAATGTCATTGTTGCCAGCAAACAAAATAGTTCCAAATTAATCTGAGACCAACTCTTTCTTGACAAACTGTAAAAAAATAAAATTTATTCAAATTGAACAGCAGTGAGTGGTACCATGTATTTTCACTATTTCACTTATCGCTTATTCCTTCGTAGACTCGAACTATGAAACTTGCCCATCGTAGCTTTTACTTTTCATTCTTTTCTTTACGATTTCTCTTATGTATGGTCAGAGGGAACTATTGTATTCGTATTTCCTTACTTGAATAATAATTATCAAGTTTAAACTCTTCCCGTAAAGTTCAAAGGGTTTCCTATATTCTTTTAGTTATTATAATATTTTTATTCAGAGCCAACAATTACTTCCATCTTTACTCGTAACGTCAGAGGGTTTCTTGAGAATACAATTCAAATCATATACGTATAAAGAAATAGAACGGCCTATAGGAATTCCATAATGATACGTTCGTTAAAAAAATTAATAGATGTCGTCAGCTTGTGGTATCCCAAATTAGTTTCCTTCTAGATTTTCACGTACCTTCTATCTACCTACCTACCTTAGAACCGATCGTAAAAAGAATGGACAAACTGCAGAGGACGACGAAGGAAAGAATACTTAGACGACCTGTGCCAGGATATGGGCTTCGACTCATACATAGAGTTAAAAAGAACCGCACAGGACAGGCATGAGCGGAGAAGGAGACACGGGGCTTTGCTGCAAACCAATCGTAACGATTAAAACTGGGGAAGAAAAAGAAGGGATGTGGCAAGATATTGGTTAAAATGATCTAAAAACATGTTTCATACCTTTTCTCATAGGACTAGCATAGCGGTTTAATTTCCTATATTTTATCTAGTTTTTTTTTTTAATATTTGTTTTCAAAATTATATAGGCATTTGTAGGTACATGGTTTTCGCAGTTGGTTCAGGGGGCAGTCTCTCAAACGGGATGTGCCAGGTTCAAACCCCGGCACTGGCGATGTATTCCACAATTTGCGATACAGTCTTTTAGCCTAGTGCAAGGTGTGCAGGAAAGTATTTGGGTTTGTGTACACAAGCCCAAATACTTTATTAAAAAAAAGGTATGGGAGTATTGTCGTGTATATCTTTGCCAAGTAATGTTATATAGTTAAGGAGAGTATTTTATAGTATTGCATTGTATTATAAATTAATGTTTTATTTTCTTTTCTTATTTCTACTTCCTGCTTCTGTATTTCGTGTTCAGTAAAATGCATTAACCCTTGCAATAGTTTGTTTTTAAATTACTTTAGTCCAGTACACAATAATTCAATGAAATGTATTGTTTATACACAACAATAAATCGTGTACTACGCCCAGGATGCCAACTTTTTAGCCCGCCACTATTGGGTTAAGAATTAGTGGTTATACTAGCTGGAACCCGTAAAAAACGACGCCGTTTGCAGGGTAGGCAGAGAGAACATATAACCAGACTTTCCTATCCTTACGGACATATAATTATTGTTCGTACATTCTTATGGTAAATTAAGTTTTTATTTAGCGTAGTATTTTCCATTCTACCTAATAATATTTGTACTACGGGAGCTCAATGTTTACGTGGTAAATTTAACAATAAATTAATAATGCCGCTAAAAAAAAATCGAAACCAATCGATAACAACTCAAAATATTTCTCAAAATATAGTCGCAGGAAGCGAGTGAATGCAGCATACCCAGGATAGGGATCTGAGGAAAGTCAAAGGGAAGGCCTATTTAATCATACGTAGACCCGAGTCGGGCACTTGTACTCGTCAATTTTTACTTATCATTATATATCATAAGCAAACTATTATGCAATACACCTGAACAGCAACAGATACTTTGTCCAGCATTGGAATTAAAACAGCTGAGAAAGAAGAAAAAGGTACATATTGGAACAACTTGCTAAAATTGCCACGATCCTTTATATTCATACCCAGATTAGAATTACATAAGTTGATTATACTCGTAACAACTACCCGCTATAGACTATAAGATTACGGTGGTATTTTATAGACATAAGTCTTTTGAAGAGTTACTACACACAACACAAGATTCCAACAAAGGAAGTGCTTTATTAGCACCGAAGAGAACATATTGTTTTCCAAGGGTTAAAAGACCGTCTCGTCCAGAGTGGAAAATAAACAAAAAATATTTCATAAAGTGAGCAGAGAAACGCTGTGTGTTTTAAAAGTTTTTGATGTTGGCGAAAAATAGCTGCGGGGCCATTTTCTCGCAAACACTGTTACGACAAAATGGCTGCTGCTGCATCCATGTTAACAAACAAACACACGTATAAATACATGCAGTGTCTTACCTAAAAACACCTACGAATTTGTGAAATGTTTTGTACAGATAAGACCATCATGATGCAGTGTTTCGTAAAAAGTTGACACAGCGACATTTAAAAAAATTCTAGAAACGGGAGACCTCAGATCTCGACAACCGTTAGTAAATATGCTTTGGAAAAAATAGAGTAGATACATTAAACCTTTATCTAGGGAATTCTGTAAAATATATTTTATATCTTGTATAGTTTTCTCAAACAAAATGTTTAAAACACCTCTGATATTTTTTCCCAGAAACTCGTTTCCAGAAAGTCATAGAGATTTTTTTTCTTCGTACTGATAATACGCATTACCTTAATTGCCGCGGGAAATGACCGTGACGTCATAGTTAGGTCGCGAGCCAGCTGACATGTGCACTGTTTTTTTATAGTTTTTAATAGTACGTATGTATAGGTATACCGTATAAATGTATTTTTATCTCTGTCTTTTATTTGTCTACATACTTGTACATGCATGTAGATTATATTTTTTCTTCATTTTTCTTGTGTATGTAGTGTAATTAGGGTTAGCTGGCAGAGATCACAGCATTACGATGAGCTCGCCAGAGTGACCAGATAGTATAATTTATATTCTATGTACATATCTCTGTATTTTATTCTCCAAAAGTATATAAATAAATTAAGAGACTAAATTTGGTTTATTATGTACGTATAGTCCAAGAGCCCGCTGCTTAATTTATGACGTATCTGTTTTTTGATCGAAATGTGGTATAAATGATAGCTTACCAATAGTGTATTACATCGCACTAGGGTTGCCTATCAAAATCTTGCCGCAACCCCCCCTGCCCCCCCCGAAAAGGTCCCTCTTCGCGGTTTTTCGCATTTTATAGGAATATGGTAAGAGATATGAGAAATTAGATTACAAAAATAATCCTTAATAAATTCTCTACAAAAAATGTTAAGTCAATTTTTTCGTAGAACTAGTCCTATGAAAAAATTTACTTAACCTTTTTGTAGAAAATTTAGCAAAGATTATTTTTGTCATTGACTACTTTCTCCTATCTCTTACCATATTCCTATAAAATGCGAAAAACCGCGAAGAGGGACCTTTTCGGGGGGGGGCAGGGGGGTTGCGGCAAGATTTTGATAGGCAACCCTAGTGCGATGTAATAAATACCCTATTGGTAAGCTATCATTTATACCACATTTCGATCAAAAAACAGATACGTCATAAATTAAGCTGTGGGCTCTCGGACTAGTAAGTGACATTTGCATTGCGTCGACAGTCATTGACTCTCATTGAATATTTTAATGAAGCATGATTACTCGTGTTTACAATTGATGCAAAAAGTCCACAACCTCATAAATTAATTGTGCATTGTGTATTCAGTTCCATTGAGATTAAATTGTTAAAATTTTAACCTACAAAATTGACAGAGGACACAATGCCCTGATGGCGACGAAAAACAGAAATATGCTTAAACAACACTATTGTGGGTATTGATATTAAGAGTACCTATGCAACTCAGTCAGTATGGAATTCACGGCGACCTCTTACGATGGATCAAATCTTATTTAACTAGAAGACTGATGACTGTGACGTTGAATGGATTCAGTTCGAGGGATGTTACGGTGACATCTGGTGTTCCACAGGGCTCCGTGCTCGGCCCACTATTGTTTGCAGTGTTTGTCAACGACATCGGTAACTGTTTTGTGCACTCAAATTTTCTACTTTTCGCGGATGACCTGAAAATATACCGACATATAAAAACAGCTCGTGACGCAGTAGAACTGAACGAGGATTTGGAAAGGGTTCAAAAATACTGTACAGAAAACAAACTCGAACTGAATTTAAAGAAGTGCAATTCTATCACTTTTACGAAAAATAGAAATAAAATTAAACACAATTACGTAGTTGACGGAGTTGAGTTAAAGCGATTGACGAGCATTAGAGACCTAGGAATAATTTTTGACGATAAACTTCATTTTGACGTGCACATAAGCGAATTATTGACACAATGTAACAAATTACTTGGCTTTATTCTTAGAGCATCTTCCGACTTTCGAAGGTGCGAAACGGTTGTACAGCTATACATTTCTTTGATTCGGTCTAAGCTGGAGTACTGTTCCGCGATTTGGAACCCGCTGTATAACAAGTACATTACCGACGTGGAAAGGCTGCAGCGAAAGTTCGTCCGTATTTGCGAGCGTAGATTTCGAGGTACAACTTTGACTTTGACAGATCTAACAAAAAGACGTATACTTATTGATGCATGTGTACTGCGGAAAATATGTGTGTCGGAGGTTGACGTGTCACCTTTGCTGGGTAACATTGGTTTCTGCGTACCGTCGCGAAGACGAACATACTCGCCATTCTACTTAAGTCGTCACTTAACTAATGCTGGTTGTAGGAACCCTCTCCATAGAATGACAAAATGTTACAATGACAGATTCACCGAGGTCGACATGTTCTCTACCACTAATTACAGTTACAAAAAGCAAATTTCAGGAATTCTGCAGAATAGTTAGTATAATGTTTTCATTATCTGCCAATATTCTTGTGTCTACATTACCTTACTCCCAATCTCCCAACTCCTTACACCTTTTTCCTCTTTTTCCTTCCTCTGATTGGTACTTGCAAGCATTTGGGTTATAATGTTGTTTTATTTTTAATTATTTGACTTAGTTTATCTATAATTTGTAATTAATAGGTTAATGGGTAGGTTTTTGAAAAAGTAGTTAAGTGAATTTAATTTAGATTAGGTAGTTTTTTTATATTGTCAACAAGTATTTGTCCCCATAATATGAATTCTTTGTGTACACTGTAATAGGGCTTTGAATGAACTATATTTAATGTTATGTTTTTCTTTAGGCTAATTTGTGTTCAATGTCTGTAAGTGTGCCTTGCTGATAAATAAATAAAATAAAATAAAATAAAAAATACCGATATTTCAAAAATTTCTAAAAACGGGAGACCTTATATCTCGACAACCGTTACTAAATATGCTTTGAAACAAAATAGGGCAGAAGCATTGAACATTTATCTAGGGAATAACCGTAAAAGATTTTTTATATTTTGTATCGATTTCTCCAAAAAATTGTGAAAAACACCTCTGATCTTTTTTCCGAAAGACGGAAACTCGTTTCTCGAAAGTTGTGGAGTAAAATTAAAAATAAAATAAAATAAAATAAAAAATACTGGTGACAACAACCGAGTAAGCTCGAACCGTTTCGGATTTTTCCGGAAGACGTAGATACGTATTTCTTCTTCTTTATCAGCCGTTTTGATTCCAATGCTGGACACAGGCCTTCCCTTTGATTTTCCACAGATCCCTATCCTTGGCACGCTGCATCCACTTGTTTCCTGCGATTCGCCTCATACGTGGATACTTAAGTCTATCAAATCATGCACTAAATATATTATGGATTAAAATCGTAATTCTAATAGGTATTACATGCGATTTTGAACCTTAAAGAAGCGGAGAACGCGTTCAGGATACTCATCCCTTCAATTCGTCATAGGTACCTACCTACATGCTTTCTAGCGTGCATCAAAATTCACATCCCCATTACCGTATGTAGTACCTGCATTTTTCAAAAACAATAATATATGATCTGGTGTGCGTTCACGACGGAAATGTGCATTTTTGGTGATAATAAAAAACTATGATGGCGGTTCAGTCATAAAACAATTTTATCCCTGTCACCGCAACGTTACCCGAGATGATTTATTTTAATATATTATTATTTGGTACAGTGCATTTTCAACTGAAAAGTCGGTAGATTTTAGTTCCGACACCTCGTAGTATTAAATCAACATTTTGTGTTGGGATAAAATTACAAAATACTGCGTCCAGCGGTTATCCTTCCTTGTTTTGCGGATAAGTCCTTTATATTGTGAATTACTACCAGAATGTCCTCTTTTATAGGAGGGGTTTGAAATATGGCTGAAGAAGGAAGAATCAGGGTTGAATGCAGTGGAAATGAGAACTTTAAGGCGAATGCGTAGGAAAACACCGATGCAGTAAGTATAAGGAATGAGGTATCAGAGAGATGAGTGATTTTAAGACGGGGCTAGTGACAAAAATGAAAATTAACAAGTTTAGATGGTTTGTGCATGTGAAGAGAATTAATGTGACAGGATAACCAAAAAGACGAGCGAAAGAATAGATGTGACGAAATTATGTCGAGCAGATCCTTAAGGGTGGACGCGTTTTTAGCATGAGAAAGCAAAGAGGTGGTCGGTAGCCTGGTTGGTAACGTGCTCAACTGTTAATTCAGTGGACGCGGGTTTGATCCCCGATGCCGACCTACTCCACTTCACGACACAAGCTTTTCAAGCTTACTGTGAAGTGTACAAATATGTATTTCGATAAACGCAGATTCATTTTATCAAAAAGCTGTGGAGGACCAAAGGGGAGACCTATGTCCAACAATGGACCCAAGTGGCTGACGATGAAGTAGAAGAAGCTTAAATAACAAATAAAGAAAAGAAAAACTAGGTTTTGTAGATTACTGTTAAGTATTTGGTTTTGTGTACGTAACGAGCATGAATGCGCGTACACGCAATTACGCTTGTATCGTTAATACAAGTGGTGAACCTCATTAACGAACTTGATGACATGTTTTTTGTCTCTGTGTTTTTGAAGTACCTAGCACACATTTTACTATAGGCAAGATGACAATGTAACATTTTGTAAAGTAACGATATTATATTCAATTTGTTTCAACCGAGCCTCGTCGTGTCGTTTGTGCTTTGTGTGGATTAAACTAGGAATAACTACAAAATATTATATTGTGTACAGTGTACACTATGTAGGGAAGGGAAATAATATAAGTACAAAATATACAATGACATATACAGTGCCATATGATTTATTACGTTACTCGGGAACATGTCACATTTTAAAATTGTACTTGACTTTAAGCTCTGCTCGAATCCAGTACCTACCTAAAAGCTGTAAAGTATAATCTGTATAATAATTTAACCAGTGTATTTGTATGTATGTTTGTATGTGGTAGATTTTAACATCAAAGATCTGAAAGAATTAGTAAGGTCCAGTGAAGTGCTTGACCGGTTTTTGGCAATAAATATAATCATATATTCTTAGCGTTTTGTACTTGTGTTTTTAAATATTTACACCCAATTATTGTAGATATAGGGACTTACAAAAATCAGAAAAAATGGAATGGAGCCCAGCTGGTGTTCGACTACACAATTATTATAACCAAAAAAACGAATCAACACATTTCACATACCACAAGACAACATCAATTTACACTTATTATTTAAACGGGGGTATTCTATTATGTTTTACTGCTGCCCAATCGTCTGCGAGTGATCTAAGTCATTCTACGAGTGGAAATGATGTATTAATATAAAAAGAATCACGATCAATGAATAAATATTAAAAGCCCATACATACTTTAAACACCCCAGAAGGTAACCGCCAACCAGGAAGACCAGCAAAGAGGTGGCGAGATAGTTGGAGTTCGTTGTCCCAGAAGAGCCCTGTGCAAGAAACAGATCCCCGGATCTAATGCAAGAGAAATAAGAAGAAGACATACTTTAAAACCAAAGCATTACAACAATTTCAACTGTTAGTTGAAATGGTTGTGATGCACATGGTGGACGTCACCCGTCCTGGGGTTAGTGATATGTATATGTAATTTATTTGTTGTGAGTTTCACCGGGTACAGTTGCTAGTATGAAATAATAATGTCGTATGTGAAAGCGCATTACGGGAACGTCAGTATGTAAATTTTGTAAAATAATGTAAACACGTTCAGTTTTATTATTTCATGAATACCTATAGTTCATTTCTACTACATACATACATTCTACATACTAAATATAACCCTTTCTAAACACTTCGTGAAGTATCTACAGAATACATAGTCAGCACTGAAATCTGAACCCGGCACATCCCGTTTGATAAATATCCTCTGTGCTCATTTATGGTCTGGAAACTATCACCCTAACTGCGGGGACCATGCATAAACTAAAATGTACACAGCAGTTTATGGAGAATCAATTTGAGAGGAAGAATTAGAAATGAGGAGATCAGACTCTCGACTTTTCAAAGTGTTGTCGATGTGGTAGATCGCATTGCCAAATTGAAATGCCAAAAAATTAATAAAACACTTCAGAAAAAAATAAAAAAATAACTCCCTTCACAAAAGTCGCAAAGACAAAGTTGGTTCTTTCTCGAAGTGTAAAACTTTTTTATAAATCAGGCGAAATTGTCTTAAAAAAGTAAAAATTCTACTTCTAAAATTATTAATCGCGAGCTGCCAGTAGGTATTCTATAATTCCGTGCATGCGATTTTGAACGTTAAAAGCACGGAAATGTTTATTTATTACTAATTTATTTATTTATTGGGGACACACACAGAAAGTTAACAAACATACATAATGACATACACAAAATATATAATTCACGTTAACCTCCCAATTAAGAGTGTCCACAGCATGCACGCATGGTAGGTACATTACAAATCAATCAAATGAATATAAAACAATTAAATATACTAACACGTAGGCAAACATATAATCTAAGGCGAACATATATATAAATGTGTGCAGGTGCAAATGTTTTGGGATACTCCTCACTTTAAGAGACGCAGTAGTAGGTATTATTATAGCACAATATGTATATTCAGTGCAGCAGATTTTCCCTTTGAAATTGATTTTTAATATCGCAGAAGTTTCTCTATTGATGAGATTAAAAAAATAATAAAGAAAAATTGAATAAAGTACGTACTATCTCTGTGTAAGATTAATCTTTCTCATTTAATAAATTCAAATCTCTTAATATCAAAACGTTGTAGATGTTGATAATGATGATGATAGTATTATAGAAAGGAAAGCGACGCTGGATAAAAGGAAACGTAGAAAGAAAAGTCTCAATAATAATAATCGTTGAAAGAAGAAGACGAGTAGAGAGGGAAAGAAGTGAACATTTTCATTATTAAAAACTTGTTTTTTTCCTTATATAATATTATTATTTTGATCATTCGCTTTATTGAGCGAGCTTCTAATATTTGCGTGAACGCTAAAACCTCCCGGTTTACCGTTTTCGAGAAATAGTAGTCGCGTACCGGTTAACGTCTGCGGTTATGCGGATCGCGAGATTTTGATGAGCGCGTCAATTAAAAGCTAGCAAGAAAAAACGTATACGAAAAATGTTAGGCTGTTCTAAACATTCACATAAATACGATCAATATTGCACGGAAAAGAACAGCTAATACTCTTGAAACTTTGGAATCAACTCTGCAATTCCTAAGATTTTGACAGTTGTGAATGTAAATTTTTTTACAGAATTGACAGCGGTTCTTCTTTTTCAGGTTTTCGGCATTTTTTTCATTAGAAGATAATATCTTGTTATAGTAACACTACATATCAGGCCTAATTTTAGTTCACAAAACGGATAGAAACAAAGAGTGGTTAAATAATCTCAAAAAGCTGATGACTACTTGACATAAGCCGACAGCTGTCAGAGCATTTTCTATAATGCTACATGAAATTTGTCATTAATTACCTATTTAATATTATCACGTGCTTATTTTACAGTTAATGATTACCGCAGCGGATATGAGATTATCAAGATCACTTTTAATTAACAAAATTCACATAGATTTGCGAATCTTGCTCCGTTATGGTTTTGCAGCTTTGAATTAGTCAAAATAAATTATCGAATTCTGTTTGTAATATAATTTCCATACTAATTAGCCTAATCTATTTCTACCTGTCATCCAAGTCTATTTCAATCATACTGAAAATATTACAATGCATATGAAATTTTCATGCATCATGGCGCAATCGAGTCGAAACTCAGTCCAATTTTACGACTTTCCTTCACACCTCACAGTTAGCAAGAATCTTGCACTATGAACTGCAGAACTCAATATGGTCAGCACCAATACTTAAGCCCGACACCTCCTGAAAGAAAATCTGGCCCAACTAGGCCAACCATGTAATCAAACTTATTTAATTAATTATTTTTTTTTTCAAGAAGTAGAGCTAAAAATATGTAAATTAAAAAAAAAAAACAAATGGCAAGTATCATAAGATTTTTTTTTATTTTTTTATTTATTGTTTGAGTGACCATTACACGAAACAGGATTTAACAAGATGATGCACATATAGAATACCTACTAGTAAGTAATTTTCACTAAGGTGAACTTCTCTTTCAGTTAACTATTTTTCACTAGACTCAGCTTAAGTGAACATTTTGCTTGGTTTTTCGGGTGAATCCTGTGTAGATTAACTTAATGGACGTTTCGACACTCTTACTGGTGTCTTTCTCTTCCTTCTACAAACAATAATGTCAATCGCACATCGTGAAGAACCTTTAACAATAACTGACAAGCCTTAAGTGAATGTTGTTAGTAGATTGTCTATCCCTAAAACGTTTTTGATTCCACGGTATGTAAAATTAACCGCTGTATCCGGATTGCGGTTAAGCCATTCCATCCTTTACCTAATGTCTGATCGTGTATTATTTCTTGGCACGGTTCCACAGTATATTACAATAACTGAATAACACAGAAAGTAAAGAAGTAATGTATGTATTATAATAATAATAATATAGTCGTAATGTGAACCATCGAGCTTTTGATCGGCTGACTATTAAAATGCCATAAAATATACACTAATGTCTCATAAAAATGTTCCACAGTAGACGTGCACGCATATATTTTATTAGTTTGACGAATTCCTCTGTGTGTTAAACTTGACTACTGTATAAAAATACTATTTATACACTACGTGCGTTGACGGCTTATTGATCCAAATCTATGCTAATAATTTAAAGAGAAACGAAGTATGTCTAATATAAATTTTCGCATAGATAGAAAATTGGTATTGGTACGATAGGTGTTGCTTTCGTTTTTTTTCTTTTCTTTTTTTTTCTTTCGAATAACTTACAAAATAAAATTTAACACCAACGTTTTATTTTCAGAAAATGTTAGTTTTGTAAGTACGTATGTTACAATAATTTCCATAAAGATTACGAAAGTTTATGAGGAGCAAAGTAAACTTCATGTTTTACTCGTATTTTAGCAATTTATAGAACATCATGAATAACATTCCAAACTAAAGTATAGTAAAAAGACAGCGGTATGGAGAGAGGGAGTCACTATTTAGGATGCAAAAATATGGGGACTTAATTACACCCCATACTATTTTTACATAAGTGCCATTTACTTACGTAAAAATACTTATTTATGGATAGTATAAAAAAATAATTCGATTTGTAAACTCTTTTGGTGAGAAGTGATTTAGTAATTTCACCGAGCAATTCATGAACGATTGCTTGTATCTATTTAATAAATTCACACATTAAACATCTTTATGGCCTGTTGAGATATTTGAAATAGATGGGGGTGTTTTTGTTCAACTCATTTGTCATTTTATCCACACATGTGTGTGTGAGAATGTAATCTCTAACGTTTTCAGTTTAATTAAGGTTATATGATAAAAATGAACTCAAAATGAAGAGTCAAAATGAAGAAATATTAATTCATTTACCACTCTATTTAACACCTTGTGGGGTAACCAGAGACAAGTGCACATAACAAGCACATTATGTAGGCCCACACATCTTTCTTCTAAATAGAGACCCTTAAAATGTGGAAAGAATCTCTATTTTTAGACATTCCAACATATTTTTCTAAAATTATAAATGTTTTCGTAAATGTACAGTGTACACTCCTTGAAGTGTGCACTACGTGCATGTGCATGTTGCACCCTAAATAGTTCACTATGTATAACGTACCTAACTACTATTATTTTTTGACATTGTACAGAGACAGTGAAATTGTGCAGAGATCATTACAAGGAAATGCTTCTCACCTTACATTCCTTACAACAACATCAAATATCATATTGATTGATTTGGTTTCTTCATCGTTTATCAGTATCATATTTTCGACTCGAAAATAGTATCATATCTGTGGATTGTGGAATATTTCTACTTTCTATGAATGGTAGTCACTATACTCGTATAGTAACTGATATTTAAACTGAGATAAAAATACCTAGTTATGTGTTTCCGAACCGAACAGTTTATGAATACTAGTTTCCCCGTCAAAAATTGAAAGACCACTTCAATGTTCCTATGAGTAGGTAATGAAAAATAGTGAGATTTTTTTAAATACTGGGAAAATGTATTAAACTTAATTCAAGATGGGCAATAAATACTGGACATTGCTTTATCTGATACAAGTACTATTATTTTAGAATATAGCGCCCTATTAAACGTCAAACAAGTAGGACTTACATGAACATGATTTCTAATTAAGTAATAAGTACCTATACCTATAAAGAAAATTGCAATACATATTAAAATAACACTACAAATAAAAAAAAAACAAAAAAAGTCATTAAAATTTCTTCCAAAATGGACTCTGTGTATTACGAATTGCATGTAATAAATGAGATATCAAAATATTTTTTGTTTAAAAATAGGTACATCTAGTATTTGAACACCCAGATAAAATTTGCGTACAGAAATCGGACTAGACTTCACAAAAATTATGTTTTAATTAAAATTTGACATATGGTTAAATGAAACAGTGAGCAAATCTGTTTATTAGTTTAGGCGGGAATTTTAAACATTCGTAGTTATTGGAACATCCGCTGCAGCGCGAGATGCAACTGAATAATTTAGGATAACAATTATCACTCTCTAAATTTTATATTGTGACTCAACAGTCAACGATGCATATTTTTTTCATGTTGGGTATGATTGTTCATTTTGCAAAACTGTAAATTAGAGCATCCTGTATCTACGAGCATAAGTTAATCAAATTAAAGATGATTATTTTCCAAATTCATTCGAACATATGGTTGGCGCGGTTGGCTGGGGCGCGGACTTCAGTTCAGGAGGTGCCGGGTTTGAATATCAGTGCTGACGATGTATTCTGCACTTCAAGACAGGAGCGTTTAGGTGACTGTGAAGTTTGCAGAAAAGTATTTGGTTTGTGAACACAAGCCCGGATCCTTCTTAAAAAATGTTTCGTAAACAGTAAATGTACTGGCAAGCATAACCATCGTTTGGGCAATTAGCAGCAACACTTAACTAAAATTTTCACAAATACATACTTTTGAAAATGCAATGTTTAACTATATACCCCCTTCTCAAATTTGAGAAACCTCGTTGTTTGAAGATACGCTTATATCAAAATGCAGAATGTTCTTGTTCATTTACATTTTGTAGAAGAAAAAAATTAAAACAATGAAAATATTTGCGTGTACCTGCACTACATACAATACAGTTTCACTTTCATCAGCTGCATACCATTGCGTTGCATTTTGGAGGACGTTTTTTGTTGTTTTTGTAAAGATTAAATGCGCACACGTCCTTGAGAATGTGGAACACTATTACAGACTCTAGAGTCGAAAGCCTTTTGTTTTAGCATCATTCATACGAGTTCTTTGTTTCCAGCTCTTCTGTGTTTAAATGGGAGAAACTTGGAAAATTGTACCATCAAGGTAACAGCTTTTCACTAGAGATGTAACTCTATCATGAAAAAGAACATCGAGTATTTTTTTAAAACACTTTTTTATTCAGCTTCACTTAGTTGTGGTTTCCAAGTCTTGCAGTTGATTTGAGATATTCCTAAATTATTTAGGTATGGAACTGGATTTATCTGCACCCATTCCACAGACGGAATTACATTAAGTTTTTTTTATGCCTCTCGTCTCTGTTGAGGAAAAGACATGTTCTTGCAGTTGAATTTTACCTCATTTTCAGACTAGTTAGAGCTCTGAAACATTCACGAATTGTGTAAACTATGTACATGACTTAATGTTTCTGTACTACATTGAGTCAACCATATTCAGAGACAAAAAAGATGTCAAAGCATTTGAGGGGATCCAAGAGTTGTATGGGCTCATGTATGGTATTATATGAAAGAGTGTTGGAAATTCACATCGAAAGTCAGATTTTCTCCGAGGACGTTTCGATGGTTACGATCGGTT
Organism: Ceraclea dissimilis; assembly: GCA_963576895.1. Lineage (NCBI taxonomy): Eukaryota > Metazoa > Arthropoda > Insecta > Trichoptera > Leptoceridae > Ceraclea > Ceraclea dissimilis. The sequence continues at coordinate 18,029,486 of OY756361.1, forward strand.
TACGCTGGTTTTTCAGTGATAAAACTTCGTGACTTTCAAATTTTTGGCTGTCTGAACCATTTTAACTTTTTTTCTGTCAAATTATATGTTAATAAAGGTAAAAATAGAAGACTATTGGATAGTTTAAAATCCACTTAATGCTAAAAATGATCTTCTATCATATTTATGGTCAGTCGAAAAGCTTATAATCAAATTATTTTAAACTGTCGAACACAGTCATAAAATTTGACCGAAAAGGGACGACTACCTGCTTTATTTCCACTTATGGCGAATAGAGCATTTTGCAATTACTGCGTTCGACAGTTAAAAAAAAATAATTTGATTATAATTTTATCTATGTTACTATTGAAATCACTAAAGTATAATTTGTGATAAAGCCAGATGTTCATTGTGCAAAATATTGTGTCTAGTGCCGGTATCACATGGACGTAACATTACAAAATAAAATACGAAAATAACAACAACTGCACATTGTTGCAACAAGACTAACAAAACAATAATAATATTTTAATGTCACACATTGCATTTTACTCATAACACATATTATTTGTATTATGTATTTCATTTATTACTAACATAATATATATTATACGATTATGTAGTTTTAATTATACATATTTGTAATTAAAATTCGGTAATCACCACCATAATATTTTAGTAATGTTCCATAGATATTAAATTGTCGATATCCAGGAATCGGTTCTACACGAGACTATCTATAAAACCTACATAATTTTTAATAACGATAGAGCAATACCATAGCTAGGATTTTAATTACTAAACAAAATGAATATAATAGTGGAATAATAGTTGGCGCAGAGCGGCGGTCTCCCAATCTGGAGGTTCCGGGTTCGAACCCCGGCGCTGACAATGTATTCCGCACTTTGCAATACCTGCAACTTTTGGCTTGGCCTAAAAAGTGCAGGAAAGAATTTGGGTTAGTAAATACAGGCGGGTTTTAAAAAAATATTATTGTGTACCTGTTTTTCTCTATCCACTCTAAAAGGTTACCGGTAAACTGGTAAAAATCGTGACTTAGCCAAAAGGTCACTCCAGTGAGTTATGTAATCGTTCATTTCTATAGTAAAGATATAAAATATAATATACTGCTGAAGAACTGAACATACTGTTGTATTTTTATCTACTATGATTAACATACAAAATTATAAATCATAAATTATTTCCATATACAATTCAAAACGTTTCCTGTAGATACATTTGGTGTCTGGTACTAAGCCTCCTGAAATATTTTCAAACTCGTAAATTACAATATTATTATAATGTGGATAATAATACCACATTATAATATGGCAGAGCTACTGGATATTATTAGGCATACTGGTAGAGAATCGCATGACTTGCCCATATGGACAATTTTAATGTGTTGTCAGAAAACTATATTGTCCCAATTCGTGAAGTCACAGTATACCAATTACTTTTAGAGTATAGTAAAACAGATAATGAAATTTTATTCATATCATAGTTTACTACATCGCCTTTCAGAATTCCTTTTGGAAATTCAAGGATTACGTACGGAATTATAGAAGTCTCGCGAGTTTAAAACCGTTTTTTGTAGTGTTCGTAATATACGGATATATCTGCCTAACGCATCTGTGTGCATTCTTGTTCATTATGCGCTCACTGATACTACTATAACTGTGTGTACGGACTTGCGTGTAGTTACGATGTCTCACACTACAAAAAAGGCTCTTAACGTCCCGCGACTAGTATACCTCTTCTTACTTTGTTCCCCAAGATCTCCATTCATAGTGCTGTTTGGCTCATGGTGGAAGTTCATTTTTCACTCTTATAACCCACAAACTGTTCTATTATTGAATCGACGCTGTTAACAGTGCTGGGACAGCTTGTTGGAGAGATATTATGAGGGTGGTTGATGTATGTTCATCCGAATAGGTATATTTGATACAATTGAGTGTTTATATATTTGTCGTACATGTCTGCACATTCTTCGGCGCAAGGGCCTAGAAGCTGTCATGCTGGAGGGTAATAATTACCAGGGACATTACCTTTCAAAACGATCTTTTACACAGTGCATGTTAATGTCCTTGAATCTCGTCCAGACCCTAATTAGAGACGTTCTTTAACTTTTTCGAAACACCATGTAGTATGGCTATGTCTTTGTACTTTCCCATTTAGTAAGAAAAAAGAAAAATGTTACAGCCTTGTGAGCTGCACGTAGTACTAGAAAAACTTCGACTTATACCATTGCTTTACTAGCAAAAACAACGTATAGACACGATTCATCACGGTCACAGTATAAGCACAGTACAAAAAAATGAAAAATCACGGAGAACACAGTTAATACGATCCATAGAGTTACAATGCAAGAGCAGTGATATCTTAATTACTGGCTTGGCACCAAGAAAGACGTCACAGTCTTTTCCCATGGCATTAAGGTTCAAAATTGCGTGAACAATCGTATGATAAAATGGTAAAAATAGCGTTTTTTCCATTTTTTGGGGTTGATTTTGCGTCTATCAAAAAACTTTTACGGTTATTCCCTAGATTTTAATGCATATTATCAGAACAAAAGAAAAAAATACTCCTCAACTTTCGGGAAACGAGTTTCCGTCTTTCGGAAAAAAGATCAGAGGTGTTTTTTCAATATTTTTTTTGAGAAATCTATACAAGATATAAAAAATCTTTTACGGTTATTCCTTAGATAAAGGTTCAATGCATCTACCCGATTTTGTTCCAAAGCATATTTAGTAACGTTTGTCGAGATAAAAGGTTTCCCGATTTTAGAAATTTTTGAAATGTCGGTATGCATACTCTTAACATGTTCCCCACTAGTTCACACGCTATTAATAGTCAGTAAGATAAGAATAGTTACTTATTTTTTGTACTCTTAATCAATTTCTTTTGGTTTGTCAGTTCCTCCACCCTTTGGATGTTACGGGAGCTAGTTGCTACCGAATAAGTAACTGAAATACCGACTCAGGTTCTGGGAATCTTAAAGATGAATGTTCCTGCGTTCTATGGTGTCCGAAAAAATCTACTATAACAAAGTCGACTAAAACAAAATCGGCGGGATTTCAATGCATTCAATTACTAATTTGACTAAATCGTTCTTCTATTTTAGAATATAATAGGTGGATTTGAGAATGGTATAATAGGAGTTTTTAGTGTATCGATAATTCAAATTCATTGTACACTTTACAATCCACAGTATTCTAGAGTGACTCGTGACCAGCGATATGATAGGCGAAAAAGTTCCCAATTCAGTGACTGGATACGCCAAAAATCACAAGCATAATTTTTTAGGTGAAATTTAGAAATGTCTTAACATTTTTTGACAACTTGACTATATAGGGCAGCACTTGGTTTAAAATTGGTTTTTCTTTTGACAGTATTTTGTTTCAAATAAAATAAACTAATCTGCAGAATATTTATAAAATACTACAATTTTAGTCTAATTTATTGTAGATCATAACAGAGGCAACAGCACTACAAAAAACAACTGAATTAAAAAAAAATGAATAATTTGTTCGGATTTGTTTTAGTCGAATTTGCTTCAGTCGAATGAACTATAGAACAGTGTTACTATATTTGGTATTCCAATAATGTGTTTTTTTGTTGTTATTGTAGCTCCGTCTTGACAAGTATAAAATGTGTAGTATGTTGTTACGGGGTGTTAATGGATGTGTCGACACATGCGTTGTGTTGTGCTGTTATGTGTTGTGTGTTGATGGTGATGGTGATATGAACATGTGTTGGGAGTGACGAGGAAGTCTCGTGTCGTCTTATTGGGAAAATAAGGAATCTTTATAATTTATTACTCTAATGCAGGGACGCTGAATTTCAAAAACGTTTTATTTTATTTTATTTTATTACAGGTATAAGTGCGAAACAGATAACAACTATAGATATAAGTAATTGAAGATTAGTTCATTCCTAATTCAGCTGTCACCCACAAGCATGCACCACAGTTAAATTAAAACATATAAGTTCATTCCGGTCGTCTCACACACCCATACTTAATCTCGCTCACACACTCACCCATAGCACACGCACACATCAGATTTTACAATTTGCTAGGCAGAAAATAAACAAGAGTATATAAAATAATATGTTTGTCGCTTTATCAAATCTATCGTCGTACGTCTAATGCTGGATTTCACCGACTTCTTAGGTGAGGAATGAGATAGGAGTCACTTATTATTTTTTTACATACAAAATTTGTGCTAGGTGGCTCCTGTATCCGCTATTCCTCACCTAAAAAGTTGGTAAAATCCAGCCTAATCCCCGTCCAGAGTTTTTTGTCGCATGGATCACCATGGGTACTAGATTTTACTATACTGTTACTAGGGATATTATTAAGTACATTTATTCACGGAAAATTTCCGAAAGACTTCGTGTAAACACGTTTGTTGTCCGTATTTTGTAAAAACACTGAATAGATGTCGTTCCTTCTTTAATTTTTTAAAATTAATAATATTAACGTTTCAAACCTTGATTTGAAAAATAATTTCGGGTGCAATAGATGTTACTTTATTTGTATTTTGTTTTATTTAACCTCCAATTAATTAAGTAGTTATTTCGTTTACAGAACCCTTTTGTTAAACGTAAGCCATCGTGTCAATATTGACGCCTGTTTAGTGTATAGAAGTGTATAAAAATATACATCAATACATTCAAAATTATTTTCGTATTATTTGTGGCATCCCTGTTTAAATATTCCGTGCATATCTCGCGGTTACTATGACTTTCAGTAATTTAACTTCTTGTTTTATTTATAGAGTAATGTAGTAACACTTCAGTATACTTTAATTTTTAGCAGGGGCATTTTTTACACATGTTATGTTACTAATTTAAAAACTGACTCTCACTGTTACACATATCCGATCCGGTATCTGTGTAGTTCTCATACTATACTATACTATACTCTCATGCCACATCCCTTGCGGGGTAGGCAAATAGGACAGATCTCCAGACTTTTCTATCCTTGCACATTCATGCAATTCCTCATACATACTGTACGAGTCCTTTTACTCAAAACACGTCCGTCTTTGAGAATCTAGTCTACATAGTCCAACCATGTGGTTCTGGGACGGCCGCGTTTACATCTCTTCTTGCACCCGGGTATATTTTTTTATTATCCTTTCATTATTCATTCTCTCTACGTGTCCCAACCATCTCAATCTGTTTCACTTTCATTTTAGTCCTCATGAGGATAACCTCATATCATCTTATAAATAAAGTTATTTTTTAAAAAAGAAACGTGTAGGTACGCTATGTATTTTAGTTGGTTTTCTAGAAATTGAAATTGACGAAAATAGGATTAGTTTTTCATTTGTCTTATGAATTATCATATTATATTTTGTTCTTTCCATTTACGATTGCTAAGTAATAAAACCGTCGTATAATTTCAACTTTTTATTGCATATAATATTGTCTTTTATATATTAGTAATAGACACAAACTTGGGGATTATCATGACTTAGAAACTACAGCAAAATTACGAAACTTGTCTCTATAAAACAATGAGATTCGTCAACAACTTGTTTTTTTCGTCTCTCTTAAAAAAGTACGGTATTCCTATGGAAATAACATTAGATCGATACGGATGACATGGGAATAGGTAGTGTACGCTGTACAAAACCATTCTGACTAGTAGGACCGTGTGAACTCTCTGTGTTCCCTTGAAGAACGGTCAAAAGAAAAGTATAGTTAAAGAGTAATCGAAGGCATTCCTGTAGGAATGTTTGTATTTATTTAGCTTGTATTTAATTAATATTTAAGTGAGTATTAAAATCTAAATTTATAAACTAAGGTGTCCTGAATGACTGACTGACTGACAGACTGACGAACTCTCTCATCAACACATATCTCAAACGGATTTTACAATAGAATTTGACAAAATAGTTCACAGTAAAACTAACAAATGTTCACTAGGGTGAACTTGTTTCTGAACAGCGGTCTCTTTCAGAAAACTCAAGAAATGCATATTTCGACTTGCGTGTAGGTTCGTTTAGAAAAATATTCGTCTTTTCTTTAACAAATCACTAGTTTTATTGATGCTTGAATACTGATGCTAATATATTTTTTTCAGCGTATTTTTAGGAGGATAATAGCCATTCACTGACAACACCCCAAACGATTATAATATTATTGAGTTGTACCATTCTTTTGGCATATTTCGACTATCTCCAGTACCAGTACGCATTCTTTATTGCAGCTTATAATAAGGATATGAGTATTATTATTGCTGAACGGAGATATGAAATATGAATGTAATAACTCACATTATAATACGGTTATTTATAACAGCTTTCATTGAAGTTTTAACGTCTTTATTGTACATCCACCAATTCCATAGTAACATTGAGAAATTTTTGGAAAATGTCCAATTTGTTATTCTTCTTTCTGTGTTCTTTGAAAAGTTGATAAAAGCCTCGTAAATGATATCCATAAATAATTAAGTGTTACGACATAAAGTTTAATAATTTCACTTTGACGTTTCTGTAAGGGATGTTGTAAACTTATAGATATATACCTATAAAAGTTCCCACTTCCTACCATATAAAGGGTTCAGCAGTAGGCCTATTTAAAGTTTTAAATTGGCAAATTGAACGAAGAGATATTATTTTGGAAATCTATATTTTCATCAAAATTGAAATGTTTTTCAATTTCCTCTCACAAGAGTTTTTATTTTTTTGATGAAATTTCGTTTTGAAAATACATAAGTTCTGCCAACTTTTTGACAACGTAATTATTGAATATCATATACAACTCTTTTTATATTCATTAGTAGGCAATCGTGTGATTTATAATATTCATTCGTTTCTAAGTTCAAATACTGTGGTCCTTCCTACTGTTTCGGATAGCGGTTGTGTCCAGAATATAAGTATGCTTTTGAAATATTTTTCACTTATTTTATCTAATGAATTACAGTCCCCAGAACTCAGCCTGTAACTATCTTGCAACTGATGGCAAGAGTGCCTGTAACTGTCGATGTCTTACCTGAGTTACTGCATGAAACTGTCGATATTGTGATTGCTAGCATGCTGCCTGTACTGTCATATTCACAGAATTTCTGTCTGTAACTATCATTCCCAGAACACTACCTGTAACTGTTGATATCATCATATCTTGTATATTGCGTTGCGTGTAACTTTCAATACTTATTTACATATAAATATGTATGTTAACATTACAAGTAATGAATTTTGCTCATTTGTTCACTAGGGTGAGCTTATAACAATGCTGCAATCTCTGCCAGATAACCCCACTAATACCACATAAAATCCCCCTCACACACCAACTAAATACACGGCCTACAACTTTTACGAGACCGTTTTGGAATTCCATTGCTTACATGAAAAAGCACAATATAAATAGTAGTTAGATTAGATACTTACTCTATTTTTATTTTATTAATCTTTCGAGTACAAACAGTTTTTCAAAAAGCATAAACAATACAACATCAGCAACAAATACACCAGCGAAGACTCAAGGATTACCAAATTATCTGTGTTACAAAAGCAATTCATTATTAAAAGGAAAATTAAGATAAAAATCACATTATAGACAAACACACAATAAATCTAACTAGTCAGTTAACAATAAACTGTTTATTGTTATATACTGTTTATTGTTGTTTGTCGTCCTTAGACCCTATGTCGGGCACTTGGACTCGTCAGTTTTACATAATCAAATCTATAACAATTAAAGCAATAATAATAATGATGCATAATATCAATGCTAAAGAGTGTAAAGGGCTCTGTTAGCATTTCGTCAGTGACATAGTATGAGCAAGACAAAAGATAGTGAAAGCACAATAAACAATTTATGCTGTCTTCGAGTAATTATCAATACTGTTGATGATATTATATTTGGTGCTGATTGTGCATGTGCACTGTGCAGGTGATGATTGCCGGAGTGATGAGCTAATGATATTCCTGACAATCACTGCGTCTAGGCCACGTTTCATTAATCACCAACTTTAGGAATGTGACGTCACTCAAAGAAATATATTTGTGTTGTGTACTTTTTTCGATGTAAAAATCTCATATGAAATTACGCTTTCATCGACGCATTCATTAATCAATGAACCTTGATGTTCATGTACAAATATGTTTTGTTTTTCAATTCGAATTAGAAGTTGCAAACGCAATTTCATGTTTTGATATTTTGTTACGAATCTCGTTAGTAGGTACTTGTGTAATGTGTATACGAATTTTGATAAAATTAAAAATCAAAATTTGATGATCAAATATAAAATCTAGGGTGGTTCTTAAAATGTACAAGATTTTGACTACTAAATTACAAACTTAGAAAAAACAAATAAAAACCCCACAAAATTATCATCATTTACGAATTAATCGATGTTTTATAAGTCGATGTTACATCGTAGTTATTAAGGTAGCCGCCTCTAACTTTGAGGATCATTAACACTCTGCTAACTTTTTTCACGTAAAGAATAAATAAACAAGTAAAATATTTCAACTACTGAATTCCATGCATAACAAAAACCATAACAATATCATCATTTACGAATTAATCGATGTTTTTTGTAAGTCATTGAGGCAGTCATCACTAAACTTCGTGGATCATTAACTCTGTACCGGGGAATGCAAAGCTGTTGGGATGATGCATGTCTGCAGCATCGGAATCGTCTCAAATACCAACCTAACCATCCTTATGTCTCAAATACCAACCTACCCATCGTGATGGGATGACATCGTGATACCTACGTAGACATCTCGGCGTCGGACTTAATAGTTGATCACTAAACATTTATATTTACAGAAATATAAAAAAAAAAACTTGTAGGCAAGTAATTTATACTAACCATTATTTAAATGATAATCGTTTATAAACACGTGTATAATGTTGTACTAATATCTTTGGGTTTATCTTAAAAAAACACTTATTCAAATTTAATAGCTTATTTTATTCTAATGCCGGATTTAGCTAACTTTTAAGTTGAGGAATACCGGAATAGCCACCTATGTAGTACAAATTTTTTATGAAAAATAATGACAAGTGGCTCCAATCTCCGCTATTTCTCATCTTGTTGGTGAAATCCAAGTGTTTTATATTGAACTAGTGCGCCAAAGCCTGTTTTTCATGGGTCCTGAATTAATTACAAACAAAGCACCATCTATCGCTTCCAAAATTATTGTTTATTATTTATCGTATGGTCATTTCTAGTACATCACATAAATTACAGATCAATTTATAATAATAGCTCATGTTTGATTGTCGGAAATTAAAAATTAAAAGTATTGTTTTTTAAATACTCAGTAAATTATTAAAAAAATAGATACCGGTTTCCTTATTTATTTATTTTATTTATTTATTTAATGAAGTATAAAAGACCTGGACCAGCTTAACAGCGACTATTGTTGCCTTAGCGCCAGTCCAGGTACAGGTTTTTCTTACAAAGAGGTACTTACATGCTAATACACGATGTGATAACAGACGTACATAAACACATAAATAAACACCACAAACACAATAATAATAATACACTATTTTAAACTTAACAAAAACATAAAACAACTTATGCCGCGTCTTCGCAAACTCCAAACCCCTACAAACGCACAAACGTGTTGACACTTCATAAGTGCTTGCCGCAAACTTCCTTTGACTTGTGATAAAACCGATACTACTCGATCGGAGAGCTAGCAAGCTTAGCCAAAGGTCCTACCCAGACGCGTTTGAGTTTGTGATGGCTTGTCAAAGTATGGTAATCGTGTGGACCTTGCATTAGATTTTACTAAGAACCTCATCATTCACAAATTGTAGTATCATACTTTTCCTGACCAAATAGGTATTTCATAGAAAGATTTAACAGATATGAATTTGTTTAGACTACACCCAAAGCTGAATTTATGGCATTATGATATTTACTTATAATATTATCGCCTGGCTGTGTTTCATGTTGAAGGGGAGAGTAGGTTTTATTAGTATTGCGCTAATAAATACATGGTAGTACATATAGCAGAAGTAATAATTATTAAATATTCCGTTCTCGTTCCGGCATCTGGCACTCGTCCGCTCTTCCTCTTTTCTATCTCTTAATTTCCGGAATGAAGGACGACGGACTGCGTTGTGGAATCCTCAAATATTTTATTACCATATTACCTTCTTTAAATCCCATACACTTTTAGTTCAATATGCGTACATGGTTGGCGCAGTTGGTTGAGGCGGCAGTTTCTCAAGCGGGAGGTGCCAGGTTCGAACCCCGGCGCTGGCGATGTATTCCACACTTTGCAATACAGGCTTTTAGCCTAGTGCACGATCTGCAGGAAAGTATTTGGGTTTGTGTATGCAAGCCCAGATCCTTTTATCAAGCGAGAAATTCATGTATTCAATCACAGAAAACGATACTGCTGGTTTTTGATTCTATATAGGTGATCCTGGGCGCATTTTTTAATTAAATTAATCTTTTTTTATCGAAATAAAGTCTAATACATCTTTGTACACTTCATTGTTAGCTTGAAAAGCTTCCTGAAGTGGAGTAAGTCAACATCAGGCATCGAACCCTCTCCCAACGGATTCACAGTCAAGCGCGCTATCAACTAAAATAAGACTTTGTTTTCTCTATTTTATTACGTAGTAAAATAAATATAGAAAAATGACTCTTAATTTAGTTCGAAAAGTAACAGAATTGGACCTAGTCTGACTTTTTTTATTGCGTGAAAAAAAAAAATAAGGTGTGAAACGGAAATGTCAGTTTCAATATTCAGTCACCCGAACATCATATCACTTTCTCTATACATTTTGTTCACAAATCGTGGTGAATTATGTGGCAGTATTTTCTCTTTGTAGATTTTTTTTTGCGAAAAATCATGTTTCATCATACACGTCGTCGGTTATCTAATGAAAAATTCAAAGACGGGAGGATTTTTGTTTGTGCCGTTGTTGTTGTTGTATTACTGTTTGAGGAGCACTGGGTTAATAAATTGGGGCGCGTAGTGAGTGTTACCATCACGAACTACCATACTGTTGAAGATTTCAGTTCGCCACCCCGAAACGTTTTCTTGTTTTGATCCTTCAACATTCATAAAATATACTCCGGCAAACACATCTTTCCATGCACTGAGAGCGCTATTATCACAATTTCTCTCCAGATGATGCTAATTCATGCGAGGTACCCAATATTTACATTTAGAAAATAATTTCTCAATTTCGATCCTAACTCACTCTGCTGTACGTTTACCTAAATTATCTAAATTAAATTAATTTCTACCATCAGCTAGCCCCAGTGAATGTCTTTCATAAATATTTTAATTTATAGTTTATAAAAAATACATGTTTCCATGTACTCGTAAGTCTGCCATTTGAGGAAGTCAGCTGAAAAGGATAAATTTATCAGGGGACCAATAATTGTGCAAGGGAACAACTGTCGGAAAAGTGAACTGTCTGGGGACTAACTGTCGGTCCACCATTGTGACAATTTCGCATTTTTAAAAATAATTGTAATCATGCGTATTAGTTCCTATTTCATCCGAGGGTCGTGTTGCGTTTGCGGCGTTGTGTACGACTCAACTACTATCCGGCAATTTCCTATTTTCATGTTTTATTCAGTGCAACCATTTTTATTCGATTGCCTAATACCTACAGACAGACGTACGTAGATACGTTTGAATCTACTGAACGTAGCATAGTACCGTTCCCAGATTTCAAATACTAAATCTGAAGAGATTTTTATGTAACACATCTAGTAAATTATGTAGTTTATACTATTTCTTACTTACGTTTTTTATACATTATCTTTACCAATTCATCTAATCTAACATACCTACAGCCATTCTCGGATTCTCTTTAGTTTACTTATGTATTTTGTAAGATATTTAGTAGTTTTAATACGCGGAAAGCGTGATTCATAAAAAGGATATTTTTGATAGGTACGGCATAGTTTGAAAATGCAAATAAGTGGTTCCAAAGTAAAACCTTTTTAAAATCAGGGCATTCTTTTTCGATGACTGTAGTACAATTTAAACCTTCTCGCGAACTACTGGATCGGATGCCGGGGCCCATTCGTCAAGATATCGTGTTTTTGTAAACTCAAATTAATAAGAACTCATTTCGGATTCATCGTAGTATGTTAAATTGACACATTATGGTTATAAATTTGGTATAAGAAAAAAACCGTATGTTAATCTACTAATAAAATGTTTGTTAACAAAATTTTTCCCATATTTTAATTCAAAAGCCTCAAATTAAGATCTTTGTGGAAAGCCTGAATAGTTTACTGTGATTTTAGACTTGTTTTGTCAAAATTAAATTAGTAGTTTGAGAGATATAGTCAAAAAACTTAAACGAGAAATTTTCATACTCTTCAATTTTCAAAAGGCAATATCTCCAAAATTGTAAATTTATGGACGTGCATATTTTTTTTCTTATATTTTTACATACTCTTATGACCTCTTCAAATATATGACATACGAAACCAATCACTCTGTATATACCAAATTAAGAAAAAAAAACTATCTAATTTTTTATGATTAGTTGCAAAGATTACGTCTAATGATAAAATATTTAAACGCCTTCTTAACTTTTTCTGAAGCCATCTATTTTTCATCACGGTAATAATATATTGAGAAGAACCCTTTTGGTAAGCAGAAATAATTTTATTTTTTCCACCAGTTAATTGTTTATTGCCGTTATAAATCATACAAGAGACAAAAAATATTTTTTCATACATTATTTATCCATATACAATGTTGACATGCGGGTATTTATATCACTTAAAATATTAGAAGGCGTTTTGTAAAAATTACCATAAATACATATTACTGATTTCCATATGCCTGTACGAGAACATCCTTCCTTTTTACGTATTTCTCATATTATATTTTTTACTGCGCCGCTTTTGAATGTATGAAAAAATCTCATGTTACGACATGATGTATTTTTTGTAGTGGCAACATTTTTTTTTATATCGGGTTTCCATTTTCGAAGTTGTCATTTGAAATTATTTATTTACATCGCTCTGGCGTTGTGTGAGTTATTACCCCTTTTTTAGGCTACACATATAATTTATGATAACTCTAAAACAGTCACGTTGAGTGCACACTTACATAATTTGCGTAAGTAGCAGCTATACCTACAAAACATTTAATAAAAATATTCTGAGTTACGTTATTCTAGAACCGAGTACACGAAATAAAAGAAATGTCACTAAATGTGTCAATAAAGGTGGTGCGACCAGATTAAGGAAATGACTGGGAGAGAGTTGTGCTCATAGTCCAAGAGCCCGCTGCTTAATTTATGACGTATCTGTTTTTTGATCGAAATGTGGTATAAATGATAGCTTACCAATAGGGTATTACATCGCACTAGGGTTGCCTATCAAAATCTTGCCGCAACCCCCCCTGCCCCCCCCGAAAAGGTCCCTCTTCGCGGTTTTTCGCATTTTAAAGGAATATGGTAAGAGATAGGAGAAAGTAGTCAATGACAAAAATAATCCTTGCTAAATTCTCTACAAAAAATGTAAAGTCAGTTTTTTCGTAGAACTAGCAGTTTACCCGCAATGGCCGGTCCAAAACCAAAATTCATTTAAAATACAAAAAAAATGTATTTAAACTAAATTGGTTGGAAATCGATAAGAGCTACAGGAAAATAGTCAAAGAACGAATTAATTATCGTAGTCTTAGCTACAAAACGAGCTATAACTTATTTTCATACATCTAATAATTTCGGAGTAATTGCAATAAAACTCAGTGACGAAAATTCTTAAAATTTAGTTTTTGATAAAATAACCAGTGATATAGCGCCGCAGGCCAAATTTTTTTTTCCATAAAATGTTAGTAATAATGGATGGAAGAATGTGAAAGAAAAAAAAACAAACTTTTTTTTTTATTTTTTCAAAAAATATCCTGTTTTTTGACCGGCCATTACGGGTAAACTACTAGTCCTATGAAAAAATTGACTTAACATTTTTTGTAGAGAATTTAGCAAGGATTATTTTTGTCATCGACTACTTTCTCCTATCTCTTAGCATATTCCTATAAAATGCGAAAAACCGCGAAGAGGGACCTTTTCGGGGGGGGCAGGGGGGTTTGCGGCAGGATTTTGATAGGCAACCCTAGTGCGATGTAATACCCTATTGGTAAGCTATCGTTTATACCATATTTCGATCAAAAAACAGATACGTCATAAATTAAGCAGCGGGCTCTCGGACAGCGGTGCGGATTGCAGAGAACAGAGAGGACTGGCGGCGTCTTGTTTTGTCCGTGGGTAGCTCCACAAATCACGACCCTCAGTAATGAGGAAACGATGGAAGAAAATATTTAACCTTTATCTAGGGAATGATCGTAAAAGATTTTTTTATATCTTGTATAGACTTCTTTAAAAAAAATTGTGCGCCTCTGATCCTTTTCCCGAAAGACTAAAACTCGTTTCCCGAAAGTCGCGAGTTTTTTTTCTTTTGTATTGATAATATGCATTAAAATCTAGGGAATGAACGTAAAAGTTTTTTGACTGAAGCGAAATTAATTTTTTTTTTTATGTTTTATCATGCGATTTTGAACCTTAATGCCGCGGGAAACGACCGTGACGTTATAGTTGAGTCTCTGGTCTTAAGCTAGAGAATGATTTTTTAGCACGAATGTCCTTGAGTACGTAATGTATATATTTGTACTGTTAATAAAATATTTACTTAGAAGAAAGAATACTATACTAATAATAAATTACAAGATATTTTAGTTAAATATCATAAGATAGAAAAACTAAATATTTGTAGATAAATAATAGTTTTGTTTATTATAGAAATGTGATACGATCTGCGTAGTGGATGTCGTATAGAGAGAACGGTGAAAAGTAGCAATCACAATTCGAACTACCCACCTACACTTGTGAATGGTTCAAAAGTATCAGCTCCTTGTTATGTCATATAGAAATTATAACAAAAACATTTTTTTTAAAAGGACAGCCAAAGCTCTACTAAAGAGGCGCCCATCGACTCATAAAACCCTTGATCTTCTTTGAATTCGTTCCTCAGTTCAAGGGCCCACAATGCTACATAGGACTAACTTAAAAAATATCTACATTAATTTCACTTCTGATTGTCATATTATAACCCTTAGAGAGTTTATTTTACATATCTAAGCCTTTCTGGCTCCACCAATGAATCCATTACCCTTGATGTGCAGCTTGCATAGATCTCGGCTGATTTTGTTCCATTCTTAGTAACATTTTCTCTTCGTCCAACAAGTACTACAAGCATGTTCTTTTCATTCATATCGTGAAACACGATAATCATACCTGTGATACTTTGTCACAAAAGCGCCGTTAGCAACAATCAGTGTAATTTGTTTTAAAATTAGCAGCTCCTGCTACTACAACGTTTGTGTATTAATCCCTTAGTAAAATGATATCATATTTACAACAAAAAATAAGAATAGTCCCCGAAATAAAACAAACGAAAAATTAGGGAAATGTGACAAAAAGTTGAGAAGGAATTATAATAAGAAATTTTCTTTGTGTCTGAATAATGATTGTCAAGTTGATCCTCTAGCTTTATCCCAACGTTGCCCGGATAAATTGATAAGCAGACAAACAAACATATTATAATCTATTGCGCCTTTTTTGGTGCCACGTGTATTGTTGCGTGTATCGAAATTTCATTTCTTTAAGATAAAGTATGAGTTTTGTACGTTGTGAAGTATGTGGAGTCATCAGTTGTTTACTGTTGCAGCGTGAGCATGTCGGTGAATCTCTGTTGATTTTTAGTACTACGCACACAACGTCCAAAGTATGAACATATCGTGTAATTTTCTCAATGTTTCCACTACTGAAGAAACCAATTTTAAAAAGATTCATCAGGTCTGCCAGTCATTCTTAACGTCTTTATTTAAAATGAGACTGTAGTTTTTGTGGATGTACACTTATAGTGCGTATTTTCACAAGGTAATGCCAACTTTTACCGCTATCGCCGGTTACCATACTTTGTTCAATATGTCACGAATAGATTGACGTATAAACGTACAGTTTTTTTTTAAATTTATAGGAGCGAGGGTTTCACAAATTCTTCTAGCTAACCCTCACGAGTTAAGAGTGTGCATACCGACATTTCAAAAATTTCTAAAAACGGGAGACCTTCTTTCTCGACAACCGTTACTAAATATGCTTTGGAACAAAATAGGGTAGACGCATTGAACCTTTATCTAGGGAATAACCGTAATAGATTTTTAATAAGTATAGATTTCGCAAAAAAAATATTTAAAAACACCTCTGACCTTTTTTCCGAAAGACGGAAACTCGTTTCCCGAAAGTCGCGGAGTATTTTTTTTTTCTTGTACTGATAATATGCATTAAAATCTAGGGAATAACCGTAAACGTTTTTTGATAGACGCAAAATTAACCCCAAAAAATTGAAAAAAAAACGCTTTTTTTACCATTTTATCATGCGATCGTCACGCAATTTTGAACCTTAATGCCGTGGGAAAAGACTGTGACGTCATTCCTGGTGCCATGCCCTTAATTAGGACAAATAAATAACCTTTTGCTACATTAATTCTGTAGGCATATTCTTAAAATAGGTATATTTAGGCGAGAGCTCTTAGTATATTTAGGCGTGTACTAAAATAAGTAGGTATATTTTTATCATGTTATCATTCCTTTGTACTATAATATAGTGTTTTAGAGTAATAATATATCTCTACCTAAGTATATTTCATATTTTCCTTGCGACATTTTTTTTCCATATGGACTGAATAATTTTCTACTTTTTCTTGCCTCGGTATATTATTACTCACTATCTTTCATCATCACAGTATAGTATATTATGTTAGTATATCTTATGATGATGACGAGGACGATAATGATTGCAAAAAATAATACCAAAATAGAAGGGTGAATAAAAAAATATACTAAGTATATTTTATGCCTACATGAGTATAATATTATTTTGCAACTACGTATGTACATATATGTATTTGGTATAATCATTGAAATTCTGATAAACATTAATTTCTTTGGGTTTATGTTTAAAAACACAAATTTTGTAGGCACGAATACATTTTTTTTAGGAATTCCACCCATAAAGAATAACCCATAAAGGCACGAGTACATATGTAAGCTTTAAATAGCTCACAAACATAAGTACTAACCAATCCACACTACACAATACAATTCGTTATCACTACCCATCAGAAAATATACTTAAAAAATTGCTAATTACAAAAAAATACTAATTTTACTAGTATGTAATACTTTATTGCTTCCTTAAAAGGGACAATTTTCATGTGAAGGTGTCCGAAGAATTTGAAAAATAGTTGCATAAATCAGAGCTAATAAATATGCATATATATTTTTTGGTATATTTTCGTGGACAATGCCGACCACAAGAGATAGTTATAAAATATATTATGTTTTTATTGCGTATATTTCCTCCGCATGTAGGCATTAATGGAAATGGAGACGTAGTAGAGTTGTGACCCTAAAAATATATTGTCAAAGGAAAATTATTTCTTGTCATAAATAGTGATGGGCAAATTATACGGGAACATGGTGGCATCTTGCATCTACTGTAGGTATATCCTTTATCAACCAATCAAAGTACAATGAATGATTCGCTTTTCAAATTTAGATTTTTCAAAATGCATCTAACGATTTTTTAATCTGATACAAATTCTGAAAATTTAATTGTCCGTGCGTCTAAACGACGTCGAGGTATCTTCAATTTAATTTCAAGGATGAGTGCAAGGAAATGAAAGAGGCCTATATCCAACAATTGGGAGAGGACGGCTAAAAGAAGAGTTTAAAAGGAAAGGCTAGAGAAAAAAAAAGAAAGCTAGGAAAGGGTAGAAATTTTGCGATGAGCTCGCTATGATTTATATTCGTGATATTAACATATCTCTGTATTTTGTTAACCAAAAGTGTAAATAAATAAAAAATCAAAAAATACAATAGTTCCAAAGGGCCGGCTTATTACATAAGCAACCCAATGTATACTGTGAGTGAAAGTCTTTCACGAACAAGATAAAATATTCATAATTCAAACTTTCTCATGACCCAAAAACGGAAAACGAATCTTGTCGCTTTGATTATAATTCTTAATACATTAAAAGCGATTTAAAAACATTACGTCCAAACTCTCGCACTAAGTTTAAGACAGACCTCCCTCTCACCATCTTGGAGAAGGTAGGGCAGACATTTCGTTTTTTTTTGAAATTCCGGAATCTCGGATTGTATTTTTCGGATCAGATTTTTATTGTATTTTAATTTGGTAATTCTGAGGTGGAATTTCAATATCGTATTAACTTCTCAAACTGTCGTATAATAATTATGAATTGTACACTCACTGACTTTTCCTTCGTAACCTTACGAGTACATAGTCATTTCATACTTATACTTATGAACTACGAGTATAAGCTCAAACGAATAAGAGTCTGATTAAGATCAACAGTGTTATAAACAGGGTGAAAGAAGAGGTGTAAGGAAACGCGGCCGTCCAAGAACCACATGGCTGGACCATGTTGACCAGATCCTCAAGAACGGACCTGTTGTGAGTAAAAGTAATCGTAGAATGTTTATGAGGAATTGCATGAATGTGACGGAAGCCCGAAGTGTGTGTAAGGATAGGAAAGTCTGGCGGTCCGTTCTCTCTGCCTACCCCGCAAGGGAGGTGGCGTGAGGGTATAGTATAGTTATAAACAGACAATGGTTACTGTAGAAATTTCGGAACCAGTTCGGAATTCTGAGATTTTGTCTCAAGGATCTCACTATTCAGTTCCGGAACTGAAAACCCCGCGATATTGCATGCCCTGGGAGTAGGTAGCATTAAGGAGGACGCCACTTGGATGATACCAGAGGTAGCTGTGCCAATCTACCCACGCGGGCGGGAGGGGTGAGGGAATTGGCTGATTTCGGAACCAGTTCCGGAATTCTGAGATTTTGTCTCAAGGATCTCACAATTCAGTTCCGGAACTGAAAACCCCGCGATATTGCATGCCCTGGGAGTAGGTAGCATTAAGGAGGACGCCACTTGGATGATACCAGAGGTAGCTGTGCCAATCTACCCACGCGGGCAGGAGGGGTGAGGGAATTGGCTGACTGATCTCTCTCGGAGAAACAGTGACTACCTATCCAAGGGAAGTTTTTGATGAGTTTTACATTTGAATAATTCCTGAAAGCCGATTAAAGATTTACAACTGTAATATTATACCTTAAGACTAAGATTCTTAAGCGTGTACTACACAGCAAAACAAAACGAATTACTTTTTTCACAATTAATTTGAGGTGAGCAGTCAATAGTCTGTTTGCGAACACGTTCGACAATCAAACTTCTTACCTTACTGCAGTATTTAGCTAGGATTTTCATTACATTCAAGTGAATTCTCTGTAGTATGAAGTGCACAAAGTAATAAGTATACAACCATATGAGGAAGAATCTGTATTTAGGTTAACTGACTTTTAAAATTTTATAATATCGTTTAACATGCACGATGTCAGTAAAAATTCAATCGATGTGATCGGTTATAAATGACTTGAGGTTTCCCTATATCTCCTGTTGAATAGACGACATCTGAAACCATCTCAACTGTACAGATTTTATATAATTTAATTTGTAGTTTGAAGACAAAATATGCCTTTTCAACTACTGATTCGTGACTGAATAATGAACATGATAATGGATCGATGCTAATTTAGAGCTCCCATCAAAGGATTTCCTATGATTTCAACGCTCTTGAGGTGAATTCATGGCAATAGAAGTTATCAAATAAAGTGTTTAAATATTATAAAAAAGCTAAACGCAAAAAAAATTAACAAAGTTAAATAAACCTTATTTAAGGGGAATATAAAACACAAATCAAAATCCACAGTAGAAATTAAAAAAAAAAATGTAATAAATTGCACATAGATTTGTACCTCCTAAACTTAAGGTGGGTATTGCAGAAACAATAGTGCCAAAATGTGGGCTAATTGCAGCAGATTCTGTTTATAATAATTGTAAAAGTAATAATTCCTACTCCTCGTGTTAGCAATATAATAACGTCCATTTGTTTTCTGGCGAAGGTCTCCTGTGTACGACTGACTTTGCGTCCCACTTTGTCCATGTACTATTAAAAGATTTGGAGTAATCCTACCCGGTGAACAACTTTTCATCCCTTCCCTTCTACTAATTATTATGTATACGGGTTAAGACGCCAAATGAATTATAATGAACGGTGGTACCAGCTAATCCACGTTTATGTTTATTCATGCTTAGGATTGCATTACTTATTTACATTTAGACACTCTACGCCACTGACCTCTTAAACTTAAGATACCTAACTTAGCTAATAAAGTCCTTTATAGATCAAAGTATTTTTTTTAAAGAAATTTAAAATCTTCACTTTTTAAAAAGGGTCGTTGTGAGTTCAAATCTCAGCGCGCGTTTTAAAGGCTCGCTACCCAACTATGACGTCACGGTCATTTCCCACGGCATTAAGGTCAAAAATCGCATGAATAATCGCATGATAATTGGTAAAAATAGTTTTTTTTTTCATTTTTTGGGGTTAATTTCGATTCAATCAGAAATCTTTTACGGTTATGCCCTAGATAAAGATTCAATGTATCTACTCTGTTTTTTTTCAAAGAATATTATTTTAGTTACGGTAAACGGTTGTCGAAATCTAAGGTATCCCGTTCTTAGAAATTTTTTAAATGTCAATATGCCTACATTGCCTACTCTTCTAAACATTAATTTTATGTATGTATTTATAATTATTTTTATTTTTGTTACAGGTAAGCACTGAATTCTCCACATAATTCTGCGTCAATTAGCTGTTTTTATAAACGTGAGTAAGACACTTATTTTTATTGTCAACTAGCTGTGACCTGCGCGCGTTGCTGCGTCTAAAAATACCTTTATTTTTTCAGATGTTCCATTATAGCACTTACAAGATTTGTACCTAATGGTAATTTTTTGTTTCTCTACAGCAGTAATGCTTTAGTTATGACGCACTATTTTGCGTGTCCCAGCACTTTACCTCATATGTACAACACAGTTGATTCCACTTTATCTGAAACTTCTCCAGTCCGTCTTGTTATTTTTTCGAACCGCTCGTCCGGTTTTTCACAGTACTTCTTCTTCTTCTTATCAGCCCCTTTCCCTCCATTTCTGGATATAGGCCTCTTCCTTTGTCTTCCACAATTCTCTATTTTGGACCCATGTCCCACCGGCTCGATGATATCATCGGCCCATCTCCTTTGTGGTATCCCTACACTTCGTTTACTTTCGTAGCGTCTCCAGCTCAGTATTCTGGAGGTCCATCTGCCGTCCTTCTGCCTCGCCATATGACCCGCCGTACTTCACAGTACTTGAATCACAATATTTAATAGGTAAATAATGACTTTCATAACCCATTTGGTTTGATGCCATCCACCTTTACCTAGTTTTCACAGTATAGCATTTGAAAATACCACATACTTTCACACAAGAAGTACTTATAGCGGTTTCTCCTCTGGAGTCTGGATCCTAAAGATTTAATAAGATGTAGTAGAAATATATTATTCTATAACAGTATGTAGTTCGCAGTGAGAGTCTCCTCTAAGGGACATTAAGGGTGTCAAAAATACTAGTTTCGAGGGGAGCCTTTTTTGATCCTATTACCCTTGAAAATAAAATGTATAACATATGAACTGCAGTTTTGTAGGAGTATTTCATTTTTACATTTCGTATGCAAAATTTTCATATATTTTATATAATTTAAGGACTAAACTGTATATTTATTTGAACTAGAGAAAAAAACAAAAGAAAAACGTTCCAAATAAACCTTTCCGTTGTGCCCATAATATGTTATGCTTTTTCTTAACCTTTTCTATTGTTGGGTATGTAGGTACTACTACTATTATGCGTTGTTATTTTTATTATTCTTTCACATTATGTAGGATCTGAGGATGTATCGCTTTACATTTCCTCCTGACAGTACTCTCGTACGCTAGACAAAGACAAAGTGCCCACTATTGTCTCTCTTCCGATACAAATATGTTACCCTGATATCCTAGAATTTACACAGAAATGACACCCGCCGACGTCGTGCAAAAGAAACGACTATAAATTCCATAGATACACCCCAAACAGTAGATAATAATAATATGCGTCCCCTTTTCTTCTTGTTGTTACTTTAAATGTATCTTGTCCTCTCTTGTAACTTATGAGATGTCATGTATGTAGAATATTATTTAACTTTTCCTTTTCCCCGCTAGAGTGTTTCACCGATTCGCTATAAGTTAAACAAACTAGTATTTTATCCAACACATATTCCAAAATGGCTCACACATGCGTAATAATTTGTCATGAGTCTTTCAATTAACCGTACCTATTGTGGGATATACCTATGGTCCAAAGGACGAAAATTTCAAGATTTTTATTCCGAGGGATTTTAAGGGTGTTTCGTGAAGGGTTTGTTGAAGGGAACCTTTAGCCCTTCCGTGGAAAAAATAATGCATTTTTTACGTTTAATACTGAAAGGCATAAGAGCCGACGCTCCTGAAACATGAGTTAGTCTGTCAATATCTAAATTTTATTTCGTTGTCTACTCTTCATTGTTTGATGAGTTCGTAATTCATATCAAAAGCTGTCTCTAAGTTCCTCATATTCTTAGGCAATATCGAGACGATAATATTTGCACTTAACACGACTTTTTTAGTTTGGTTTAACACATTTATCCAATGGTTTAATATTGGATGCATTAATTTCAATAAAACATGAATCCTGTCTCGTCTTTAAAGAAAGAGGCGAGTAGTCTTCCCGGAAGGCAATATGTTTTATTGAGGCTGGCTATATTGTCTATACTGGCTATAGTGTCTATGTACTGAGCTAAGAAGGTAGGAGTAGGTACCTGGAATACCCAATAGAAAACTTTATGAAGACAGTCACCATTACTTAAGGCGACTCCTTAGAGCCTCAAAGAACAACGATCAATAGATATGACACACCTAATATTTACTTACTTACTTACTTATCCAGCCATTTCCGTCCACTGCTGAACATAGGCCTCCCCCGTACTCCTCCATATATCTCTATCCTGCGCCTTCTGCATCCAATCACAAGCAACTCGTTTTATGTCGTCTGACCATCGCGTGGGGGGTCTCCCTCTACTTCTTTTATCTTCGCGAGGTCTCCATTCCACAACCCTCTTTGTCCATCTTTGGTCCTGGAGTCTCGCAACATGTCCCGCAAAAGACCACTTGAGCTTAGCCACTCTTCCGACTACATCTGTGACCTTCTGCAATATTTAAGTTTGCCTCTAATTGCTGTAAAAACATGAATTCAACAAGAATAAAATAATTTACTAAGAAAATAATCAATTAGAAATGGATTGGTACCTACTAACCAAAGTGCAAAAGGCTCATTTTAACATTTTGTCATAGACTGAAAAACCCATTCCATATCCCACTAAATTTCGACTTTAATGATTATTATACCTTCTCAAAAGACAACGCACGGCCAGTAGGGCAAAGATCTCCACAGGCATTGTTCTGCGACTCAGAGTGTGAATGCTTAATTCAGCCTTCTTCAGTGCAGCGAAACTGCATTTCGAAAATAATGGCTAAGTTTTACCAATCGACAATATTCTGAATTAACTATATTATGAAAAAACGTTAATCGATTAATCCATTTGATTTTTATTTTCGTGTTTGCTTGTGTTTTTTTATTGAATCCATGTTTTGTGTTACTTACGTCCCTAAAACTGGAAAATATATTGTTCTAAATTGCTGCATCCATAGATTCAACATTCAGTGATCTCATCTTTGTCTTTTCTATATTATCTACTCTCGGTTAAACTGTGAAACATGGAAGGATTATACTGGACTTCGTACCTTTGACAGCTCAGCTCAGTAGAGTACAACCACACCGAGTATGAAGAAAAAGGAGTATATGTATATTCTATTATTTATTATTGTAGATTGAACCTGTTATATTTTCACACGTTAGTTCTTATTCTTACCACAAGATCAAATTCCTGAACCTATCAGCATAATTAAATGTATCACCTTTGGTATAATGCCTCGAAATAGGCTTTCGTAATTTTTTTGTATCACTTATAACTCCATCGTTTAAATTAGGTATAACCTTTGCTTGGAATTTGTGTAGGTAAATAAAATGTTATGTGGCAGAACCCTCATATCAGAGCCTAGCTTGGTATTAGAAAACTGTAAAGGTAGATAATTATTACGGTAATATTATACTTTTTGCTGCTTTTGTCAGATGATGAGACCTTTTGAACTTCCTACAATCCTGGCCCCTGGGTCAGTCTGATTTGATTATAATTGACAAGGTGACCGTCCTAAAGGATGGTCGCCAATAGGTGCGCAAGAAAAGGAGAGGTATTTATAAAATAATATTGGAAAAGAATTTGAGATTTAGTTGCACTTTTCACCGTTTGCCTAGTTGCGTTTTTTGCGTTATCTCCGCATAAATGTCGAGTCCATTTTGTTTCTGGCGCGTCCATTTTTCTTAATAGGCTCAGGTCCGGTATGGGTATGCGGTGGCGCCCGTTACAAATAGCCGCCATACATCTGCTATCACCACCCACCCTCCGGTACATATTACATTCATGCCAAGTCTAGGGATGTTATTGTGGAAGATAAATCTTAAACGTCGGATGTTTTGTACTTCATCGACGTTATTCATCGAATGGTAATAGCCTACCGGAAACAACGTTCCGTTATTTTTCATATTTAATTAATTTTAAATTTAATTCAACTAAAAGATACATATCTACTAGTACTAGATTATTAGAATAGATGGTAAAAAAATAGTTGTCCAGAAATGTTGGTTGTAATGCTTGCAAGAGTGACCATTGTACGGCATATTTCAGAGTCAAAGCTCAATATTTTTTAAATATTCTACTTCTCTTGACGTCATGGATTTCTCCAAAATCCCCAGTTTGTAAGAGTCTCCTTCTTCTTGAACATTGAATAATGGATAAAGGATGGAAATGATAAGAGAGAGAAAGGAAGTGATATAAAATGATATCGCTGTATGCCAACCGTAACACCCATCTAAAATATATCACTCGAGCCCGGGTGCTCTGTCTGAAGAGAAGGAGAATCGAAACGCTTACCAGCTTGCCATACAGTGCAAACAGTGGTAATTTGTCGATGTTTTAATGAGCGATTTTAGTTCATCGATGTTTTTGTGAATGCCATTTAAATCCCTCCGATACAGGTTATTCGCAGAGAGTAGAAACATTTTCAGGAAATGGACTCCGTACATTGGGACAAATTTCACAACATCCATGAGCCGGAAATATTTTTCTCTAGCGTCTCTACAAGCGGCACTCTGTCAAACCCTCTGATGTGGACGAGTATTTTTTGTCGTGTTGGAAAATTGGAAAGCAATCTTGGTTTGGATC
Source organism: Ceraclea dissimilis (assembly GCA_963576895.1). Classification (NCBI taxonomy): domain Eukaryota; kingdom Metazoa; phylum Arthropoda; class Insecta; order Trichoptera; family Leptoceridae; genus Ceraclea; species Ceraclea dissimilis. The sequence goes on from OY756361.1 coordinate 18,054,811, forward strand.
ATCCTCAGTGAATAATGGTAATGTGCACTTAGAGTATTTCCATTCTAGTTTAGAAAATACATTTTTCACGTGTAGAAAATCATAAACCATTTTTGGAGAGTGTTCAAATTTCTTTGTACGGTTTTAGATTTATTCCAATACGAATCACATCTCATTCACGGGGATAGAGCTTATGTCTTTACTAGTCCAAACATCCGGAACTCTTACACACTGACCTCCGTCGGGCTTATATTGAAAGTCTCTCCTCTACAGAAGAGATTCGAATTCAGCGCCCTTGAGATGATACGATCACTGAACGGAGCATTGTAAATCAAGACTCTTCTGAACTCTTGCAATATTTTGTGCCATGGGCTGTCTGCTGCCATCGACGACCCGAAAGCTGGAAAGTGTCATCTGTCCACGTTTTATGGTCTTTCCACGGCTCATGGATTCTAGGTGACCAATGACCATCTAACTGCCAATTTAGCTTCTCTGTTCCCTCTGTTTATATTCCATCTGGAAATATCCTGGGAACTTAGCTGGGTCTGTCTATAAAATAATGTGTTTTGCTCAGAGAAGAGAACATACTTGTTCCTTATACTGTCTTCTACTACTTGGTTATGATTAGAAAATAATTCCTATATCGTATGTTTATGTGTAGGTATTTGCTATTATCATGCCAGCTTCATACAAATAGTTAGATTAGGTAGGTCTATCTGTCTATTCCAGGAAACATTCGCCTGTGTAGAGATATCTATGATATCAGAGGATCAGGCTTTATGGCACGCGCCAATTCTGTATATTTACGTAATATTATCCTAGACGCTGCTGTCTGAATATTAAAAGGATTTGAACGACTATATCTATTAAATACCGTGTTCAATAGAGCCTCTTTAGAACTACCTATTCCCTGAAATAATATTATGATTTATACAATAATTCGCATGTTTTGGTGGTTAATGAAATCTCGTCTATAACGTCGTATAACTAACTATTGGTATCGTTTTACCATTGCTTCGCTGCAAGTATGGTTCATACCAAACTATTTTTTTGAAAAGGATCTGGGGTTTAGTAAAATACTTTTCTGCACAGTTCTCTCTCTTTCTCTCCCTGAGCATTTATTATTTTCACATGATAGTGGGTTCTGCCATTTTTGTCTTCCGTTGCCACTCGGCTCTATCCTGTGCACCTTCCTTAGATTCTCCACATTCTCTCATATCTTGCCTCACAACCTCACGCCACCTCCGCTTGGGTCTTCCTCAGGATCTCCTGCACACTTCAGAGCCATCTAAACCTTGTGTCATGAAGTGCAGAATACATATATCTTCAGCATCAAGATTCGAATCTGTCTATATACTTCTGATTGGAAGCATCGCTTCAACCAACTACGCCAACCATGTGTCTACTCTTATATTTCTTGTAAAGTGTAGTTTCTATTTAGTTTTCGCAACGTACAATTATATACCTATTATATCTAGGAGTATGCTTGTGTATACAGGAATATAGTACTGTTTAATTTACACATTAAATATGGTAAATTGTAATGTAATTGGTAGTTGAGTGTAAGACACGTGTGCAAATGCATTTGTAGATAAGTTATGGCCTGTACGAAGTTATCTATGTACCTACAGTATCATCATATTCAGGCAGGGTGAGGTTAATAGGGAAACTTGCCGTATGCGAAGGAAGTTTCGCTATGTGTTACTAATGGCTTGACCTACATACTACACGTAACATACCGTCCTCTTTATAACATGCAGCGCCGTTGTCGTTGCAGGGCCTACGGGAAAATGTCGAAGTAGGGCGACACTTTGATGAAATAAATGGACGGGAAAATGTTGAACTAAAATGGCATTTTTATACAATTCTTCATTACTCATTAGCGTATCTGGGAATTCAGTAATGCACTTTGTACGTAACAGAAATTCCTGTAAAACTTTCATAAGCAATTATTTCCTTACCTACCTACGTAATTCTGATGTGAACTGCTCTTCCAGCTTATAAAGTGTAGACCAAACTTTTTGTTTCTTTGCTAGTAATTTCACTGGCATTTAGTAAAAGTTCGTTATTTTTAAAAACAGGTAAGTAGCCATCGTCGCACTGTATGTTGCGTGAATGACATGGATTATGGAAAGTGAAAAATCATCGCTGCGTATGTTGGGAGGACGAAAAAAATTGTTGTAATATTGTAATGCAAACAAATAAATAAATCAATTTCGCCCTAGTGAACAGTTTTTGTATGATTTTTCTGCCTGTGTACTTATACTATTGCAACATTATAAACGTGTAGTTTAGAAAAGAAATAGATAATTAAACGATCATGTCTGATTTACCTTAGTACGGGCTCAGCCTAGTTAGGTGAAATCAAGTATAATGCCAATTAATCTGTAATCAAAAAAAAAAAGTTTACTTGAAATGTAAATAAATAGGATATATGGTAGGTAATGTGGAATATCAATGTTAAGAAATTCTTGTTGTTGATCTTAGCGACACCTCGAATAGTCTTTCTAGTATAGTCGGACTATACTTAACATCTACGTTGAATATGCCGCCCAGCGCGTCTTCAACCCTTTACGCATAAAATGTGTTGTAATATAAGTGGGACTATGTTTTTATATTATGGAAGTACACATTTTATAGGCGATAGTTTTTTAGGTCGGTCATTACTGCGTACCTTTACCCTAGTTCAATTTTATGAAAATATCAACTCAAAAATATGAATCTGACCAAAGTAGAAAAATCATTTTAAAACACTTTGTGGTTAGCGGGCAGAGATCGAAGCAGTGCAAAAAGCTCGCCCTAGTGAACAAATGTTATAATTTATATCTGTAATTTTAACATATTTCTGTTTATCAAAAGTGTAAATAAATAAATAAAATTATCACTACGTATTTAAAATTATTAATAATACTAATAATTCTTGTTAAAAGAAGACGCCTTAGGCGCCCGTTGATAATGATGAACATAACAAACACTTTAATTTTATATAAACGAAATTATAACCAATATTCGCTCTTTTTATGTATTTAGATCAGTAATTTGCGGATCACGTCTTTTGCCTAACGTAGGCACTTATTCTTTATATTATATTTAAAAAAATACAACCCACGACCTTCTTTCTTTATGCAGTTTCATAAAAAAAATCGTTTGCTATGCTATTTATACGCTTTTTGAGTGTACCTTCATTTATGTAGTTTTTCCATTTGGGGGTCCCCGGCAAGTTTTGACTATGAAAAGGGGTCCCTGGACCAAAAAAGTTTTGGAACCACTGGTTTAGATGTATGAAGTAACTAGTTTTTAAAATTAAATTGATTTTTCGGTGTTTTCTTAGTAATATTTACTCAAATGTATAATAAGTATTTTGAGAAATATACCGAATCGAAATTGAAATATTGAAATATTTTTCTAGTGAAATCGACGGTCCTTCACTGGTTTGCTTTCTGTTTTTGTTAAATTGTTTGATTTGTGCTGTTATAAATATTTGTGCCCTAAATTTTAAGAGAGAGAAAAAATTGTGACTAAATAAATAAATAAAATAAAATTTAAGAACATACGCAACGACAAATGTGCGAATTCACGTATCCACAAATTAAAAGATAATTAAATGAACTTTTATCATAAAAAGCATTTTGTGTTAATTAAGTAATTAATTACGTTTATGAAATACAAATAAAATAAAAAGCCACAAGAATATTTATTTTATGTTTAAGTTGTCATAACAAGCATAGGGATGTGCGATAACGAATGGACGCAGTATTATCATTAAATATAAAAAAAAAAATGTTATCCGTGTGTCCGACTGTGAACATTTTCGATCTAATTCGTTAGTCTTCCCGTAGCATTTCCCGTATTTATTTGCATTTCATTTCACAACTTGTCTTCCGAGGCACTTCAATACCTGTGCTCACACGAACTTGAAACTCTGACTCTGATCTCTCCAATGCCATTCGATATACAAACATACATTTACCGTAATTTCAAGGTTCAAAATCACATGCATACGATCGTATGACCAAATTTTATAAATAGGGTTTTTTATGTTTTTTTGGTAAAGTTCGTTGGAGAGTGAACTGATGAAATTTATTTTTAATATTTTATTGTTTGTGACGACCCTATGCGGTGATTTAATCTACCTATCATTTTATTTATGGTGACGATCCTGTATGGTGATATAGAAAAATGTGTGATTTTATCGCTAAACGGTGCCCAAAATAGTTCAATTATTAATATTATTATTAGAAAAAAATGTTTCGTAATTCATAGGATTTAAATGCATATTTTCATTTATTTGTATCCACCTATTCTAAAATAAAATCGATCGGTATTTTTTTTGTATAACGTCTCTAGATGATCCCCGAATTTACGAAAATAACCTTTAACGAAACTGAAGTCGACAAGCAAATAAAACGCAGTATTTTAGTTTATCTCTGTATTGTCGCCTTTTTAGCACGCTTTTACAGACTAGTTATGTAAATAAAATGTAAAATACACCTTAATTACTAATTAGCACGAGAATACGTATATTATTTTGTAGAAAGTTCAATTAACACGTTTTTTTTACGCATTTTGTCCCGCTGTTTTTTCATCTCTCACGTTTTCATTGTTTAGCCTTCTATATCCAAACTAATAGATTTTATAGCTCAATTTTCGACTCAACCGAGCTGAAACTTTAAGCTTTTTATATTTCCGATGTTAACGCTATACTCGAAAGCTATTTTACGAAAAATGGCCCTTGTAAGTACCTACTATAACGTTTTCAAATTATGGGAAATAAAAATGTCATGGCTAATGGATTTTTTTTGTCAATTGGGTGACGATTTCATCTGAATTCAACACTGAAATTTCGATCTTGTAGATTTTTAGTATTTTAAAAAGAAGCTTCCAACGGTATATGCATCATAAGCCCTCTTTACTTATGAAAATCATGAGCCCTCCTTTTGACAATCCAAAGCAGAATACAGCTTTTTTCGGTTGGTATAGAGATCCAGAAGGACCACTACATGATTCTTCATATACGTTAGGTAATGATTTTTCTCCTAGCTTCAAAAACTTATGGTTTCAAAGAAAAATGTCTAGTACACGTGCTTTGAATCATTCTGTACAAAAGAAATTCGTTACTTATAATAAATAATAATAGCAATTAATTCTTTTTAAAAATCTCAAAAGGGTCTTTCTAGGACTGCATCAATACTTTTCAACCGGCTTCTCAAACTCAAACAAAAATAAAAAGTTGACAAAATTGAAACAAATTATTTTGTAACTCTTTTTTTACGAGGCAGGTACGCACAGTTAATTAATTAATTATTTCTTTATTAATTTATTACTTTGAAACATTCTGGAAAAAATATATTTTACGTCAGGTACGAAGTTACGTATTCACAATGTTTACATATCTGCCTGGTGGCTGTTGACTTAAATACACACCGTTCAACAAAAGTTGAATTCTGTAGAATTATGTTGAATCTTCACGGGTAATTTGTGAAGTAAGCAAACATAAAAAGATATGTTTTACTTCACTGATTCTATAGAGACACTCTACGTTGTAATCACCAAATAGAAATGGCAAAGCATTATTGAATGTTTTACAAATTATTTATTTACTATATAGTAAAGGAGATGGGCCGATGACATCATCGAGTCGGTGGGACATGGGTGGAGACAAAGCGCCTAAAACAGAGAATTGTGGAAGACAAAGGAAGAGGCCTAGGTGGAGGGAAAGGGGCTGATAAGAAGAAGAAGAAGATAGTAAAGCCAGCTAAAAGCTTCATGATACAGAATATATCGTCAGCGCCAAGAATCGAAACTGACACCTTGGGTTTGGGTGACCTAGGCTGCATAGTTAATATGCAGGTGCTCCATTTTAAAAAAAGGATCTGGGCTAGTACACACAAATCCAAATTCTTTCTTACACACTTAACACTAAGCTAAAAGCCTGTATCGTGAAATGCGAAATACTTCGTCAACGCCGAGATTTGCACATGGGTAACCCGCGTTCCAACCTCTTGCGACAATCATGGTTAGTGGACAAAATCTTCATTACTTCAACATAGTGACTGGCGTGGATGTCTAAAACGTGACTTTTAATATGCAAGTATCTAGCTGGCTACATAAAACTTTTTTAATTGATTGTAATAATTTTGTTGAAGACATGGATCACGCTCAATCAAGCGTGGTTATTATTTTATTAGCAGCTGCCAAAAAGTTTTAATTAGAATTTTACGAGAGTTTTTATTTTTTTGATGTCCCGGTTATTACTTCTACATAGAATAAAGAACATTGTATAATACTGTTACATAGAACTGCCAAAAAGTAAAAAAAACTGTTAGTTTGAAAACATAAAAATACGCAGTTAGGGTGGCTGCCTCGCTGCTAAAAGTTATCCCAAATGAGAGTGTATTGGATTCACCTACGTTATGTAGAGCATAATTAGGGACAAAAATATGCCTTACACCAGCTCGTCATGAAGGGTAAGGCAGAGGGCCGTAGAGGGATCCGAAGGAAGCAGCTTTCTTGGTTTCAAAACCTTCGAGATTGGACCGGAGTCAGAACTGTGGGGAGCTGTTTCGCACTGCCCAGTACAAAGAGTCTTCATCCTAAGTCATCGTCAACGTCGGGGGGACCAGACATCAGCACACGTAAACAAGAAGAAGATGTATAGCGCATGATGCACACTTATCATATTTAAAAGAGGTCATTGCATTTTTGCATTGCATGTGAAGTAAAAACTTTCTTGATGGTCAGTAGTTGGGTTGATTGCTCGCTCGCCTGGGTGACAGTTAGATTGCGATGTCGACGTCACAACATAAGTTTTTCTAGCTTTTTCTAACCGTGAAATATACAAAAATGTAGGAAATTGGGTATATTTAGATGCTCAGATTTAACAGAAAAAAATACTCTCGAAAAACTTTCATACTCTTCAACCCACAATCTTTCGACGTCCAACGGCTGAAATCTCTACGTCTACATAGTTAATTAGATGAGTAATTTCCATCAAATTGTATATCAGGGTTCATTTATAAAAAAAGTTAAGTAACATTAAAACTAATATCGTCTCTACTCATATTGTTAATTGAATTTCATTTTTAATGAGGTCCGTGTGAAAACATTGACTTAGACCAAAATTGACTTTGGTGATTGAGTTCGGTGATTGGGGGAGTGTTTACTTAATATAGGCGGGATTTAATCGTGTAGCTGTGGATATTTTGTAGGGAGTAGAAGCTTTACCTAATGTACACTAAATATACATACAACTAAGTAGATATTGGAAATGTTATTTTAGTCCTTTTTCCCTAGAATATTAGTTCTCTGGAATATTAATAGCTTATACAGCGTAAAATTTTCTCTACTTTTTTTTTATTTTAGATTACCTGTAGTGAAAGAGGGTAATTATGAGAAAAAATAGCCGATACTTTTATGCAAGTTTAGGTATCAAGAAAAACATACCTAATAATACGATTTCCACCAAGTTAACTTTTAACTTAGTTTGATAAAATAATTGGTATAAATCAGCAAAAAATGATAATCCCGGATTTTCTGTTACAGAAATCCTCTCTTCGCCAGTGACAGGTACATACTTTTTTCTGCATATGAATAGTTTTCGCGATTGGCGCTAGTTTTTCGTATCAATTGAATCAAGTTGTCGTCGTAAGATCTAAAATGCAATGCGAAAATTGATTAATGTCACTTAAGTGTAGAGTGATCATCTTAAGCCAGCCAACGATTAGTCATAGACCTGATGGAAGGTCCGTCCTTTCCTGTCGGTATATCTGTTGAGATAACTACTTGTTATTCGACTACGACAAGAATAAAATCCGATGTTTTCACGAAAATGTTTTTTTTTCTGGGGTTTACTGGAAGAAATCGCAGTTTTTCGACAAGTTCGCCCTAGTGAACAACGATTTATAATCTGTACTATTATCTCCATCTTTTATGTTTATGTGTATTTCCTGTTCACTTAAAGATTTAATAAATAAATAAAATTGCAGTGTCAAAAAATGTGATATTCAGAAAAACAGTGTACCTAATTCTATCCTTCGATCTAACCTTGATGGATTTCATCCCCCTAAAGTATCGATAAAATAATTACATTATGGTCTCCGTAGGAATACAGTTAAGCCGTTAAAATCTTTGTACAGAAGGGGTAAAATATCATCAATCTCATTGCATTTAATCGAGAGGTTTATTCTTAAATTACATATAATAATAATACCATGTTTCTATACAACAGTGAAACCTAGATTTTGCGGGATTCGATATGCGGATTTAAGTAGTTTCAAGGTAAATGCTGGGAAATCGAATATATCTACAATGAACACTACAAAACTTACATCTTATTGGATTTTTTGAATGTCTGAATTCAGTCTGATTTTGTTTTCGCGGTAGAAAGAGCTTTTTAGCAGGATTATGACTGATCGTCGGGTGGCTGAATGTGATCGTTTAACATTTAAATGACATTCACCAATTCACTCCATCTATCAGCCGCGGCTGGGATCGAACTCAAATCCTTAACCTGGCACATCGGTATTTTACCCGCTTTGCTATGAATATTATAGAAACAGAAGTGAGAAGAATCGTGTACGTATGTCGACCAATATATCTATTCGATACCACATATTATATTGGAGTAGATTAATTTAATTCGGCCCTAAATTTTACAATTTTGCTTCATCGTTTATTATAATTGAATGAATGAAATTTTATTTTTCCAGATATATACAACAACATGCAGAAACAATGATATACACACATATAAATAAATCACCGCACCAGTCGCTCAACTATCTGGTAAAATTTTACTGCCTCACTAGACCGAAGTCTGTTCTAAGACAGTAGACGCCGAATCAATTTGTGTACAGAAGTACAATAATGTTGCAACTATAATAATTAAAATCTATTTCACTGGAACAAAATCGGACCATCATAACACGATAAACATAAATAAACAATGAACACTTTTCTTACACACACAACACTAATTTTTAAAACAATTATTTCGGAATATTTGAAATCTTCAAATACCTAATTTGTAATATCAATGTTTTACTGTAGAGCTACATGACAATAGATTGTAACATAATAATAATACAAACCGTACGAGGGTCAAGATTGGAGGAAAATTGAAAAAATCAATTATTTACTTTCTCCGTATAGTGGATTATCACAGCAGGAAGCTTAGCTGAGCAGTCAGCCAGCTACCCTTACGTATTCCTTCATCCCTAATCCCCTATCCACTAAACTGCCTTTTCTTGTATGGAATTACATACTATCTACATACCCTAACTAAAGTATTATACATTAAAGTAACATCATAACATACTGAAACATATGAAATATATGATATTATTATACACATACTAAAGTAGCTAGTACCTAATATACTTGTAATCTAGGCATCCAGCAGAATTACGAAAATCATGCCAAATGATCACATTGAAATCAATATGAAGTGATTGGAAAAAGCGGATGTTGCAACTAGAATGAAAATGAACAAGTTGTGGTGGTTGGGACATGTCTAGAATGAATGATAAAAGGATAACAAAATATACTTGAGAGAAATAAGAGGTGCAGCAAAACGCGACAATCCAAGGACCACTAGCTCGACCATGTCAACCAATCTTTTGGACGAAAATCGTGACGATCTAATTGATCCAGTGGACAAAATACTTCATGGTTGTACTAGCTCGCTGTATGGAGTACAGTATGATAGTAGCTGTGACGTCATACGCTAAATAGGTATAAACCGACTGTTTTTAAAACAGGCGGCTTTGAACCTCTGCTATTTGTTAAGATTAAAAAAATCTTTAACTATTGTAAATGTGATTTTTTTAGATAAGTAATAGAAAAACTGTGTCGCTACCTCATTGTATCAATGTAGCGGAAGCAAGAAATGTGTGAAAGGATGTGGAAGTCTATCGAAGTGTTCTCTGTGTCTATCTAGCAAGGGACGTGGCGTGAGAGGATAGAAAAAAATCCAAATCGAGAAATTTTCGTTGTTCGGTTTATCTAATCATGTTAATTTAACCCAATTCATAAAGTCATCTTTCTTAGGTCGAAAATGACATTAAAAAAAGTCAAAATTAATTAAAGGTTTTAGAACTAGGATTATGAACAATTCGTCGTAACGTAGGTAGGTACTAGGTACCAACACTTTTAACTTCTTTTAACGTACATATTCAATATTCTTATGTGCTAGATTTTTATCGATATATTTATAACCATTTAAATGATTTTAGATACGATCCCTTTTCATAGACCAGGTGTTGGTATCATAAAACCGTTTTCTTTTATTCGTTTTTCCTTAATATCTTTTAGATTTCGGTATCTTTCCTCAAAGTAATAAATGCACTCTGTAATGTACTGCGTTCAGAGTATGAAGTGAATTTTTCATAAGGATGTGTGTACTCCTCAAGACAGTTGAATGGTTATACCCGTACGTATATCTAATTGGCTGCTCATCCTAGCATCAGTACAATAATTAAATTTCTAGTTCAGAGCAATGGTTCTGCTACTAAGTGCTTTCAAACATTACTACAACATGTGTTGGCTTACCAAGAACATGTAATAATACCTACCATACTTACATACAAGTTCTAGGGAACAGCTACTCAAACTTAAACATTACAATTGTTTACAGCTGTGATTATTTATGAGCGTAAAATAACAGCTTGTTACGTTTTTAGTTTGAGGGAAAATAGCGATATTTATTTGAATTATTGGTAAGTATTGTTCACGGATGTTGTAACTAAAATTAAAGTGAAAAATTTGAAATACTTCTGAAGGAGAAGTGTGTGTAAGGATATATAAGTCTGGAGAACGGTTCGTTCTACTTGTTTTTCTACGAAATACTCTTTCGATTGTGATTGTTTCATTTATTAAAAATATCAGTGATTTTCCTGTCGTATATCGACTACATTTCATAAAGTAATAACTCAGTCAGACGTATACGTAACTTAGGGAATGTATGAACTGAACTGAACATACAACATTCTCGTACCTTCATCATAGTTTGATCCATTCCTTGATAATTACGATACATGACCTTTCTGTTAGTTTCTCAGAAAACAGAAATGGAGCTTTAAAACCTACGTAATATTGTAACAACTGGCATGTTATATCATATCTGCTACAGACAGTTTATGAAATGTATACACACAAGCTGAGATGCTTTTTTCTGTAAATCTCATTTCACGCTGTCTGGGATTGAAAACGATTATTGAACGATGCTGCCACAAGCGATCAATTGTAAATTTAAATTAGCATAAAAAAATATTTTCTATACATCTTATCCCATCACGCCGCATCCCTTGCGGGGTAGGCACGACCGTCACCTTAACATTCGGTCATAAACGCTCTGCGATTATTCCCACTCAACACACGTTTCTCCTTGATGTCAATATTATAGGGGCGTTGTTGTCAACGTGATATCGTTGTTCAGCGTACAACGCCAACGTTTCCGTCACGTTTCGCGTTTTGACTCAGAAACCAGGTGACTCATGGCTCTTTCAGACTTATACATTTTCTTATTCTATATTCTCGTATATTTGTGAAGCAAGGAGTGTGTGTACGGATAGGCGGTCTGGCATTCTGTCCTCTGCCTACCCCGCGAGGAACACGGCACGGGGGATAGACAAATAGATAGATGGATGGATAAACATAATAGCATGTTCGTTCATAAACTCGTATTTATTTATTTGAGTTACATCGAGCTTAAAAGCTAAATACATAGAGGAAACTACAAACTTTACAGGCGTATCGATAAATGTATTGATATTGATACTATTGATGTTTTTAAGTGTGCTTCTCCCCACTTATCTTTCTCTTTCATTCCAAGTCTCTCTCTCTCTTTCTTTATACTCTCTGTCCATTCTTTCAAACACTTTATCAATGTCATGTCTTTGGTCAATGCCATTAATGCTGGTGTTACAGCCATACACACCCCCGCGCCCCGCCCCCATCTCTCTTAGCTGTAACGTTATCTTATACTTGTAAATTTAATGATATTAAGAATACAATGTTTCTTTCTAGGCGTTTTTATAGCTTTGCTTTTGAATTTATGCTTTTTCGAATTTCGATTTAATAGTGAGATTCAAATTTGGTCTGTATAAGGCGTCGCCAAAAGGTATTTTTCAGAACAAATATCTCGACCACCTTACTAAATATGCTTTATAAAAAAATAGAGTAGATACATTGAACCTTTCTTTAGTCAATTACTGTAACAAATTTTTCATACATTGCATAGGTTCCAGAAATGTTTTTCTCTAAAAAAAACTTATTAATTTTTATTAAAAAAATAATGGCTCCCTTCGCAAATGTCGCATAGATAAATCATTCTTGCATTAAAATCTACTGAAAAAAGATACCAAAAAACTTTTATGAATGAAGGCTTTTTGGCGACACTCGCACTCCCTTCAGTAATAACAATTAGTTGTCTATAATATTTGAGTATTAATACAAAGCTCCTTAGAGCTTCTAATAACATTTCAATGGATGTTGAATGAATTGCTTTATTGCATTCACACACAACTTGAAAGTTCAAACAAGTCTTGGTGGTGTATGAAGGTGTCGAATAATAATACGTTCTTCATAATGTTAACATTACACTGTGTTGATTTCCTTCGTTAAAGCTTCAAGTAGTTTAAGGGCATGGCACCAGGAATGACGTCACAGTCTTTTCCCACGGCATTAAGGTTCAAATTGCGTGACAATCGCATGATAAAATGGTAAAAATAGCGTTTTTTTTCCATTTTTTGGGGTTAATTTTGCGTCTATCAAAAAACTTTTACGGTTATTCCCTAGATTTTAATTCATATTATCAGTACAAGAAAAAAAATACTCCGCGACTTTCGGGAAACAAGTTTCCGTCTTTCGGAAAAAAGATCAGGGGTGTTTCTTAATTATTATTTTTTCAAATCTATACAAGATATAAAAAAATCTTTTACGGTTATTTCCTAGATAAAAGTTCAATGCATCTACCCTATTTTGTTCCAAAGCATATTTAGTAACGGTTGTCGAGATAGAAGGTCTCCCGTTTTTAGAAATTTTTGATATGTCGGTATGCATACTCTTAATATACATTATATTGTACTGAAAGGGTGTACCTACTTACATTAGTTAGTCTGAGCTAATAATTGGACGACAGGAATGAAATTAGTACTGCAGTTCATGCAGATATAATAATATTATAGTATCGTCATTTTAACGTTCACCTTTACATCCTGATGCAGAGCACTTACAGGAATTAAACGACCTATTAAAATTACATATTTTTAATAGAGGAGTAGGGATTTTGCAATACGCCAAAAGCAATCTTTTCTCCAGTTTCAATCGTTACGATTGGTTTGTAACAAATCCCCATGTCTCCTTCTCTCATCCCTACCCTGTGCGGTACTTTTTAATTCTTTATGTGTGTCGAAACACTCGATACCCATATCCTGGCACAGGTCGTACAAGTATTATTTTCTTGGTCGTCCTCTGTAGTTTGTCCCCTCGTTCATTCCTTCGATTAATTCAAATAGGAGACCCTCTCTATGTATAGACATACAACAGCAGTACCATACCAAAAATTGTGTCTGGTATTCGAGATAATTTTCACAACTGCGATAAATTGCATGGTTTGTTGGTAAGCAATATTATTAAATTTTTGATATTATTGAAACTAGGAAGCAAATACTTGATGAATTCTAATAACAATAATACCTTTGTAGGAAGTTCTGGAGACAAGAAACTATTAGCAGTGTCCTTATCTCGTTATCAGGTGATCCGTGTATTCTTCCGTAGCTTTGCACTGCGCCATTCTAGAACAAAATATTTTCACAGCCTAAGATTTTGAATGTGTTTTTTAGTGACCTACTATAAAAATCCTTAGCAGAATGTCTCACAACCATATTTGCACATAGATACAACATATTCTTGAAATATTGTAGTGGAATTCGAAAACAATTTTACCCAAAATCGTACATATGTATAAGTGGATTAATTTGGTGGTGAAACAAAAGCTATAGTTAATCCCATACACATTGTACGTAGAGTACGAATAAGGTGGGTAGATTGGGCGTATGTGGTTAGAACCACCGGATTATAAAACGAGACACTAAAGCCAGGAATAATATGAACATAGGTTGTACCTATAATAATAATATTGGGTATTTTAGCATACGTTTAGATTGTTGGGTGAAAATGGGACCAGGTCTGCGGAATGGATTTGAGCGAACCATACACCTATTGTAAGATTATGAACGGTTCCATTATTCTTACCACGATTGTCTTCTGGTTTACTATGTCTTTCAGTGTGAACCGCAGGATACGAGCTCTGCAGGATAATTTGTATTTGCTGATGTGCATACTGTACATTGATGCAGATGACGTGCGATATTGAAAACCTGAGAATGGCAAACGACAAAGCGATATGTGTCGCTGCACATTCAAGTGGTAAGTGAAATGAAATGAAATGATATTGTAAAAATTGACGAGTCCAGGTATCCGAATGGGCCTACGGACGATAGAGAAGAAAAAACAATAAAACTATAAGTCCTGACCATAAAGTAAAATAAGTAAGTGGTAAACACTGGGTGTCCTATATTATCGGATGCAGCCGAACCGTTTGTGATTTAATTTGAACAAAATACCAGATAAAGTGTTGGTACAATGGCACTAGAATTCTCCTGTATAAAAAAGAGAGGGAGCGGAGAAAAAAAAAACATATTAAATTGTGGACAGAATAAAGTGTTATAGGAAGTTTTACACTACGCTCAATTTATTTCATCGTCCTGTCCAGCGTCTGGCCTCGGGCTATGGGAAACCTACGTGCCTTCCGCTTCCTAATTCAAACATTTTTATTTACAGGATTGTCCAAGTACGTGGCGATGAGGGGTGGTTCGATATAGAGAGACTACTACCTAGTAGAGTATAAACGCATATCAACATGAGGACGCTGTGCAAATATTCGAACATGGGAGATTGAAGATGTTGTATCGATATTGCATTGCTGGGGAAAAGCATTTTGTTTACACATATGGAAAACTCGTCTGAAATGTTTCGTGTCGTTTTGAAATTACACTTTCTAAATGATTTGTAGAGTTGAATATATACGGACGAAAACAACTCAGTTAGTTAACATGGTCACATGATCACGAATACTGTAAAATATGAAAGACAGTATTTGGGTTCAGAATATTTGGGTTAAAACACCGAAATACATAAACCTTGGCAAACCCAGAATGTTACTGATTTGCCCGTTCCTTGGTTGAACACAAGACTTCTTCGTTTAGAGTGATTTTGTGCCGTGGGTAACATCTCTCTTGGAGTAGTACAGGATATGTAGAGTAAACTTATGTTCAAATTTTTGAAAACTTATTCGGTCTCTTGCAGACATTTTTTACTACTCTGCTGTATAAATTAAGATTTAAAAAAACTACATTAGGTACTTATAAAATAGTTAGATTCTTTTTAGGCATTAGATACTTTTGCTGTATTTTTGCGTATCTACGTACCTACCTACTTTCTTCGTATTCCAACAATTTGTAAACAAGAAAATTGTTTACCAACTTCTGTAAACATTGATAAACGTGTTTTTGAATTTAATTTCACAAATATTTTTACTGGTTTGGTTCTCGCAGTTGTGTCACGGGATATTTATTTTATTTTAAGTTCCTTGCATAGTTCCCAACTGGGAATTCTTGCCGTGTAATGAATCCCGTCCTGATCTAAATCTGCAGACGCGTTTAACTCTCTGCTTCTCCTGATTAATGTTGTCGGGACGTCCTTTTTCTCCTGCTTTTCAACACATTAGCTAAAATAAGCTGACTTTACAAGGGAATTCTTATATTTCACACACCGTTATTCGTCCGTATATAATTTTCCCACTGTTGTAAGTACGAGTACAAAGTAATCGCATTTTGTGGATTATTTTTAAGCTGTTCCTAATGTTTTTTCTATTCTATCCGCTCACGCTACATCCCTTGCGGAGTACGCAGACAGAACAGAATGCCAGACTTTCCTATCCTTACACACACTTCGGGATTCCGTCACATTCATGCAAATCGCCACAAACACTCTACGACTCTTTTCACTCAGAACACGTCCTTCCTTGAGAATCTGGTCTACACTTATTTTACCATCTTATCTTACACTTACCGGGATATTTCAGGATTATTTTAAAATCTTAAAATCAAGCATTTTTTTCTTCGAAATATCTTCCATCAAAAAGGCCCCGCGCGCCTGTTCGATTACTTAATCAGTTTATGGAGCCAAAGGCCCATTCCCTACACAGGGTTGTGAATATAAGACAGCTCAGGGAAGGATATTTCATGTCTGACATGACCTTCAGATATCCTTCCCAAAATACGACACAAGACGTTCGGGGTTTTATGTTTATTTTTGTGCGTAATTTACCATAAATATACTCTTCAAAATATGTGGACCTTTAGAGACTATTGCAAAATACAAGATGGTTGTTATTGAAATTCGAATATTCCTTACTAATTCCTTTTTACTTATAATAATTTGGGGTGAAGAGTGAGTGTTGTAATGGTGTAGTTGTAGTACGATATTTTTTAGAATGACCTAATAAGCCGCAACATTTAACAAGAAAAACATAATTTGTACATTCCATAGTCTTGGCATTAAATTATTAATGGATACAAAATAAATATCCGATCAATTAATAGATGGGGAGGTGTATTAAAATGAAGTGAGTTACTCAGTTATACTTGTCCATAAAGGATCAGATTGCAGATACAAATTAAATTTTCCGATCACAACAGCTGGTTTGTAGCGACTTCAAGGTAATATCAATTTATTGAAGGTATCTTTGTACGTTTTCTTATTGATTTCAAGCAGAGTATTAATATCGAGTGTTTTCTTTTGGTCTCTCTTTCAAGTACCTTTGATATTGTTATCGTCGCTCCGTAGTCAAATGATGAATGTGAATTTTTTAAAAAACTTTTTATAAGATAATTTTCGTACATTTTAGTATATCTAATTTTCATGTAGAATTTCACATATCGTGTGTTGACTTTGCTGTCCAGCTTTCGGCTCACATGTTGGAGCCATCTCAGGGCTATAGTAATGTTTTAAAACTTATTATACGTTTAAACCGTCACCCCTTTACTAGATGATCTGTATCACTTGTACGTATAAGTACTCATTTTATTATGTTTTGTTACAATGCTAATATTTGTATTTTTTTGTTTCAGGTAAGCTACATAACTATTTTTGTACGTCAGTGATTTCTGCAGAGTACTAAAAAAAGTCGTAAGTTCTCTTTCTTTTCATAAATTCGTATTGTATCATTCTGTGTAGTAGGTACCTACATGTTGAAAAGATTTCACTACAGTGCCTCGCATTTTATGTCATAGCCTAAATGTTAAAAACCCATGTTTATTTATATGTAGTGATAGTGCAGGATCGTTGACGCGTCTGCGACTTTTAATGGTTTTATTGGTTTTGATGCATCTCAATCATAAGTAAGTGAATCGTCGTGCAACACTCGTGTTTATTCAAAATACGATTTCGCAAGAATCATAAATTGAACTTAGGTAAGTTTGTTTGTTTAGCGACGATATTGAAGTGTTGTGTTTCTCGGGCTTCTGAGCTTTAAGTTTCCCTCCGTAGGTAAACAAAGGGACGCGGTGTGGGGGTTTGAGGGGAGACGCGACGCCGACGACGCTTTACGGAGCCCCGACGCTCTGCCTCGTGCTTTGGAAGCGCTGCTAGGGCTTAAGGTGTTATCGGAGCGAGATATACAAATCTCTTTTGCACTACTCCAGTACCGTATATCGAATACTAAATTAGTACTTTACTTTCAATCTTTACTTTAGTGCTTTTTTTTATAGAAACATGAAGATTTTCCATTAAGTGAAACTTAGATTAATTCAAACTGTCTTTTAAGCTCGCCCTAAGATTTTGTAAAAGGTATCTAATATAATGTTTTGTAGTGCTACTAATGAATTAATTCTAGATAAAATTAGAAACGGGGAAATTAGACGCCGAACTAAAGTTATCGATAGTCGATATTATGGACCGCATTGCAAAATTAAAATGGCAGTAGGCTGGGCATATGGCTCGACAGGAGGATACTAGATGGGCACCCAGAATCCTACAGTGGAGGCCCTGGAACAAAAGGAGAAGCGTCGGAAGACCTCCCAAAAGGTGGTCTTATGACCTAATCCAGCAAGCCGGAAGAACCTGGATGCGGAGGGGGAGAAACAGAGATGAGTGGAAGGAAATGGAAGAGGCCTACGTCCAGCAGTGGAGGGAGAATGGCTGAGGATGAAGAATAAGAAGAATACTACAAAGAGGCAAAAAAGTGAAGCAGATAATTTTTTCACGTATTATCTCAACTACTAATTCTCTTTTCATACTATTCTACTCTGAACAAAGTACATTGTACATATTAACCTACAGGCATATAACAAATCATACAAAATTGTACGCTGGGGCAAAATTATCGCAATTTCTTTGTATAGAATTTCACTGAAAAACTACAATGATAGCATCATAAAAACTTCTACTTATCCATATAAAAATTTAACACTAAAATGGTTCGGATAGAAATTTACATTGAAACACCACGTTTACACATACATACATTACGAAGTCTAGCGTCTGATAAGTGGCTTAACCATTTCATGTACGCACTGTAGTTAAATCGCTATTTGAGGATCTTTCGGCAAATCTTATTTGTTTTAACTGGCAGCCAACCCTCGTGTATACTCTAATATTATATTCGCACAAACTCCTAAATCACGTACAAATATTCATACCAAAACTTTTACTTTAAACATCCGTACCGTGACGGTATTTTCGTCAACCAACGTGGGGTATCAAACGACAAGTGCACCATCTCAACTTAATCATTTTCATTCTTGTCGTCACACTAGGTAGTTTTTAACCCATTCCCTATGATAATTTATATCAAATTCAACCTTCTTCAGCCGTGTCCAAGTCTCACTAGAATATATTCAATAAGACGGGGACATGGCTGAAGAAAGACGAATCAGGTATAAATGCTGTCGAGATGAGATCCCTAAGAAGAATGTGTGGAAAATCTTTAATAGGATAAGAAATGAAGTGATCAAATAAGAAATCAAGTAATCAGTTGAGTTAATGTAAAACGGATGTTGTGACTAGGACGAAAGGGAACAAGTCTAGATGGTTGGGACATGTAGAGAGGTGGCTTGATCAGGTCGACCAGATTCTCAAGTAGAGACTTGTTTTGAATAAAAGGAATCTTGGAGAAGCAAGAAGTGTATATAAGGATAAGAAGAGTCTGACGATCTGCTCTCCCGGCCTACCCCGCAAGGGATGCGGCATGAGGGGATAGGATAGAATGGAATAGAAGAGAATGTTATGAATTTTTAATTTAATTATCTTTTTATCAATAGTAGAAGCTTTTGACTTTATTTTAGAATTTAGCCCTATGTATTGTATAGATACTACATAGATAAGTACGAAAAGTCTTTGTATTCTGGATCGCTATCTTGATCGTTGAATTAGTAAAGAAGTTAACTCCCGAGATAACCAGACACTTGAAATTAAGTTTCTTAAGTACAATGAAAAACTTTGTACTTCCCAGAATGTTTAATCTCAACATGATTTTACTTTTACGGGTATTTAATTTTTTTTCCTTTTATCTAATCCCCTCACCCCCTAGTATACCTAGAAATGTTTAGGAATGCGCAGAATTCATTTATAATTTCTATAAAAGTTGCTAGAAATAATCAAACCTACACTAACTTTCGATAATTTTCTACAAAAAATAATTTTCGATTGCGTTTTACCTCAAGCCACCAATATTGTACCCACCTTGACTTGCCATTTTTTTTTTACGTGGGCGAATAAAAACCCATAAGCACACGATAAACAAACCCCAAGAAGTTCAAAAATCACACAGGTTTATGCTTAAAGGACAAAAGCCCTAAAATAGGATATTGTGGAATTAAAAAAATAATTAATTAGGTGTTGTGTCCATATTGATTTTTCTACTATAATAATGCAAGAAAGTATTTACCCGTTGAGCATATTGTGTATTTCTTAAGAGCTTTTGACTCAGTTTTTCTACGAGCGTCGATTCCATCGGTAATCGAAAATATTAAAAAATCCCTATTTTTGCAAAAGGCATGTTATTTTTTTCAGTGTCGTAAAAGTATTTGTCCAAAGAGAGTAAGTAGGTAGGAGCCGCGCATTCATTGCGGCAGGTCCTTCAACCTGGAATGGACTTCCAGCACACATCAGAAGGGCAAAAGCGTTAACCGAGTTCAAAGGCATATTAAAAAACATTTTTGTTTGAGAAGTCCGTCCCAATAAGATAGGGAGGAACACAGAGCGCCCTTGAGGTGGGAATACCCGAAAAACGGCGCTAAATAAAATGGTCCAATTATTATTATTATTACCTATGTTTTTATACACACAGTATTTGCTGGTAACACCGTTGTTGGGACCGTGCTGGGGTAGTAGTTTAAGGAAACCACAACGCCACTCCGTGGAAAATATTAGTTAGTTAGTAAAATTAGTTAGTAAAATATAAGTATGTTGTAGTGATTAAAATAATATAAACTTGTAGGTACGTTTGAACCGTTCAATGTTGTGATGTTTGGATAAAACTTTAGTTTATATTTTGCTGAAATTTTACCCAACATTTTATTAGTAGTTAAGTAATTATACTGTACAGTGTACACCATGTAGTTTTAATGTTTCGGCTGATTAGTTTGGTCAATATTTGATGCATCCAAGTTGCCCCACTACGTAGAAATAATAACACCCAAGTTGTCCCACTATGTAGCAATAATAACACTCGAAAATTATCTACCAACGTTATCGTTGAACATACTCGTACAAATATTATTCAATGTGAATTTTATAGTTTTCGTTGACCATGGAATCGTGATGGCTAGGAATAGCTAACAAATGAATTCATGGTGTAGAAAGGACGGCCATTGTTTCTAGATAAGTTCGCCCTAGTGAAAATGCTTTATAATACGTCTGTGTCTAATTTTTATATGTATATACTTTGTTCACTTATACTATATTAATGCCACCTTAGTACGGGCTTTGCCTAGTTAGGTGGCAAAATTGTGAATGTATTTATTATGTCTGTTTATGAAATAAAGTATTTATTATTATTACTTATTTAATTGACATCGCTGTACCAAATACATTTAATATTCAAACAACCGTCGCAGAAAAAAATCGTAAATATACAGAATTAGCAGGTGAAATAAAAAATATTTGGCATTCTAGGTCGGTATATATAATCCCATTAGTATTATCAGCTACAGGTATAATACCAAAATCTATATGTTGCCTTTAGAATACTGTATACATATTGTTTTTATAATGTTGCTGTGTATTCGTGTGTACATCATGATTGTATTGAATTTCTGTAATACATATTTCCAATAACAAAAATAATTTATTAAAACAAACAAGGAAAGCGTGTTTGTTTGTTTGTTAGCACAATGTAATCGATATTTCAGTACCGAGTTTCCGCAGTCCGCATAGGTAGGTATCTACCTACTAGTATTACATGAAGTTTTTTATTATTTTAATACCTTGTAAGAGCGTCGTGTTTTTCAATCAATTCGTAGCAAGTATATGCTAGTCTAACGAACTGGAAGTCAAACTCTAGAAGACCAAAGTCTTTCATCCTTTGATATGTGGTGCTATATACAGACGCGTGCTTAAGATTCACTGGACAGATCACACCACAAACAGCGAGGTGTTTAATAAGGCCGGAGAGACGGGAAAAATCCCGAATAAGATTGCCCGCAACAGCGAGCGCGATGGATTGTCTATAACAGCAGGCGGCCTGCTCATCACCATAGCAGAAGGAATGGTACAGGGCAGTAATGGGAGAGGTCGCTCAAGAAGCAGTTATATGGGTCAGTTTATTGAGAGCGTGCGATTCAGCCCCTATACGTTGGTGCGAAGAGATTGGCGAATAACAGGATGGCGTTATGAATTATTCAGGATGAATTATTGACCTCCCTTTGGGTTCCATGTCAAAATCTCAAGTGACAAAATCTCACATGTCAAAAGGGTAACCTACTATTGACATAATCGCAACTCAACACCGGGAAATCTGATGCCGTTGTTTTTTTTTTTTGTTTTGTTTTCGTGTGTAAAAAAAAACAACCTAACGAACCTAACCCAACAATATTGAAATTAGCGGCAACAGGTTTTCCGGCGATGAGTTGCGATTCTGTCAATAGTAGGTTACCCTTTTAACAGTTGAGATTTTGTCACTTGAGTTTCTGTCTGGTTACCCTCCCTTTGCTGTCGTGAGGAACGTTTGAGGGTACGAGGAAAATGAATGATATAATATTCTAGGATGCTTCCTAAATTGGTGTCCATTAAACATTTTCCCTTCTTAATCTGTCATTTTATTTAAAATATTTATGACTGAATTTCAAAATAAATTAATATTCTTCGCCTTTTTTTAATATTTTTGTCGTGACACCGTCATTTTTTTCAGAATATTTAAAACACAGTCTTAAAATTTGTATCTTATTATATTTTAGCGAAGCGAAATATTTTCTTACCTTCAAATCATCAGAGAGTATGTCCATTTCTTACAATCCAATTCGAATTCAGCGATTTCAGAGATATTTTTATAGAGTATTTTTATTGGGAATTTACATCTTAGAAGTGGCGTCTTTTGTGGCTAAGCCACTTAGCAGCATTTCTACAACCTTCCCGTTTCGATGATAGGACTGGATTTGTTCGTGGTAATGTATGTATCAGTATAACAAAATATACATTAGGTACTAATATAACATCGAAAAGATTATGCAAACATATATTCATACATAAAAAATCAAGGATATTTAAATGATCATTGTCTGTTTGAGGGGAACAAAACTTACATATACATACAATACGTATAACGTGAGAATCAGATCTCAACAAATTTGATAGGTACTACCCAATTTAAACCACTGCTTGCTAAAAATATAGAATTATAAAATTTGAAGAAATCGGAATGTTGCTAAACGAAAAAAAAAGAGTTATTATGGATCTGGAAACTATTATTTTCACTTACGCTATGCTGGTTTGACATAATATTATGGGTGAACAAATCGTATCTGTAAACTTAGTATTTTAATTTTTACTAATTTGGACTTACAACAATCTGCTTCGTGGGCAGAGAAATTATTTATTATTTTAGCGTAATAAAATAAATATATCTAATTGTTTAATTTATGTTTAACGGACTGTAATGAATTGTGCTGCGTGTTTTTGTTTCATTTAAACAGAAATTAATTCTGGAACACACTGTATTTTTTTATTGCACATAATTTATGATCTGAATTGTTGCAATATAAATAATTAGGAGACTGTTAGAATTCCAGCCATCCCTCACTGCTGACCTATTCCGTAAAACTCTGCTCTTTTTTTGGACTTTCTGCCTTAACTTATGCTCTTCTAAGGGTTGGTTCCTCCTATCAACCCCCGAATATTAAAGGAGTTCTAGTCCTTCTCTCATCCAATATTTATCAAAATAGTATTTACCTACCGTGGTGTTCGCTTACTTCCCATGTAGTATCAGCAAGCTGTCCTGGGCTCTGGTAAGTGTTGCTAGTCTGCAGTAAAGTGGCTCTGCTCTGGTATGCCTGGAGCCTTCATTACATGGTGCAATAGTAGGAGGATCTAGTCCTATGCCACCGCATCCAGTACTATGGATGTAGACTATACTGTAGCCCAGAGTAGGTACTTGCCTGATTTGGTGCCTCTCAAGAGCCTATATTCTATATTATGTACTACACTGGGCTTTTAAATACACTACATCTACTTAGGAGGGCTATGGGTTTCCCAGAAGGGCTCCGCCGAAAAAGCTCTTCCCTAATTTTCCACAATCGTTATGTTAACGACAGGTTCTCATCATGATACAATACGCACTCTCATTGACATTTTAATTTTATAATGTAGTCCGACTTTTGTTCGGTGAATTTATTATTTTTGATTTTTTTAAAAAATCCCAAACTCGTCAATGGGTTTTTTGTCGAATTAATTTTCAAAAATAATTTCATTTTTAAATTTTGAAGTAATTCGTGATTAATATATCACAACATAATATTAAAAATTCCTTTTGTTAATAATGCCAACCCCACACGATACGCAAAGCTGCTATCATACCCATCAGTACTACATACATAGTAGGTACCAGTGGCGAAGGGTAGATTTCTGCAGAAGGAAGCCGGCGCTAACATTTATTATGGGTAACATTTCTTAACATCTTACTTCGTACTATATTACTGTCTCTGACGAAATGCTAACAGAGCCCTTTACACTCTTTAGGATTGATATTGTGCATAATACCTGCTGTATAAAAATAATAATAATAATAAATTTTTTTATTAAAAAAAGTAGTACAATATATTACATTTCATACATACACATAAATCAAATCAACAAGTTTTTTTAACGCACTACCTTCCCAAAAAAGTAGGTACTTGTGTATGGGAAGGGATAGCCGCCTCTAAATAATAATACATATAGATACAATCATATTAAAATACAAATACAAAACTGTGTATACATATTATGTATACTACACTTTAACAGCCTAGAACATTTATACCAGTCCGTGTATCGTATTATTGTTACAGTGTATACACCTATGCAGTTGACAAAATATAAAACTATACAACACCAAAAATATAAAACTATACAACACCAAAACTACAAAACTGCAAAACCGGTGTTACAATCATACAATCTACAGGTGCTCCACCATTATGCATCTTGCACACATTAACTTATAAAATACATACTTATATATATTAATATATCCACCGCACACCATATTACGAAACAATCACTCTAACAATCTCTCTTTTAAACTTATCCAAAGCACGTATGCATTAGGGTGGGCCGTTTTCCTTTTCTTGGGAAATCCGACCTTCCCTAGTTCCAAAAGGTTGCATTTGGGTCTCAAATGAATAAAAATCGTCTTTAATAAAATTAAAAAAAATGTCCTGAGGTTCCGCAACGCGCATTTATGTTGGGAAAAAATGATGAAAACGCCCTTTTTTTAAAATTAATTTTTAAATACTGTTTAGAATTTTCCCATGATTTTTTTGAGTTACGAACAAATAAAAATAGTGAATGTACTCTTTTTTATAGTTTTTCCCACAAAAATATTTATTTCTCTAAAAAAATATTGGCCACGAAATCGATGAAAATTCGTACTTTTTTTATCTTAGCGGAGGTGTAACATTTATACATTTCTTTGATAGTAGGTACCCAAAGTGCATATTAAGCGTTTTAAATATTGTTATTTTTACATAAAAAATAATTATAATATGTATACTCGACAGCTAAATGCCCAGTAATAGGAACTTTTTAATTTTCAAAGAAAATGTGTTGCCTACGTATGATCACGTATTAAAGTGTTATGAGTATTAAATAATAACTTGGAAATCAATACATGGAACCCATGACCCTCCATTTGGAGCCCAGGACCCCCAAATACATACTTGGTGACAGTATTTCTTTATATATACGGAAGAATGCTTCATCACTAACTCTCTGTTAAACAAGAGTTAGATCAATGACCAATAATTTTCATTTGAAGTATAAAATACGATAAACTCTTTTAAAAGCCGAGAAACATCTGAGAGCTTCTAACATAAGGTGAGTAAATTTCATTAATCTAGCTCTTAACTTTTCGATGAAGCTCTATGTAAATGCAGGATCACATACCTGTGCTCCAAAGATTTAAACGTGTCATTAAAAGGAAAACTATTCTTATAAGACCAAAGGGGTCCTATGAAAAGGATAATAGTCAATGGTGACAAGAATGAAGATAAGAAAATAGAAAGAAGGACACCTGGATGGTATTTACTGACAGCAATTTATTATTAGATTCATCTGATCGTAAAACACCTAATATGATATTTTCTACTACAAACAGAAAACTATTCTTAAATAATTTCGACAGGATAATGCTTTTATTACACACCAGAATTAATCATTAATACTGATAGGTATAAAGTTTCTGATAGAGCTGGTTTTGGTGTGTTATAATGTGTGATACAAAAGCATGTTGCCCTGTGCTCTTCGGTATAAACCATAGAATTTTATATTAAGTATCCAAGTACCTACCTTACAAATCTATGGTATAAATACCCACGAAATATTCAGATTTATGAATTATTTTTTGATGCTCGAATAAAATTTATAATTAGTCGAATTAAATAATCAAATAAACGTTGGAAAATTCTACAAAATGTATTAATCGAGGAACATTTTTCATTGATTCGTAAACCTGGGAGTGATAATATAACACATATTACACCTGAAACTGGATTTGCACTAGATATAACTATCGGTAGGCTATAGCACAAAATTTAGAAACTGAAAATATATCTCTACAACATCTAACAGTTATTGATTGTGATGCGCTTGAAGAGGAGGGATTATTTTGCTATATAGAAAAATAAGTAGGGTGATTTGTTCGATGGTTTAATTTGTCTAGTACATGGAAACTATGGCACTTATATATTTAGTTAAATGGTGAAATAACTGAACCCTGTGAATTTTTAAGTTCAATTGGTTCATCACTTCGCGATTGCAACGATTAATATGTACACTTTTTCAGAAAATTGATGTAGAGTATTTTAATTGCAGTACAATATTTGGACATAACTATACACACCAAAATACCTACTTGATATGTTCAAAACAGTACAATTTGGACAACTTTATAATAATGTGCACAAACTTAAACCAGAAACAATCGCTAAAACGTTTTCACTCGCCCCATTTACGTCGTAAGTGTTTCTTTATAAAATGTTGTTACTTATTTTGTAAGCATGTTTTTTAGTATGTTTTCAATATAGATTATTATTCTAAAGCAAATGTTTATAATGAATTTATTGCTTTTTTAGTGTTGTTTTATCATTTTTAAGCATTCTTAAGTAAAAATATTATTAAATACTTTAGACAAAATTATTTTTATAAGACCTTGCACATATTATAAATTTATGGAAATTTTCATTTTTTTCAAAACTTCAGGGTCGTTGCGGAACCTCAAGATGGACTCCTAGGAAGCTAATATTTGGTGTGGTTAACACTCTTAGTAAACTGCAACTATTCCGCACTAGGGCTATTCGAGATTCAAAAAAAAAATTTTTTTCATACATCAGGTGATGCACCCTAGTATGCATCTAACGTTACTAGGTAATTCATTAAAATATTTTACCCCCAAGTAGGAGTAGTGATGTTGGGCCACGTCTTTATTACATAATGGGATAGGAATGCAGTTTATAGACCTTAGTATATTCCATTCAATTATAATTTGTCTAATTATATGTAAAACTGACGAGTCTAAGTGTCCGATATAGGGTCTAAGGACGATAAACAACAATAAACTATATATAAACAATATGGGATTACGTCAGATTAGACACTGTTATACCTATCAATTTTCCAAAGAGTAACTCGATGGGAATCGTGTTCTTAGGTAGCTTCGCTCCTGGTATGCACCTACATATGTATCTGATGAATTTTTCATCTCGAAAAATTAAAAGTGATTGAAATAAAAAAATCACTGATATTATTTTGAGTCTAATGGACTGATATTTTTCGCAGTTGTTATAGTACGACAATACCATTGAAATGCTTCTATTGGCTTCTGCGATTTGGCCAAGCAGCAATGTCGATCAAAAACAGATTACATTATGTTTTTAGCGGCGGGCTTTTTGGCTAATATACCGTCTAATTTAAAACCCAAAATAATAGCCATAGGTTTTTACTGTCAAAATTGTAAACTTTTATTCGATCGCCTTCTGCTTTAAGACAGTGGTAATAATAATATTCTATATCCTCGCTAAAACCTTTGAGCAAATTTACACCCGATTATGTGGTCTACGTACGAAAGTAGGAAAACCCAGCATTTACAAAACAAACTTGTGTCTTTCTCAGAAATTTACACTCACCTACTTTTGCGTTTATTATCGCTTGCTGCCTGTTGTTTTAAGAGTTTTCCCTGCATTTCACAGTTTATGCAAGTGTTATTTTTTGTTCTGTTCTCCGAAAGTTTACCCGTTTTTTGTTAGTTATTAGTAGCATCAAATGTTTTTGTTCATTTTTGCTCGGAACCACCTCCGGAGCTCTTCTGAAGTACTAGGAATGTGTAGTATAGTAATAATAAAAATGAATAAACGAACATTTTGTAATACAAGTACGATGCTCGTACAATCATAATAATATCTTGCTTGTTGTTATTCCTCTTTGTTTCCCCGAATCCCTTTTTCTACCAACTGAACAGGGTGCGACCATCATTTCAGTTGCACAATCTACCATTTTCGCCAAACTGATTTCCGCTCAAATGCTCTGTTCTCCTTTTAATTCCATTACAATTTAGTGAATCTTGTTACTAAACAGCTTTGCAATGCAGTTATTTAGACCGTCGCGTCGCTTCCAGACTCCAGAGTTATTACATTATTTACGTATTGTCAACAACATTAACATTATAGCAACATTATTACAAAAACATGTAACTAAACGAGGCCTTGAGATAACAAAATAGACTCAGGAAGACCACAAAAAAGGTGGACAGATGACATCGTCCTGTTAACAGGGCGAAGCGTATAAGATGACAGCAAATAGTCCAGGATAGAAAACATTAAAAAGTTCAGAAGAGGCCTATGTCTATCCCTAAACAGTTAAGTACTAAATCTGCTGAGCTAGGTCATCTTGAGCAATCAGGGAACTTTACGTGTGCGTGGTGCGTATACCAACGTCCAACATGCAGCGCATAATGCTTTTAGGTATGTCCAATGATGTTCAAGATATCTGATTTGAGATTTCGAAGTGGCCAAGCGCCAACGAAATAGGTTAAATGAGTCGTTGTATATGGATTCGGAAAATACCGAGAGATTTATCTTTCAGTGAATGTGGTTATTTTGAATATTAGTCACGTTGTCACGTACGATAATTTACAGAAACTGATTTCGCCGCAAAACGTCGGCGTACTCCGTTCAAGCGACTTGACTAAAAACCACTGCATGTATATTACTAGGTAACTCTGTATGGCCCTGGTCTGTATTATTGTTATTTCAAATTCTGAAGCATTTTAACATTACGAACATAAATATCATCCACAAAAGTAGCGTTAATTCACGGTGTTTCGTTTGATATTAAGTATTCTACATAATAATTTAGTATTAGTAGTGTTTAACTTTGAACTTGTTGTACTAAAAAAGGACGCATTGTAACTTACTGAGATTCTCGTCTTTTGCTCCTTTCATTTGCAGTACATTTCAATGGATGTGAACTTGTGAAAAGATCTTCGTTCACTTTGAATGATGAAAATGGACGAAGTCTTTGCTCAGGAACGGCGATTGTTAGTCCAATTGAATAATGTCTTAGTGATAAACTCTCAAACTCCTGTATAAAAACATTGTGAAGTTTTGTAAATGTTTGAATGTCAACTCGAAACAAATAAACTTACTACTATAAAAAAAACATATTCTTACTTAAGGGCTTGGCACCACGAATGAAGTCACAGTCATTTCCCACGGCATTAAGGTTCAAAATCGCGTGAACAATCGCATGATAAAATGGTAAAAATATCGTTTTTAATTTTTTGGGGTTAAATTCGCTTCAATCAAAAAACTTTTACAGTCATTCCCTAGATTTTAATGGATATTATCGATACAAAAAAAATTCTCCGCGACTTTCGGGAAACGACTTTCTGTCTTTCGGAAAAAAGATTTGAGTGGTTTTTCACAATTTTTTCGAGAAATCTACACAAAATAAAAAAAGTCTGTTACGTTCATTCCCTAGATAAAGGTTCAATGTATATACTCTATTTTTTTCCAAAACAAAGGTTGTCGAGATCTAAGGTCTCCCGTTTTTATTAATTTTTGAAATGTCAATATTAAATATTCATGTGTGTAATGTGCATTCTATATGATGAGATAACACCTATCATTGGTTACCCTAACGCATATTATCAGTTACCCTAATTGCGGGAATATCATGCATGGTACCTACGTTTTTTAAACAATAACAATATCGTTCAAAATTTCCGCTTTCACATCGTTATATTCGGATGTTTCCCGCTAATCAGTGGTTCGACATTTTGTCTATTCACTTGCGAATGGTCAATCGAAAATAAATTGGTTGTTCAACGTACGAAAAATTGTACGGCATATTGAACCCGTTCAATAAGAATATTACTTGATATTACGTTCGAATTCGTGTACCAAATATTTGCATTTTGGATAAACAAAATCGTGAAATTGTGTTACACCGGTTACAGTGTAACGAAAAACTCAATCCGGTAGTAATATGGATTTTGTTTATCGATGGACCAATCCAGATTTTACTTGTTTTTTTTTGATTAAAAAACTTCGAATCGTATATTATTGATTTTATTTTATTTAGATAAAGAAACAGACTATTATCAAAATCAGAAAAATATCATATTTGGGTCATGTGCTCAGAGGAGAATAGTACGAATTGCTCCACCTCATCATAGTAATAAGACTAATAAGCAAAACAGAGGTGTGGAAGAGATTTTCAATAAAAGTCTTTAATTTTCACCCTTACTTAAAAGAACTATTTATCACATATCATTTCAGAACAAGGCTTAAGAAATATAATTAATCTATGCAGTACCACTTTAGGCAAACATCTATAAACTTTATTTCAACGTATTCTACCAGCTGTAGGATAGGATGCTATTTTGGTCTCATATGGTCGATTCATTTTTAGTACGGATTTTTACGATCCTCGGAGCATGTGTACTAAAAATTACATTTTAGAGTAATCCCCGCCCCATGCCAGATTGCGAAACGTACCACGGGGTGGCGCGGCGTTCGCTTCCACATGTACAGCAATTATTATTTTTGAATTATTGAATTGTCAATTAGATTTTATATCGGGCGGTAATTGAAATATTCCAAGTGGTCAATTTTTTATCAAAGCTTTCAACATAAATTCAATAATTAACGCGCCTTTAACGGGAGAGTGTTCCCATACGTATGCTCCATCCCTTTTTTTAGACACAGGCGATGTGTATTTTTTAAACGAGATATGATGGTCTTGTTAGTCCAAGAGCCCGCTGCTTAAATTATGACGTATCTGTTTTTTGATCGAAATGTGGTATAAATGATAGCTTACCAATAGGTGGTTGGCAGATATTGCCTACGGCAATAAACCCGCCATTTGGAAGATGTGTTTTCTTTTCAATAAAGATTTTTTTATTTTATTACATCGCACTAGGGTTGCCTATCAAAATTTTGCCGCAACCCCCCTTGCCCCCCCCGAAAAGGTCCCTCTTCGCGGTTTTTCACATTTTATAGGAATATGGTAAGAGATAAGAGAAAGTAGTCAATGACAAAAAGAATCCTTGGTAAATTTTCTACAAATAATTTTAAGTCGATTTTTTAGTAGGACTAGTAGTTTACCCGTAATGGCCTATGTGGTCGAAGACTCAAGAATCATCGAAAATTTTAAACACTGCGGACTATATAGTGTGATAAGCATCTCTAGTCTAAAACAATAGATCTAATCGAAGTGGAAACGTCAACCTTTTGTGAAGAGGGTTTAGAACAACAATTAAGACAATACTAATATCAAAATAATCATATAACCGTGTCTTGGACTTGGAGGATACTATTTTGGAAATTTCGTGTTTTAATCTTTCCCACAGGACGAACAGATAGTCATATTAATATATTATTATTTTACTAACTCTTGTGCTTGGCTTAACACGGGTTTTTTCTGTAGGTAATAATCATCATCTTTATTCTTCAACCCTCACCAGCCCAGTGTTGGATATCTTGCTTCCCGATTCCCATCATAACTCCCTGTCATATTGCCTCTGGTATCCGCCCGTTCTTTTTTATATCATTGGGACTATCTTGACTCTTGTCTAGGTACTTGGGTTTCCGAGTCCGATCCAATCTTCTTTTGTCTCTGTTGTCCAGTTCAACTCTATTTTAGTGAGGCTATTTTATGGGTCACATCTGTCATTTTTGTCCTCTTTCTAATGCATTCATTTCATTTTCAATCTCGCAAACTGATGTTTAACATCGGTCTCTCTATTGGTCGTTGGGTTACAAGGAGTTCGGTTCATTGTTGGACATAGGCTTCCCCTTGGTCCTCCGCAGCTCCCTGTCCTGGGCACACTGCATCTATATCCCTCCGGCACATTTCTTAATATCATCAGATCAGGTCTACCGACACTTCTTCGGCTTGTTCTTGGTCGCCATTCCATTAAATTTTAGTCATATACTATACTACTATACTATACTCTCACGCCACCTCCCTTGCGGGGTAGGCAGAGAAAACGGATCGCTAGAATTTCCTATCCTTACATACACTTCGGGCTTCCGTCACATTCATGCAATTCGTCATACACATTCTACGATTACTTTTACTCAAAACACGTCCGTCCATAGTGAACCAAGCAACGGCGCCAGCGATGCGTATACAGCATTTCACGACGCAAATTTTTAGCTTACTGTCAAGTGTGCAAAAAAGTATCAGATCCTTAAATGTTCGGCTTCAGATTCACAAAACAACACATGCACTTACATCCCAAATTATTATGTTGATTACATTTTGAACATTACATTTTGAACATGATATACCTAATCTGAAATTTTCCCTTTTGAACTTGGTAGTTAGACCCTCTGAGAATCGTATAATGGGTGTATGACACGCAAAGCGTTTTCATGTGTATTGTCTTCAAATTCCTTATTGTTGGAATGATATAATACACCTACATTAGTAGGTAAAGTAATTTTATTGTATTCTAAAAGATTTATAACGAAATATCTCAAATTAATCTAAATATGACTGTTCCATAGAAATTCTATTTGTGTCCATTCAGGCTTACCGTTGAATTAGAATCATGATTTCCTAAAAATGTATTTCTGTATCCTCCAGCACGTGTAAAATTGCTTCGTGAGAATTCATAAAAACAATATTAGGTAACTATCTCAGGTTTTCTCTCACTTTACCATTTTTCATTTAATTTTGTAGCTAACTTTGATTTGTTAAAAAAACGTCAATTTAAATTTCTCCCACAGCTTTTAACTTTATTTTTTAGTGATCAGGCAGTTAGTTTATGAACAATGAACACAGATTCATAGAACATGGATACTTTAGTTTCCTTTATCCAAATTCTGTAGAATCAGTGGCGTAGCGTGGGTTTGTGCCGCCCGGGGCGGAGGCAAAATTTGCCGCCCCCCCCCCCATAAAAAAATCTCTTTTTTTTTTTCTTTTTTTTCATGCAAATATGACCTTGCGGTATTACAAATGTGAACAGCGCCGCAGGCGTCTTTTTTTGAGACTGAGTGAAAAGGGTCATGTAGTCAAGGTCGTTTGATTTATTTCCTTAAAATAAATGTAACCCAGAATTGCGCCGCAGGCGATTTTTTTTTAGAAAATGTGTGAAATAATAATTTTAACTGCTTAAATATTGAACCTAAAACTTTTTGGATGAAGGTTCATTTGAAATTATAAATGAGCGACGGGCCGCAAGTAAAATATAATTCTAGATTATATAACAGGGTTGGTATAATGCGCCGCAGGCGAAATTTTTATAGAGAAATTGGCTAAGTGATAGGATAAATGCAACAGATTTAATTAGCGCCGCAGGCGAATTTTTTTTACCAAACAGTGTAGTAGTTTTAGAAAATTCATGACATGATGAGAAAACGATGTAGTAATAATGTGATTCTTCGGAAACTAGTTTTATATAAAGTGCTGTCACTTGTTTTGGGGGCTAATCCGCCGTCTGAATCCGCTAATGAGAAGAATATTATTTTTGAGTTATGAATACTCTCCAGTTGCAGCCTTTTCTGAAAAATGCCACCCCCGTCCTTGCAAATTCTCAAATCTGCCGCCCCTAGGCCGACAGTCTAGGGGAAGCAGTTACTCTCGAACTGAGAGGGACAGATGAAAGTTGAAACACAAGAACAGACGCAGGAACTTTGCTTGTTACGATGCAGTCATTTTCTTTTCAAAATGCCGCCCCCCGTCCTTGTATATTCTGAAATCTGCCGATAGCCTAGGGGCGGTAGCCTAGGGGCGGCAAAGGAGAATGCTCATAAAAAACCCAGGCCCGGCGCAAACGAAATGTAACTCAAATGATAGGTAAAAATGAGTAATTAAATACTGCATAGGGGGCATCATCGAAATCAATGGCTTAATGTGTGAAATACCTATTCGAAGTTCACAGGGCTCATATGAAAGTATTAGTAAAAGAAGCATTAAACAGTTGCAATTCCGGTTTAAAAGGGTATAATATGATGAGTATAAGGTAGCCCGTCTTATTCGTCTTCTTTTTCATCAGCCTTGGTCCCTCCACAGCTGGATATAAGCCTTAAGGAAAATGCTCATGAAATATGTAAAAATGAACCAGGTCCGGCGCAAATGAAACGTTGCTCAAATGATAGGTAAAAATGAGTAAATTAATACTGCATGAGAGGAATCATCGAAATCGATGGCTAAATGTGTAAAATACCTATTCAAAATTCAGGAGACACAGCGGTTGTGTAAGTTCAGGAGTGATTATGTTGCAACGATATTTTAACAATTATTGTTTCTTGGTTCCATCTAGTATCGGAGGGACCCAGGCTGATGAAGAAGACGGGCTACCTTGTACTTATCATATTATACTCTTTTAAACCACAATTGTAACTGTTTAATGCTCTTTTTACTAATACATTCATCTGACCCCTGTAAACTTCGAATAGGTATTTCACACATTAGGCCATTGATTTCGATGATGCCACCTATGCAGTATTTAATCACTCATTTTTACCTATCGTTTGAGTTACATTTCGTTTGCGCCGGGCCTGGGTTTTTTTCCATACTAAATGAGCATTCTCCTTTGTGAAATTAGCCTAGTGCAAGGTGTACAGGAAAGTATTTGGGTTTGTGTACGCTAGCCTAGATTGTTTAAAAAAAATCCCGAAAATGCCGCCCCTTGAAAAGTGCCGCCCGGGGCGGCCCGCCCCCCCCGCCCCCCCCCACGCTACGCTACTGTGTAGAATATACCTACTAAATACTTTTACCTATTCTTTAAATATTTTTACAATTAATTTCCATGAAATAAACAATATTCTTTTACAGTACCTACCTTAATTTTTCGGGAATTGAAT
Source organism: Ceraclea dissimilis (assembly GCA_963576895.1). Classification (NCBI taxonomy): domain Eukaryota; kingdom Metazoa; phylum Arthropoda; class Insecta; order Trichoptera; family Leptoceridae; genus Ceraclea; species Ceraclea dissimilis. The sequence continues at coordinate 18,089,916 of OY756361.1, forward strand.
TTTTTATTCGTAAGTATTAGGTATGGATGTCTTTCAATGGGTAAATATGTCTTTTTGACGAAATTGAGTTGTAACTATAAAATAATTCGCCACTTTCTGTATCATAATTATGAATTTCGCCAAAAACTGGACATTTAATATTTGTGCACTAACTTATATCGATTTGCTCTTTTTCTACAAATTTGATATTAGACCGGTGTTTTAACATTAAAAAAGGGGGTATAGCGTAGATAATTGTCGGAAAGCTGGAAACTATTTGATTCCCTTCATTAACATGCAAATAAGGTTTCTTGAAGTTTGCACCAATTTTCCGCTTGTGCTAAGTACAGGGTGACCCATAAACCGAAAAAATAATGTACTTTTTTCAGTTTTTCAGTAATAACTTCTAAACTATGCTTTCTACGAAAATGGTGTCTTTTTATAAATTAAAGTACATAATATTCTGCGTCGTTTGAGCATAAATACTTCTTTGTACCTCAAAAATTATTGTGATACAGACACTGTCAAGTACATATTAATTTTCGGAACAAATTGAAATATTCGTATTTTTCACTTTTGTTGTTGAATAACTCCCCAACTCAGGTATTTACGGTAATATTTTACTAAAAGTATTTATTTGTGGGTCAATTTTCTCTAACTTGTGATTAAAAGTTTAGACCTACGGCACACAGTTCAGGATGCACAGGTGTTTAAAGAAAGACGGGTGAAATAAAGAAATTTATTAAATGATATATTTAGATATGTTAAAAGTAAGATAATTTAAATTTTACGATTTCATTTTATGAATGTATAGTTTTGTCAATTAAAATCTGATTTTTAATACTGTTACGCCACTGCCTAATATTTTATATCGAAAAGAGTATTTTTTTTACATTAATTAATTTTATTAAAATATCTCCTAAACGGTAAGTGTTAGGAAAAAATATTTATCTCACAATTTATCTAGAATAATTTCTCTATATTACATTTGAAAAATAATTTATCTAATTTAAATACTAAGTGAGGTAGAATTGATTAAAAATGGTATATAAAAAATAAGTTCATACATGCCGTCACTTTTTGTTAAATTACTTCTAAACCAAGCAATGTACCGTAAATCTATTAAATTACATTTAAACCAAATAAATTTTCTATAAAATGAGTATAATAAAATTAATTTGTGATTTATAATAAAAAAGTACTAGATGATCAAAGTTGATTTTGTGTAGAGGCACATTGCTAAGTAAGAACATTTTGTATGGGAAGCGTTGAATTATTTTACTAAATATTGATATTGATCATGTAGTACTTTTTTATTACAACTCCCAAATTAATTTTATTACACTTAATTTATAGGAAATTTATTTAGCTTTAAATGCAATTTAATGGATTTACGCTACACCGCTTGGTTTCGAAGCAATTTAACAAAAAGTGACGGCATGTATGAACATATTTTATATATACCATTTTTAATCAATTCTACCTCACATAGTATTTAAATTAGATAAATTATTTTTCAAATATAATATAGAGAAATTATTCTAAATAAATTGTGAGATAAATATTTTTTCTTACACTAACCCCTTACGAGATATTTTAATAAAACCAATGAATGTAAAAAAAAAAACTCTTTTCGATATAAAATATTAGGCAGTGGCGTAACAGTATTAAAAATCAGATTTTAATTGAAAAAACTATACATCAATAAAATGAAATCGTAAAATTTAAATTATCTTACTTTTAACATATCTAAATCTATCATTTAATAAATTTCTTTATTTCACCCGTCTCTCTTTAAACACCTGTGCATCCTGAACTGTGTGCCGTAGGTCTAAACTTTTAATCACAAGTTAGAGAAAATTGACCCACAATTAAATACTTTTAGTAAAATATTACCGTAAATACCTGAGTTGGGGAGTTATTCAACAACAAAGTGAAAAATACGAATATTTCAATTTGTTCCGAAAGTTAATATGTACTTGGCAGTGTCTGTATCACAATAATTTTTTAGGTACAAAGAAGTATTTATGCTCAAACGACGCAGAATATTATGTACTTTAATTTATAGTAAGACACAATTTTCCTAGAAAGCATAGTTTAGAAGTTATTACTGAAAAACTGAAAAAAGTACATTATTTTTTCGGTTTATGGGTCACCCTGTACTTAGCACAAGCGGAAAATTGGTGCAAACTTCAAGAAACCTTCTTTGGATGTTAATGAAAGGATTAAAACAGTTTCCAGCTTTCCGACAATTATCTACGCTACAAAGCTAAATTTCCTGGGCTATATTCATTTTCGATAAATTAATAAAATCTATCATAAAGCATTCGTACCTCGAAAATTATGTCCTACATTATTAAGATATTCAATTCAGAAAATAAATTTACATGTATTTTTTTTTATTTTATTTTATTTTATTACAGATGTAAGTGGGAAACAGATAACAACTATAGATGTAATCATTTATAACTCAATTGCATTTAATGATTTATTTTTATTAGAAATAAAATCGATTGGACATTATGACAATAGGTTTCTAATTGAAACATAACATTTATTGTCAATGTGAAGTAGTTTCGATAATAAATCAATGAATTTCAATTGATAAATCAATTATTATCATTGAAAGCGATTGAACCATGTTGGGGACAAAGTACTTTATACTCGTAGATTGACAACACTCTATAGGAGCCAATTATAATAATTAAGATGATCGTCATAGATGTCACAACGTATTACAATGATAGGCTTGATTGGAATCAGTTGGATTTTATACTTGACAAAAAAATCTAGAGTAAGTAATTGAATAGTAAATTTAAAAAAAAATAGATTTTAGGCATTAGATCTTGACAACCAAACTAAATATGCTTTGGAATAACTGGAACTGGAAGTGGTTAACTGGAACTGGTTAACTGGAAGAAATTGCAGTTCTGCGATAAGTTCGCCCTAGTGAACAACGATTTATAATCTGTACTATGTCCATTTTTTATATTTATATGTATTTGTTTTTCACTTTAAGTTTAAATAAATAAATAAAAATAAAATAGGCTAGATACATTGAACCTTGTATAGATTTCTCAAAAAAATGTAAAAAACATCTTTGAAAATTTTAGACGTCACAAATCGTACCCCTCCCCTTAACGTAGACCATAAAACAATATAATACGTGCGTAGAAGAATTTTCTACTTGTTAAGATAATATACAGTCGCAAACATGGTTTTTCCCTAAAAAATATACCCTTGTATACCAACTGGCTTAACAAATTATAGTAATATTTTTTCAAGACGTTCACATGTCGATTTTGCGTATTTATTTATTCGCTTGGAACAGACACAGTCACAATACAATTTTTTACATGTACATTGTACCTACTAAATATACATTACACAATTTTGTTTTACAAAAACCGCTTAAAATAAACGAGGGGGTGGGGGTTATATTTTGATAATTGTTATTTTAAATTCGTTTAATTTTTAATAAAACACGGTGTTTTTCTACAAAGGTTTTATTTTACCTAGAATTATCAAGGCAGGCAGGTCAACCAAACGAAAACGTTCGGCGTAATAAAATAAAACTTGAAAAATACTGTATTTATGGAAAATTAAATTGAAACAAACACATTGGATTTTTTTTCGCATCTGCGTTTATCAAAATAATCCCATATAGGTACTTTTTTGATTTATAAATTGAATTGCTAAATATTGTAGTACAAAATATTATTAAGTAGAATACAAAATATTATTAAGTAGAATACAAAATATTAAGCTAAATAAAATTTTAATTTACTATTAGAATAAACATACATGTATGGATAGGGTCTGGCGATCTGTTCTCTCTGCCTACCCCGCAAACGACGTCAATTTTTACGGGCTACAACTAGAGATTTTCTGAAAGATTGCGTAGTGATTGACTCATTCCATGACATGGTGTTGTTGTCCATTACAACATTATTGATAGCTGCAAACATTAGCTACTTGTATATATACTTAGCTACTCTGCTACTTAGCTACATTATAATACACGTATAATCAAACATGGGGAGATTGTCAGAGGATATTATTCCCAGACATGGATGGACATTGACAAATTACTTCATCTTATCAATTAACCATTTCTATTAGAGACTCACTGATACCTACTACTGATGATACTTTGTATTTCGCTCAGCTGCCTGTGGGATCGGCTTAGATAAAAGTCTACAACGTTTTTTTTAAATGTAAATATTGTTTTTTAATTGCTACATTTGTAGGATAATTGAAAACAAGCGGATAACTATCCTCGCTCTTGTAACTTCCGCGTGAAAAAAAATACATATTGGGACAACGGAGAAAAACGACCAAAAAAAAACTTATTTTTTTAATAAAATTTTCAATTCAGAATTGTAGATTGACCGGCGATTGTAGGTTAACCGAAAGTCGTATGAAAAAAAAAACTTTTTTTTTTGATAATTTAGTAAGGATTATTTTGATTAGTTAACACTTTCTTCTCTCTCTTAGCATTTTCCTATAAAATTAAAAAAATACAGACTTATTCGGCAGACCGGGAGATGACGCGACAAAATTTTGCCCCCTGTGGTGTGGTGTGATCCTTTGTGTAAACTTTCATGATAGGTCATATTTTTAGCGGTAGGATCTTAGGCTATTAAATGCCCACTGATGTAATGAGCAATGTATAAGATTAATGCCCAATCCCACCAACTACCACCTAGGCAGCAGATCCCTAAGTAATTTCCATACAAAAACAGAGATAATGTTATATTAATACTGGAGTACAAAACCTAGAAGAGCATAATGTCATATTAAATTCTACATAAAACTCTCCTAGTTGGGGAGATTCTGGGCGGAGATAATTGGGCACCTAACGTAGGAGAGTTTTATGCAGAATTTCAAATGACATTATGCTCTTCTATAGGTGTTGTGCGCTATTGTTAATGTCATATTATCTCTGTTTTTGTATGGAATTTTTTTAGGGCTCTCCTTTTCTAGGTCGAAGTTGGTGGGATTGGGCATAAGAGGATTAGGTATAGTTAACTACTTCTTAGATTTAACAACAATAAGTTGTGATTGAATTTTAATAGATTAAATAAATAATGGTTTGGTTATTAGCAAAGCAATCAATCAACTCTGAGGCCCATCTGTTCCACGTTGTTATACAATAGACAGTTGGATGAAAAATGTTATCTAAATCTGAAAGACTAATCAAATTTGAATTAACTTGAAAAACATCCTAAAGACTTTCCAAAATCTTATAAAGACTCGATAAAGGCCCGACTCTATAACTTTTTAAGTAAATTGAATACCTTATGTTTGAAATTTATTTTCTTCTTCTTCTTCATCAGCCTATCCCGTCCACTCCTGGACGAAGGCCTCCTCCATCTGCCTCCATGTTGTCCTGTCCTGTGCAGACTACATCCAGGTTGCACCGACATGTCGGACCAGGTAGTCTCTCCATCTCAGCTGTGGCCGACCCACACTTCTGTTTCCATCTCGAGGTATCCAATTTAGGAGGTTTTTAGTCCACTTGCCCTCTGAAATTTATTTTACTGTGAAATAATTGAAAAAAAAGTCTAATTTTTATACAGAATTGAACGCACTGGGTTGTGTGGTTTGTTTGAGATTGGGTTGGTGTTTTCTGTGTAAAATACTGCCATCTACCTTACATATTACGTAGTAAATAGTTTTAGTTGGGGAGACGGAAAGATGGTTGGTGCGTACGCTTAATATTATGTCCGATAATTTTTCCGATTTGGATCATTAACTAACTTCGTTTGTCTTTGGAATCATTATCGAAATTGCATGTCGTCTACGGTGGTTGTAGTTCTAATATATGTCCCTCATTTTTTAGTTCAATAATCTAATATCCAGAGTAATGTTTCGTATGCAAACAAATATGAAAAAATAATAACGAATGCATGCGAAGCAATATGCATTATAAAATTAATAATAAATTCCGCGACTGTACGCGAAAGGCGCGGTGTAAAAACAAGCTATAATAATTTATCACTCTGAAAATGACACTGTACAAACACAATTACCTTAATAACGCAAACACACACACGTACACACCGCCTGTCTGGCGGTAAAAATATTGCTACACCTTACATAATATTATGGATAAATATTACTCTAAAAATAGGCATACTCGTACGTATATTATTATGATTCATATGCAGAAAAGGGTATGTGTTATCATGGAGAACAGATCGACTTCCTATGTACTCTAGACTTTATAAAACGCTATAGAATCTCAGTGAGATTTGCACAAGAAATAATGTAAGAAAGGTATCCGTATAAAATTAAGATAATGTTCATATAGCATTAAATTATTTTTATCTATATCATATGTTCTTTACTTGTAACTAGTTTTTTTTAAATTGAATTTGATTCTTTTGATGTAACAGTATACTTTTCTGGTAAAATCAAAAGAAAGCCTTCGCTGGTTTATCTTCTGTACCTGTTAAATTGTTGATACGTGTTGTAATAACTGTTTCAGCCCCTGTGACTAAATAGAAAAATAAATGAAGCCAAATATTGCCTACATAAAATCAGAACGCCAGACATTCCTATCTTTGTACACACTTCTTGCTTCCGTCACAAAACCTTACAAAAAGTAACTGACCGGCAACCATAGTCAGCAATAAGCTCAGCGAACTCAGCAGGGCCTAAAAGTCCTACAACCGGCTTTTCAGGTGGAATAGACTTCCCGTGGATTAACCCAGGGAGCTGACCATCACCACATTCGGGAGCAAGCTTAATAACTCCCCTCTATTGATAGCCGATTTCGTAACTTGTTACCAAATTATAGACGATATATTTTTTTATGTAGGTATGCTAGTTATGTAAGTGCGAAAACAAAACACATACGAGTATTTTTTTTTAATAATAATGAATTTGGGTTTGTCGAAATAAACCCAAATACACCTTTGTACACTTCACAGAAAGCTTAAAAGCTTGTGTTGTGAGGTGGAGTAAGTCAGGGATTGAACCCGCGCCCACTGGATTAACAGTCGAGCGCGTTACCGACCACCTCGAAAACGTCAGCAACTTACGTTTACTTGAAAACCACTTGTCAAAACAGGAAAGCAATCAGAACAATTAGCACAATAATAATTACAACTTTCATAAAGAGTATATTACGTAAGTTATTTTATGATCGTTAAAACGCTTTGTAACAAATAGTAAAACTTTCTGTTAATTAGCACTGAAATTATGCATTAATGAGTGACTAACATCCAATGGACACGAAATAATTAGTATTATTTAAATGCCTTTATGTCTTCATCGTGACATAAGCACTAAACGGCGATATATCACGAACCTAGAATCAGCGATCTTCAAAGTATGTATTGGAACAGACTAAATTATATGTCTCGATAATTCAACTAATAATAATAATATCTTTATTCCAGATCTGGAGGTGGGTTGTGCAAGCCTCTCAGGTCCATATTATGATACATATTCATATTCATATAAAAATACAAAATACAAAATAAAGTATAAAAAATTGGTATAGTCAAAACATACTCAATACAGTATAGTCAATACAAATGTAAAAAATTGGTATAGTCAATACATATTCAATACGGTATAGTCAAATCAAATGTAAAAATTGGTATAGTCAACAGAATAGGTATAACATCTACTAGGCATAAGGTATAACATATACAAATGCAAAAGAAAATATAAAATTGGTAAGGTCAATACATATTCAATACGATATACTTAGTCAAATCAAATGTAAAAATTGGTATAGTCAACAGAAAAGACATAGTAGGTATAACATCTACTAGGCATAAGGTATAACTAAAAACGAAGAAAATAATCTACGCTCACAAAATTACTTCTTCTTCTTGTGGACTTTGGCAATCACCCGAATGAAGAGTGTTCCTGCCAGTGTCAAGTTCTTCTGAGGTCTTGAAACAACTTAAAGGTTCTCTTATTATTCTTCTACATTCTCCTTAGCATTCTTGTAGTCAAAGGCGTAGGGAAAGGAAATATATGGAAAAAAAGAACAAAATTACTTCGGTTAACTGGGAACTGAGCGATTGAAAAATCAGTTTAGGTTACTGAAAATGCTGTGATTTTAAAAGTTTTCTCGGTCAGTTTGACTGATTTAACTGTTATCTTAGCCGATTATTTTATCGGTTAGCCGCAAAGAAAAAAAAAGATATTTTTCAGTGAAAATATGCATTAAAATCTAGTGAACTTTTTTGAATAAATCGAAATTTCCCCCAAATAACGTAAAATTCATGTTTTCAAATTTTCCATTGTGCATGCGATTATGTTTTCGCGGAAAAGTCGCGGAAATGTTTTTAGGATACTCATCCTCTTAATGGCTACGTAACTAGAGCGAATATGTAATTCAAATTTTGAGGATAATCCACTAATCCTTAAGTTGAGTAAAAGTGTTGTGTAACTGTTGTATTCTCTGTTCGATGATGGGGTTGGGGGATGTTATTAAGTTTGGGATCGGATATGTTCAATGTTCATAATATTTAGTAATGTTCGTATCGATAAAATGTTTAACCCGAAAATACCACCAAAACATCTAACCGGATTGTGTATCGTTACCATTCAATCTGGCTAATGGTAGTGATACGAACTAAAACGGGTTTTTATTTTGGAAATTGTGCATCAATCATTGAATGATTCCAGCTTTTTCCACCTTTGCTTTGATGTGTTTCACCCACTAAATAATTTTCATTCTAACAAATTCCAACGATTTAAAAAAAATGTGGCTAATAGAAAAGTGCCCGTAATTGATAAATGATAAATATCTTGAGTAAAACATACATTTGTAAATATTTCAAAGTGGAAAATTTGCTTATGTTGTAATTCTTGATAAACTCTTAGTGGAAGGCAGAGGAGAGTCTTAATTCTTCTGCCCTTTATTGCGAATCTACTACTGGATTTCACCAACTTTTTAGGTGGGGAAAACGGAGATAGGAGCCACTCATCGTTATTTTTAATACAAAATTTGTGCTAGGTGGCTCCTGTCTTGCAATGGTGAAGCAGTTGGTGAAATCCAGGATACTACCTACTCCTAATAATTTTCATCTATTGTCACCGATTGCATGGTCCTTATCTTCACCGCAATGTAACAACTCATTATTTACTTCAGGATTTGCCGTGCTGAGTGCACGAAATTTTTGCGATACTATATTATTTTATTGCCTACTCATAACAATGTTCCTGATATCGAGTGTCACCATAGTTTTGTCACTACGTATTGTTGTGATATTTTGTATATCATGAAAGAATTTCGGTATATCACGTCTCTTTTGTATTATGCCTCTTGTATGTTAGGCAAGGAACATTAATAAATTCATAACAATTTGCGTAGGAAAGAGTGGAGCTAAAGTTTGATCAATATTTTAAAGTAGGTCAATATAAAGCGGACATCGGGGGATTTTGTGGTTGTAGTGTCTAAAGCTTAATAAAGCCTATACCCTCCCATTTCTCGCTAATCAAATTATCCGTTGTTTGCTGTACATACTTACTAGATACAAGAGGGGTTTGTATATTAGCAACTACTAGCTGGGCTCCCGTGCTTCGCAACGGCAAAAGATTGCGTTAGGATGGTTGACTACTCGCCAGTGGACCTGAAATGCTCCGCTATGCAACACTCCGTAAAAAAAATTTTAAACAGTTAATTAATCATGGACTACAAATTGTAATACTTAAACTCAGAAGGTACATCACAAAAAATTCCATCATCAAATGAAGACGTACATGCGAATATTTAAGGTGGCTGGCATCAGACGGAGGTAATATTTTCTATACAAAGCGTATACAAAATTCTGCGTCGGTCCGTAATATCACGGACCGTGGGAAGCCTTTTTTACAGAGGACAGTCAGACCGACATAGGTTATTCTAAAAATCTATGGCTGACTATGGTTCGTGTTGACATAACTTGGAATTCAAAATAGAGTCTTATTTTACTACTTTTCATTTTTTTTTGTACATGATGGAAAAACTGTTTTCCCAAAATAAAGGCGACGCGACGGTAGGACCCAACTCATATCGTTGCTAATGTTATTATGAATTTTCACGACAATCTATCTTCAAATGCGTGGGTTTGGCGAACACTTACAGAATCTCTTACTCTTCTTTATATATCAGACTATACATGCTACAGCCACCGACGAAATTTCGCTTCAGTCGTGTGAAAAGCCGCTAATTGCCTTATTCTCTACTACAAACTAATATTTATTATAATACATGCTAGTAGCGTGTCTTTTATTATTAGTGTCATTATTTGTGTTTGTCTATTTATTGTACAATCTAGAACATTTCGCACGTTTGCAACTTTGGAAACGTTCGTGCCTAAATTAGTTTTCTTTGTTTGAGTGTGTCCAAACTTGCGGCAAGGGGAACACAAATTTGAAAGTAGGTGACAATAATACTCGGTAGAAATTGTATCTAGGATTTATAAAATAAAATGTTTCATTCGAAATTATATTAGCTCTTCCAGTTAATCCAGACATACTTCTTCTTCTTTCTCTGAATTTAGGTCGTACGATCTTTTTCTGATGCCGGGATGTCCTCTGTTGACGAGGTCCCGCTGTCCTTCCATCTCTTAGGCGGGCTTCAGGTCATTTTTTTTTCTAGTAAGGTTTTCGAAGTATGGTGTCATCCATTAGGGTAACATGGTCTCTCCAGAAGCGTCTCCTATATCTCAATACAACCTCAGCATTGCAGACAGATCGTATCGTCTCATTTCTTATCACAGCTAATCTTAGAAGACTTTTTGTCCTATTGCAGTATCGGCTCTCACTTCTGCCCTATCCTATATGTCATAATGGGAACTGATACACAATTTGGAAAATAAAAGAACTTTATCCTGCTAGTCAATTGCTTTCCACTACTGGACACAGGCCTATTCTAAACTCTTCCTCTGTCTTCTATCTTGGGCTATCTGCTACTATCTACGACCCGTAAACTGGATAATGTCATCTATCCCTATTTTCTGTGGTCTTCTTACGTCTCTTTTATTTTCCCAAGGTCTCCACTTCAGGATTCTAGGTGCCAATCTGACACTGTCCTGTCCGCCAAATCCTTTGCTGTTCTTTCTGCGATGTCAGCAACTTTCGCTCGACAACTTTTCATCGAACATATTTCAAGATCAGCGTGGATATTTTTTAATATTTAGATCGATAGAAGTATTAAACTCATATTTTAATGTTATTTTCCTAGACTGTGTTATTACAATACGGAATGATGATGATAAACTTACGACAGTATGGCAGGCGACTGACTGAAAAATACGTTTTTAAGATTATTATATTTCGTCCCCGGAGTAATAAATAAACCGTTTGGTCTGATTTCCCCGTACAGGGTAGGAAGAGGTACCACGCTACAAATTTTTATTCTTATACTAGGCAATACCATAGTAATATTCCATACTAGCTTTTTGCTCATGGCGTAGACTCGTAGATCAATACGTAAATGAACAAACATTACATCTACATTTAAACATCTTATAAAGGGAGGTACTTGGAAGAAGTTTATTGAAAAAAAAAGAACAAATACATACAAAATCATAACAGGTACAGTACAAGAATTAGATCAAAAACATTGAAAATAAAAATAGGTCCACAGGAACCACAAGCTGGTATTAGGGAAACAATATTGCATCAAAAGTGGGCCCTTTAGAATTCTGAAACGGACCTTATTGGATCGTGTAAACAAAATAGAAATTGTTGCACCTAAAGAGATGTGTTGGCTTATGAAAAAGTTAAACCGAGAGATATCTGTGTGCGTATAAACGAGAGTAAAAATATAATAAAAAAATAAATAAACAGAATTAAAATAATAATGAAAGAATTGAATGAGGTTAATTATGGAAATATTTACGTATACTCTTCATTTGCATGTATGTTTGTATTCCGTTTGTGTCTGTCTGTTATTGGGTTTTTTGAATTTGTTTGTTTATAATCATATTTATTATTGTTAACCTGTTGACAGTCCATCTATTGAAATGTAAAAAAAAAAAAAAAAAAACTGACGTCATTGTCAATGTCATTGTTTTCATTAGTAATTTCGTATGAACTATGCGTAATTACCTTAATTATTGTTATCGAGCTTTCGAATCTTTGGAAACATCATCAAACTGACTCCTCTTCCTCGAAAATGATCCTAATAATGGTTTGTAATCATCGAATGTAATTAGGTTTGCAATTAGCGAGGAGCAAATAAAAGAAATAACGATAATATTTTAGCTTCTCCAAGATTGGTTCTATCCTAGAAAGATTTTACTTTACCTCTCTATTCGCCTTGAAAATAAATACACACACTAAAATATTATAGCGATAGTCTCGGTAAAATTCAATACTCCCCATATATCCCTCAAGAGATGCATACATAATCTGATTTATACTTTATAATGTACTATACTATCTTGTTATTACGTTAGTGGAGATTCCTTGTCGGCTAAAGATATTATAAAAGTATAAAAAATTCTAGATATTTGTGAATAAAATATCTCCTTTTTTTCTTTTCCTACCTCAATCCCATCCTTTAGGGATTTGATTTTGCAAAGTTTTTTCTCGAATCAAAGTTCATTTTACAGACAATATCTTAACCTCTTTTGACCTATGAACATCAAATATAAACATTGTATGTATTTTATAGTCAAATATATTTTTGGTGTGGCAATTAGCGACTTTAAAAGCTGGATTTTTATTCCATGCTACTATAGTGCGCAGCGGAAAATGTAGTCGGTTGGCCAAGAAAAAAAGTTGAAATTCGGATTTAGCGCCCCCAAAAGCACACGGATATAGATATGCCATCAAATTTCCTCTGGCTACTGTACTATAATTGATGGAGAAAGCTATAATCTTCTCATTATCGGTAAACTGGAATGATTTTCTAAAAAGTTGTTTTCTCTATATAATAATCCGAGGCCGGCGCTATATTGTCATACAGGCTGCGACAAGGTGACATTTGATGACCCCAACATGACGATAATGACCCCATGAAAATGTATGGGAAAAAATATTCCGTAGTTCAAGTGTTTGTCACCGAGACAAGGTGTTTGTCACCGATACAAGGTGAAGTCACCAATCATGGTGGTAATGGAATTCGAGTGTGTAGGCTTGTATACTATCGCTGGCTTTAAATAATCTAATATTCTTGGTGTAAAAAACGATCTCTGACAGTAGTTGTCCATAGAAAAAAGGCGACACTAGCGGCAGCGTAGCTTACATCATTAGCTGTGCCTCATAATGCGTAAGTACTTAACATTTCATGAGCGTTCAATGTAAAAAGGAAAAGGTATTTTTTTCATCCGCATGACAGAAAGATGTTCTGAATTTAGTATGAGATTTTAGAGCCTTTTTATGTTATTTATAAGGATTTTACTTTATATAAATATTTAACGATTCTAATGCCATCTAGCGAATTATCTTGACGCCAGCCTGACATACTATTGTGTTGTTTGCAACCTACATAGATATCAGATGATATGTCTCCAAATGGGATATTTTTAATACGTTCGTAGGTCTATATTCTAACGCTGATATATCCGATTTTATCAAGTGTGAATTTCGTCATGTAGGCGTGACAAATTATCACATTTGGATGAGAATGTGAAACATATTATTAATTAATATATTATCTAATTAAGACTTCATTGGAATTTAGCTGAGGGTTCTAAAAATAGATCTTAGTAATAAGTAATCATAAAAACCTTTTACTTGACAACCTGGCTTATATTTCTCCATATTAAAATATAAAAAAAATCTCATCTTCATAATCATTTACAAGAGTTGAAAAACATGACTTTTTTAAATAAGTATCACTGGAATATAAGAAATTTCTTTAATTTTATGCGCCCGCTACACGCTCGTGAGCCACCAGGACCTTTTGGTGTTCATGAGTAAAAAGGCGTCAACGGTCGGTTACGTACACGTCAAGACAAACTTTACACCCGCACATCTTTTTTACTCATGAAAACCAAAAACTCGTGGTGGCTCTCGAGCGCGTAGCGGGTGCATCGTTTTTCGTTACAATGAGTTTTTTTTTATTTATTCTTGAAGTAAAAAATGTTCGTTTAATACAAATTGAGCATAAAAACCAATTATTAAGTAAGGGCGAACTTGCAAATCTGAGATTTATTACAGTTAACCCCAATATTAACAATTTCTATTTGATCATTATAAACGCATATTCCAAAAACGTCTTATATTTATTTTTTCTATTCCAACGGTTACCATCAGCTTCCCGTAGTCATACAAATCAATTTTGAATCCCTGAATTTCGCGTGTTAATATATTAATATAAATTTTTAATCTAATCTCGTATTCTTCAAAAATCGTGGTAGAAATATTGCGAGATTTAACGATAAATATTTCTGGGAATATTATACACTTAAAATATATAAAAGAAAAAACGCTATTTATGAATTAAATATGTAGCTTGTTCAACTTTTTTTTTTAGGTTTTTCTTTTTTTTTTTCTTTTTAAAAATACAATAGGACGATCGTGGGATGGTGATTTTAATTTCATTTAAATATTTACAAATCAGACTGAGATGGTACGGGCACGTCATGCGTAAAGAGTAGAGTTATTCCGTGAAGACGGCACTCAGCACCCCCACGAATCCTAGGGGGAGAGGTAACATGGTGGTCCAATGTTGAAAAGGAGCTGGTGCGCAGAGAATCCCAACACTGACAACCCAGGACAGGAGATCCTAGCGCCAACGTACGAGGAGGCCCGACCCTGGATGAACCGGGACAGCAGGGCAGGACAAAGAAGAAGAAGATTTACAATTTTAGGCAAATGAATGTAAAAAAAGATACATGTATTTGTATATAGTTTGTTAGATATTGCTATAACCTTTTCAAGTATTTAGCACTGTTGTTATCTCTTTCAATAGTTTGTGTTGATAAGAAAATGTGAACGAAAGTACAAATTTAATTCCTAAAACCCATCATACAGTAAATGTACACCAGCAAAGACGCTTTCAGAATAATATAGCCGTTATCTGCATAAGTATGAACTTTTCACGGGCGGGCGTCGCCCCTTATTAGTGTCTCCTGGGACACTATTTCTGTTAAAGTCTCTTAAGACGTTGTAGAAGATCGCCCAACGAGGAGTTGTCACGTGTCACCCCTTCGAGACCACGTAACAGAAATATTCGTATCATTTCTGTGTGCATTTCGGAGTGCACGTGTAAATAACAACACATTTTTTATTATGTACCTCCTTCTACACTCCGCAGTATACTGCTGAAAGAGTATGCACTTAAATGAGCATTATATTATGAGGTTTTCAATTTTGCTATTGTACCTATATTAAATGCTACTGTTCATTATAAAAATATGAACGTGCAATATTTTTTAACTAACCACCAATATTTTTATCGGTCAAGTCTAAAATCTGTGCTCTACTTTCGGGTTAATTTTCGCACTACTGAAACTACAGCCGTCTAAATAAAAAAACATAGTCAAAATCATAATTTGCTAGTCGTGCTTGAGTACCTATGTCTCCATTTTTTCAAAAATGAATAGATGTCATCCTTTATAAATTTTTATATATTAGTTTTAACCTTAGTAGGTTATTAAATATAAATTTTGGAAGCGATAGATTATACTTTATTTGTATTCCATTTTACGTATCTTTCAATTTATTAAGTAGTTATTTTGACCCTTTTGGAAAACACAGACTATTATGCCAATATACCGTGTTTAGTGTCCTTTTTTATCCTAGTTTTGAAATAAAATAGTAAACATACTCGTTGATATATTCCTATCAAACCAACATTTTGATGCTGTTTAGGGTTGAACTCTAGTTGAGCTCGTAAAGTTGCCTTCTATTATGTTCAGATTTTTATATTTTATTTGTTACACTTCGTTCTTTTTTAATATTCGATTCAAAGAAAAAAACATTAATTTTTATACTAGGAATTTTAATTTATTTTGAGCGTTAGGCCGGGTTTCCACCTGCACGAAAACTTCTGCAAGAAATGTCCGACAGTCTTCTTGCAGAAGTTTTCTTGCAGGTAGAAAGCCGGCCCTTGAATAAATAGCAACGTAAAATATAGTGAGCAAAAGAATATTCTGCTGAACATATGAAATAATATCCCTTAGTGAGTAAGTAAATTGCATGACCTTAACATGTCTTGCTGGGGGAAGGAGAACACATCTTGTAAGAGTGCACCATTCTTTAAAATATTCATGAAATGCTCTTTGCAAACTATTCTCCATCCATTCTCTTCTTTCTCCAACTTTCGCAAAGTCACGTAAGTATCTTCTGTACGTTTAAAATAATATTACGTTTTAAAAAAGAATTTTAAGTGACAAGATGCCGCCGTGTCTATCTGTCACATACTCATATGCTGTGTGAGCATTTCTCCATGAAATTATATTTTTAATATCATTCGTTTTGTATTGAATTATTGTATGAGAATGTTCACAGTAAGAATAGGTAAATAAATTAATTAAATAAAACCTCTTTTATCGTACTTGCTTTCAATATTTTTTTTCTAATAACTCTATAAATTACTTTTTTTTTATCTTGGGGTTATTGTATTGTATCGTCCTTAGGCCCTATGCAAGCACTTGGACTCGACAATTTTACACAATATGGATATGAAGCACAATGAACAGTGTCATATGCATAACAATATCAAAAACAATATTACAAATAATAAGTTCATTACTAATAGAATGTAGAGGGTTCTGTTAGTAAAAATAAAAATTGCAGGCAGAGATCTCAGCACTATGATAAGCTCGCCCTAGTGAACAAATGTTATGATTTTGTTTTTGTAATGTTAACATATCTCACTATCTTTTTTTTTACCAAAAGTGTAAATAATACAGCTTTTTTTTTGTAGGCACCTATAAATAAAATAAAGTACTCTTCATTGGGCAAGTATTCAGTCAAAAGGCGGGCTTATTGCCTTGTGAAAATTTCTACCAACCAACCCATATTACTTTAAGTATATGACTTGTTTAACATAGACTATTGTCTACAGCCCCCTATAAGCAAATTAATGCATGGGCGGGGGTAAATTTATTGTTTATTTTGCTCTACAATTCATGTTGTCTTCAAAAATATCTTTTCATGGAAATTTTGACGTTTCATATTTGGAGAAAGAAAAATGGTTGAAAAACTTGTTAACAAATTTCAATGTCCGTGAAGTTTTTCCATAGAACAAACGACACCTTCTTCTTGTAGTAGTATGGCAAAGAGAATATTGTATGATCGCATTATACCTGCAGAATGTTTTCTTTAAAAGGAGTCAAATATCACAACATACTTACACATATTGCAATATCTAACTAGCGCTGTTACACGTCACAAATGACGCGGTTTTGGAGGCAGGCAGAGAGAACATATCGTCGGACTTCCCTATCCTTGCACGTATTGTTATCATACATACATTCTTATGGTAAATTAAATTTTTATTTAGCATAGCATTTTATATTCTGCTCAACAATCAATTTGTTATTTGTAGCACTTAGTATAATATTTACCAATTCACTTTATACAACAAAATGTACAAACTAAACATAACGGAGCTCAACTGGTCTAATTATTTACAATTTTGGTGAGCAGGATACAGAGATATGTATACCTACATGTTTTTTTTTTACTTAGTATTTTATTGAGTTGTAAATGGTGATTTTTTCTTATGTTTTAATCATGTATTTTATCAAAAAATTATTGTTGACACTATGCGTACAAAAATATTGTTAAAGGCTTTAGCCGTTATAATAAATAAAATAAATACATTTCAAATATCAATCACAACAACAACGCAATATTACGTAATTTTTCGACTAGGTATAACTAAAGGCGTTGAGATAACGAAGTTCTTGTAATTACGTATATATTTTAATAACTTGCAAAAGTTGCCACGGACCTTCCTTACATTCATACCCGATTTCTTTCAGAATTACGTAAGTTGATACTTACACATATTATTACATGCTAGAGCTACCCCATTCTGTCCTTTGGAAAAATGTGCTGACTTGGATGCACGTTATTAAGTTACCCTTTGTGTGAGTGTTAGCATCTCAGGTCGCTTCTGGGACTAGAAAGTAGAGACAGGACAGAATAATGTCGTCCATTAATGTAATGTCCTTTCTCTCTTAAGACCGTTTTGAAGCCTGTGACTCTCCAGGAAATAATGGCAAGTAAATGTCCATATTATTATATGGCCAAAAAGTACCTACGTACATTCACATCTGCAAACATTTCACTGCACCGTAGTACAAACCGATGACTTCAATTATTTTGAAAGTGTCTACCTACATATAATTCGCATTGTAACTGGGTTTGAATGTAACGCAAGACCTAAGAAAATTTATTTTATTATTCAAATATTACAATCTTCATGACTACAGCGTTCAAGTCTTTGCGCCGTAGAGTGTACTCCGAACGAGTTACAGACAATAACTAATTACAATATTAAGAGTGTGCGTACCGACATTTCAAAAAATTCTAAAAACGGGAGACCTTCTATCTCGACAACCGTCACTAAATATGCTTTGGAACAAAATAGGGAAGATACATTGAACCTTCATCTAGGGAATAACCGTTAAAGATTTTTTATATCTTGTATAGATTTCTCAAAAAAAAAATAATTAAAAACACCTCTGTACTTTTTTCAGAAAGACGGAAACTCGTTTCCCGAAAGTCGCGGAGTAAAAATTTTTTTTGTACCGATAATATGCATCAAAATCTAGGGAATAACCGTAAAAGTTTTTTGATAGACGCAAAATTAACCCCAAAAAATGGAAAAAACGCTATTTTTACCATTTTATCATGCGATTGTCACGCGATTTTGAACCTTAATGCCGTGGGAAATGTCTGTGACGTCATTCCTGGTGCCATGCCCTTAAACGCAGTAAATAAAAACAACTAAGTAAGTATATGAAAAACAAATCAACAAACAAGTTATCGGACCTGAAACACATCCACTACTAACACCCTTTCAGATAAGAATTCCACGACAATTTGATTCAACAGCATTATTTCGCGAAATTTTATAAAAAAGGGATATTTTATTTCTCTCGTAATTTAACAAATAAATAAATAAATCTTTATTGGCCAAAATGATTACAAAAAATAAGACAATCGTTGTGTGCCAAAAGGCGGACTTATTGCTAACGCAATATCTTACAGTCAACCCGAAACAAACGACCCTCAAATGAAAAATACCCGTTTGAAAAAGTGTGTTCATTGTTTTGGTACTCTTATATGAATCATACTTTACTAGTTTTTATATAATTTCCATCGGGTGAACTATTGAGGCTTCATAATAAAAAAATATTTATTTCTCGCTTATTACATTTCATTGTCGTTCCATAGAATTGTATTATATGGTTTCTTCACGTTAAGCAACTCGTTTTTTTTTTTGTTTTTTCTTCTTTAAGAGTGTGCATACTGACATTTCAAAAATTTCTAAAAACGGGAGACCTTCTATCTCGACAACCGTTTCTAAATATGCTTTAGAACAAAATAGGGTACATGCATTGAACCTATATCTAGGGAATAACCGTAAAATATTTTTTATATCTTGTATAGATTTCGCAAAAAAAATATTTAAAAACACCATTGACCTTTTTTCCGAAAGACGGAAACTCGTTTCCCGAAAGTCGCGGAGTAAATTTTTTTTCTTGTGCTGATAATATGCATTAAAATCTAGGGAATAACCGTAAAAGTTTTTTGATAGACGCAAAACTAACCCCAAAAAATGAAAAAAAACGCTATTTTTACCATTTTATCATGCGATTGTCTCGCAATTTTGAACCTTAATGCCGTGGGAAAAGACTGTGACGTCACTCCTGGTGCCATGCCCTAATTAATTTATCCTTATACACAAAAAGTCAGTAAACAAAAAACGATTGTTTGCTTTGATAGTCACGTTGCTTAAAAAATATACCTTGGAAGATTTAATTTTCAGTCAGTTTGATGAGTATCCATTTA
The DNA here is from genome assembly GCA_963576895.1 of Ceraclea dissimilis. Lineage (NCBI taxonomy): Eukaryota > Metazoa > Arthropoda > Insecta > Trichoptera > Leptoceridae > Ceraclea > Ceraclea dissimilis. The sequence continues at coordinate 18,109,833 of OY756361.1, forward strand.
TCTATAAGGTTCAATATCGCATGCTCAAATTTTGGAAACAGGTTTCTTTTACGTTTTTTGTGAACAGTTTCGCTTAATTCAGTAGAATATGTTAATGCTTATTATTACTGCCAAACCAAATTTTTTGCATGCAACTTTCGCGAAGAGAGTAAATTTCTTTTGAAAAAAAATCACAGTAGGTAATTTTTCTATGTTCTCAAGAATCTATTCAAAATATGAAAAAGTAACGGTAAAGCACTAGAGGAAATTTCAATGTATTGTACCTTATTTTTTACCATACATATTAAATAAGACTGTCGAGACATATTTGTTCGGAAAATTATCCTTTTGGCGACACCCACTACCTTAAGAATGACGAACGTCTAAAAAGAAATCGACTTTGAAGAAATGTTTCTAAATTCGAATTTTTGTAATAATTATCATGAATGTATTTAAATAACGGCGGGAGATGCTTTCTATAAAAAAAATCCACGTATCATTCCATTGATTAGTTCCCTGTGCACCGTATGCAACTGACAGATTTGATTCGTGCTAAAATATAATATTTTTTTACATTCATATTTTCCCTCTGTTGCCTACTCACATCACATCCCATGTGCCGTGTTTTTTTGTATAATATTATTATTTCTGTTTCGTGTATTGTGTCGGCATTGTTAAATATTCCGGAAAAATACAATATCATAATAGTATAAAGAAATAACACTGAAACACGAATGTACGGCGGCTGCATCGCCGATAAATTGACGGGTTCATACCAAAAGTGGGATGTGTAGGTATTATTATTATTTGATTTTTGAAATAAAATGAATCTGGGTTTATCGAAATAAACACATATTTGTACACTTCACAGAAAGCTTAAAAGCTTGTGATGTGAAGTGGAGTAGGTCGGGGATTGAAGCCGCGCCCACTGGATTAACAGTCGAGCGCGTTACCAACCAGGCTACCGACCACCTCATATATTATTTATTTTATATTGTGTTTTATTTTCGTCGCTGCGTCATCACAATCTCTTTTCTTGTCTTGGACATTACGGGGTAGGCAAAGCTAGTTTTATCGTTTGGCATCAGCCCCCGAAAGGTGACTCAGTCAGACGATAACGATAGCGTTTATTAACCAAATTTTCACTATATTCGAAAGTAACTTTTATCGAAAGCCTGAACAGTTTAGTATGATTTTTGGTTTGTTTTGTCAAACCGAGTTAGTAGTTTTTAAGATATTGTCAAAACACCTAAATGAGAAATTTCATACTCTCTAATTTTAAAAAGGCCATACCTCCAAAACGGTTTGTTTTTGGACATGCATTAATTAACTTTTATTTTCACGTTTTTCATCCTCTATCACCTCTCCGAATATTTGACACACAGAATCAATGAACCTGTAATTTTTTACTTATCCCGTTGATATTCTCATCTTTTGATCATTGCATAGTTTGAAAGCAGAGAGAAAATTATTATTTCGATTCATTTGTTTCGTACCCCGCAACCTGAAAGAGAGAAAGCTAGAGAATTTATTTCCCTGATAATAATGTATAGCTCCTACTCACTCTCTATTTGCAGATTTCATTATGTTGTTATTATTATTACTTTTGTGCATTAGGTAGTTTGTGTAGAATGAAGTATTCTTCTACCTGTACCGCTCTATATAAAAATAATGATACGGCAGTTATGGCATCATGCAAACTTCCAAAATCATTGCTTTTACATGCAAGGGAATTATGTCACTCAATATCAGGGTTGGAAATTAATAAGATAATCATATCCGTCGACAAATATCCCAATAATGTACCCAAAAGTAATTGTCATCTCTCTTCTTATCCGTCAAAATTCTTCTTCTAACTTATTAGGTACTGTTACATGCAAGGGAATTTTGTCAGTCAACAACAGGGTTGAAAATTATTATCCAGATATTCATTGATAAATATCCGATATTTATCCAAGAATGTATGTTTAATTTATATTATTCAATACTACCTAGCCATGCTCTGCTGCCATTTTGTCACAAATCAGGACTGCTGAATTATATGGGGTTAACTGGAAGAAATCGCAGTTCTGCGATAAGTTCGCCCTAGTAAACAACGTTTTATAATCTGTACTATGTCCATTTTGTATATTTATATGTGTTTGTTGTTTACTTTAAGTTTAAATAAATAAATAAATAAAAATAAAAAAAATACTGGCATGTAATACTGGCAAATAATGGCATGCTTATAGATATTATGCTGTATTCATACAGGTATAATTAGAGGAACTCTGATAATTTTTAAAAGGCGAAGTAATAAGCATAATATGAACTAATACGAATGTATATTGGTAGGTAGGTGTAGGTATACTTTCTCCCTCAACGTTGAATGTTTCCGGCAAATTGAAAACTGAATTAGGAATTAATGCTTCCATTTCCTGCGTTCACGGGGGCAACTGCTCCTCCCTCCTCTCCCACACCCTCGGCTCTCTCCTCGTGACGGTTCATCCCCTACTATTTCTACTAACTACGACTACTACAAGTATGTTGGTACTTATTCTTTCTCCTGTGGCCATACATCAACCCTGTCCCCAGGTTATCCAACATAGCTTCACTTGGGAAAGGACATACTATTCTCTCCGCAAAACATTCTCCACGCCCGAAAGGCGAATCGATAATTCAACTAAATACAAGTCTTGAAAACATAGAAAACATTCCCATTGAGGATAATCTATAACAGTTTCATTTCTTGTACATTAATCACAGCTTTAATCCCTTTGTTTTTATTTATTTTATTGATTAAATCTTTAAGTGAACAAGAAATACATATAAACATAAAAAATGGACATAGTACTGATTATAAATCGTTGTTCACTAGGGCGAACTTATCGCAGAACTGCGATTTCTTCCAGTTAACCCCAGTTACTTATTAATTTATTTATTTTTTACTCTACTCACTTTCTAATCATCAGGCGTTTATTGAAATAAAAATATTTATCCGTTAACGTAGTAGAGAGGAAATATCTCAAGCGGGAGGCTTCAGTTTCAAACCCTGGCGATGGCGATGTATTCCTAACGTTGCGATACAGGCTTTTTTAGCCTGATGCAAGGTGTGCAGGAAATTATTACGGGTTTTGTAAATGCAAGCCCAGATCCTTTTTTATATTTTTTTTTCATTCGTCACTATTTTACACCTGTGCAGTGTGCATCCTAAACTATTTACTATAGAGTTACACTTTTAATATTAATTTTCAATAAAAAAAAACTCACTTTTACCTAAACAGAAGCGTGAGGTATCTACATTCACATGATGTAGAATAATGTAAACTCTCTTGGCGAGGAAGCAGGATGGGTGTTCCCACGCTTGGAAGTCGGCTTTGGCTGGTTTGAGTGATCACTTTGTGCCAGGGCAACGTTCACCCATTCCATCACATCTTAATAATAATAATAATATTTGGACAATTTTGGGCGCCGTTTAGCGATAAAATCGCCCCAAGGGCACCTTACATTTTTCTTTTCACCATATAGGATCGTCACAAACAGTAAAAATGATAGATAGATTAATCACCACATAGGATCGTCACAAACAAAAAATAAAAATGAATCTAATCAGTTTTGGCTAATCATTGGCTGACCAGTGACATCTTGCTTTCAAACTAGTATATAAATACTTTTGCTGCTTGAATATCTAGAATAGCCTCTGACTTATCTTATTTGTTTATTTATTTTACACAAAGCACACACACACACACACACATACATTGAATGCATATATTTAACATTGGAGATTTGAAGCATTTAGACAATACCCTAATAAAGGTGTACACAATAAAGGCCTGATGTATAGAGAAACACGATAAATAAGAAAAGTAATCTACGAAAGTCTAAAATATAGAAAAAAGTGTAATCTGTTCTATTATTACCTCACGCCGGGCACACAAAGCTTGTAAAAAAATAATTTGATAAAACAAATCCCCACTCAATTATTATATTAATACATACCTACACACGTACTGTATGAAGGATGAAGGTATCTAACCTAACATAACATAACAGAGGTAATATTCTACAGACAAAATATATACGCTCCTGCTGTTCCTTTGAAGTGATTATTTGATTAGCCCCCGATGTTTTATTCCCCGTCTTTAAAACAATGTTTTTACATCATCTGTGCAGAAAAAATGTAAAAATGTAATCAAAATACTTCAACGAAATGTATGATGAATTCATCCCCTTGGGTAAACACACGTTTTTGTATAAAAAAAGGAGAAAAAAGAGGGAACGTTTGTTACGACGAATTACATCGTTTTTCGTAATATAATTTAATAATTATTATTGCTTTTGGGTAATTTGATTTTCACCGTAAGGTAGTATGATATTTTAGTCGAATAAATTCGAGAACATCTCCATTCTACTTAAAAAAAGTTTTCAATTTTCCCCAACAACAATTAGCCCATCTACAAACAAACTGTTTGCTGTCTTACACATGTGGATTTCATTTTCAGAGTATATTAAACATTGAAAAATACCTACATTTTATTGTTTAGTATAACAGCGAATGAGACAACGATGACATTTCTATTGAAATTCTAAAAGTGTTGCCGCTATGGTTTCCAAAAAGCTACAAATACGGCCCTCGTCGAAAACCATCTTCTTCTTGATACACTGCAGAACAATTCGTGGAAAAAGCTTTTTCTATCGATTTTCTTCTAAAATTATTTTAAAATAGTAGGTAAGTGTAAAACTTGAATAAGAGCTGCAACATTTTTAAAACAATTTAAATATCGAAGACGTTATACGTTGTACTTCTTCTTCTTCGTCAGTCTTGGTCCCTCCACTGCTGGATATAGGCCTCTTCTATTTGTCTCCAGTCTTTTCTATCCCTCGCCTTTCTGACCCATATTGTACTTATCTGGGAATATCTCTATTGAAATTTTCCCCAAAAGAACACACAGACAGCGCGCGTTTTATAAAGAAAACCTTAGCTCCAAGCCGTGGGAACGACTTAAGCAGATCAAGTTTTTCATCAATCTATTTACCGAAAAATGGCTGTTCGAAGGTAGAATTAAGGTATTTTAAAAGGGCTACCTAATGGCGGGTGAATCCCTTTGATTTAGTTCTATCTAAATAGGCACCTACATAATATCATTCATGTCCCTTCGCCGCCGCGTATTTACCAAAGAATTTGCTTTCTTAAGCCTAGGGACCCGACTATGACGTCACGGTCATTTCCCGCGCATGTTAAATGTAAAAAATATCGTTTTTATTCCCATTTTTTTAAGTTAATTTCGCTTCAATCAAAAAACTTTTATGGTCATTCCCTAGATTTTAATGCATATTATCAATACAAAAAATATCTTTTCTTTGCGACTTTCTGTACAAGATATAAAAAATCTTTTACTGTCATTTCCTATATAAAGGTTCAATATATAATATATACCGTATTTTTTTCCAAAGCATATTAAGTAAGGTTGTCGAGATCTAAGGTCCTCCGTTTTAGAAATTTTCTGAATTATCAATATGCCTACTTTTAAAATACACGGGAATCGGACGAACTACATATAGATTTTTTTAAATATGCTCTGGAATTTGATACGAGAAATTTGCAAAACTTCCTTTCGCTGGAGTTCTTGAACTATTCGCGGTATGCAGACTTCAAACGAGTTGAAACTTGGAGTAATATTTTTTATCTTCTGTCTTTCATATTAAAAATACTTCATGATGTTATTTTAAAAATTACCTCTAATAATAAGTATGCTGTTTTCAAATGGCAACCGTTGCACAAGGAATCAAATAATTGGAGTATTTTGAATACTTTTCCTTATTTTTTTAAATATTTTTTTTTGTGTGTTCTTGTTTGTTTTCTCTTTTTTTATGTTTAATAAAATAGTAAAATCAGAGGTGTGCGTGTGCGATGGGTGAGTGTGTGAGCGAGATTGAGTATAGGTGTGTGAGACGACCGGAATGAACTTATATGTTTTAATTTAACTGTGGCGCATGCTTGTGGGTGACAGCTGAATTATGAATGGACTAATTGTCTTTATCTACATGTTATTACTTATATCTAAAGTTGTTGTCCGTTTTGTGCTTTTGTTTGTAATAAAAAAAAATATATAAAAAAATAAACGATTGTCGAGTTATATTGTTGGATTTTCTATGTTATAATAATATGTTTTTCACAGGTCGATAATTAAAAAAATGATAATTGATCTTCCTGTAATGAAGATGCTTAACTTTTTATGCGTTCGAATTTCTGTGCGAAGATATTAGGATTAAATAGAAAAAAATTGTATATTACAGTGTTTTTAATGTATATTTTTTGTTTTGTTCCAGGTATGTACCAAACCTACTCACCCTGATGAGATTTTCTGCAAATGTGAAGAGTTAAAGTGACGAAAGGTTTGACTTCTCATCTCTTGTATTGCATAAAATAAAAACGCAGTCCTTAACAAATAAAGTAGGTATGCAATTACATTTGTATGTGGAAATATTGTTCAGAGGTTGATTAGTATTGCAGTGGTAGTGTGATTTCTGACCAGTTATTTGTTAGACTGAAAATATAAAACACTATATAAAAATAGTTTTTTTTAGGTAGTTATATAAAATAGCTAATCGAAAATCAAAATGCCTTTAATGCTTATGGTGGGAAGATCTTGAAGGACCGTTTAAGGGCTTGGATAAGGTTTGCAATGAAATTTTTGATCAAAGAAGAGCTTGAGCGAATGGACCTGTCGACCACATATACGATGAATTTGTATTATGAATATAATATGATGGAAGCATTCGTGGAAATAGGGCTGTTTGAAGTTCTGGATTCTCTGCATACTCCCTCCAAAGACGCAGCCTATGGGGAATGGATATTTAGACAGCATACTTATTGTATTATTTAATCTTTTCCCCCCGCGGTACAAGTTTTCTTTGTTAAACGATGTGATACTAAAACCACATTATATTTTCATTCTGTTTGAATAAATTTCAACCACATTACAAAAATGTATTATTAAACTGAATAAACATATCTTTTTAAGAGAACAAAATGGGGTTCATTTTGACAAAAGGATAACAATATAATATTACTGTAATGCGTTACTTTTAAAATTATCCAGCTTTTCATGGCTGAAATACACTTGTTCCGCACAGTACCATTTTTTCGATGTATGAATTTTCAACGTGTTTTCGTCCCCAGATAAACCTTGTAAGTCTCTTCCGTGGATGTTATCGTACTAAGAAACTACTTTGATTAAACTTGCTTTACTGAAAAACAAGTTGTTGAAGTCCATAGTTTGTGTCACTGAGTCCTTGATAAATAACAAGGCAATTTATAATACGGATTCTTCCACCCCAAAGGCTATGACTATCGTTAATTATTTTTATCAGAAATATAAAAGTTCTTTTAAAAGAAACACCTATGTCAATTTAGGGAGATCTTACCAAACCTAATTTGCCAATGGCCTTACATAAGCAGAGGTGACACAGGTTAGTAATTTCTGATTTCATTATACTAATGTAAGTACTTACCTACACATTATTTATTAACACTAATTGTTAGAAAAAACTAAAATTTATCAAATATAAGGAAGTATAGTCCCAATGTTATGACCATAGGCTTTTATGTTAGGTACCCTAGATGGCGTACTCAATGCTAGTAGTGAAGTGAAATTGTGACTACTACAAACTACAAACTATCAAATCGTATGGAGGATTTTGACATTTCGTAAGCAACGTTTTCGAAATTTTTTTCTCATAGTTAAAAACTGTATTAGCTGTTACGTTATTTAGGAATTAAGCGATAGTTTTAAAGATGGCTTCGTTTTTATAATTGATATGTTGTTAATAGTGTGAATTTTAGCACTCTATAATACTAAAAAGTTCCGGGCGTAAAATTGCGTTACTTCCTTTAAAAATAATAATAAAATAATAATAATCATCGGACAATTTTGGGGACCGTTTAGAGATAAAATCGCCCCAAGGGCACCTTACATTTTTCTCAGTAAAAATCACCATATTTGATCGTCATTTCTATTGAAAATACACGGAGTCGGACGTCTAGGGTACTTAATACAAAAGTCTATGGTTATGACAATATGCAGGGTACAACTGTGCTATTCATATAATCCATGGAAAATTCGACCATAATGGGTTTATACCAAGCACTACTATACAGTGTATATCATCTACCCACCATTACGCTCCGTTGCTTTATTGTGGAAATATTATTTAAACCCAGATTTCTTTATAAGTGACAAGTTTTTATTTAAAGATTATAAATATTATTATTCTTGGTCCACATTTTTCTCTATTCACGATTTACTGGGAGGTACATATAAACGAATAAAAGCCTTAGTGCAATAAAACTTCACATTAGGCCGTCTATTATGAAATGAAAAATAGGAAACTTTCGGTCATGAAGGGGAAGTTTAGAAGTGTGACAGGGTTCGTAAGAAAACTGCTTTTCCTGGCGTACTAACATTAACGAACGAACTTGCTTTACGTGTCCGGGCGGGTGACACCATACCCTGTCACTCCAATATGCAGCGACATACATCGCCTTGTCATTCCCTAGAATCATGTCCCCAGGGGGGCAGCTCTCTCCCATCAGTGGACATATTAATAGGTGGCTGTCGTCCTGGGTCGCTCCGCAGTCACAGAGGATGTTGTCATCAGGTGTAGGTACCGCCAACGTTGGAGGTTGTTCAACGAACAAGTGCAGAAGAGCTAATTCTTGGCTATCTTTATCCGATTGTCTACTCCACGAAAAGATTAGAATTGAAATCGAAACATTTTACTTAAATGGGAAGGAAGCTTGCGAATTTGCGTATCATTATTAGATTGGTGAGTTTTCTCAGTTATGATGTGGTACTCAAATGGTAGATTTTTTCCATGGTCAATGTCTCACAACCAATCGTATGTGAGGTTGTTAAGTTGGATTTATAAGTTCTTACAGAAGAAAAAATATTTTGCATAAATTTAATTTCTTTGATATTTCCTTGCATAAAATACTGGATTTTTAAGCACGCGGACGGTAATACAGATCCTTTTAAGATAAATATAGGTCAATCATATTTTTTCTTGTGTATTTTTAATCAAAAAATCTGTTTTGATTGATGGGTACAAGATTTTAAATTTTATTAATAATTAAATTCAAACCAAAACTTCTTCTCGCGTTTATAAATTATTATGAATTTTTACGTACAAATTTGATACGTACTCTGTAATAGGGATGCTGGAGACGTATTTTTCATCAAAAATCTAGGATAGTTGATCGCTCTTTCGTCGCACACACTCCTTGCTTCACTCATACGATTTGTCAAATAAGCTCTCCTATGCCTTTTATTTAATTCGCATTGATCCAGATCAATTTCGGACGACCAGGCATCCTCATGCCACGCAATAATACAAATTAATATGGTTGAGACAATATATTAAAAGGTTGATTGACAATAATATGATAAAAAAGTGTATGTGGCTGAAATAGGGGGTGTTGAAAAATGTGTTCGTCAAAGATCAAATCCTCAGCGTCGCACGCGTACTCTGCGTATACGACGTGACAAAAGTGACGAAAGGAAGGAGTGTGTGTAAGGATAGGGCAGTGTAGCGTTCAGTTCTCTCTATGTGAGAGCATAGTATAGTAGTGAAAATTTTATTGTCGATGTCCATGTTCTCGCGTTAATATATTATTTATAGGTGTTGATTCCTAAGAATACGATTCCCATCGAGTTACCTTTTGTTTTAGGATGACATAATATGTATTTGGTATAATAATGTCTGATCTGACATAATGCAATAAATAATGTTAGCCCAGGCTTCTCTGCTACAGAAAAACACACTTCGTCACCGATTTGTACGTCGTGACCTGAGTAAACTAGCTTTCAATATGGCAATGTCATAAATAAAGAAAGTCTCCACATCCCTATAATGTAGATACTTTTTAGGATAACATCTTAGTGACATGTACTTAGCTTCAACTGTGAGGCAGCTTCCCCGATCATAATCTCACTTGGAGAAGTTTTTAAGTTGATTACAAAGGCGAATACTTATCCAATTATAACTTGAAGGCACCGTGTGACCTTCTGGTGACATTAGTACTTATTGGTACTTATGGTGACATTATACTTATTAGTATTCTTAGTATTACGACTACTCACTCACTTCACTCTAACTTTTATCCAAATTCCCTTTTTCCAAAATAAATTATACGTAGGTGTATCATAAAAACATGATTCACCGTACTCAATGCTCAGTTGGACATTGAAGGAAAATCCCGAGGGCATGAGGACCTCCACAATTCCGGGTAGCCCAGGCGCATTAACAGCGACCTCTTTACCCGCACATCTGAGCAAATCTTATAAAGAGCTGTGCCCAGGGTTGGCCTTAAGGGAGCCCCAGGCAGGCTCAATTGGACAGTATTTTTTTCATGTTTTCGTGCCCTGTCAAGTCCCACCGTCGGAGAAGTTGGCGATCACTCTAGCGAAAACTGCCATTTATCCTGCGCTACCCCGGACAGGTCATCTACGCTCTCCATCACGGTCCACTATCTAATGTTGACTTTAGGATAGACATTAAACAGTTAAAGATCTATAAGAGGGGTAATATTAAATGGTCAAACCTGATTTGCATGAAATTTTGAATAAAGTGCTTACGTTCTCAAGAGGAATAATGAGGGTGAAAACGCTAAAGACAAGACGCTGTTTGTTCATAATTTAGACATTCAAATTTGGCTTAAGTAAAAACCTAATCCAATTTTTCCAAGGCTTTTTAACTTAAAGGGATTTAGTTATTAAAATATCTATTTATTTTGTTGATTGAATCTTGTTTTTCGGGGGTGTGGGGTTGCCATCGTGCCACTTGAAAAGCGGAGGGTAGATTTTTGGAATTAGTTTAATTTTAAGTAGGTAGGTGCCCGCCTCGGGTGCAACAATATTTCCAAAGACTCCATGTATCGTCAGCGTCTTTTTAAATTGATAATATTTTAAAATAGCTGTATTTAATGTTGTGTATTTCTTCTAATTTTATTTCTTTATTTATTCTTTAATATTGTTTATTGATTTTGCCGAAGTATTTCTGTAATTGGATTTTTTCTAAAGGGTATTTAAAGCGCTCGGTTGCCTCGAGGGATTTATTGACTGAAATGAGTTTTAATATAAAAGTATGTACAGCAGTCTCTGAATTGATTGTACATATTTATTTTTGTACAAAAATTAGGAGTACTTTTATTTTAAAAAAAGTTCCATATTTGAATTAATGCGAAGTGAATTTTTGAAGTAGAGAAGAGTATTGACAATCTCTTGGATTTAAAATTCAGTACTCTGTACTAGTTTCAGATTATGTGTGATACTACTCTGTATAATATGCCATACCATCACTCATATCCTCAATTCCTTTTACATGCAATCTACGGTTGCTTCTACTCAAAACAATACTGCCCCTTAGAGTTATATCAAACACTTTGAGGACTTCGTTTCCTAGCATCATTCCGTAAAAATATTATTTCTTCAGCGGTTGAAAGTTTACCATCCGTTCTGAATGTCACTATTTAAGGTCCAAAGAGCCAATCGTGTGAGACAAAGAGGGTATGCCCAACACTTACTTCAACGTTCAGAATTATTCCGTCGTCAGTGTCGTCATTCGAACCCAGCACCTTCCGCTTGGGAGCCCGCCGCTACAATCATCTGTGCCAAGAATGTACTCATTATGTATTAGCATTGTAAAATATTCTCTGACCACTCCATTTAGGATACCATAGCGAATTTCGTGGATCTAGAAACTGACGAATTATATACGCTTTCATATAAAAATGTTCAAAGCGCTAATTCAGTATTTTTCTCCGCGTTAAAAATATACCAATTTTCTTTATAAAGTGTACTTTTTCATATAGCCAACATGAAGTATACTTGAAGAGGTATGAATGCGTAAAAACACTCAGCATGAACACTTATGTACGGAATATAAAAAACAACTTTTGAAAATACCTTCTTCAAAGAGTTTTTCCAAACGGGAACAAAGTGGGTACCTGACAGGTAAAAAAATGTGATGAGAACGATTCGCATGAAAGCGTTTTTTTTAGCACTCCGTAAAATATGACATACTTTTTTCTTTTTGAACGCGGAGGTATGACTTTGCCAGCACACTTCTCAGTATTATCAGCCAGAAGAGTCTACATATTATCATTCATGATTCACATATAAATTCATCAGTCTAATACTGGGAAAAATTCACCTTTCCAGATATCACGGATATCACAGGATTAGTCTCAACGCGGGGCCTAAAATACAAGCATTGTGCCTGAAATATCAGTATGTAGGAATCGTCTTACATTATTGCAAGTATTAATAATTACAGATTTTTGCATTTTTATGTATAAATTTTCCGGCAAATCATTTTTTTTAATTAATTTTAATTAAATTTTGAATGATAATTGCATTCAATTGGTTACAATTATTTATTCTGTCCATCATTATTAATGGTTATAAAATATAAATACATAGCTGTGATAAGAATCGATAGTACAGTTTTTTTTTAATTAGGCAGTCCACCCTAATTGGGTGATTTGTGAGTTCAGTATTTCAACAAACGACTAGTTTTAAATTTATTTTTTTTCTTCTTTTTTCTTTAAAACTATTCCCACCCTCCACCCATTCGCGAGTGATATGGCCAAATTTCCCCCCCCCCCCTTAATTTGGGTAAATTTCTCATTCTTCGCCAAGAGATTTTTGTGTGTTTTGATTACGGGTTCTCGGTGTAAATTCATCGTAATAATATGGATAAATATAGAGTACCTGGTTGCCACATTTGGTTGAAGTACAGACTTCTAATACAGGGATGCCGGGTTCGAATCTCAGTACTGACGATGCATTATGTACTTCACGACACAAGCTTTTCACTCACTGTGAAATATGCAGGAAAGAATTTGCATTTGTGTACACAAGCACAAATCCTTTCGAGACGATTTTTTTTAATGTCGCTCGGTTAAATGGCATAGCCGCATAGACACTCGAAGCCAGGATCTATTCCAGGTGAATTGCAGGTGTTAAGAGCAATAGTAGTTATTGGGAGGGGCGAACGCTTCTGATGAACCTTCCAAGAAACAAAAGTCGTTGCTCGAAGTCTGGTTGACATAGGAGCTGATGCTTTTGAAACATCCAGGGATGGATGTGGGTTATTTTATTTATTTATTTAACATACACAATACACTTCAAAATAATCATAAACATGGTAGGCATATGACTACAGCAATGTCCGTGATATGAGTTAATTACTCGTGTTCCGAGGAGGATCATAACACAAATGTTTTGGATTTAAAAACCATCCACAAATCTTTGCGATACCCAATAATGTTTGAAAAATATTTTTCTACGATTTCGTAATACTTAGGTGGGTACATCGCATTCATCATTGAATCTTGATGTGTTTGTACATATGTAATATATATTATTATACCTACAAAGAGTACCCGAGAATATTATTTTTCCTTTGAATAAAGTGTAAAATATAAAATGCTAAGCGGAAAATTACGTACGTATTTATACACATCGTCAATAGTTGGCAAACTTGTGGTCCTATCGTCAACAGTTGTTGAAAGTTTTCACGACGTATGTAGAGTTTTAGAACTTGATCGTCTCGTAGATAATGATTTCTTCCGACGTTTCGGCGAACCTACTGTCACCTTAGTCGCGAATTTGTGAGTTGGTAAGTGTGCAGATTATCTTTCCGTGCAGGTTCGATCGTCAATAGTTCTTTTCACGATGGCCCATGATGTGTGTAGAGTTTTCGGACTTGTTTGTGTTGTAGATTATTTCTTCCGACGTTTCACGAAGTTACCGTCGCGTCGTCTTGTTAATAAGATTTGCCTAGAAGTGCGGGTAAAGAGGTCGCTATTAATGCGCCTGAGCTACCCGGCGATGTGGAGGGCCCTAAGCCCGCGGGATTTTTCTTTAATGTTCGCGCATTCGTGAGTGTCACCATTTGAATAGTTTTGTTTCTTTTTTCTTTATATAAAATTAGAGCAGTTTCAGTAATACTTATAATAAGTTTTAAAAAAACTCGCATAGTTTTGAGTAGTAAGAAAAATAGAAAGTGAAGACATTTTTGAGTCTTAGAACTACATATATATACTCAAAAATAAACTAGCACAAAAGAACACCAATACGTAGGTTAGAAAAAAAAAACAATATTTGTTTGTGCGTAATTGCCATTTTACATTTTCTAGTGCTGAAAATTTTCAACAGCACACTAAATTTATTAAATGAAAAACTGTTTGTTCTACCAATTGGGCAACGATGGAATAAGTGTACATTTTTCCTTGGAGTGTAAAAACGTCTAGAATATTATATTTTTGAATAAAAAGCGTATACTAAGATATTTTTCAGGTATACAAATGTAGGTGCGTACCTGCTTCATATATTTCAGAAGGGCAATAAGTGCCTGTATACATAATGTACTACTTTCCTCATACAATTCAGACGTCAATAGATTATTGAGCTGGTATTACATACTCCCGTTACAAGTCAAAAAGTCTCTTCAAGAATTTTGAAACATATTATGAAAAATGCATAATATTATATTCTATCCCCTCACTCATTACTCCTTGCAGGGTAGGCAGAGATAACAGATAACCAGACTTTCCTATTCTTACACACACTTCGGGCTTCCGTCACATTCATGCAATTAGTATTTTTTTATTTTTTTAAACGAATCTGGGTTTATCGAAATAAACCTAAATACATCTTTGTACTATTCACAGAAAGCTTGTGTTGTGAAGTGGAGTAAGTCGGCATCGGGGATCGAACCCAAGCTCATCGGATTTACGGTCGAGCGCGTTACCAACCACCTCATATAATACATTCATATAATTAATTTATTTACCGTTTTAATTGTTTTACGTGAGTAGGTACCTTCTGTTTTTCAGAATTCTGTAGTTTTTTGATATCTCATCGTAAAGGCTGGGTTGTCGAATTTTATTATTATTTTAAACTGTTGATTCATATCATGATATATTATGATTTGTAGGTAAATCTTCTGGGCACACTACTTTTGAATGTTTAACTGCAAAAATAAATGCTTTTTAAATGTGAAACTTGTGTTAAACATTATAATTCTATTGGAAACAACAAAACTAAGTGACATTTATCATTTACTATATTATTTTTGTTATAACTTCTTGAAATAAAAAATACCTTCTTAAAATAATTTTCTAGAAAGGGATTCCAAGGCACACTTTCAAGAGGAATTCTCGATTTTTTCGACAACATTGATCTAATCTTGAGGTATTTACTGGTTTCTTAAATTTAAAAAAAACATCTTCAAGTTCAAATTATCGAGAGAGTTTACTGACCATAGACATTGTATTTCTTTGAAAATTTTCGAAACATTAGACCAGAGTAGGTTCATATAATTTAGTTTTGGGTAAAACAAGTTTATTCACGTGGGACGTAATATCCTTTATAGAAAACATACTCTCCGTTATTTAAAAGTATAAGAATAAGAAATGATGTTTGCATACAGACAGATAGAGACCCACCACTGCGCAATAAATTTATTTATCGGTTTTTATTAGTGAGTGAAACGGGTCGTAGGTTGACTATCCCTGGAGACTTGTGAGTAGTTCGGAATGTAAAAATAAATTATTCACAGTATACAAGTATGTAAAACTTTGTGTATTGCTATTTCTGTATATGTTGCTATTAGTGTTTCCTGACTTAATTCATCTTGTTGATTATTGAGCAACCCATTCATATTAATTTTAATAGAGTCACTATTTCTAATTAGTATGTACCATCAACATGATCAGCGCCATTTGTGGTATTTTTGACAATCAGAAAGTTTTTCGGAAAGAACAAAGATCTTCTTGTTGGGGTCGGAGGCTCAAAGCATCTGATGTATATCTTCGCCAGAGACCTCTGTCGCCTGCAGTCTCTAGGATCTCTGTCACACATCTTCGCCACTTGCTTCTGCCAAATATTTCTGAAGCGTCCCACTTTTCTTCTGGCTGCTCCATCAGCTTTCAAAGCTTTTATATGAAGCTGTTTCTCTGGCATCAGGATGAAGTGTCCAAGTCATCTCAGCTGGTACTACTCACGAAGGAGAAAAGTGCCTCTGTAACATAATCGTTCCTTACACTGTCTCTCACAATTAATCCTGCCTGAAGTATCTCATCTCAGCTGCTGGTTCTCTTGACCGTGAGAATGAATTGTGGTATTTGTTGTTTTCAAAAGTTCGATGACAGTCTTCTCTATCATGTCGAAGTATGAGGTATTTCTCAGCTGGTCAGATAGATAAATGTAGAATAATAAATGTTTTCATTTTATAAATTGTTTGGGGTTTTTCTAGAGCTCTAAATTAGAGTAAACGATTACGATAATATATAGACGACAATATACAATATTGATATTGTCTGCGACACATCTGTCACACGATAATGTTTCTATTACATTCATACGTGTCACATCGTGTCACATCGTATCGTATCAGAGAAAAACAGTCTGCTTGTCGCATTGTTTTTATTGCAGACTTATTATTTCTTCTACATTGCTGTAAAATATGTTCAATAACGATATATTTTACAGAGAGAACAATTTCGTACTTATTTTCAGAATTCTACAAGACATTTAACCAATTTAGCAATCCTTGGAAATTTCTTAAACGACGAACCAAGTTGAATGATTGCATAAGTTTTCAAGCTCGTTATTAGATATCGCATTATTCGGGCGATCGCGGATCGGTGTGTTGCTTTTTTATTATATCTAGCTTTCAACTAATATACTTAAGTCATATTCAGGACTATAGGACAGTATCTCAATTGAAGACATCGTGAAACTTTCGAGGCATGAATGGCAAAAAACCTTGAGGACGGAGAGGCGTCAAAGAAAGAATTTGGAAAAGGTCTATATTCAGCAATGGAGAAAAACGGGCTAATATGAAGAAAAAATGTCTTATTGATTGTCGGAGGGGCCGTGGCTGTGTGGTAAAGTCGCCGGCACCATGCGACTCTAATCAGGTGCAGTCGCTATACAGACTTTGTTCTGGAAACGTATTTGTATAATGATTCATAGGTACATGTCACTGTACAAAATCTTCGGTTTCGGGACTTATTCTACGGACTTTAAATCTATCTGTGTTTTTTTAACGACGGTTTTTAATTGTCATTTTTTGCTTTCGGTATAAGTATTGATTAAACAACAACCTTTGTGATCATTACAACGGAAGGTTCTGTCGAAACGTTTAAGACTACAAAATACTCCAAGAGAATAGAGATAAGATCCGTGATATAATATTCCATGAAAATTCCATAACTCAGGGTTTTATATAAATTTATCACTTTAGAAGTATTTCATAAAACGTCGTAAAACTGTGGACTGTGATTAAAAAAAACTTTTACTCAAATTCCGTAATTTTTCGAATAAAAAATGCTGAAACCCAATACATTTAATGTCCTTTTTTCAAGAGCGATCCTTTCAAACAGAAAAAAACCCTTTTGAGAATATTTTTTATTTGCGTATCGAGAAAAGTATTCATTTCGAACAATAATGAAAACCGAAAAATTTAGCATGAATAGCTTTAGTTACAAAATCGTTTAGGCGAATCTTTACAATGTATAAATCGTAGATTAAAAATAAAGTAACCTTTTTCAGACACTTGAAACCTTTCAGAGAGGGTAATTCAGGTAACTAATGGACCATTGATATAATTCTTCAGGTACAAAAATCTCTCCGTTTCATAATAATATCGTTTTCGTCTCAAAAAACATCATTTGCCTCAAAATTCGCCGGAAGAGTTTCAACTGTTCGTAGTGCATTATTTGTCAGCGTCTGTTACGAACATAAAAAACCCGAGCGTAAATTTGTTATCCAGTTACAACTCTCGTGTGGAAATCAGTCTCCTCTGGTTGTCTCATTACTTCATTCGTGGATCAGATCTGGGGTCGGCCACACTAAGAAGAACCTCCAAAGATGGGACTCTGAACCTGCAGGACACTGAGCATCTCCTGGCATGCCCAATGGCTCCTGGGCGGTGCACATGGGAGAGTCTCGCACATCGCTCCCCCATGGAAGATGAGGCAGGAGAGATTGTGGTTTTCTGGGATCGGATGGGGATACAGTGAGCGCCGACCTACACGATAAGAAGACGATTCGTATCATTGACGTGGAGTGTGGACGCTGCGCTGGGAAACTTTTATAATCTGCCCAGTAACTGATTAGGTAGGTACATCATTTTATCACACGTGGATTATTTATTAATACTGTGATATAATTTATCTCGATAAATTGACAAAGTGCTGGGCGGAACCATTTACACTCCGATCAGCATTGATCTTGGACTGTTCTCTTCTCCCTTATTGTTAAATTATTGTCTATGTATAATTATTTATTATGAGCTTTTACTTTTCAAATGAGAATTCCAAGTAATAATCTTGTAGGCTCAAAGCTCGGAATTCAACCACTCTACACGCAGTAAGGAAATCCTAAAAACCAACAAGGCAGATATAGAATTTCATTGTCCAGATGTACCTGGGGAAGATATTTTTGGGTAAAAACTCAATACTAAGTTGGTACTTAATAACGAAATTTTCGAAGGGCAATCTCCATTAGGTACGGCAAACGCAGGGTGAATCACGCCAATATTGTGTTCTCTTAAACACTTGGCTATAAATAAATTTTCTACGACTTCTTATTATGGAAAGAATCATAGTTGCATCTTTGTCGACTGCATATATGTCTTTGATAAATACAATGTTTTATTCAAGTGAGCAATACCTGTATGGTATATAGGGGTGTGTGTATATCGGAAAGGAAATATCACGTATAAACATCATTTACACTTTCATATTGAACTACCCTCGAAATGGCAAATGCTCATACACGCGATACATCTACCTTATTACTTACGTATAAATGTGACTTCCCACGGTCTGTGATATTACGACCGACGCAGAATTTTGCATATGTTTGGTGTTGAAAATACTACCTCCGTGTGCAATATCACGGGCCGTGGGTAGTCACCTTTACGTATAATATACGACACATGAGGTAGTGTTATATTGCCGATACAGTAAAGTCGACTCGAAGGTGAATCAATCGATAAATGTCAATTTATTATTACTTTTATTACATGATATTCGCAGGTATAGCAGCACAGTAGGTACTCACCTACATTATACTACGGGTTGTAATAGTACCTACTAGCGCATATACTTATCTAAAAATGTTTAAATATGTTTTTTTTCATGAGGATGAGAACCCTCGAACACTGTCGCGTATAATTAATGTCATTAAGTGGATTTTAAAATATTTGTTAGTCTTCAATTTTTTCTTTTGAAAATTATCCAGACCAACGGTGATGATGATAATGGATGACTTTTCGGCGCCGTTTAATGGTACTCCATCTCAAGGGCGATGGAAACTGGTCTTGAAACTCGTAGTTTTCAGCTTGCTCCTGAAGCTGGTGATGGGCTGATCTTTTTGGAGTTAGTCCGATAGTTTATTTCAGGTAATTATCATTTAATATGTCAGACATAAGGATGGTAGGGACATGGAGCAGAATATGATAAAATGAAGAATATTATACGAAAAAGTGTGGATAGACAACCGAATAGATGGAGCGATGACATAATGAGGGCAGCTTTGCCCACATTGAAATGAACAACGATAGATGACGTCTAAATTAGGTTTATGTTCAGGGGAGGATAAAAGCGGGCTGACTAAAATGATAATCAACATTCCTGTCTATATGATATTGCATACTGGTGGAGAGTATGACTGAGGGGACGAAATCTAGAGGGCTCCCTCGACATGGCCTGCTCCTCGTACCTGGAGATGAAAAGGGCTCAAGAGGACCGGACGCAGTGGAGGGCAAGATGCATATCTTCGCTGAAAACCGAAGTAGAAGGTTATTTGCATTAATATATAATCAAATCTGTACCTTTTTTGAAGTTTTCTCAATTCAGTTTTTCCATTTGACTACGTAATTTCAAATTTATATTATTATATTTGATGCCATTCTGAAAATGATATTTTCATTGTACCATGGGTATGAATTATTATTGTGATGGAAAATAGTATTATTATACATATCTTATTTTATTTTACTTTGATGCAAGCATACAGACAGACATGCAATACATAGTAATGATAGTAATAATATTACAGTATTCATATTGTTGTTGCAATTCTCAAGAGGTATTGCCCGGCTTAGCTCGGGACTTATGCATTGTCATCATAACAATATTACTGTGCACCGGTAAAATTTCTATAGTTTGAGATTTTCGAAATAATATTATAATACTACAATGGCTTGCTTTTCTACCTAGCCAACTCGTGTTTTTGAAATAGTAAACTCTAGAAAAATTTTCACACGTTTTTCACACAAATTATTATCACAGCCAAGAGAAATCACAGAATTGCTATAAGCTTGCCATAGTGAACATTAACTATATATTTTTTATTCTAGATATTTTTTTGCAATTAAGAGTGTGCATACCGACATTTCAAAAATTTCTAAAAACGGGAGACCTTCTATCTCGACAACCGTTACTAAATATGCTTTAGGAAAAAATAGGGTAGATGCATTGAACCTTTATCTAGGGAATAACCGTAATAGATTTTTTATATCTTGTATAGATTTCGCAAAAAAAATATTTAAAAATACCTCTGACCTTTTTTCCGAAAGACGGAAACTCGTTTCCCGAAAGTCGCGGAGTAAATTTTTTTTCTTGTACTGATGATATGCATTAAAATCTAGGGAATAACCGTAAAAGTTTTTTGATAGGCGCAAAATTAACCTCAAAAAATGGAAAAAACGTTATTTTTACCATTTTATCATGCGATTGTCACGCAATTTTGAACCTTAATGCGGTGGGAAAAGACTGTGACGTCATTCCTGGTGCCATGCCCTTAACCGTCACACGTTATCATAGGCACTGTAAAAATTAATTTGTTAATTTAGAGCTCTATGTAATTTCGAATTTTTTTAACTTCACTTGACGTTGTTACCTCTAAATTTTACAATCGAATTTTAATTCATTTCCAGACTAGCTAGAGCTCTTTCACTAGTTGGGTAAACAAAATGACATTACGATTCTGTATGACATTGGATTACCTTTCTCCTGAGACAAAAAAATATAAAGCTAAGATAAATTCAGATCGAGTGTCAAATTTTGTCCAGCTCAAGGTTTCAAAGATTAAATAACAGTAAATGATAAATCCCCATGTTGTGACAAAATAACTTCGCGATTTGATTACTTTAATTCATTTCACTTTTTTACCTGTTTCTATATTTTTTATTACAAAGATTTTCTAACTTCGCCTACTGAAAAATTAAAAAGTGTTTTTAATATCATTCATTATACTAAACACTATATTATTATGGTATATTTACAATATAAATTATAAGGAATATAATAAACGACCTCCTGCGATGGAGGGCAGGTGGGTGTGCGACACACAGTTTGATAAATCGCATAAAATTCCATTATGACTTAGTTTTAAAACATCGCCGTTGTAAGAAAATCGCTTAATTTACATACTTTTCCTACTACGAGTAACACTTACCCCCGTTTTCACCAACTTTTAACTAAGAAGGAGACCCCTAAGAAATTTCCATACAAAAACAGAGATAATATTCTATTTTTTGACACGCAGGCCTACCAACCACACCCTAATTCCATACAAAATGCAACACGCAACTCACCTACGTTAGGTGCCCAAATATCTCTGCCCAGGCTAGGTGAGTTGCGTGTTGCATTTTGTATGGAATTAGGGTGTGGTTGGTAGGCCTGCGTGTCAAAAAATAGAACATTATCTCTGTTTTTGTATGGAAATTTCTTAGGGGTCTCCTTCTTAGGTAAAAGTTGGTGAAAACGGGGGCTATAATATTTAGTAGAAAAAGTAAAAAAAAAAATACAATACAATATCCGATGTCGATTTTTCCGTAAAAACATTTCGCTGGCTTGTATTATTATCAAAAAACCACACATGCATTTAGAGCTTAATAAGACTAGCAGCGTATCGCATCTCTCAAATGGCGGTGGGCAGGCCACATGGCTAGAAACCCAGATGATAAGTGGTCGAAGAGGGTCTTAACCTGGAAACCCAGAATGACTACCAGGGGTGTAGGAAGACCACCACTACGATGGAGAGACGACCTGGTAAAATACGTGGGTACCAACTGGATCCAAAGAGCCCAGGAGAAGGCCTTCGTCCGGGAGTGGATGAGAATAGGCTGACGAAGAAGAAGAAGAAGACTAGCAGACTTTTTTTTCACTTTATTGTTATCATAAGAAATTTTGCTATTTAAGGGCATGGCACCAGGAATGACGTCACAGTCTTTTCCCACGGCATTAAGGTTCAAAATTGCGTGACAATCGCATGATAAAATGGTAAAAATAGCGTTTTTTTCAATTTTTTGGGGTTAATTTTGCGTCTATCAAAAAACTTTTACGGTTATTCCCTAGATTTTAATGCATATTATCAGTACAAGAAAAAAAAATTTCTCCGCGACTTTCGGGAAACGAGTTTCCGTCTTTCGGAAAAAAGGTCAGAGGTGTTTTTAAATATTTTTTTTGCGAAATCTATACAAGATATTAAAAATCTATTACGGTTATTCCCTAGATAAAGGTTCAATGCATCTACCCCTTTTTGTTCCAAAGCATATTTAGTATCGGTTGTCGAGAAAGAAGGTCTCCCGTTTTTAGAAATTTTTGAAATGTCGATATGCACACTCTTAATTTAGTGGATAACAATTTTACATACCTACATGGTGTCTCTTAAGTCAACGATATCCCGTGGAGGAGTGATAGACCGGCTCATAACTGACCAGAATATCCAAATATGACCTTAGTAAAAAATTGGTCATCCTCAAGATATCGGCACTTTTTTGTTTTTCGTGAAATTCGACACCTTGTTTCAGTTTTTCGATCTCCACGGTCACAACGTTCAATATTCTAAGATTATATTTATTGATTCGTAATCGTGAATAATCCAGCTATTTGATTTTAGTCCAAACAAAACTTATAACTACCAAGAGTATGAATAAAATAAATAAATAAAAATATAATTAAATAATAGGTAGGTATGCACGACAAATTGATTTATTTCGATTCGTTTTATATTTTTTATATTTCACATTTACGAAACGCATTTTCCAGGCCATCCCTCTTAAACTGTTCAAGATAAGCATTTTTCAGTTTTTATTAATGTTCCTTTGTAGGAAGGGGCTCTCCTACGTTTTATGTTATTATACCTACACTTTGAAAATATAAATTACCCTAAAGTTTTGGCGATTGTCCTGTTGTTTTGTATAATATATTCCGGAAATGAGGACCGTCGCCTGAAAAATTAATGCTGAAAAATTGGTCGTTAAATTTAAAAGATGTCGCCTAGCCGAGAACATTTTGTGGAATAAAATATAGGTTAAGACGTGATACTGGGGCAGTTGGCAGAAATCTTGAAAATACTGTTCTGTGCGTTTTATTTAGCGCGTATTTGTACACATAATCAACATAGTTTTTTTTTCACTATTCTCAGAATTGAGTCAACTTCCTTGGAGATAGCCCGGAATGGACATTCCGATTACGTATGTCAAATATCTGAACGCTGGAATACACTTACTGGATTTCACCAACTTTTTAGATGAGGAATAGTGGAGATAGGAGCCACTTGTCATTATTTTTCATACCAAATTTGTGCTAGGTGGCTCCTATCTCCGCTATTCCTCACCTTAAAAGTTGGTGAAATCCAAAAACTATGTCTTTCGAGCTTTAAGCAGGTGGTATTTTCAGGGAAGAAGTCGTTCTTGGGAAACTTATCCAAGGCTGATGCCGACTGTAATAACTGGAGAATTATGTGTTCAAGTTCAAGTCTTTCGAAAAGCATGGAA
Organism: Ceraclea dissimilis; assembly: GCA_963576895.1. Taxonomy (NCBI): domain Eukaryota; kingdom Metazoa; phylum Arthropoda; class Insecta; order Trichoptera; family Leptoceridae; genus Ceraclea; species Ceraclea dissimilis. The sequence goes on from OY756361.1 coordinate 18,133,659, forward strand.
AAATATTACTCCACAATTTACATACTATACGTGTGTTTCCCTTTGAAGCGGCATTCGACACCGATATATCTGTTGTAGGGTAGGGTGGGATAATATCAGATATGTAGAAAAAAACTACACGTTTGATAAAACTACAATAAGAGCAGCATCGTGTCAAATTCGTTTTATTCAATGTGACACGAGTGTCAATCAATACAATTGTGGCGTGTCGAACTGTGACAATTGTGTCAATGCGGAACTATTGACACAAATTCAACTTCACAAAAGATACTTCGCTAACAGGGAAAAAAACGATTATTATTATTTTGTTATTCTCTGTATCTGTAAAGTAGTATACACTACTAACTACTATTAATAGAAAGTCTATCTGTATGTTTCTTTGTATGAAACATGAATGTCAACTTATGTAATTCTCGTCGTAACCGGCCATAAATATGACGCAGGACCGTGCAATTTCACCCTCTTGAATTACTATAATCAAAAAATATTCGGCCGCGCAAGAAAGTTCTTATGTTCATTAAAATCTATAATTTTTAAAAACTTTGAATTGTATTTGATGAGAGGTGACCTGCCAAGAAATTTGCAGAAGTTCTTGATGAAATCCACAAGGTGACGACAAGGGCGATAGACATACTTGCAGAACATTGACAAGGAGGTATGACTTCTAGATATAACTTGTACATTGACCGCAGGCATACGAAAGAAGAAGATAGAGTTATAATTTGATAGAGAATCCAAATCGAACATAACGAAATACCATATCGTAAGTACGTAGAACTAAGGAGTGCAGTTCAGTCCGTATATTTTTTTCATTGTCGTGTGACATGGGAAAGAAGGAGCCTTGTGGCCTCGAGGAAATTTGAAGGGCGGAGTATGTAGTAGTAATAGTTATTCACCAAAAAAAGTATTATTAACCCATCCCGCCGTAAATTTTCGCGGGTTCTAGTATATTAGTAAAACGGTACTGCAGTTGCAATCCGTTTTATTATTCACAACACAACACAGGATACGGATTTTGTAAAAATGATTGTTTTTTAATTCACAAAGTTCTTTGATCAATCATGTTTTTTATTCGTTGTTTTTTTTTTTATGTTATACCTATTAGAATATTCGTGCTTTTACCTGGTTTTGGAACTCTTTCAATAAAAAGTTTTTTGTGAATTTAAAAGTTGATTTCTAACTAGGCAATAACAAATTGTTGGTAAATATGCTTAAAGTGTGAAAACTACAGGTTGTTTGGTAAGTGGATGCAAGGCGTGAGTTTGTCTTTCATGTAGAATTTTCGAGGTAAATTTTGTACAAACACTCATGATTTTCGAAAAATTGATATCTATCCCCAAACCAACATCATCTACGAGTATGTTACCAACTTAGAGTTAAATTTCACTAGGGTGAACGTCTCCCACTGCGAGTCTTCCAGCTAATTAATTTTAGCAAATGCTTTAAATAATATATTTTTTATTTATTTATTTACTTAATATAAAAAATTACAAAAAACTTATAACAACATTTTCAAAACTGGAAGACAGTTTGTTGGCAGTACTGTCTAATACATTTGATTTTATAAACCTAATTTATAGAACTTAATAACTAAATAACAATAGTATAGTTTCAATTTCTCATTCAACCACAATGATAATTCTGCAATCCATCTTTTTAATTATTTTTTTCAGTTTATTATTATTTCTTATGCCTTATTATTATCTTGTTTTGTCCGTGGGTAGCTCCACAAATCACGACCCTCAGCAATAAGGAAATGACGAAGGAAAGTGTAAAATACTGGACAATCCTTGAATTCCAGTACTGGGAGTTGATTGTAAGTTCTTTCCATGAGTTGGACAGATACAGAAATGATGAACACTTGTTGTAATACTGAGCACATATATTTCACAACGAATCAATACAATATTAGTTTCCTAGGTTTGCCTATTCACAGCTGAGTCTAAAACCAGAATGAGGGCCCTGTTTTCTAGAATAACCTTCTATCTTTACAACACTTATTAAAATCTAGATACCTACATACAAGACTGCCATCTGTGTTCTAATGTCATAAACATTTCACCAACATACCAACCTAATTATGCCATCATTAATCAATCACCAGATAGCGAAGTTCCAAACCCCCCCAAGATTGATTTACACAGATGTCAGTATTCTACAGAAAGGAAAATTATTATATAGATTTTTAGTTACAGAATTGAACCTTATATCAAAGAAGCTAAGTAAATTTGTAAATTGTAATAGAAGGTCTAACAACGCCGGGCATTTAACTTTAGTGTACTTCTGATTCAAATGCATAATTTAAGTACCTGCCGCTGCAGTTTAATGCAGATACAGTTATGAGGGAAGTTTCGAAACGTCACCAACGTTTTTTTATTCGAGTATTCACCACTATTAAAAAATATATATAAAGTTTCATAACTCTGTCATTGATATGCTAAATGACATTTTGAGATCTTTGCATATTCCGTGTTTAGAATCGCGACTTACGTGACGATTCCAAATTATGCAGCGGAAAAAATATTGTATCTGCAATATTAAATTTTACAAATACAAAAAAAAAACTTTTTATTACTGTAGTTACTCGATCAATCTCTAGTCGGTATCATGTTTAACTGTGGATGATGCAAAATGCAAAAAATAGGTCCTCAAATAATGTTTTTTTTTTCAGTTGGAAGCATGTGTATTAAAAAAAAATACAGCAGAGCCTTGATAATCCGAACCCCAGCTAATCCGAACGACCCTGCAACCGCCGCTTCTCGCAGTCTCTGTTTCAAATTAAGCTAAACACTACTCGTCAAAACACTATATTGGAATTCCTTTAAAAAACTTTCACACATACTTAAATAAATACATTATAATGTAAAACATTTTTGTTTTATTTCGAAAAATGCCTTTCAAAATGTCTACATGCTATAATCTGAACGCTTCGTACATTCGAACAGGGTATACATTTTCGGTGTTCGGATTATAGAGGCTCCGCTGCACTTATAAATCTTGTGTTGGGTTTTGCAGAATCATATGAGAATTGAAGCACTCTTGTAAAAATCATTGTAAATGAAATATAGGTTGGTATTCTACCTGTGAACCCTTAGGTAAGTACTTACCTGATTTTTAGTCCCCTTTATTATTTTTTTGAAATCAGCCCTATCCACTTTATAAATTGCATTCCATATTTTCTCCCCAACGAACTCATTGTGAACTCTCATTGTTGTATTTAATTCCGCAGCTTTCATATGCGTTTAACCTTTTTATTATAATAGTTTTTTTACGGCGTTTGAAAATAATAATTAAAATTGATAGCGGAACCGACCTCGGTGTGCGTTTGTTGTTTGGCCCAATGAATAATGCACACAATATGATCGAGCGATATTACTCGTTCAGACGAGTGAATGATTGCGTGAAGAGAAGGGTTAGCACTATATTAATCATCTGTCGATTAAATATCAGATGAATTTAGAGTGCAGATTGAACCACTAGCAAATATATCGCAAAAATGTCGTAAAAAGTCTAGCACAAATATACATATAAAAATGTCGTAGAAAGTCTAGCACAAATATACATGTAAAAATGTCGAAGAAAGTCTAGCACAAATATACATATAAAAATGTAGTAGAAAGTCTAGCACAAATATACATTTAAAGTGTCGTAGAAAGTCTAGCACAAGTATACATATAAAAATGTCGTAGAAAGTCTAGCACAAATATACATGTAAAAGTGTCGTAGAAAGTCTAGCACAAGTATACATATAAAAATGTCGTAGAAAGTCTAGCACAAATATACATGTAAAAATGTCTAAGAAAGTCTAGCACAAATATACATATAAAAATGTAGTAGAAAGTCTAGCACAAATATACATTTAAAGTGTCGTAGAAAGTCTAGCACAAGTATACATATAAAAATGTCGTAGAAAGTCTAGCACAAATATACATGTAAAAGTGTCGTAGAAAGTCTAGCACAAGTATACATATAAAAATGTCGTAGAAAGTCTAGCACAAATATACATGTAAAAATGTCTAAGAAAGTCTAGCACAAATATACATATAAAAATGTAGTAGAAAGTCTAGCACAAATATACATATAAAAATGTTGTAGAAAGTCTAGCACAAATATACGTAAACATCGAGTTTAAGAACGTCTTACTGAAGATAAGGATAGCGGACCTCTAATGACCTTGTGTATTAAAAAACAGTGTTTTATTTATATTTACATACATGCATCTTCTTCCCTTTCTATCCTTGGTTAGGTCGAGGGCTCAAAGCATCTGTGTATCTTCACCAGAGGTCCCTGTCAATTGCAGCTTCCAGGACCTCTGGCGACTCCACTATAATTATATCGGCTTTATTTAATTAGAGATGAATTTCTACAGATTTTTAACCATTAATATGTATTGAAAAATTAAATAGGATAGGGCTGTCTGGCGCTCTGTCCTCTCTGCCTACCCTGCAAGGGATGTGGCGTGAGGGTATAGATAGATAGATAGATAGATAGAAAAATTAAATAGATATATCTCTATGTAGTCATATCAGCCTAGCTCAAAACTGAAGCATCATTATCTTTTGATAAATAATTAATCCGTTCACATCTAAAATCTCTCAATTTTTTCATTATTCTTTAACTAATCCTCTCAATCCTTTATTACATTTTTTTACGCGGAGACACACTTTTCAGTATTTTCTGCCAGAAAAGTCTACATAATTGATATACAAACTCATCATCATATACGATCTGTTAGATTTTTTTATATTGCCTAACAGACACTCAATTTCAACAGGCGGTTATCTTTATTTTACAAATTATTTGATTTCACCTAACCTAAACACTCAAATCATGGCAAGACAAAGAATGTGAAATGTATATAGCTGCTCCAATATTTATTTACCTACAAAAAACGTAGCCAGAAGGAAGGTTGTAATAGAATATTGTATTAGATACTTTGTTTTAACACAAATAAAAAAATACACTTATATCTAATTGCAAAACATTTCAAATGAGACGGTTTTTTTTTGAGACTCAAGGCTTTGTTGGCGCAATAGTAATTTGTTTTCTTTTCCCGGGCTGCTTATTTGAAGGAACCATTACAGAGCGAGTGGTGTAAATAAATAAGAAGGCTGTAAATAAATAAATAATAAAACAAGCAAGGTTGTGTAATGTGTACAGATAATATCTATCCATATACCATCTTGTAGAGTCATGCCGTGTGCGTGTTTGTAATTGTATGTACAAACGGGGAGATGTTGTGTACACCATAAAAATAAATTTACTCCCGAGAGTAAATATTACAATTCAAATAAAAGTACTAACCGTATTCATAAGTAAAATATAGCTCAAGGTATCATATCTAGTAAGGATGTACAACAAGGGTGGCCAACCTTTTTCAGCAGCCGGGCCAGATTCTAAAAATGAGATGGCTTACCGGGCCGCACAACCAATTTTTTGAAACAAAAAAATAAGACATAGGGTCGTCTCGGGGGGGGGGGGGGGGGGGGGTTGGCAATAGAAATTAAAATATTGTTATGACCTAAAAAAGTGAAGTAGCGCCGCAGGCGATATTTTCTTGCAAAACTGAGTGGAGAAGGCTCGCAACAAAATGTGTGAAAAACATTTTTTAATTAAAAAGAATACCCAAAATAGCGCCGCAGGCGAAATTTTTAAGGGAAAATGGGTGAAGTGACGAATCTGATTGTCTTTCTATAACAGGCAATGCATACGATTATATTGTAAGACGGCTTCGCGGGCCGCATTTAGACCCTCGGCGGGCCGCATGCGGCCCACGGGCCGCGGGTTGGCCACCCTAGATGTACAATAAACGTCAACTTTTCTGGAGTCAAAATGTCGAGTTAACTACTCTGTAATTAACAGTTCTACGTTTTTACCCTGTAACTTTCTTCGATGGGTTACACAGCGAAAGTCATTTGGCCCTACCACTCAGAACAGGCTGTGGGTCTTTCCATGTCACTAATGCCATTATCATCAGATTGGTGTTCAGTTTTTGGCAGTGTGTACCGTATCTCCTCTGGTTGTCCCATTACTTTATTTTGTTCTTGTAATAATTTACATGAATACTGGCCCCGAACTTTTACACTCTATGTTACATCAGTCATCGTACAGTTAGTCAATATTGTGATTATTTGTTTTTCCAGTTTTATTCTTTGACGAAATGCTGGTCGGCATTCTATTTCTTATTTTTTGTATAAAATAATATGCTTAACTATGTAAATTTGACGAGTCCAAGTGCCCGAAATTAGGGCCTAGGGACGATAATGAACAATAAACAATTGACGATTCCAAGTTTTAATATGGACCTAGTAAATTATCTCTGATTTTTATGCGACTTGAAATTAGGTACATAAAAATATACATGCACTCTCAAATATCAATGTCGATTGTTCAAAAGGTACGGTAGATGATTGGGGTAATGCATATGTGAATGTATATTTTAAAGTGAAGATCCTAGAAGGCAATTACAAAAGTTAGGATCGGAAGTTATGTATAAAAGTTCGGTTAAAAAGGATTCCATTGCGTATGAGGGTAGTTCAAGAATGGGGTTAATATTTTATCATTTCGTTGTAGGGAAATTGCGATAGATGTCCTGGGGTGATTATTTAAGCGTAAAATTAAAACAAGTTATATTGAATTACCAACCCACTTATTCTCAAGGATCACCAGACGACGGTGAATTGGTTAGTCGCTAGATTTGTCTTCAAACGTAATTAACTGTTAAATTTCAAATCACTCTCGTTACTTTATTGACGCAATCAGTATGCATAAGTAGCAGTGACTATTAACACGTTATTTTTATATGACTTCGTAAGTTTTCACGTTCGCCATTCATGTTGTTGTAAATTTTAAATCACTCCCGTTATATATTGGCCCAATCAGTATGCATAAGTAGCAGTGACTATTAATACGTTATTCTTAGATAATTTCGTAAGTTTTCACGTTCCTTTTATGTTGTGTATATGTATTTGTTTATTTATTGTTTTTTTATCGTCCTTAAGGTACTTGGACTCGTCAGTTTTACATAATTAGACGCAGACCGCGCGTCATGCAGAATCATCTTGTTTCCATTTTTTGGTAATCAATTTATGAAATCCAAACACCTGAATAGCTTTCGTCTTCAAAGGTTCCCGGTATTTGTGTTCTTAACTACTTAATCCAAGTTTTTCTGGATTTATCTATTATCTATGACACTTTTGACAACTTTTTTAGATCTGTGCTTTGTCTCTGATACCTTTTCCAGTTCGTTTTCAAGCCGAATCCCGTTTTGAACTCTTTCTGAGTTTAAATATTCATCGAATGACAAGCTGCACGAATATGATGAAAAAAAAACTTAACACTGCTATTTTATTTAAACGCCATTGCTATTGCTCTTTTTTTCATCTACGCATCTCGCCGCTATAATAATTTTAGTAAAAACCCTATGAAATAATAAATTTGTTGGTGTATTAAATATTTAGAACACTTTTAAAGGAAGCAAACTGATGATGTAATTAAAAAATCAATTATTAGCCTTTTGACTGGGAACCTTGTCTGTCGTGTCGCCCCGGGGAGGATATAAATGGAAAATGGAAGAGTTTATGATCAGGTAAGGAGAGGATTTCTAAATTTATTTTGATTCTTAGATACATTAATGTTTGACGTCATATAGACATTAAATAAGACATGTTAATATTAGTTTCTTTTAACATATATTTGAGTTCTGTGACCGCCTCTGCTGGAAATATTGCCCAAAGAAGAGATGTTCATGTCTTATGTCTTCTATACAAAATTCTCTTCGATCCTCAAACACCATCTGCTTGGAGGCAAGGTTTTCTTTTTCACATATTCACGGACTTCCTCTTCGCTCAAGCTGCAGTAATCTTCTTCAGATCCCATCTCATCATACTAGTTTTTATACAGATTCATTTATTGTACACGGGACTAGATTGTGGAACTGGCTCCCCACAAACATCTGAATTTCTCTATCATTACTATGTTTTCGAAGGCAGTTTTCTGATTGCTAATCTTCCCGGTATCCTTGTATTTTCTATTGTTATTTATGTTTTTTCTCGAATTAACTGTAAGATATTGCTTTTGCACTAACTCCGCCTTTTAATTTTTTGGCTTGTTTATTTTTATTTGGTTCGTAATATTCCCGGATGCGATACGTTCAAGGTTCCTAAATTTCAGGAGTGATATTTTTTTTAATGAGAGTTGTGTGTTTAAGCTAAGCTGAATATTCATTTCCAATTTGCGGAATAACGATTCATAAATATTGAATAATTGATATTGGAAATTATTTTTTTTACTGCATACAGTCCTCCAATAGACTTTTACGACTTTGTGCGAGACGTTTGTGACGGCCATTACGGGCGTTGTTCTGCATTCTTCAAGACATTCCCCCAGGCGCCTTCGTTCCTGTCATAAATAATATCTACTCTCTTTATAGCCACTCGTGTATTATACATTTAAGTATAAGTATGGAGAGCGTTCGTATTATTGCAATAAAAGTTGCAGCAGCGAGTTGCAAATTGCAAAATCCATATTTCATTTTAATAAGCAACTAAGTACGCCAATAAAAATGTAGTTATTTAAACGCACTGTTTAACATACGCTGCGGTGGAAGTTATTAGAAAATATTTCTACTTTGATTTAGTATTTCGAACTCTCACCGATCGCTTTCTTACGAAACAGTTCTTAGCGCAGTTTAATAGCAAATAGCAACCGATGGCATAACCGAACCTTGGAGCAACCGAGAACCAAACAGAAACCCAGGTGGAAGTCAAGATGGTCTGACGACATAAAAATAGTGGACTGACACTAGTGGTACAGAATAGGGAACGGAGGCCTGAGAACACTGGACCAGCGATGGCCGATGATTAAAGACAACCCTAAAAGATTTCATGTCTTGGACTTGGCTATATCCTTAGATCTGTACCGAACTCGGAGACTTGAAATTTTTCATTATTTTTTTCATGTTTTGTCTTTTCGGGGCACTTCGTCCCACATAATTTGAAATGCTTTGACCTCATTTGTCTTTTTTACTTCAACCTTATGATCGTATGTCAATCTTCTTCCTTCTCAGCTTTTCAGATCCATTATTGGACATAGGTCTCCCCTTTGGTTCTCAACAACTCCCTATCCTGGGCACATTGCATTCAAGTACTTAAATAGTTTCTTGTATTTATCTGTGTATTTAAAAGGATTTGTATCAGATAAATTAAAATGTTTTTTTAGTTGTTAGTAAAATAGAGTATTCGCGTAAAGACAGTGCAGTTTGCTAAAACTCCCTTGGGGCTATTTATTGTATAATAAATTTACAGTGTACTGTACAATGTATGTACATAGATCCTTAAAGCAATTCACGATGATATTCTGTTAGATAATCCCATCCTACAAATTCTATGTTAGGAATACAACATGATTCCATGTTGTATCAACTGTAGATATTAGATATTTTGTTGTGCCACTTATGAGGCGAGTTTTTTTTTACGGCGTTAAGTGTTACTTTTGTGTAAGCTTTACTTAAGTAAGTGCTTGTTTCCTAATTAGTAGGTAATTTAATTAAGTAATAGTAATAAGAGGTGGTCGGTAGCCTGGTTGGTGACGCGCTCGACTGTTAATCCAGTGGGCGCGGGTACAATCCCCGACTTACTCCACTTCACAACACAAGCTTTTAAGCTTTCTGTGAAGTGCACAAAGGTGTATTTGGGTTTATTTTGATAAACCCAGAATCATTAAAAAAAAGTGCTTCTTATCAAAACAGTTATTGGTTGAAAATGTTTGACAATTTCAAGAAATAACACTCTAGGTAACTAATGTTGTGTCCCTTGTGGGGTAGGTAAATTGGAGATGTCATCAGAACGCCAAACTATCACATCACTATACACATTACATTATTTTCCCTCACGTTTTGTCCACTATATGCTCGTTAGTAACCTATACGACCGTCCCAAAAATCTAAAACATTTTGCAACGAACGCATTATAAAGATTTTACTTTTTCTTTTGGCGTTATCATTTATTTATTTTGTCTATCATCCTAAGAACTCTTGGAATCGTCAGTTAACAATTCAGACTCATAGCTACCTAATTATAGATGCAGAGAACCATTCAATCTAATGCAGATTTAGATAATCTTAAATGATGCGTAGAGATGAATGCGTACTGTTTCTAAACAATTTAAACTTGTAAAGTTTTATTGTAATAATGGGCATTTATATATTTCGGATACATTAAATTTACCATTACTACTTAAAATTTACTATTACCATAATAAATAAAATTACTTTTACGCGACATGAAGTTACTCACCCCAATAGTTTTAGTACTGGGTAATGTGTAAGTTCGTACATTTACAAGAAGAAGAAGAAGTTTCCCTTCTTGCTTCCCCGCCCGTTCCCTTCCCCTCGCCGTCAAGTAGAGTTGAGTTGTCTGAACATTCGATGTGGTTTGTTGCACCAATTACCGGGGGCGCATTAGTTCCTGATACCGTGTACTTGCTGCTTATGTTTTATATTATTACAACTCCCTTTATTTTATCCAGACGTTATGATGCTTCTATCCTGCTCACACATATCGGTTTCAGATATCTTTGTATCTCTTTGTAGAATGAAATTGGGGACTAATACTACATCTGTATAGAACTGCTAACGACAGTATTAGATTACAATATCAAATTATGTTATGTTCGATTTTCATTGTTCTGGAAAATGCTTAAATGTATTGTGGATAAACTTAATCGAAAATTCGAGATCAAAATCTCATGAAATTCAGCAATGAAGCTGGCCACTCATTTAATGTTTCTGTATAAGGTGCGACAAGACAATCGTATGGGATGGGGGGACTTTCATTGCCAGCATATTCGGTCATTTTTACACGAGTATTGGGAACATTGGGACATTCAGAATGGGTGGAAAACCTCACTGATTAACTTGCTGAGATTGTATTTTCTGAAAATAGTAGACAAGTAGAAAAAATAATGTCAAAGTAATGATTAACGTTATGCTGACTTTATTTCTCAAAATTTATTCGAGCAAAGCCGGGCACAGAAGCTAGCATAAAATAAAAAATGACAGTCGTATGGTCCCCCATTTTCTTTAGTTAATTTTTTTTCAGATGGATGTTTGACAACCCTAACCACAACAGGGCTGCCCCCCTCCCTGTTCGAGTAAATGAACTTAAAACATCTTGGCAATTATTAAAATGAAGATGAATTGGAAGAATTTTTCACCATTACATTTTACAGCATTCTTATTTTCCTTTATAATGAAATAGTCTATTTAACTGAAATTCGTCAGACTAATTAATGAACCGCGCAAGTCATTTCTATATTATTATGTAGGAGACAATTCTTGGGGAGGAAACAAATTACTATAATTTTTAATAGTCTAATTTGGCTTCTAAATCACCTAGTAGGTACATTGCATTTTTCTCTGCGGGTGTAGTCACTTTTCGCCAAAGAATTCGAATCTCAGCAAAGTCTATCAATGTAGGTATAAGCTTTTTCGGATGTTAATGAGGTGCATCGAGCTTTAAGCAACGATTCTGTCGCCTTTTTCATGGTTAAGTTGTTTTTGTATGTAAAAAGTCCGTCGAGTTATTTATAGCAAAATCGATCTATTCTGAGAATGATGGTCGTTCTATGGGATGCCAACCGTATCACAACTGCTCTCAGAACAGAGCGACTGACGGTTTTACATGTACATGCAATTATTTAGCACAAAAATAGGTAGTTGATTTTTTTTTATATCAAATATGACTATAAGAAAGAAGAGGTGTAAGCAAACGCGGCCGTTCAAGAACCACATGGCTTGACCATGTAGACCATATTCTGAAGGACGGGCGTGTTCTGTCTAAGTAAAAGGAATCGTAGAGTGAGTTTGACGAATTGCATGAATGTGACGGAGGCAAAATGTGTATGTAAGGATAGGAAAGTTTGGCGATATGTTCTCTCTGCCTAACCCCCAAAAGGGATACGGCGTGAGAGGATAAAATAGAATAGAAAATTTTTACTATTTCGAAGTAGGAATGTAGGCAGGTGTACGAGTATCAATGGTTTTGTCTCCACATAAGCATACATACTTTAAGCTTCATTAAGGTAGTTATTACTTGTTAACAATTCCAATATTTCGAAGCATTGTTATTGCGTTTCATTTTCAATTTACAGAGTCCTCCGGGATCCGTTTTGGATAATGCGTTATTAAATAATTAACATTATTCATTAGTGCACTGGGAATATTCGCCCTGGCGTTGAATTTAAACAATCCCAGTTGACTTGTGCGTCTTATAATTACCCTGAGGCTATTTGAGTAAAATTGTGTAATTTTTTTCAGCTGTTAATTATAATTTCGTTTCTACTACCACCCCTCCTATTTTCTTTCTTATTGGTCTTTTAACGGTCTAGAGAACAGTTATTTTTAATGTTTAAACATTTTGAAGCTTCTTTTAATATTTATCATTATTATTTAGTTTTTTTTTTCATTATTTAACAAAGCTAAGCATTAGGTTTTTAGGGAGACATTTATGTAGATTATTTTTAATTATTCTTCACCTTTGACATATGCTCAGTAATTTAACTTTATTAGTTTCAGAGTAGATAACCAATTACCAGGAAACGTTGTAGGGTCGCGTTCCAAAAATAAAAACTTTCAGAGATGTTTGACGATATATAAATCTAAATTGAAAGGTGAATTGAAAGGCACTTTTGATAACAGGATCAAAAGTGCCACATGCCTACCTATACTCATCAAATTCTTGCAATTTCTTATACTCGCCCTATGTACGTTTTTTTTAAATTAACATATATAGGATCGTGTCGGTGAAATCGATCTAGAGGCACTTCTCGGACGACCACGTCTTGCCTTATATACGGCGTTTGTCATGCTATTATCATTCATCCCCTCAACGTGCCAAAACCATCTCAACCTTTAAAACTGTTTACCTTTGATTCTAGTCACAACAGTACTAATCTCTCCGATTATTTCACTCCTTATCCATTCTTTCAAAGTTATTCCACACATTCTCTTCAACGTGTATCCCAGATTCGTCCAAATACCATGTTCAAGTCTCACTAGCACCAGGACGGCATTATTTGCATAAGTTCTTTACATTCAGGAGCTAAGTTGATATTCAAGGTATAATTGTTTGGTTTGTACATATTCAAATTCATCGTTCTTCAACCAAGTAGTCCATGTATCACTGACATACACAGAACAGAATACTCCCACACATTCCCCCCAACGATCTCATTTCTACAATTTATAGTAGGTATATTCAGCTATGCCGCTAGCATACAAAATACAAGAATACTCTGAAATTTTAGTTCTTCGTTTTATTATGTAGTATAATATAAAGCAACGTTATATTAATTATTGTCCTTCAGGGGTTAATTGTAATAGGCATGCGCATTAAGAAGCACAATATAATAATATTATTAGGTAGGTACTGTTAATATAATCTTGGGTTTAACCCTTTCCCCTCCTACGTATTTAGGTATGTGGGGAAACGACGAATATTTTGTCGGCCACAAAGTGTTGAATGCAAGAGGACAAAATATCTCCGGGAGTCGAGAGTTCTCGAAATATTTTGATTAAAATTATTAGAGGAGAAACTATGCGAGCAGTTAAATTAGTAAAATTGTATTCGTTTATATATACCTACGATCTTATTTTTAAGGCAATGGTTTAACCGAGGATTTAGATATGAAATTGGATACCTACTTATAACCTACGATCTTATTTTTAAGGCAATGGTTTTACAGCGTATGGAGGAAACTCGAAAAGTTTCTTCACACTCAATGAATCGACGACTGATTATTTAAGAAAAAATACTTTTAATAAATTCTGACAATCAAACATGAGCTATTATTGTAAATTAATGTTATAATTGATGTCATGTAAGATATATTAATAATGGTTTTTACCAAAGATTTAGATATGAAATTGGATGCCTACTTATAACCTACGATCTACTCTGTTTCAAAACAGTAAATAGGCCCAACCTTCTAATCAAGAGGTACCAGATTCGAATCTGGGTGCTAAAGATGTATCTGAACTTCAAACACAAGCTTTTAGCTTACTGTGAAGTGTGTAGTAAAGTATTTGCAAAAAACTGGTAATTCGTCGTATTGGTCTGGATGCTTCTACCCATGAGTATGTCTGGGTTAATGTGATCACTTTAACAGTTGACTCAATTTGGTCCAATTTATCCTCTTACCTCCATGGAGATTTGATCCCAGGGCGGTGACATTCTCTGCAATGATACTACATTTCAAGAATCTCCATCATACGTCTAGGACTCCATTGATACTCGTATTTTGACAGACAACAAAATGCAAGTCTAGTCACAAAGCCGGATACCTTAAACATTCTTACTATCTATATGCAATATGCATACTTGGCAAGTATTGCGATGTCATTCATATTGCTATCATAGGTTGCAGATATGAAACTACATATTATGTATAACATATCTCTAAGTTCTATGCATCTAATACTTCCAAGTTTCTTCGTTAGAGATATGATGCATCTTCTCATATGTGTCTACTGTATAGTGTAAGTACGTATGCACAGAACATTATTATAGTTATATTGTGTTTAATTAAGAAAACGTATACGTGTATATTTGACATAAAAATTTTAGAGTGTGTATCCGTCTTTTGTGGAATTACTCGGTTTAAAACTACTAAGTGTCCTAGCATTGACATCATCATCATCATGTCAGCCTCCCTGTGTCTATTGTTGAACATAGGCCACCCCCATTTATCTCCACAGCTCCATATACTGGGCTGACCGTATCCAACCGCCTCCCGCAACACGTCTTACATCGTCCGACCACCGTGCTTGAGGCCTACCACACTTATTATGCCTGTTATGTATTTAGGTTTATTTCGATAAACTTGTTCAAGCTCACCATTCCGGGTCTTTCTTTTTCCATCTAGAGTCTGTGGTTCTGGCCACATGACCAGCCCAACTCCATTTCTGACTGGAAACTCTGTGAGCGTTAGTATTAACATAGATCATAAAAAATGAGGATAGGTATACGAGTAGATATATAGAAAAATAATTGCGCTAATTTTGCAATGTGAAAACTCTAGAATACGAAAATAAAAAAGTATGGAAATGCCTAATAAAAATAAAATAAAAGCACTTGAAATGCCATATAATAAGCAGCATGTAGCATACGTCAATGTCGCATGCTACACATATTGCCTAAAAGTTGCTTCAGTGGAATTGGACTTGGAAAATGCATGCTGAATTATCAAGAGACATACATTTTAAGAGCATGGCACCAGGAATGACGTCACAGTCTTTTCCCACGGCATTAAGGTTCAAAATCGCGTGACAATCGCATGATAAAATGGTAAAAATAGCGTTTTTTTTTTTCATTTTTTGGGGTTAATTTTACGTCTATCAAAAATCTTTTACGGTTATTCCCTAGATTTTAATGCATATTATCAGTACAAGAAAAAAAATTTACTCCGCGACTTTCGGGAAACGAGTTTCCGTCTTTCGGAAAAAAGGTCAGAGGTGTTTTTAAATTATTTTTTTACGAAATCTATACAAGATATAAAAAATCTATTACGGTTATTCCCTAGATAAAGGTTCAATGCATCTACCCTATTTTGTTCCAAAGCATATTTAGTAGCGGTTGTCGAGATATTAGGTCTCCCGTTTTTAGATTTTGTTTAAATGTAGGTATGGACACTCTTATTGAGAAATTGGATTTATTTTCCTGGGCGACGCCTGGCAGTAACACTGGAATGTATATTAAACTAATTCAAGTAGTTCAGTAGTTAGAAACAACATGTTCAGCTGTACAACCAAGACTGGTAGATGCAGGAAATAGTTTCCAGTAACTAAGGTAGGTTCCATACCTAAGTCTAACCTTATAATAGTCTTATAATAATAACTGAACAGCGTGAGTATAAAGTACCCTGAATAAATAAGTAAGGTTTACTATAAGTTACCTGAGAACTAATTGAAGTTACTTTCATAATATCCCAGAATAATATAACACAGCCCATACTTCATCAGTACATCACTTTGGAACATGTTGCAAAGTTAGCATCAACTAAGAGAATTATTATTGCCATTTTGGCAGACGTTATCTTCCAGGAATTAAGATGGCTTTAACGTTTAAAACCACATGCACGTTGCACAATCGCAATGCATCATCAAATTTTAGAAATAAAGTTTTTACGTTTTTTTTGGGGAGGATTTCGCTTTAATCGTAAAAATTTTATAGTAATTCAGTAGATGGTTGTGAATATTGCCACTACAAGAAGAAATTTTTCTGCGAGACTTTCGCTAATGGAGTTATTTTCTCTGAAAAATAAAGTCTGATGTATTTAAAAAAAAAAAAATTAGGATGCAAGATATAAAAGATCTATTAGAGGAAGGTTCAATGTATCTACCGTATATGTTTACAGTTGCATGACTCGACCATGTCAATCAAATTAAATTAGTAGGTAGATATAAATCCCCACAAGCCTACATAATAATAAATAAAAGCAAATAATATTATGATAACAAAAAAAACAGATAATTCCAAAGGACCGACTTATTCCACGATTAATATCAGTCAATTTGGATTCACAAGATGAAAATCACACCAATGTGACATAAGAATAGAGTGTATATGTCTATATAGAAATAGGGTCTAACTCTCTATCTCTCCTGCAAGGAGCGCAACGTAACCTGATAAATGGATAGACATGTTCTTGATACTGGCATGGTCTTTATTCTCACCCTCAGCATTCTTCATCGCGTTTCACCAAGCAAATTCTTCACATTATGTGTTATATTACATCTCCCCATTATAATTACTTTCCAAACTGGCCAGCAATTTACAGATCAACGGACCTCTTCAAAGGTTTAAAGATCCTCAGTATTTGAAGTCGTTTATATTCATAGCGCATTTTGATTTTGTCATTATAAAGCCATACTAATTATTTTTTATGTTATCGTGACTATGTACGTTTTAGGAATATCTTTACGTAGGTACCAAAGGCAAAGAGTGGCTTTGAAAGTAGAGAAGCTGGGTATCTAAAACAATGGCCCGTACACTCTTTTTTGTCATACTCACTCATTCACTGAACGTATACAATCTATTTCAACTTATCATTTTTCATTCTTGTTACAACACTAGGTTCAGTTCTGGCTGGTGGAAAGTTCACCCTCCACTATACTACCGATATAACCAAGAACCGCGTATCAGCCAAAAAGTTGAAATTGAGATAATCGCAAAAACATCTAGTATCGCCCATTCCATACATTTGGGTTGGAAAATAGAGGTTGCGTATGGAAAGTAAGACTTCTTATTATTAAAATAGTTGGATCTGAGGTGAAAACACCCACTTCGATGAGCACTCAAAATAAGTATCTAAAGTTGTCTAATGCGTGGTTCTTTCTTATGACAGCAGTGTATATTTGCCAATAAATTCGTATTATCACTCTTGTAGGTATATGAGAGCGTAGACTTTCACGGCCGGCATCCATAGTGACTGTGAGGCCGTGGTCTTTTCGTATCTTGTTTACCAAAGATTTCACCCAAGTTTACCCGTCGGGTAAGCAAGATCCCAATAGGCCACGGCCACATAGTCGGGAAAATGCCCACACGCTACCATTCTTGTGTCCAATCTATCTGTTTATATTATATCCATGATCTCCGTACTATTCTCTCCCTTTATACAAACCTAGCATCTCTTATATTTATAGTATTTTAGGGTACACAGCATCGTTTGGTTGGTAATAGTGTGTATGTGGGTATCTACTTAACGCGAACATTTGAAATTTATGTGGTGTGTAAGGATTACATCAATGTGGATATGTTTGGAATTTTGATTACATGCGGACTTAGCTGCGTAAAAATTGTACCCACCCATCCTAGTATGTACTAGAATGCCCATGGGAATTTGGATTTTATGTAAACGCTTCTAAACGACTACAATCGTTAGGACATATTTTTCTAAGATACCTTTTTCGAGTGTTGATATTCTTGCCAGTCCCTTTTCGTCGTAGTTATAACATAATATTTTATAATGTATGTACGAATACGAGTTTGTATGTAAATTTTTCGGACTTGATCATTTGTAACTAGAAGGTAATTTCTTCCAACGTTTCGGCGAAACTTCGGTCACGGATTTGTGAAAAAGTCTAATCTAAATAACGGGTTTATAGCCGTAAGAAAAACTACCAACCAACAACTTTGGCAAGACGTTATAATTAGGACTTATTCGATACATGCATAAAAGAGCATATATTTATGTAGACTGTACAGGTCGATTCTGCCCCAGAACAGGCCGTCACCTAGTGGGGCAATAATATCCAGTACTTCTTTTTCCTTGTATTGTACTTTGTTAAATGCTTTTTTGGAAACTAAATAGATTTAAAAACAAGATTTATGTATTTATTAAAAATTATGGCATTTCACCCTAATAGAATGATTTGTGATATTCAGATACAAAATGTTCGTGAATCGTGATTATAAATAAGAACAACTGTTAGAACCTGTGATAATTTAACACTCACAGCTGTCATAAGTTCAAAAGTAACTATTACCGAAGTATGCATTAAGTTTGCTTCATATAACTACTATAACATTGTCACTTATATTTTTTTTGGTCTATGCACTTATCCCGTTTTATCACTGTTAGGTACTAAAATATACGATTGGGCAGCAAGAAACATGACAAATTATATCAGTAGCGTAGCGTAGGGGGGCGGGGGGGGGCGGTCCGCCCCGGGCGGCACTTTTTAGGGGACGTTATTTTTGGGAAAAATTACAAAAATCCATTAAATCACATTTGTTTCATTAAAAACTGGAAAAAATTTCGAAACCATTTGGAAAACCATATCAATGTCTAAATTTTAGTTGTCTCACTTGCAAAAACTTCGCCTGCGGCGCTATTTTATCTCTTTTTAGGCCATATCAATATCAAAATGTTAGTTATCCCACTCCAGCCTAGAAGTTCTTTATAATTCCTGTAAATTTTCGGGAATTTTGGGTTTATATGCCTAAATAAGGGGGTGGCGGATTTGTTTTCCGCCCCGGGCGGCAGAAACCCACGCTACGCCACTGAATTATATAACTATTATGCGGAAATAATGTTAGAACAACATGGTGTTCCTAAGAAGAGGTTGTAACACATTTATTACGAATGGCAATAACTCCGCAACAACCATATTACATATTATGGTCTGTAATCATCCTGATATTAAATCAGGATAAATTTGACCAACAGAAAGACACTTTTAGCGTATATAATAAAGCTTCAGTATTAAAACCATTGAGTAGATAATACTACATGACAAATTGAATGAAGAACTAACTAAATGAATGATTCCAAAACCTTCAGATAGTGGGTGTCGCTAGAAGGGTATTTCTCAGAACAAATATCTCGAGAACCTTACTAAATATGCTTTGTGGAAAACACAACGTATATGGAACCTTCCTCTACTGCATTACACCAAGATTTTTCACATGTTTTAATGCGTATTATTACTATGAAAATCTGTACGACCTTCACCAAGGGTGTTAATTTCTTTGAAAAAAAAATGAAAAGTATTTTACAAAATAAAATGCAGGAATCTATACAAGATATGAAAATTGTGTCAGGCCAATGTACTAGCACAATTAGTATATAATTTTTGAGATATTTGTTCTAAAAAATACCATTTTGGCGACACCTAGTACCTTAAGGAACGCGCGCACTCTATAATCGTACATCAAAGCTGGATTTCGCCAACTTTCTAGGTGAGGAATAGCAGAGATAGGAGCCACCTAGCACAAATTTTGTATGAAAAATAATGATAAGTGGCTCCTATCTCCGCTATTCCTCACCTATCAAGTTGGTGAAATCCAACACGAGTCTTCTTCTTTATACTTACTATTATCCTTAACCCCTTCGACGCTAAAACTTTAAGTATAAATAAAATTTTACTATTCTGCTGTAGGTAGGCATTTGATGGTTGTTGTAGGCAATAAAGTAAATTGGTAATTATTTCGAATTATTTGATATTAATTACGTAAATGTATTAGGTTAATGATGAATTTGATGTTATCATTTTTATTGTTTGTTTCATTTCGTTAATGTTTTATTTTATCGATTAAATCAATAGATAGAGCTGCGAAGAAGTAATGGAATATTTTAATTTACTTAATTTATTGTTTTATTTCCCTTGATTGTTTATTTTTATTATTAATTTGATTAAAACATTATCTTTCATTTGAATCTACGTAGGCACTACACCCACGTAATGTTATTTTATATTAATAGATGCCTTTGCTTCGAAATGAGGAAAAAATAAGTTTTTTTTTTTAATAAAAAAAGGATCTGGGCTTGCATACACAAGCCCAAATACTTTCCTGCACACCTTGCACTAGGCTAAAAGCCTGTATCGCAAAGTGTGGAATACATCGCCAGCGCCGGGGTTTGAACCTGCCACCTCCCGCTCGAGAGATTGCCGCCTCAACCAACTGCGCCAACCATGTACTCATGCCATGCCACGCCAACATACAGTTTGCAATATTAGTCCAGTTGCTTGAATTGCGGATCTTCCAACCGGGATGTGCGGGTTGTTGTCCGGTTTTCGCGTGGTGAGAAGATACTACCCGAAAACCGTACAATATTTTACAATATGGATCATCGTAAAAATACTCAACAATTAGGGATGGGTGTGAGGTGTTGTCCGGTTTTCGGGTAGTTATACAATAGCTATACAGTACTACCCGAAAACAGGACAAAATATTATAACACGGATCATCGTGAAAGTTTTCAACAATTTTGGATATGCCGGGTTTTAAATCTGACTGTTAACGATGTATTCTGCATTTCTCGAAATAGGCATAGCGTATTTTGCGTCATTTCATAACAAACAAATAAATAATATGTCCATTTTTACTACATTGCACTCAGAAAATAATTTTGAGAATCCAATTCCAAAGTCAAATTTCCGATAATTTTAAAAAATGTGAACAGTTCTAATATTTAAGTATAGCGTTTTATTTACCAAAAAATATTATGGTTAAAAAATGATAAACCTTTGTCGTTTTTATACACACACACATTCGTTATAGTCGCAAACATAAAACGCTAACAATTTGACCGGAACAAAAGTGGCGAAACAATCGCACTTACATAATACTCGTATGTTGGAATTAATTTCCATTATCCTACGAATAATATTAGTAATGCCTCGAAAATTCGCGAAGTTGAGGTCTACAAATTGCGCGAATAACGAGTATTCGCGTATGGTTGGTGTACAGTGTACACATATTAATTTCTAGAAATTACATTTCTAAAATGTAGAGCATAATGTAGGTACTATTTCTTTCATTCAAGATATCTGCGTTAAAATCACTCAAGGTGACAAATTTTCCGAAAATATTTTTCTTGTCTTTAAGGTTCGAAACTGCATGTACGAAATTACGGATTACGATAATTAAAAAACAGATTTACAGTAATTAACTAGAATTTCAACCATATTATCACTGCGACAAAGATTTTCTATCCCTAACTATCGCGATCAGAGTTAATTTCTCGAAAAAAAAATGAGCTTTTTTTCAGAAATGTACCTATACAACATATTAAAGATCCGTAACGCTTCCAGTAATGTACTAAAGAAAGGTTCAGTGTGTCTACCTAATTTTTCTTACAAGACATATCTAGTAAGGTGTCGAGATATTCTGAAAAAAAAAACCGTTTTGCTGACACTCAGTCACTCCAGTAAATACGTGTCACTGAAAATCTCGCGAATGCTAGAATTCGCGGAACGTGAATATAATATTAATATTAATGTATACTTTCTTTTTGGGAATTGTAATAATATGTTAAAAGGTTGTTTGAATTAAAACAATGATGGGAAAATTATTATTTTATCCCATTATTCCGAATATAAAACCCTTTAATAATAATATAACAGTAATATCCGTTTATTCCCCTTTGTTTTTAGTTTAATTCAACAACTAGTTATGTCTATATTTTTCACACATATTAGGTTTTATTATTGAACTGTTAAATAAAATGTCAGACAGTGTTATCCTTTATGACAGTTGGATAATAATTTCATATTTTTTAATACATCTCAGTGTTTTATGGTAGGTAACTCTTCTATCATGTTTACTTTTCTATATATAATGGGTATTTTCTCATAAAATGTGTTAAAAAGAAGGTTGGGGTTCGAATTCTGATTCCGATATACCATGATTATTGATTACCTATCTACGATTTTCTGAATTTCTCACCCTAACCATGGAAAAATCCTGGTTTTGGTTAGTTAATTTTGCCGAAACGCAAAGTCATTAGAGACGAGTAAAAACCTGGAAAAACGACAGTATAATCTTATTATTCCGTCTGCCACGTTGTTCCTACACCGGTGACATCACGGAAAAACTGCTCCGAGTGGCGAGGCCTGGTGACCGCGCAGTGTTCCTTCAGGGAAAGTTAATGGCCTAATAAATACGAGTATGTAAGCCATTCTTCCTCTAGTCAATATACATATTTTAATAAGCTCTCACATCAATTTCACGGAACTGTCAATTAGAAGTGATAGTTTATTGACGGCTCGGGTGGAATTGTGCTATTTTGAAATTTCAATATTCGTATTATTTATACTGGCGGGTATTACATTAAATTGTTATTTGCTTCATGTTCCTACTAGCGATGCATAGGATCATTGTGTCATGGAAAA
The DNA here is from genome assembly GCA_963576895.1 of Ceraclea dissimilis. Classification (NCBI taxonomy): domain Eukaryota; kingdom Metazoa; phylum Arthropoda; class Insecta; order Trichoptera; family Leptoceridae; genus Ceraclea; species Ceraclea dissimilis. Next base: position 18,156,334 of record OY756361.1, read on the forward strand.
ACATCGAAATATAGTCAAAATTACATCGATGCTAATACAACTTTGAAAGGTTCCTTTGAAAGGTTCTCCCTACCACAAACACCGCATCGTGAAGGTCATTTTTTAAAGATAGGTTAATATTGCTTTTAATTCTATTCAATGATACCATACATGACCCCCGTTTGTATTTCAATATATTTCACTTACCTCATGTTTTAAATACACAGAAATATTCGTGGCATTTTCGCCAAGCTTTGAAAACCTAATGCTTTTTGAGAATTATTTTGTATAACATTCACTGCAGAAGGGTGGATTTCTGCAGACGGGAAGCAGGAGTTAACATTTCTTATGGAATTATGTCAGATTAGACACTATTATACCTTTCATCTTTTCCAAAAGGTAACTCGATGGGAATCGTGTTCTTTGGTAACTTCACGCCTGATTAATTTATACCTACACTCAGACTCACGATCAGTATGGTTGCTCAGTATCTGTGTAGAATTAGTGCCGCGTTGGCTGAGCAGAAATAACCCTACACATTATTCTTTATGCATCGTACATGTTTGTTTCGATGTCAGAATATTACTATTCGATTTCGAGCGCCGCTACATCCCTATCTTATCCGCAATTCACTTTGAGAGGGTTAAGCGCGATTAAACGCAACATTTCAATTAATTTACTCTCCAAAATTATTAATATTCATAATAATTATTGTTTTTGTATAAAGGTATCTTGTACGGTGTGTGGTGTGGTGTTACAACCCTTTTCAGACATAATTTTATTGTTTCCAAAAACCCTCTTGCACCAACTACCCCATAATAATTATTATTATTTGAACCCCGCCGCCACCGTAGCGCGCGGTTGAACTTACATAATATAATATCATAATTTGTAACAAAATACATTCGATATTATTTCATACGCATGAAAAGGGTTAAAATTTATGGTACCTATCGCGTGAAGTATGTTAACATTTGTTTAAAAATAAGGCGAAAATTTTAATCATAATCGCCTTCCGTAGTCATGGCTGGCTCGTGTTTTGAGATTGTCGTATAATGCCTCATCCACATGCTGGCCGAGCTACCAATTTTTTTGTGTGAATGAGTAAAAAGACGTGGAGACGGGGTGATTGTCTTGGATTGTATACGTAACCGACGGTAAACGTTTTTTTACTAGTAGCTCGGCCAACATGTGGATGAAGAATTACAGTTTTTTTTTTCGATTCATAAGTTTCACTCAACATAATTCAAGTTAGCTTTCTAGAATCTAAAGTATGGAAAAACGAAACTTATTATGGTCTAAAATGTATATACGAGTATAATTATTTAGCAGGGAAGCCGGGGTCATGGTTTTTCAGTGCATTACGTATGATTATAATATCGATTATTTTATGTTCCTTCATCCAAAGGTAACTCGATGGGAATCAAATGCTCGTGTATCTTTGCGCCTGATAACTATGCAAGTATTCATTTTTTTTACCTTTTATTAAAAAAAGCGTTTCAAGAGATGGTCGATAACGATTCATTATTCGGCCCAAAAAAGGCGCATGCACTTGTACTAGATTTCCTTGTACTAGAGAAATTACGTTTACCAAAAAATGGAAAATATTTAAAACACATGTTTTAATTATGTGAATACACAGAATTTGAATGCCTTGGAAAGGTATATAATCTCTTATTTTTACAATCACCCTCCCTTTCGTAAGTTTAAAATAATGCTTTTCCATTTTATCTAGTAAATATTTGCCATCATTTGGTAAACGTAATGTTTGAATTTGCCATCAAAAGTATTCTCTGTAGGAAATCCCGTACAACTGGATGCGCCTGTTTTTGGGCTGAATAAGGAATCTTGGTTGGTTAAAAACCGAGACAAAAAAATGTTTGCGAAAGCAATGTTAAAGTTAAGTACAATAACTGAGTTTTGCATTTAGGGAAATTATTATAAGTGGCAACAATTTAGTTTGAAAAATTGCAATGCTTTTACGTCCACTAATAATATTAATACGAAAACTCCTGGATGTCACTCCCATGCACTTTTTCATTTTAATCACTGATATTATTTTCTTAATGTTCCCTCATTATTCTTCATACTTTTATTAAAAAAATAACAATTTCTTTTCATTTCTTGTTACAGGTAAGTCTCCTAAAGATGTCTCTCTTCTACCTAGCTGTCTGGAGAGTTAATTATATACTTATTAATTTAAGTCCAACCGTAAGTAAAGTCATTGTTTAATTTAATTTAATTAAAAACTTTTTTTTTATTATTTGTCGATCTGTCATCCCTTTTGTAAGAATAAAGTATTGAATATTTGATGAAGCGCCATCTCTACGAAATGTTTGTAATTAGTTTCTCATCTTAATTTTTACTTTTAGCTAATAATTTATTTATCAACTTTAGATCTAAAGTAAAACTTTATCAAGATTACTTTTGTTTGAAATCAATTTAGAGGTTCGCTTACACCTTACACACCTTAACAAGAATCATCCCAATAATATATAAGTAAGGTTGCATATTTACAAAATAGCCTCAGCTTTATACGGGAAAACACTCACACCATAGATTTTGACTATCGAAAGAACAGAATCCTGTCTAGGAACAAAGGCGAATACAAAAAAAGATTATAACTGACTTTTATATTAAGTACCCTAGATGGCGTACTCAATGCTAGTAGTGAAGTAAACTGGTGCCTACAAACTGTCAAATCGTATAAGACTTGAATTGAGTATTTTGACATTTCGTAGGCAACGTTTTCGAAACTTTGTTCTCATAGTTAAAAACTGCATTAGTTATAAATATAAAAATCTATAAATTACAAAATATAATGTATGCAATAGTGGTTGCATAAAAATTAAAATTCAGAATAACAACTATGAAAACGGAAAGAGATATTTAGATATTAGGCTCCTTACGGTATCTGGTACTAGTTTCCTTCATAGCGATCAATTGATATTTTCTTTTACATAGTCCAAACAAACAAAAGTCGATTATGAAGTAACAAATTCAAAAATGGGATGACTATATTGGACACGCAATCCGTCGTGGAATATCTTGCAAAATGTAGGGTAAAGTATGCATTAGATGCCAACCCTATTAAAGAAATCATGCAAAAATGTGTATGCAAGCCCAGATGCTATAAAAATAGTAGGTTTGCATTCCAAGGAATAAAATATTTGGAAAACTCCAGGTCTGTAATGTTATGTTTCAGTTACAGCTAATATTAGGTATCTACTCTTAACTCGCTGGAGAATACGAAAGACGACACATCAACTCGAGTCTCCGGAGACAAACACCACGAACTTGTCTCACATAAAAATATACCTACATACATAAAGATCATTTTAATATTATCTTACTGGGGAGTGTGGGGAGAGACACCCCTTTTCTGTGTTCATATAATTTATAGACCAAACCTTACATAGTATGAAATTTTTAACGTAGTACATAATATTGCGTATGTTTTTTTTTATCCATCCAAAGAAATTTATAGTTATGCGTATCCCCCTGTGGGCGTGGATTGAAAATAATGGAATCAAACTACATCAGCCATAGTAAATTATACTTGAGTCATACTATCGATGTGGAATGACTTAATGAGTCACTCTTTTATTTTTTTTCAAAAGAGTGACAAAGCATACAGTAGGTACATATAAAAATTACATCATACAAATTATGGAGCATTGTTCACTAGGGCGAACTTATCGTAGAACTGCGATTTTTTCCAGTTAACCCCAGGAAAAAATAATAAAAACAGAAAAAAAACATACCAAGTAAGAAAATACATGCAATCTAGATTCGAAATTTTTCAAAAAAAAGTGGTTGAAACTTAAACTTCGATATTTGGGCCAGTGTGGCGCACATAATATGCCCAAAATCATATTGAAACATAAATGGTAAACTTTCATCTTTCCAATGAAGTCATTTTTATGGACACAAACAGGATTTTAAAGGGTCTAATTACATTTCTTAAAGTGTACCTATTAAAAAAACACCCTATACATACGTAAATATGTAAAATATAAAAAAATACACCAAGTATGGAAGATTTTTACAGTTAGGTACTCTCAGGGATCAGATGCTGCATAAGTTATGGAGTTAAAAAAATCAAGACACAAACGTCACATAATATTATGAATACGAATTCAGCTGTGAAATTATTCCGGAGGTCAGGCACTAGATTCTTGGCACTAGGCTCTCTGAATCTGGGGACATGGATTGACAACACGTTATGTATCTGTAATATTATGTAAAGGTGCACTTACACGGGCAATTTTTTGAGCAATAATTGCGACAACTCGTATTGATCTACATTATTTCTCAATCTATAGCAATTATTTCGGCAATATTTGAAGCTAGACAACTGTATTGAGTGCACACGAGAAAGATAATTGTCATGATATCGACGACACGAATTGCTGAATATCCAATCGGTTTGGAAATTTTAGTCAATTTTCTTTCTCGTTTGCACTCAATATCGCTGTCTCGCTTTAAATATTGCCGAAATATTTGCGAAATATTGAGAAATTATGTAATCAATACGAGTTGCTCGAAGAGTTACCCGTGTACGAGCACCTTTACATCAGATTACCGATACAATACATTTTGTCAATCCGTCTCAAGGGTTTAAATATGTTAAACAGTATTTATTATTTATTTATTACAACAACAAAAAATGCTGAATAATTTAGGTGTGTGTATTATAGAGCATGTCTATGAACATTGAACACGTAGTATGCCATAAAAAGGTCCATATAATATTATCTCTCATGCAAAATACTATGATATTACCTACTACTAGTGTGTGGACAAAACATAAGCGAATGAGAGTATTGAGCAGAGTTTCCTAAACTTTTATCATCCCTGCGTCGTGACTGTAGTCTTTAAAAAAGATCCCTTTAGAAAGTCATAACTTATAATAGTAAAAGGAATTTAAGTTCTTCCCTACAAGATTTAGGTAGTCTTATTATTTCTCATTTTTTTTTCATGTGTTGGGCCCATAAATATCTGTATTTTTATGTACTTACTAATATTAACTAGATTCGTTTTGTATATTTAGAGTACCTAGTTCAAAATCCGCAAGTTATTCGCACCTTCCGACATCTTCGATAATTGACAATAATTTTAGTGTTTGTCATAGACATGGCAGAAACTTGGCATTTGGCAATTTTTTGTGCGACGAGTAGAAACAATGCCGCGATTCGGAAATCTTTGAAAGTGTTTATGCAGTTTGTATTTTGAAGCTTCAGTTTCTTATTAACTGGCTGCATTTCTATTCATCGCATCGCAAAATAAGAAAAATCTAGTATCCAAAAAATATTCTAATAACCAAAAACATTCTAATATCCAAGAACATTCATATACCCAAAAATATTCTAATAACAAAAAACATTCTCATAACAAAAAACATTCTAATAACCAAGAAGATTCTAATACCCAAAAACATTCTCATAACAAAAAACATTCTAATACTCAAAAACATTCTAATAGCCAAGAACATTCATATACCCAAAACATTTTAATACCCAAAAATATTAATTCTATAGAAGTTCGTTTAGAAAACGCTGCTGTAGAATACAGTTACGCCTATATAAACAGGAGAATATTATTCGTCCTATAATATTCCAGCCAGCTGAACATTTATAGTGGTACGACTGTTAGATGAACTCTAAACACCGATAAACCACACCGCTACAACAATTTTTAGAGTAGGTACTAAAATATAATACTTTACTTTACGTTGCAGTCCACGGACTAAAAAAATATGACCATTCTTCATGACAAACGGTTGTATTTTTTTAGTGTCACAAAGCGTCGTTTCCTTTTTTCAAGATCGTCATTTGCAAGGATACTGTTTCACAGTCAAACGAAATTTTAGAGTGTCACACATTTTTCAAACTAGGCAAATATAGGGTGTCTCACGGATAACGCAAGATTTGAATTTCGCGCCGTTTGACCGGGAAAGCATTGCCAACAAAAAAAATAATACAGAATGACAGATGACAGTTTCCCGTTTTTAAAAATGGCGGCTTATACGAAAAATCAGCGCGTTTACATTGTTGAGCAGTATTTTTTTTCAAAACGGGCAGCTCAATACTTCTGAAAACTTAATGCTAAATTAAAGTTTAAACAATATTAGTCCCAGTTATATAAAAATGTAAATCCGGTCCAATTCTGTAAGTAATTAAGCGCTACCTACTAACATAGAAAAATTAATCGATAAGACGTAGTAAAATCATTATTTTAGTTCAAAAAGTTACAGAAATGGCACGGCATTTCGCACAGATGAAGACATTTAAAAGTAGTACCTGATGAATCTTTTGTATAATTTCAATAACCAATATTCAATTTCATATTTGAAAGCCATGTCTTTAAAAAGAGCGTTTGCACTATTCACCGTTTCGCTTCCACTATTTTCTTTCATTTTCATGACACATTTCTTATACAGAATATATTTCGTAGCTGCCACTCTTTCTGTTTGCCTTTAGCTGCTACCCGTCACTTCAAATTTCTCGTATTATTGATACACATGACACCAAACGAGTCTATATTTTAAAACACTAGATGCTCGCGAACGTCTGATAATATTTTCATTACATTTCCACGTGTATTTTTCGGCGTTTTTACGATATTTCAACGTTTGGACGTCATCTTTTGACAGCAATATAACAGTTCCCAAATATTCGTTCCGCAATTGCATATATTCTTTTATCGGAGTTCTATATTATTAAAACTACTGCAATAATACTTTTGGTGGTATGTCTACCGTCTACTATTACTTTTGCATATATTCGTGTCGTTCAACAACATTTTGGAAAGAGTTTTTCGTTCTTCTATTTAGGCGTAGTTGTGACTGTAGTTCAGTTCAGTCGTTATCTTTAACCGGACGTGGTCTCTCTCATAGTCGTACACCCGTATTATAACTCCACAGCGCGACCTCATCAAATATTCAACTTGACTCTTTATGTTTTATGATACCAACTGAGCACTTCTGGCACCGTATTATGATGTATGCATAACCACAATATTATATAAACACATACATACATCATTTCCATCCTCTTTTTTATCGTCATTTCTCTACGTCCCTTCGAAATATCTTTCCGTTTACAAAATAAATATCTACGATAGTCTCGCCTGTGAATATTACTTCAGTTTTTACTAGCGCAGTTCAAGTGGTGGTGTGGTACTAAAAATGTTCACAATTTGACCATCGGAATAATCCATTACTCTGTTCTCTGCATTTAGTAATAAGTAAATGGGTATCTGTGTATCATTATCACAATATGTTTTTCAGATCATTGTGATACTTAAAATGGAACAGTGTCCTACAATATGATAGACCGTCTCGATCAGGCCACACTCGCAGAAGGGATGTTTTCTCTTGCCCTATTTATGCAGGAGGTGCCCACATCTCCCATAATTCTATTCAGGGAGACCCATAGTTTGCGAAGCAGATCAAAGCCAGGCTGCCCTATTATGGAGTCTTGGACGAGTTGTCTGTGATAGGGATTTTTGAAACTCCGTTCATTTAGCCACGCCTATTCGGCACAGCTCTCTTCGGCAAGGCGTCCACCCAATCAATATGCATGATAGTTTTCTGGACTACACCCGTAGAGCAGGAAATTTCAGAGATGGCCACGTCTCTTAATATTCGTAGGTTACCTAATACAAAATGCAAGGATTTAGTCACAGTCGTAGCTTTAAGAAAAATTTAATTAAAATTAAATGACCGAGGGTAGAAACACTACGTTTTTATTGTCAACCACATGCAACTAGACAATATATCAGGGTTAAATTTTAATAGAATACTTACATATTCATGACTATTCTTGATTACATTTTGCGCGACCGTGCGTAGAACTATGTACAGGTATAGGTACACCTAGTATACAAAAGCTATGTTTTGAATTATAGAAGCTCGAGAACTATCCCATACCCTAGAACTATATAATACTAGAACTATATCCACATGTTTCCATGACCAGAAGGCCCACTTTATAAAGATTGTAATGCATTTATCACGCAGCGGTAATTACTTACTTACTGCTAGCCACTTGCGTTCCACTGCTGGATATAGGCCTCTTCTCTTCCACTATCTTCTATCTTGGGCTACCTGATGCCATCTACGACCCGTAAGCTGGACAATGTCATCTTTCCACCTTTTCTGTAGTCTTCCTACGCTTCTTTTGTTCTCCCAGGGCCTCCACTCCAGGATTTTAGGTGCCCATCTGACACTGTCCTGTCTTGCCACGTGTCCCGCCCACTGCCATTTTAGCTTTGTTGTTCTTTCTGCGATGTCGGCAACTATTGTTCGACGTCTGATTTCCTCATTTCTAATTTCACGTAGCCGGTAACCTTAGAAAATACATAAAATTAATCATTTCGTATGAGGACTATCTGACTGTAGACTTGGTCACTGATTTGTTTCACAAACCGACTATCGGCTTGAGAGCTTCTTCGTATTTTTCGGGTAGATATACCTTGTGTTGATTTTTGTTGTCTATCTTTCCCCTTATAGGTTCGGCGAAACGTCGGAAAGACTACAACACGACCAAGCCCGAAAAAATTACCTACATCGTCAACCATCGTGAAATCCTTAAAAAAACTATTGACGAAGCAAGTTAGACGTGGGAAGCGAATTTGCTAGTAGTTATTAATATTATAATATTTTTCAATATTATTTTCTAAAACTGATATTGCTGCATTTCGTGATGTTTCGACATAAAAGAGAAAATGAAATATCGAGAAAAGCAGCAAGCGTATCATTTTCATCATGCAATATCGTGGAATATATCGATACATCGAGAAAAAAAACTTATCGTTCAATATAACGCTCGGAACCATTGTGTCGTATCGTGATAGCAGACACTATGCAATATACATCTACAATATCTAATACTATTTGAGCTCTTGTACGTATGTTTTATAAAATATATTGTTATTGTTGGATTACCGTCGACAAAATGAGAAATATTTTTTTATCGAAGTTTCGATAAATTTCGTTAAAAGTTTAAATTCACATTACTTTTCGGTGTAATAAGTAGTAGGTAAGTAATGTTAGTTTAATCTCCTTGAATGATCATCCATATGCTAGTATTTTATTTGTTATTTTTTAAAAATTTAAAATATAAATAAAATATACTTTATTGCATAGATACAACAGAAAGACATACAAAGGGCGGGCTTATTGCCAAATGGAAATTTCTGCCAGCCAATAGATTTAGTTACGTATGTTATTGAAGTGCAGTTACGACCCTAAATTTTTTCATAGTACTTAAATAGTGATCGTCTTTCTCCATACCGTTGATGTCTCCTATCCAAAGCCTTTATGTATGTATAACCACAGGACTTTTCCTTGGTTTTGAACGAAATTGATAAAATAACAGGTACTCAAATATAACAAGAAATGTGCTCTAGGGAAAACTAAACTAAATTATTTTATTTTCTTTGTACTTTCATTAAAAGTATGGAATTTCAAATACATTCCAAGGTTATACTATTCCAAAAATCTTCAACACGAAATTTATCGAAACGTCGAGAACAGTAATATGAGAGAGTTTTTTGTTGAGCAACAGTATGCTTCAAATACAGAACGAAACCACTTTATCCCATCTCTCTTGTATCTCGAATCGAGTTTCTCGATACAGCAATAATAATATATTATTATCTTGTTTGGTGTTCTGTAGTCGGGTTGGGGGGACTAGTACTCCTAGTACTCAACTATACACCGCATACATGACTGTAGACATGGACTATCTCGATTTAGAGATGACCAGAACTGAACATTTCACATCGACGATAGATTCATGGCAAAAAAATGAAAGATTATTGTATGCTTTAAAATCCACGTAATGAAGTTTGTTTATTTATTTACACTTTTGGTGAACAAGATACAGAGGTATGTTATCATTGCAAATATACATCATAACATTTGTTCACTAGGGCGAACTTGTCGCAGTGCTGCGATCTCTACCAGCCAAACCCGTTAAAGTTCGTGGATTACGCACGATTATATACTCAAGCCATGTGAGAGGGAGGGGCTACAATCCATTCTTACCTTGATTGCTTCGTTTTAGGTACTTACGAGACGTACTCGTACATAAAGCGACAAAATATAAAGCAAGTTTATTGTAAAATCATATTGCTTCTTCCTGGAACCTTGGACAACAATTATTATCATAGTGAGACTCTCCCAGGACAGAATTTGGTAACATTGTGCCACAAGGCAAGAATGTACTTTAATTTTCCACAAGTCTCGTCAGTGGAAGCTCTTGGACCAAGTTCCATAATTTTTGCCCATTGTCATTTGATCTCGAGAGGAAATGTATACAATTTGTCTAAAAAACTACAATAATATCTCGAAGGTTTTCACGTTCTAACCATCGAAATTCGTTATCATCAACGTACTAGCAGTAGTCCCACCCCATTTCCTTGTCTGACCGACAAGTCCGTCTATCTCATGTATGTCGTATTATAATAGTAAAGTAGTGTTGTAACCCAAACAATAAAATTCACCGCGCGATGTGATCCGATGTGATATGAAGAGAATGACACCCCAACTTACCCCTTTTCACCATTATTATTACTATATCCGGTCACTCGTACCCCCTTTCACTCATTCAGTTTCAGACACTGAAAACTTTGTGCAATACAATCACATTATATTTGTACCTTTATATACCTAAGTCATTCCTGTTATGAAATATCAAACATTTCTATGAATTATAATCAACCTATTTGTAGAGATCTAATTTTGTAACTTTTCTAACTAAAATATTCTATTTAAGAGCTTAGCACCAAGAATTACGTCACAGTCATTTCCCACGGCATTTAGGTTCAAAATCGTTTGAGCAATCGCATGATAAAATGGTAAAAATAGCGTTTTTTCCATTTTTTGGGTTAATTTTGCGTTTATCAAAAATGTTTTACGGTTATTCCCTAGATTTTAATGCATATTATCAGTACAAAAAAAATTTTACCCCGCGACTTTCGCGAAACGAGTTTCCGTCTCTCGGAAAAAATCAGAGGTGTTTTGAATATTTTTTTTTTTGAGAAATCTATACAAAACATAAAAAATCTTTTACGGCTATTCCCTAGATAAATGTTCAATGCATCTACCCTATTTTGTTCCAAAGCATATTTAGTAACGGTTGTCGAGATATTAGGTCTCCCGTTTTTATAATTTTTTGTAATGTCGGTATGCATACTCTAAAGGCCCTTCACTCGTTTGCAAGTGATCTTAAAACTAAAAAATCTGTAAATTTATTTCACTACGAAACGATTGAAATAAATAGCATTTTATTTTAGTTAGGCCCTCACTAATTAGGGGTAAAAAGGAGTCTATATTTTTTTTCAACGAGTATAAAAATGTAGGCTGTTAACTTGGTACGTACCACCTGACACATCCATCACTTCTGGCGTATACTTGCACAAGACGTATATAAGACAACCACCTCTGACGGCGCGGTATTGGTGGGTGCGGAAAAAACTCCCTTAAATACAACTTTTTCTATTATTATTCTAAAATCTTCATTATACATTCATGTGTCGTAGTCAGTTGACATTCCTTTCTCTCTTAGCTTTTCCTTCCCCTGTATTTGCAGGGTTTCCACAAACGAGAAAATTTTATCAGAAAAAAACAAACTGTGGAGCCATGATTATGCGTGCAATATCAATAAATACTCTTCCTTCTAGGTTGTTCGGGTGTTGGCTGCGTGTACGTTGATTGTCTCGAGCTTTCGACAGCCAATCGACGACGAGACACCAAGACGAGACAATCAACGTACACGCAGCCAACACCCAAACACCCTAGAAGGAAGAGTATACGAGTATATACCATGCTGAGAAAACCAACAACATCAATATCAATAAATGTTTGTGCTAGTTTTAATTATGAGTCTGGCTGGCGTAATATGAATTGTTCGATTGGTCGGTGTTTACCAAAAATGTAACATTAATTAAAGGATATTTGCCACAATGTTCATTTACACAATTGGAAAAAGCAATAACCATGGAGGAATATTGTGAAAGTTTTCAAGATCTACAGGTTTCTAAAGCCCAAACGACTTGAGTCATTACGTTTAAAAACTAAAAGAATTGTTGATTTATAGACCTGGGGCACAGATTATGAAACATGTAACAATTTTTTTTGACGCACACCGAAGTTGGTGCATTGAATTACGTTTTTTGTGTTGCTATCGTTGTGCTTACGTCGTGGAGTGAATATTCATCTTGTTGCTTTGCGGAGGACCATCTGAGCCTTGATGAGTGTTCACAAGTTTACGAGCGTGTGGATGAGGCGTTTGTCTTGGCTCGTGTAGCTTTGGAAACACTCGTGAACAAATCAATGGACGTCAAGCGCTATCGAAGCATTCACACAATCGTCACTTGTTTGTTGTGAACGTAGTTCATGAACGCCTGCCAAGCGTGTGAAGCCGGCAGTACAGTTTATACTTATGAATGCTTTCATATAGATAGATAGATTTCTTTATTAGTCATAATAGTGTACCTACAAAAAACATAGTTAGGCATTTCAATTCATCTGTAATTACATTCCCCAATACGCGAACAGCTCATCTACGTTTAAAAGCATAACCGTGGGTGAACTAGAGCTGATTGCCCTGTAACCACACGGTATAAAATACATTATGAATCGATTGTGGGAACCCTAATGGCTTCCCATATCTGCTTCATCTACCTATATTTCCGCTGACTAACGCCTGGAAAGAAGAAAACATTGTCACATCTTATAGCAAGTGTAAGCAAGTAGGTACAACCTTCCTTCTTCCTTTTTCTCCTTTTTGGGGTGAGAAGTCACTTCTCATTTGGACTTTCTGAATTACACATTCAAATGGGACCTCATTGACTGTCACCGTGGATATACTGAACCAGTCATCTCTTCAAAACAAAGAGAGAATGGTGAAAGACAAAGTGGGTTAAACCAGTCGAGAAAAATTGCAAAGGAATATAAATAAAATAAAATAGGATTTAACAGCTAGTATAAAAATGAACTGAAAAGTTGAAACAGTTGGGATAAGTTAAGAGGGCTGATGATTAAAGGATGACAAAGAAAATATGCCCGAGAGAAAGAAGACGTATAAGGAAGCGCGGCCCTCCAAGAGCCATCTCGACCAGTTGCCACGACGCCGACGGAGGTGTTTTAAGTAAAAAAAATCGGATAGGTAGCATGCATATGACAAATTGCGTCAATGTGACGGAAGCAAGAAGTGTGTTTAGGGAGAGGATAGTCTGACGTTCTGTTCTTTCTGTCCTCACCACAAAGAATGTGGCGTCTGGGTAGATAGATAGATTATTGATATTTTATATTACTCGACTCTTATTGGACACTTTAAATCAGTAGGTAATCATTCAGTTTAATTATATTTTCAACCATTATACGAATCTGTTCCCGAAGTTCAGAAGGGAATTCCCTGTGTAATTTACTTAAAGTTTCACTGGGTTCAGTATATTCGCTCGACTACAGTACACTTGAAACAGTGTTTTATTTTCTAGTTGGATTTTATTTTCACTCTGGAAATTCCCAGTTCATTTACATTTGTTGATGCTTTACCGTCATAACAAGTTCAATGAAGTATAAATGAGGAGCGGCGTTGGCGGTGGTGGCGGTACTACACCTGCTAGTGGTGGCGTAACTAACGGTGGCGGCAAGAGTCCTGTAGTAATGATTTGTCATCACCTTCGCCAACAATGTTTTATTATGTTGATTTGGCGGAAAAATTATCATAAATTTGATTATACATGCAGCGACTCCTGGCGGGAGGGTGACAAACTCAATAATAAAACATTTGAATAATTCTTAATTATTTCCTACTACTCGTAGTAGACAGTGTCTGATGGTGGGGTAGGAAATTCACTTCTATAATATGTGGAAATTTAATTATATTATAGGTACGTATGATCCATGGTGTCCATAATCCATATTTTCGTAGTAATTTTACCACAAATTTTAAAGATCTTTTTTTGTTTTGTGTCGTTTCCGCTGTCCAATACTGTCCATTACCATTTCAGTCTAGCTGTATACGTTCCACGACGTCCACAACTAGGGTTCTATGTCTGATTTCCCCTTTCTTAATTTATTCCAGCATCTGTCTTTCCATGGATGCACATCAATTTTTGACACTACACTTCAATATCGCTTACGTAAAATTCCTTTGTATAGAATATTATACTTCTATTTCTTTACATTATTTTTAATGAGACTTCTTCATTCGAGTACCTAAGATTCTCATTTCCACCCCCCTTAGGGTAATTTACCATTCGCCTGCTTGTTTTGATTGATTATAAATGACGAGTGGGTAGGTCTTATATTCATATATTATGTATATTATTACAATATAATATTTCTGTAGTATAAAATGCAAATAATGATAATGATTACAATGAGACATCAAACGAATCAGAAATGTATGACAATAATATGTAAATGTTTTTTCTTTTCTTTGTTATTATCTACACAGTCAATATTATATTAGGTACTGTGATTGGCACTCTAGGTATAATAAAGCAATCGATCATTTGAGTTTTTTGTGTATAAGGAAAATAATAAACAGGGTGACACAAATTGTATCAAAAGCCAAAAAAACACGCCCGTAAAATTAATGAATAACGTGTTTCGCGTAGAGTTTTCGTGGGTTTCAAATTTAAGAGGATTCCAATTGCTTGAGATTAACCTACATAATTAACTTATACTGTCTGGGGGCTTTAAATTTAAATTTAAGTAAAATAAAATAAATGTTTTAATGGAGCACTTACCTTGTAAATTATATTAATTAATAATAAATTGAATTGATAATTAATGATAGTTAGAACCTATACATTCTAAACCCTTATCTAGTTATACTTACAATCTATTCACCCACGATTTTTTGTGTGTATTTTGCAATTATTACCTACTAGTGGATGAGTAATGAATGGTATTAGGTTCATATGTGTCAAAACTAACCGTCATGCCAAGTTTCATTTGGGTCGAACATATGCAAATCCCGTTCTACAACGACTATGAGTCTTAGCAGTTAACCGATTTTCAGGAGCCCATGAATCTGGGGGTTTTGAAGGATTTGATGGTGATCAATTATTTGTGGGAAATTCAGAAAATTTTCAGTGATAGAAACAGCAACAATAAAAATATGAACACATAGTTGTGCAGAAAAGCCATACGTGAAAAGAATCAACATCCTACATTAATTTTATTTTATCCAACAAGACAGAGAGTCTGCCTTAGAATCAGGAAGAGAAGGCGGTGAAATTCACCTACACTATGCAACCCCACTTTGTTATAAGAATTTTGATGTATATTGTCTTTGTTTCTGAAATTTTTGAAAAGTGAAACTTATACACGTGCTTGGATCATTGTTTTCAGTGCCTAATAAAAATTGTGCTTGTCTCAATACCGTTAAAGTTGAAACACCCTGTAAATTTCCAATAACAATTATTAATATTCCAGTTTTTCTGTTTGTCCTTATTGAAATGGGGAAATGGAAAAATGTCGAAGTCTCTTTCACATTTTCCATCCTTAATGTAGAATGAAATATCATTTATTTGACTTTTTTTTTTCAACGCAGACGATTTTGACAACTATAATGATTAATGAAATGACAACCTGAAAATAACATTTTTTTGTTTCTTGTGATCAATATATATCATGGAAGTGATTGCTGAACAGTGATAAGATCGCCATAGTGCCTAATCATACTTAATATTAAGAGTACGCATACTGACATTTCATACACTTTCTATATACGAGAGACCATAGATCTCCACAACCGTTTCTAAATATGCTTTGAAAAAAATATAGTAGACATATTGAACCTTTATATAAGGAATAACCGTTAAAGATTTTTTATATCTTGTATAGATTTCTCCAAAAAAATATATAAAAACATATCTGATCCTTTTTCCGAAAGACAGAAACTCGTTACCCGTAAGTCGCGGGGATAAAATATTTTTTGTACTGATACGAGTAATATGCATTAAAATCTAGAGAATAACCGTATAAGTTTTTTGATTGAATCGAAATTAAACCCAAAAAATGGAATAAGCGCTAATTTTACTATTTTATCATGCTATTGTTCACACGATTTTGAACCTTAATGCCGTGAGAAATGACAGTGGCGTCACGAGCCTTAAATTTAACGATTATGTTCTAAAAGAAATTACAGATCTCATTTATTTTATAATCATGTATTCATAAAAGTGCTCGACAACGGCAGGCGAAATCTCATGCCGTTAAAAAAATCATTGTTCTGAAATTTACTTTTGTTTACCTTATTTTAATTAATGAAGCCATTGGATGAGGTAAGATTTTGTTGCTTTTCGACGCCCTCAATCATTCAGCTTTTCATCAATCAATGTGAGTCTTAACAAGATTAAGTACCTACCCTATGGAGAGCATTCGTCTCTTTCTATCATTCTGTTGCCTTGCTCTTTCGCACACAAAGTAAGGAGCTCTTAATGTTATTGATGACTTTTTTATTTCGTGAATCTCGAATTGTGATTACGGACGGATTTTCAGAAAACCTACATTTTTAACTACCTATATTTGAATAAATAGCAGCAGGTAAAGACGTAGTCTCAGATTAATTTGTAACTTCACTTTTGTTTGCTGGCAACAATAATTTTTCTTTTGAAGTTCGACAAGTGTTGCCACTATGGTTGCCAGAAAGCTACATGTAGCGCCCTCATTGAAAATCATGTATTGCTTTATTGTTTTATTGTTTTTATTGTTCTCTATCATCCGTAGGCCCATTCGGGCACCTGGACTCGTCAATTTTTACAATATCATTTCATCACAGCATATCATTAAACAAAGTATCATAAACAATATCATTATCAGATCAATGCCGATCAGAGTGTAAAGGGCTCTGATTGACATTTCGTCATACATCAAATCAATTTTTCAACATATCGTCAACGGAATAAAATTCTTTGTCAACGAGGTACTTCTTCACCCCTCAGCGGAAGGCCGTATCATCCAGTGATTTCAACTCCCCGGGAGATTGTACCTGTATAGTTTAGGTACGTACAATTCTATCGAAAAATAAATTATCCAGCTATCTTCGTGTATGGGTGGCTAGTGGCTACTCATGGCTACTCAACATCAAAACACAAGCTTATCTAGATTAGAAGTGTATTATATTATATTTTGGGTATAGTTCAGTAAAAACAGTTTTTTTTTTTCTAAAACTAACCAAAAACTACTATAGTTGGCCCATTTGACAGAGGTTTATAAAATAATTAAACATACAACTAATACATAGAGTTAGGCCTTTTGATAGGTTTTAAAATAAACAAACAAAAAATTAACATGTTTCGTTAATTTGATTGGTTTATTCCAAAACAAAATATAGTTTTTTTATGTCTTTTATGCAATTATGGGCTTTAGTGCTGCGAATTTATTGTGGATTTTCGGACCAGGATGGAAATAATTTGCCTTATACTTTAAAGTGCTGTGAAAATGTCCACACCAATTTATACAATGCGTTGTTGGTATGGAAAAAATGATATGTTAAAACAAATAAAATTGTTGTTTTTTATATACCTAGCCCGGGGGTACTATTAAAATGTAATGTCTATTGTATGTTTTGAGTTGGGTCCTACATCGAATATTATCATCGAATAATCATTTTAATTTAAACAGTGAATACATCGAGTCCCCAAAATTTTAATAGTATTCTTAATTCTATGGTTGCTATCAAATATCAAAGACCGGAAGGTATCATATTTGGGTCATGTGCTCAGGGGAGAAAAATGTGAATTGCTCCACCTGATCATTATGGGCAAAATAGAGGGTCGTAGAGGGGTTGGAAGAAGGCAGATTTCTTGGCTCCGCAATATACGAGACTGGACTGGAATAAGGAGTGCTGAAGAGCTGTTTCGAGCTGCCCTGGACAGGAGCACTTTCTCTCGAGTGATAGTCAACGTTGGGGGGACCTTACACAACACCGGAAGAAGAAGAAGAATTCTGTGGTACGACGTGAGTAGGCTAGGTAGGTGTTTTGACATAATTATTATATTATGGGAATTAGACACATATGAAATACAAACATAGGTTTTTGGGAACTAAAAATGAAATTAATAAATCAAATAGCCTAATGCAAAGTTACAGCTAACTAGTTTTATTATAGTTTTTTTATTTGTATTAAAGACATTCCAATGTCTTCAAACTCCTTCTGTCATTGAAGTTAAATCCAGTGTTTAATATATCTTTAACCTATCGTCGCCATCCCTACAAGGGTAGCTAATATTGTGTAGGTGATGGGATGGGCTATATACATATACGAATGTGGATATATTTTGTTGGGAGGGCTTCCATTAGGTTTCGGGCCCTCTTAATTGAATCAGAATAGCCGTATCGGGATTTAAACTGTTATTATTACTAAACAACATTTTAATGGTGTGCACATTCGATTCCTGTTATATCGCGGGGTAGCTACCCCATCCCTGAGCCCGCCCGGCACCCACCTGTACGTGTAATTCGATTACGTCCTGAAATACTTTTAAAAAATTCGAACGATTTAAACATATGACCAATAGGTAATTGAAAATAGAAGAGACAAAATGACTTTTCATTAATATCAGTTCGAGAGATTCACCACTTTCTGTTAATGCTCTATTTGAAGATGCGAAGAACGCTTTATGTAGTGCGTGCAATAGTGACCCATCAAAAACTAAATAGTTCTGTTTCTCCGTATGCAAGACGTAAACTTTTGGTTCAGCGTACTTGAGAACTTAAGATAATTTTTTTGTAAGAACATCGGTATTTTCTATGTACATATCGCAGTTGAACATAACAAATATAGCTATCTCAACAGATATGCAGCAAAGGGCCATGGGCTGGAATTGGTGAATGTTGCTTACAGTCATAAGCCTGATGGAAAGTCCATCCCTTGCTGTATATCTGTTTAACTACTTGTTACTTTAGTACTTACCTAGTAATTATAATACTAGGTCCAATTCTGCAAATTGTCGTATTAAAATAGGTGGGTGTAAAATTTATTTTATTGTGAAATAATTAAAAAAAGGATCTCCTTATTTCAGTTAGTACACGCTTCATTACTTACAAAATTATACCAACTGCCTCAATTAACATAACATCGTTTTTATTGCAAACAAAAAATATTAGGTTTTTATAATTTTTAAAATCTCGACAGTCTGATGAACGTACAATTTGATTAGCATGACTCATTAAAATAGTGAATTATTTAGAAATAATATTAGTTTTTTATGAAAAAAATGTTAATTTCCTTTGATCATGGAACATCTTTCAGAATAAAATCAGCCTTTAATTAATTATTACTTATTTTTCAAAAACTTAATAAATATTATACTGGGTCCACTTCTGTAATTTATCCGTCTGAGAAAATTGTGTTTTGCATTAATTTTACTATAAAATTGTTATTGAAAAAAGTACGTCTTATTTTGGGTCTTATTAGGGAAATGAGTGACTGCAAGACTGGTGTTGTGACAAGAATGAAAGTAAACAAATTAAGATGGTTTGGGCATGTTGAGAGAATGAATGATGACAGGATGACAAAAAAGGAAGACAAAAGCGCGGCCGCCCGAGACTGACCTGGTCCGATCATGTCGACCAGATCCTCAAGGATGGACGCGTTTTGAGTAAAAGGAATCGGAGAGCGCGTATGACTAATTGCATGAATGTGACGGAAGCTAGGAGTGTGTGTAAGGATAGGGCTGTCTGGCGCTCTGTCCTCTCTGCCTACCCTACAAGGGACGTGGCGTGAGGGTATAGATAGATAGACGTCTTATTTTAATTAGTACGCACTTGATGAATTACAGAATTGGACCTAATGGCTAAGCATATTTGTAATGTAAATTTATTCGACATCAAAAGATGAGCCCCTGAAGAAAAATCTGAATATGATAATCATTAAAAATTGTTGGAACACATCGATGCTTTGCAAAAAGTTTGCCACAAAGCCTAGGACCCGAACACTAAAAATGACCTTTCTGATTTTGATTTGAATGTGATTTAAACTCAAGTTTACACATAACAGGCGCGAAGCTACCTACCTAAGAAAACGATTCCCAACGAGTTACATTTTGGAATCCCATTAGAAATGTTAGCCCCGGCTTCTCTTCTGCAGAAATCTATCCCACTGACACATAGGGTCATACCCCGCCATAAGGTTGCCAGCAAAATCTTGCCGTGTCTCCGTCTTTCGGTATTTCGCATTTTCAGGAATATCATCATTATGGAGGGGAAAATTGAAGGAAGTCGCGGCGTGGGGAGAAGGCAAATGTCCTGATTAAGAAATATAAGGCAATGGACCGGAATCCAGAGGGTGGGGGAGCTGTTCCGGCTAGCACAGGACAGGGAGGCCTACGCCAGAGTGATAGCCGACGTCGGGGGGACCTGACATGGCACCCAGAGAAGAAGAAGAAGGAATATGGAAAGAGATCGGAGAAGTTGGTCATTGGCAAAAATACTCTAAAATCAGTACAAAAAATGTCCAATAGATACTTTTTTTTTCATAAGACCAACAGTTTACCCGCATGGCTGATCAAAATGCAGATTTTTTTTTTTTGGTCTTAATTTACCCGGGCTTAGCAGGGCATTAAACCTAACTCTGAAATAATTATGGGGTAACCACATTCATATACCTATGTATAAAAAAGCGTAATTATCTATACATCTGTGGTTACATGGGACTTAATATTATTATAGAATAAATGTGAACATGAATATTCATTGAAAATTTGAGTCTTTTGTGCTTTAAAATACTTGGGGTTGGAAAAATACATTAGTTCATACAAAAAATAATAATTGTATAAAAAAACCGGCGCGGTACAAATTACCTATAGTCATTATTAGTACCTACTCATATTCTCGTATTGTTAAACCACCAGGCGTTTAAAAAATATAAGCCTTGATTAATAAAATAAATAAATCATTTTTACTAGTGTCAGTAAAAAACCGACAGCGTAGAAATAAACAATAAATACGTATACTAACATTAACAGATATTACAAACTTTTGGTTTCATCTGCCTATCCCTGAAGATATTCTTACAACGTGGGTAATCGGAGATAGGTGTGACATGCCGCATGCAAAATCGCTGAATTATGACTTTTGGAATGGTAGTGCTGAATCTCATTGCTAAAAAAAGTATGCAATAAGTATATATTTCGTAGGGTACTTACAGTTTATCAAGATTTCTTCCTGCTAACCTTAAATATGATAACCCCTCTTTCATCGTGCGCCGTCTACAGAAATATTGAGATCAAAGTTGTTTTACATATTGTATATTAGGTAAGTTTATGTTTTTTTTTAATAAAATAAAGCTGCATTCTATGCTGTCTACCTACCCCATAAGGAACGCGGTATGAGAAGATAGATGTATAGCTAAGAATAATGTAATAACTAAGGTGATTCCATTACTAAATAGCGCAATAGAATTAAGACAATAATTGCATAAAAAAACTTGAAGTGGCCTCCTAGTGTTTTCAGGAGGATCGTTAATGAGTGAAATAGTGATAGTAGCAGTTGCAAAAGCTTAATTATTTAAGTTCATACATTTCGTTAAAGCTGTCAGTGTCCGTGTTCGCTAAAGCTATAACAGTATAATTTCGAAAATAATTGAAAAATTCAAATGTTCTCATATTCCATCGTCGGTTAGATTGCTTCGTAAATGGCCGAGTTGTTTTATACTCGTATATTTTTTAAGTTGTGACAAGATTGAATTCTGTATACGAGAATCGTATAACACTTTTTTTTTCCTTTTTTTTAACGATGATTCTTATTAATAATCACTGTTATTTAAAATCACATTTGAGTAACATCTGTGAAATAACAAGTATTATCATTCATTACCTTGATCTTGATACCCACCAATCTTCACTAGTAATTATTCTGAGCCAATTTTACGAAAATTCGTGAAGACATGCGACGTGATCCCAATGATCTTGAGGTCATTTCTTCAGTAAATGGTACAACAGAAGCAAGTCATTTTTTGTTGTTAGTCAAACTGTTTTTTTGATGTCGCTTTAATACCAGAATGCTCTCAGATGATAGTGCTGGTCTTTTTGATCGTTAGTGCGGTTATCGTCAGTTATTTTTTCGCTATCCATAATTAAACTTTGACTTCTGTACCAAAATAATCTTCAAGGCCGTTTTAGACTCCAAAATCGTTTGATTGCTGCTATTTTTATATACGTTTTATAAAATCAACTGTTATTTTATAGCACTAGTTGCTACTTTTGTATTGAAATAGCTGTTACTTACTGTCCTTTACACCTCTAGTGTAAATGTTTTCACTATTTTTTAATCTAACTTCATTGTAAAACACATGAATTCAGATTAAACCAATATTGTCTAGCTTAGCTAGAGACTAAATCGAAGTAAGGACTTTTTAAACCAGGATCAAATAATTTTCTATCTGCTGCTAACAGAATATTTTATTTATTTTATTTAATATCCATACTTGTAGTCATTTTGCTACAAAAAATAAACTACTAGTACGTGCTATTTTCGAGGTTTTTGATTTTATATAAACAAGTGTCTAAAAAAGTAGTTACGTATAGTATAATAGATAAACCTACATACTTCTTTATTCTTTCAAAATATGAAATGAATTTAATCTCCATTTCGTAAATAGACATCTTCAACCAGGTTTTTCTCATTCTGATGAAGAAACAGTTCATTAGAAATTTTCTGACTGGTTTGCCAAACTCCTTTAAATATAAATAATTTTGTAGGGTTTCGCAGTGTGATGAATCCATATCTGATCCTGAAGATGGCAGTAGTATCTCTGCCGAAAGCTCAGTCTACTTGTATCCGTTTAATAACAGGTCAACATGTATAGGTTTCAAACAATTTTTCGATCTTTTTTAATAGTCTTCGGGGTAGACCTAACGACTCACCGGATTTGAAGGAAACTTGATTTGATAAAATATTCGTCACGATTTGTGCTGAGGAGATAAATACGAATGTACCTATTTAGATAAGGGAACAGTGCGTAATACCGGATTATGCGGTATGTACTGTGTAGTGGAATATATAGTGTCCTTAAATGATTGTATAGAGGGGTGTCGGGCAGGCCGGATAAACACTGGAAGTACTTCACAGAATACAGTAAACGTGTGACACCATTACCGATATTATTGACTGTACGATAATAAAAAATAAAACAGGATTATACTTGGGCGGTAATAAAAGTGTGGAGATAGATACATGGAATTAAGCATCCATGTGTAAAACATAAAAGCGCGAGAGGCCTGGCTTCGGTGGTAAGGACACGTGCAGAGAAGGGACGAGGATTCCGCTCTGAGGAGGGCAACAAACTGGTCTATGGAAGGACAAAGAAAGAGAGGACGGACGAAGAACTCTCGTGAGGAGACCATCAGAGGGGACATGGAACACCTGGAACTTACTCTAGAAGACTGCTTGATCGGAGCAAATGGAGAGAGAGGATCCGAGCCGCCGACCCCAGATAAATGGGATATGGTGCAAAGAAGAGAGAGTCTAAAACATAAAAGTATTGTACTAACATTTGCTATACGCATTCATCATTTTTCTACTTTTCTTATACCCTATTTCTTGTAGGTCTCTTCATCGCATACATTACCTAATTCTTCCCTCCTTCTCGTGCCTCGGCTGCGACCCACCAGCTCGATATCTGTACCTACCTACTAGTAGTTATGCTGTTGGCTGGTGACTATACTTACTCCTATGCCCTATTTCTATCGTCGTTTCAATCATCGGTCTTGTGTACCTCGTTCTGGTCAACTTTTCAGCCAATGAATGTATTTTGGATCAACCATGATTGACTATGAAGATTTTTTCCTTCAACATGTCTTGTTTCCATGACTTCCTGTCCTGTCCACATCCAAATGTCCTTCCTTGTCCTTCATCCCATCTTCCACTACCTACTTTATATTTGTATTTTTGTAGTTGTATATGTAAAATTATTTTACTGTATCTTGTGTTTGGTTTCCATACTTTCATAAGTATGTGTACAATTTATCTCATTTTATTGTCACAAGTTTGTAAGTGTAGTATAAGTGTATTTTTGAATCTCAATATCATCTGTTTGTAATGTGAAATGTCATGATGTATTGTAATTGTTTACACCGAGCGACGCAAAGGCTAAAGCTGTAATGTTTCTCGGTGTAATTTCAAGTTCAAATAAATAAAATAAGTGGTTGGTTGGCAGACATTGCCTGTATGTAGTATAATGTTTTATATCCAGTGAAGATTTTTTATTTATTTTTTATTTATTTACTTAATATAGGTACCAAAAGAATTTTATTTATTACTTATAGCATAAACGAAATACTATACTGTTTTGTTACTAACACCATCAAGGAAATTTTTAAGTCATAAGAAATGTGTAAAATAGAAACGAATTTCAAAAGTCCGTCTCTGTGTCGAAGTGTACGAGTATGACGCACATTACAATATAAGCGCAACAACAATAAAAATGACAATAATAATATTCACATCCCTTTGTAGGTTTAAATACCACCCCTAGTGCCACCAAACACCCTTCATTTGTATTATTATTGCATATCGATCCAACGTTTAATATTATTTTTATCGTCTTTAGTAAATACATAATACTACTTACCTACACATAATGGCCATCTAAAAGTTTTAATAGCAATGTATCAGTTATTATGTTTTACATACATACACCTCTATGTATGTGTATTTGTGTTTATACAAATTTTATAGGACAAATCCCGGTTTTTCAAGCACTTTGAACTATTATTCCTGTTTAACCTAGTTTCAATACTCAGTGGTTTATCCTATAAAAAAATCTTATAGAATCTATAATAGTCAATCATTGTCAATGTGGTGCTGTACAGGATCACAGTCACCTGTTTACATGTTCCCAAACAGGAGTGGTATGCACGCCCGAGGATGCACAGCGAATGCCAGTAGTGCAAATCTAACTAAAAACCTTAAGTAGGAGCATATATGTCTTGTCTGCGTTCGCATTCGGCCGGTAGTTTAGTCGAGTAGGCAGTGAATAAGTAACAAAGGCGGATTAATTTTCACTCAGTTATTATCCAAGTATATATCAGGCATTTTTATTAATTCACTACCTACTCGACTAAACTACTGGTCTAACGCGAACAAGGCAGTACTTGCCTTTATTGAGCATTTGTATCTTTTACCCATTCCTTGCGGAGTAGGCAGACAGTACAGAACCCTACGTTTACATACATTACAATTGCTTACGTAACAAACATGCAATTCGTCGATTTTACTATCCGCCCGACCGTTTTTTTAAGAATCTGGTCGATACGGTCAAGCCAAGTTATAGTTTTGGACGGCTACGCTTTCTGACACCTCCTCTTTTTAGTCGTGTCATTCTTTCAACATGTCCAAACCATATCAACACATTCTTTTCAATTCTCATTCCAACACCAGTTTTATGTCCACTCATTTTGTACTGCATTGAAATATCTTCGATTAAAATCCGTTTCTTTGAAGTAATTCGTATGCACCATGCACTGCAACACGTAATTCAAAATAAACGTTGAGCGAAAACGCGATAAGCGATAAACGACTCGTACAATAGAAATCAAGAAAAAAGATGATATAAAATGGTTTTATGTCTGCATACAAATACTAGCACTTAGCCGTTTTATTTGCCCGGTAATCTCACCGTCATAATATGCCATTCTTCTATGAGAAACCATCATCTTGTTCAAGAGAAATGTTTATTCTTTATCTGTAATATTATTTTATTATGGAGACGGATGTTTTACGAGTACTTACTGTTATCAAACTTCGGTTCCTGTACTTCCAATGGTTGGGGGTGTTTTTCAATTGGGGTTTTGATTTGTCCACGTTTTTTTAATTGTAGTTAACTAGTTTTTAACTAATTTTGATGTTTTATTTTTGAATTTTATATATTAAAACAACTAGGGCCCATCCACACGAGTCTTTCGACAATTTCCAAAATATCCTGCGGTCATATATTATGGTGAACCCAACTCCATGGATATTTCAGCTTGAGCTCCTATGTCATCCAGTATTTCAACCATTTATTTTCTAAATACTAGGACTCAAGTTTAAACAAGCAAAAATAACGAATTGTACGGATAACATTTTCAACCGACGCCGATGGCACATGTTGGAAGTCCATTTTTAAAGGTAAAAATGAAAGAACAAGTAAAACCTTAATGAGGTTCAATGGCTTTTTGCATGGATAGGTTAGGATACCTCGTGTCGTGAAGTAAAAAATATATCGTCAACACTGAGGTTCGAATCCGGCATGGTGAACTCATGTTGAATTCAAAGCGATATGTTGAACTCATTATTGATCCAACTCTGTTGCTTTGAAAATTAAACTACCAATTCAATATTTAATTAAAAATTTCATGAATTCACTTTTTTTATTTGCTCGAAAGTTAAGCAGATAATTAGAATTTTTGTATCATTCTGTATAACGTTCTTTTTTAATCGATCTCTTGTATCATAAGCCAAGTACTGTCTATCGAATTACCAATCAGCCTGTATATAAACATAAAGGGTAAGTATTATTATCGATTTCACATTCCTAACGGCACCCCGACGCCGTTTATTGGGTACGTGTCAATAGAATATGCCTTTTTATACCCTTGTATTGGTTTAGAAATACTAGTATTTGTAATAAGTATATAGTAAAACTATTCCCAACAAAACAAGACCTTCTGGAAAACTTTGAAATTAGACAGATAGTTAGATAGATTAATTTTATTCAACGACATGGCAAATAC
The DNA here is from genome assembly GCA_963576895.1 of Ceraclea dissimilis. NCBI lineage: Eukaryota > Metazoa > Arthropoda > Insecta > Trichoptera > Leptoceridae > Ceraclea > Ceraclea dissimilis. Next base: position 18,183,058 of record OY756361.1, read on the forward strand.
AGCGAAGTAAGGGAAGGGAGGGGCAACTGAAATTAAATATTGAATCGGCATAAAAACGAGCATATTTTTTTCAGAACATCTGACGAATTGATGAGATAATCCCTATTGTCTGTCAGTGTATGTGTATGTGAAATGTATATATGAAATCTTCGTCTTCTTCATGTGCCATGTCAGGTCCCCCCAACTTTGGCGATCACGTGGGCGAACTTAGGCGAAATGAAATAATAGTAATATTATATATGACATGTAGCTAGAAGTCGCTAGTTCGTGATCTATGGCTGACGGAATGCAAAATTAGATATGTTGACGAGCCATTTAGTGGATTCACAAACAGTAACGCATCTACTTAAGTATATACGAGTATATTGTAAAACACAAATGAGTTTTTTTTTTGTAATGAAACATAAGTAGTTAAATATGAAAAGGTTGTTTAAAAACATCTACTTAGAGTGTTTTTCGCGAAATAAAAATAAATATTTAGGCTGCCTAAGTAAATGTCCGTTAGGTTATAAAAGGTTATTCAAATATTTCAACGCACGTAAAAGAATAATATTTAACTTATATTATACAAACGAGTATTCTGGAAATAACTGTGGTACCTAATAGAAATTATTTCATTTCGATATTGTGAATTATGAATCTCTGATGATGTGACTGCTAGCGCCATCGTGATTTTCTAGCAATGTTCTAACCTTTACATGTTTACGACGAATTTTTTTTGTATATTCCTGTTGCTGTGTTGTTCAAACGCTTTTGAGAAATTAAATACAATGACACTTCACTATAAACGATCTATCTTTTATATTAATTAAACAGATTGTTTGTTTGTAAGTGGTTCCGAGCGAAGCATTTATGGAACTCTTGGAAGAAATAGCTTCGCGGTTTATATTATTAATTTATTTTTCGTATGGCTAACATCACGCCTCATTTAACATTCGTTATGTCAAAGTGTAAAACATGTTAAAAGCGCAGAGTGAACTGCTTGTCAGAGACTTAAATCTATATTTCTTATGTATTGTATAGCTTCGTCGCTAAGGGTTGCGAAGTCTGATGTATGTATATTATTTTAGTCTTATATTCGTGGAATGCGACGTCATAATTTCTCCTAACAAAATATTTACCAATACTGCAAAATTATTACTTCTTCTTTAAACATTTACATTTACTCAACAAAACACAAGAAGGTCTCAAATTTTGTCATTCAGACCGACATTGTTTGCTACCTCTTCCTAAAATCCCATGTCATTCCTTACATTCTATAAAACTTAATTTCTATAAAAACAGAGTATACTTAGTTAATGGGTGAGGATCTTCTAGGCTAGGGCGTTGAAAATCCTGACTATTGATTCTCAATGTTCCCGTGAGGAAAGTTAAAGAGTGTAGTTATCTGCTCATAAAACAATGCGATAGGAATTAAACAAGTTGACTGTAAGATATTGCTTTTGCAAAATGTCCAACCTTTAGCACACTACTATTATCTTGTGTTTTTTGACTTTGACCACTTGAAGATTTTTTTATGGTCAACAAATGTTTATTTAAGATTATTTATGAAAATCACAATTTATGTTTTTTTTTTTGTGAGACCATCGGATTTTTTCTACATGTCGTAGTTGAATTTAAAAAGTAGTTATATCTCAACAGATACGCAGCAAAGGATGGACCTTCCATCAGGCTTAATAAATGTATGCCTTCCATCAGACATAGCGGTAAAATACTGGATTGTCAGGTTGGAGGTCTGGGTTCGATTCCCGGCCGCGGCAGGATGGATGGATGGACTGGTATTGGTGAATGTTACTTAAAAATAAAGTGATCACATTAAGCCAGCCGACGATCAGTCATAAGCCTGATGGAAGGTCCATCCTTTGCTGTTTATCTGTTGAGATATAACTACTTGTTAAATGTTTATTTCCTCAAAATAAGACACCAGGCAAAGCGTGCTTGGCCTTGTGACTTCCTTGTGTTCCTCTTGAAGGGCAAAATAATAGCACTAGCATATTACCCTCGGTTGTGTAAAATTTAGGGTATTATAACTAGTTACGCATGATGCTATCTCTATCTATGGGATGATCTTCCTGTAATATTAGTGATGGAAAAAACGTCAAAATGATAATGTAGTGAAAATAATAATAAATTTACATCACTATTCATCCGTGTTGCGTTGTGTGTGTTCACATCGATAAAATAATAATATTTTATTAACGTTAATGTTAATATTATGTTATATTTTTTTATCGATGGGGTGTCAAGATAAAAAAGATTAATTAATGATAATAATGCTACTAAATAATTCTTCGTTGGATGTGTAGCTACATCTATTGATAAAAATACTAAATAGGGGTTTTTTTATACAAAAAATACTTCCTTCCTTATGAATAACGTATTACTGTTTACTATTGATCCATGTTTGTTGATAGTATCCTCTACTCATTGAGTAAAATTAAATATTAGTTAACTGGCGTGCATTATCTTTTACGTGATATGTGCGTTTGTTTCCAAGTGTGCGCCCAAAAAAATGCAATTTTATACATTTTCATTAATATTCGAAATAATGATGACGTCACAAACCTCTGAAATGATGGATCTTACCCACAGACTTAATTTAATATTGCGTACCATAGTACGCATTTCTAATAATACCTAAGTAATCATCACTAGGGCGAGCATATCACTATACAGCGTTCTCCGCCAGCTAACCCAACAGTCTTGAATATCTTTAGCATTTTACCATTCATGAAAATGTAGAAAATCGATTTACTATTTTGACAATCTTGCGGCAAAGTAGTTTAATAATATTCCGAATGTCGCCCTAGGCAGAAATAATGTTCTCTCTTCATCTTCGGCCCCCATTTTTCTCCACATCTTCCAGTTCGCTTCGTGTGGGTCACGTGAAGGACACGTGGCTGAACCCGTAGAGAGGGATGATTGGATCAAAGTGTCGCTACAGGGTTTGTGCGCGTGCCCATCACTAATACGCATGCCACAATACTCATTCGTACTTAAATGTCTTTTTTCATCATTGATTCGATTGTTTGTCATTTATTTTCATTTGAATGTCTTGTTTTCTTCTACCAAATTCGAATTTGTTATTCTGTTCCATTTATTATTCGAATGTGTAAACACATTGATTTAAGAACAACTTACAATTACTATTACTTGAGTCAGATTGAAGTACTTTGCCAAATTACTCACAATATTTTGAGGTGGTCGGTAGCCTGGTTGTTAACGCGCTCGACGTTAATCCAGTGGGCGCGGGTTCAATCCCCGACTTAATCCACTTCACAACACGAGTTTTTAAGCTTTTTGTGAAGTGTACAAATATGTATTTGGGTTTATTTCGATAAACCCAGATTCATTTTATAATAAATTAAAAAATATTGAATTATTGAATAGTTTTCTGATTATTTTTTGAAGAATTAGTTTTCTACTCATTTAACTCCGTATTTTCTTTAACTGATACTTTCTTCTATCAATAATAAGTCAAATTAATATAATTTTTGGTGACAGTGGGTCCAATTCCGTAACTAATTATTAAGCGCGGACTAACCAAAATAAGTATTATTTTTTTTTTAATTATCATAATACAATTAAAACAAACTTATATTAGTTAGAAAGTTTCGGTATTAGATCTAGTAACTTTTGCATTTAAAACTCTTTTATTTTAGTTCGATAGGTTACTGAATCGAACTCAGTGACTTAAATTGAACGACAACATAACAAAATTCTTGCCTGTTTTTTAATGTGTTTTTGAAAACCAGTATAATATTATTCAAACCATCGCATCGCCTACAGCCTGTTGAAATTTAATTTATCCCTCATTTGATTTTGGTTAAACTGGACACCCATACATAAAAAAATCTCATATACTGTTTACTTCTTTGAAATTGCCGGGTGAATTAACTTTGCTTTTTTAATGGGCTAAACGCATTTTCATAACCGGCGCTTTTATAATTAACCCATCAATCCCCGATGTGTAATCACTAGGTATCTCTACCAATCCCAAGTGATCGCGGCGTGTCTTTTTGGGATTAGTTATTGACATCATAATCTCGTGAGTCTACAGAGACTTAGTGCGTGTGTCCTGCATGGATTCTCTTAACCCTTTTCGTTTGTTATTTAATTAATTTACTTTGGGAGTTGTCAGTGTTGTCACTGACAAAAGACATTCTGCGATTAGCACGCATATCTCATTACTATTTATACTTTGCGCCTAAAGGGAATTACACAGGGTTAAATAATATGGGACAGAATCACATTAGGACTATATCACAATCCAGAATATAATATCATCATTTGTTCCTCTAACTCTTGGGGTAGCATAGGGCGGCAACAACGCCTCTCCCTTGGTCTCTGTCCTGGGCCATGGTCTTGACATCCGGCCAATGTAGATTGGCTTCCCTCAACTCTGCAAGCATGGAGCGTCGCCAAGTATAGTATCTGGGCGACCCCGTCGGCACCTTCCTGAGAATATAATATCGAATGGTTGTAATTTTTTTAAAGTCACAATTCCATTTATGAAATATTGGATAACAAAGTAGTTTTCAATTCTTTTTCGTTCAATAATGAAAACGAATTCAACATGAATAGGTAAATTTGTTAAGACAACTCTATTACTCATAATTTCATTCTTATCTTTACCGTGATTATCATTTCGTTCTATGTGATTAAGACCGTTTGTGATATCGTCACGTATCCCTCATATTATAACTAGTTATAATATTGTATGTACCTTGTATCTACAGTGAATGCATCAGAACAATATACCTACTGTTGTTTTGATTCAATATAATTTCTGCATATAAACCTTCCAGCTATCTGCCGTTGATCAAAGGGAATACCCAACATCTTTTTCGTCTGTTTCTTGTTTGTTGTAACTGACAGTTAACATATTAATAATTACTCATGTTTAAGATTAAAGTTATTAACATTGATACCAAGCGCAGAATTTATAATCTTCAAACAGTCTGTGATTTCTTTATCAGGGGTAATTACTTATATTTTGCGAACACATGTTTCATCAGGTTAGTTCACAAGTTCGTTCAATAGCTCGCCGCCGCGCTGTTGACAATGAAAACCAAATAATGGTTGGATACCTCTAAAGTCTAACAGGAGATATACAAAAAAAAAAAAAAATTACGCGGAGGGAGGACACGCCAACACACTTCTCAGTATTGTCAGCCTGAAAATTCTACGTATTATCATTCGTGATAGAGATATAAATTTATGAGCCAAATTCTGGGAAACATTCACTTATGCAGATATCCTGGATATCAAAGTATTTAGGCTCAGATGCGTGCGAATCTAAAGGTTCCACGGTTAGTGATATCACGTACCGACGCAGAATTTTTCATACACTATGTATGGAGAATACTACGTCCGTCTGCAATATCACGGATCGTGAGAAGCCACATTCGAAATACAAGCGCACAGTGCCTGAAATATCAGTATTCAATACTTTCCGATTATTGCATTTTTTATTTACGAATTTCCGACAAATCTTACTTATTAAAATAAATAGGTACGCTAAATCACTCGCGAACGGGTGGAGGCCAATATAGGAAAAAGAAAAAAAAAATGAGTAGGTAATTAATTGGTCATAGAATTTTTCGTGATTCATCATAATAAACATCTCACCTAATTGAGGAATTAAATAAAGACCCAAACACACCAGTTAATTTTAGGATTGACATCATGACTTGACATAACTTTCCCCACATATTTTCCAGCATCTATTGAACCACAATCTGTTGATTTAATGCGATTGATTATTTACAACAATAATTGTTTGGTTTGACTGCGCTAACTGGCCTTACAATTATTACAATTGCCATAATAATGTAATGTGTACCCAGTTATTCCCTTTGACAATGTAGTTCTAATATAATTTCTTCCAGTCACGCTGCTACAATAACTCATTCCGTTTTACCTAGTCATCGTGCACTGACACATTTTTATGACAGGTGTGCGAAACTGTCGAAATCGCAATAGATGATGCCATACAATTTCTTTATTGCGTACGGTATCGGTCGTGCATCCTTTGAAAAAGTGTCGCAGAACAATCCGCAGTCACTCGTTACTTATTGACCTACACAGTACACAGTAGCACTTTTGACTCTTATGATGAGATGGACCGATGGATGAATTTGTCAATTTTTTTCAAGAGTCTAATGCTGGATTTATCCAACTTTTTATGTGAGGATAGTGGAGATAGGAGCCAACTAGCACAAATTTTGCATGAAAAATAATGATAAGTGGCTCCTATTTCCGCCATTCGTCACCTAAGAAGTTGGGGAAATCCAGCATAAATATATTAAAATATTTTCTAATCTATGAATTTTATAAAGCAAGCATACAAGCAAGCTAAGCTATTAGGTCCAATTCTGTAACGTATCATTGGGAGCTCCAGGTTTTCCTAAAATAAAATAATAACATAAAATTTTGATTATTTTTCTTCTTCTTTCTCAGCCGTATCTCCACTTCTGAATGCAGCACTCTTCTATTTTTTCTAGTCTAATCTTCTTTGGGTTTTTTTTTTTGTAGTCCACCCACTACCAGCGACGGGGACAATATATTTTCTGAGGCCAGCCTCTTCTTATTTGCATGTCCCACGGTCTCCAATTGATTATTTATTTATTTTATTTATTTATTTATTTAAACTTAAAGTAAACAACAAACACATATAAATATACAAAATAAACATAGTACAGATTATAAAACGTTATAAGCGCGTTCCATTTTTTTCAGAATGAAATAAGAATAATAATGCCGTTCCTTTTAATTTAGTCAATATGCCGTACTTTATTCAATTTTTTCGTATTTTTAGATAAAATGTTTTTGAACCCTGTTGTGCTTCTTTATCATCGCGGCGCATGCTGCAGTAGTCCCAAACACGGCCGTCGATTCCCTCAATTCATCCATCCAACATGCCCACACGGCACACCGCACACCGCCGCACACCACCGCACACATCTACACACCCTGATCTAATAATATGTACTACTATTTCATATATTAAGTAATATTATTACCCATATGTATGTGCGTATTATATTTCATTAATATATTGCATTATAGTCGCTGTTTACACGCCAATAGAAATTCTATCATATACAGGACGGTCAACTATTATATTGGACTCAGATATTTTACACACATTTATTTAACCTTACTTGGAGCAGTTGGTTTTAAGGCGAACCGAGTTAAGATTTACTTTTGATCGACGCAGACGTTTCAACACTCCTGCTGGTGTCTTCTTCTTTAGATAAATGTGTGAAAAAATATGTTTGTATAACTAGAGCTTTGGGGTCTTCACCCATTGTTTAACTACGACATTACGATTCTGTTCACAATGGACCAGCCTTCTCGAGAAACAAAAAAGATGTAAAGCATTTGAGGCGATCCTAAGGTTGTGTGAATCATTTGAAAGGGAGTCGGAAAAAAATTCAGTGTCAGATTTTTTCCAGTTCCATGTTACAAAGATTATGAAGCGCATTTTCTTTAATTTACTTGTTATTTGGTCAGAATTTCGTGAACATAAAAAAAATGGAAAAATGTAATAAAGGTATTCTAAAAATATGTATAGGTATTCTAAAATATTTTCCCTCCCCACACACGTGACTTGTCTCTATTGGGGAGGTATCTCGAAACATGTAGGTATGGTTTTAAGGGTGTAAAATATTGAGAAAAATATAAATAATTTTGAAATTGAATTGAATGTGTTTATCCTACGATAATCCTGAAAGCGGCACGATATATAAAAATCATTTTTTTTTTCTTGTTTTGAATCATGCTGTGTAAGTATAAATATTTTGTAATATAGGGGGATGCTTAATCAAATAAGAGGACACGCCATGATTGCCCCATACTTCAGTTACCTACTACAAGTCCAATCATACATAGTTTAATTTCTCACATACGCACATTCACATGTGGTACGTCACCCAAATCAATTTTGCAGTTACGCCTTTTTAATAAATAATCATCGTTGGTCGAATCTTTATGATGGGTTGTATGTCAAAATGGTTTTAATTGGAATATTTTCGTAATATGCCATTTTTAGGTAATAAATCTGTTAAAGCGATAGCACGAATCCAATAAACAAATTACATTATTTACTGTTATAGCTTTTGTGCCCAGCGCGCGGGCCTACGCCTTGATTTTAGGTTTCATGCAACCACTATTTCTTACGTTAACTTTTTTATATAATTCAAGTCATTTTTCTCTTTATCCACAAGAGGTATTCAATTTTTAATAACCCACGTCCTAGCCAAAATTCTGTTCTATCGTCATTCAGAATATGTAGTCTGAGAGTCCTCCCATGTAAAACTTATTCCTGGACGTAGGTGGTTCAGAACATATGCAACCTTTTTTAAATGTGTTTTCATTTATTGCTTACTGACATTTTTCTTTTCTTCTTTTCAGGTAAGTCATTCAGAACCAAAAAAATCACTCCATGCATTCGGCTGAACAACTGAACTGATTTACAGCAGCATAATTTGGTATGTAATATATTCTGTTGTCGTCTACAATAACTATATTCTAGCTCTATGCAGCTGGTTACCTGGAAGAAGTCAGTTTACAAGAAGTCCTTCTTTTATCCGTAATAATTCTCTCATACTATCAAACACAGGTGTCATACCTAACCTTATACAAGACTTGAAAGTACACACTACAACATACATTCAAATGACGATAATCACGAACACATGCATCATTCTATTCTATTCTATCCCCTAACGCCGCAACCCTTGCAGGATAGCCAAAGGAAAGAGATCGCTAGACATCTTCTTCCTTACACACATATTTCTGGCTTCGACCACGCATTCAATTGCACAATGGAAAACATGCATAACTTGTCTTTTGAGGCACTTCGATAACTGAAATCTCACGAACTCACAGACTCCAGATCTCTCCAATGTCATACGATATACGTACAATACATACACATATGGTTTTTAAAACAAATTGCTTTACATTATTGTATCTTCGTGAAGATTTGTTGCAAGTAGCGTCACAACATTCTCACCACCTTCTGTGTATTTCATTACATAAATGACTCACACAATTCCCTTCTGAGATAACATTGATCGGTTTCATTACCCACAAGACTCCCTCCTCAGTTCAAATAACAATAATACACTTACTCACTATTGCTAGTTGCTACCATGTTTGTTTTTACATGATTGCTTTTCGCGTAAGGTTGATTATTGATTTCAATTCAACTACATCTAAAGGTTTGATAATACAATTTAGAATTAGATTCCAACTAAATGAAAATAAATGTATAGGTACTTTGAATCCCTGTATCTCACATATTTTTTTAGGTAAAGAGTAGTGTTTTTACTCAATCAACGCAGAATTTCGTAAACTTTAATTTAAAATGGAATAAAATTTCCTAGAAATGCATCGTTTATGAATTATTAGAAGGAAACTGAAAAAAGTCTAAAAATGTCTTGGTTTTTGGGCGGAACAAGCGGACAAGTGGGGTTTGGAGTTAGCTGACAGAGATCGCAGCACTGCAATAAGCTCGCCCTAGTCAGCAAATGTTGTGATTTATATTTGTAATATTATCATATCTCTGTATCTTGTTTACTAAAAGTATAAGTAAATAAATAAACAAATGAAAAATTGGTGCGAAATTCGAAAATAGGTTTTTACAAGTACATGCTCACGAAGAGATTAAAACCATTTCCAGCTTTCTGAGAATAAATTACGCTAAAAACCATAGATTTGGTAGTAAAGTTCTAAAAATCACAGCATATAAAAAAAGAAACTAGATCATCGCATGCATCGAAAATAATTTAATAATAGAATATTTTCCACATCCCTAGTTTCCCGATTAATTTGTAGAGATTCCTCAAGCGATGCGATGAGGTGGCGAAGAGATTTTGTATGGAGATAAGTACACTCAGTAGTTGTAGAGTAAACTAGGTACGTGTGCAGCGCCTCTGTGTAATCGTGTGAAAAGTCAAACACTAATGGAAATCAGTAAAGTGCACACTTTACTAACTGCCTCACCTAACCTATAAAATACTAGTTGCCTTTCGCACGCTTAACGAAAAAGTGGCACAGTTTAAAAATGATTCAGAATAAAAAAATAACTGGTTTTTGATTCACTATTATAATTGGAAATTCACCTATTATTTCAGTGTATACCTAGATTATGTCTCTAAAGCGATTTAGTAAGATCCTGTTTCAATACTGATAATCTAAAATCTTGAGTCAATTGTTATTTTTGCTACATTGGCAGTATGAAGTATATATTCTGTTCATTTATTATATTAGTAAATCTACTCGAAACTGAGTAATCTACGAGTATATACCAATAATATAATAATAAGAATACCTACAAACACAGAATTCTCCTTTTAATATGTTCCATTACTAACTGTTGGAGTTTACTACAAAATATACACACGTCAAGATATTTTTTCATACTTTTGCCACGAAATTAATTAATTTGAAATTATTAAGTTTTAATCTTCACATTTTAAAGTTAACATCTGCTAAATTTGATTCTTAAACTAAAAAACGATGTCTGTTATCGTCTCTTAGATTTACAGTAAGTTTTTTTAAAGAGTCTGAGAATCCAGAAAAATGAATTTTGATATATGACACTATTTTATTGAAAGTTCGATCAGTTATCTACATTGTTCCACTATTTGATTTGCTGTGTATTCCTGTAACTACATCAGAACACTGTTATACTTGTAAGATTTTATTGTCGTGTTTAGTTAAACGGAACGTGCAGCTGGGTCACAGAATCAAGGAGGATTAAAAACTGTCGCCATTTTTATTTTATGGATAGACCATAGATTACATAACTGTTTTCTCCAATCTATATAGTGCCGTCGTTTGCAATATAAGCCAACGCCAAAAAATTGAATCTGAGGTAATAAATAAAATAAAAAATTAAATATTCTGTAGTGAACAAATAATATGTCAAAAGGCGAGCTTATCACCTAATGGTAATTTCTACGTGCCAACCCGATCTCGAAATACCTATAATCGATAAAAATATTGCACGGAAAAGGGGGGTTGTAAAATGGGAGATGAGTATAATTGAAATAGATGGATCTTTTTCATACATCAAATATCTCACTTCACTTTAAAATACCAATACTTTGCAAAGAAAACTCACAAATTGGGCTTCACTTTTTTTCCTTAAGGGCACCGTCTATAATAGTATGAAAATCTATGGGAAGGAAAAGTGCACGACTTAACACTCAAATGACCGCGTTATTTAAATAAAGCCAATACTGCCAATTTTGCGACTCAGTTGCGATCCTGTGGATAGAAAATAAAAGAGTTATTTGTATAATACTTTTCAGAACCATTTCAGAACCAAACGAAACGGAGAGCTAACTGAACTATAAATAATGTCTTTTCTTGAGTGAATTCCCTTTTATCGAATGAAAATAAGAAGGACACATAAGGTGCTTCTACCCCAGAGAATTTTTTTTGCGGAATGAACTACTCTTTTAAATCTCGTTTAATCTGACTATAGAATGGTGTACGGTTCAAGAAGGTCTTGAATATAATATAAATATGTTCATAGTTTATTATTGTTGTACGACATACTATTTCTTGACATTAAAAGTATTGTAGGGAAACCATGTCAGCGTGCGATACGGCAGAAAATTGCTTGCGGCGCTCGTGATTAATGAAGCGACGATAGACGCTTACGAGGGGCAATTTGTCATGGCAATACGGTCCCTAAGAGCATGTCAAATTGTTATGCGAAAGAATGTCGAGTTTTGTGTAGTACCTAATGTACAATAATTCAATTAATTCGCTTGATGGATTTATAACGACTGTTTTTCTCCTCTTTTTAATATAATGTTACATAATGACTAACTTATAACTTGTTTCGGACAATAAAACTATTATTTTCGGAATGTTTATTATCTGATGTACCAGAAAATGTGTTCACTAGTGTACATTTATACAATACCTATATAAAACAGATCCATTTGGAATACATAATACAACCCCAAATACAGTCCACTTTTTTTTCAGAAGTCACACGGAGGAAACTTGGTTAAATGTCACCTGAAAACACTAATAAAAATATGGATACCCAGTACAAGTTTTGTTAATTAAGTCAACCATTACCCGCACATTACTTCGATCGCCATTTCAGCCCCCAAGTCCGTCGGTTATTGTCTAATTTCGTAAAAAAAATAATCGATATTTTTGTCATTAACTCCTGACCAAACCTACCCAATATTTAAACAAAAAATTACCTTGTGTTTCCTTTCTCACCATTATTTTTGAACATTTACGAATAATAAAAATCACCCATTATAATATTTACCTTGAATTGTAGATGTATGATTACATTACCTGTTCTACCTATTGTAACTCTATATTCCTGTCTGGCCATAGCTGTCCTTGAAACTGCAAGGTCGGTTTTATAAACGTCCGTCAGTCAAATTTCCGTTAAATTGTACCGCTAGACTTTACCAGTTGATCACCGATTAACCATCCGTGCGCTCGTTTTAGATATAATTGTTTCACTCTCTTATTATCACTAAGAGCGAGACAACAATATACCGAGGACAATAAAGTGATCCCAACTTACAAGTAGGGCCCAGAAGACCGGGCAGAGTCCTGACCAGATGGATGTCCACAATCGCGAAAGACCTAAAGGAGGCGAGGCTTCGTGCGGAGGATGCGGGGGACAGAAGGACTTGGAGGATGAGGATTAGGAGAGCCGACTCCAAGTAAATGGGACAAAGGCGAGGGCAAAGAAGAAGAATAAAGTGATCCCAACTTATACCAAGCTTTTAATGTTATGCGCACCGGGGGTATGGGATAGTTAAAATATCAGATATAAGTGTTGCCCAAAACCTTTAGAAATATGCTAAACCTGCAGTATATGTAATTAAAACTTTATTTACGGATACATATAAATGTTTTATAATACAATCATCGGTAAATTTTACTTAACGGCCGGCCATCCGTTAGTTAACCACCCATAATCTAGTGTGGCGTTTATAAGATCGGCCCTAACAAACTCTTTACACTAAATAATGTACATAAAGTAGAAGTATTAGTGGATTTAGTATTATCAACTGAAGTCTTTCTTTGATTTTCTCTGTGATATTATTATTGTCGTTAATAATCCTTTCTCACTACGGAAGCACATCTCGACAAATCCCATTTCCATTATCTCGTACTTACATTTCTTCCGCAGCTCCTGTGCTACGAATACCTTGGTTGTTTAAGTACGGCATTCACTCTACGTACATATCTCTTTCCCTGTTCGGTCGTCTCTCGTGAGACATCCTATATAGCCTGCATAATATATGCCTCCCTTGTTCCGATGTAATGTGTAATAATGCATGCCATGTAATAGATACACCCTATTATAATCAACGGCATGCCTGAGGTTTACAATTCAGATGAGCTGAAAACACCCTCCAATGAAAATCCACGTTAAGTGTGACTTTATTGATACTGAGAGTCTTTCATTTGTGACTTGGCACGAATGATACAATCCAATATATTATGTAGACACACTTTTTATGCTCCCGCTACATGCTCGTCATGAGTCGCGTCCGACTGGTGTTCATGAGTAAAAAGGCGTGTGGATTGAATGTTTGTTTTGACGTGTACGTAGCCGACGGTTGACGACTTTTTACTCATGAACACCGTTTGATCGGAACTCGGATGGACGTGTGGCGGGAGCATAATAATACGCTTGTTTTTTTTTATGAAAACGAGGACGAGAAAAAGCCTTGTACTGTTTTTTTTTTTTATTTTTATGGTGCTAGTATATTTAAAAATTCACGTACCTAACCAACTATCGAACTTGTATGTTAATAATTATAGATTTTCGTACCTAACTGTGCATAAATATTTTTCTGAAAATCTAAATCTTTTGTAGTCTTGTGTGTTGATTTTGGTGCCTCCCTTGCAAAAAAATAATTACTGGGATTATTTATACATAATTTTGATCCAACATTTCTTCTGCCATTTTTTTATATCTACCTACTTTTGAAATGTTTTGATATTTTTGTCGTAAATTTAGTGTTTATTATTATAATAAACATATGGACAATTTATAGTGCGCCGTTTTGTGGAGCAAGTCCACCTCAAGGGCGCCTTTTTCAATTCAATAAGCTAACCTAAGTACTTACATCTACTTATTCTAAACTATCCTAAACGATTTTTTGAACAGGTGAGTTTTAAACTGGCTCTTGAATTCAGCAGTTGTTCTCACTTTTCTGATGTGTACAGGAAGTTCATTCCAGGCAGGCATTATTATCATTACTCGTATATACGCATATACATTCTGTGTTCTCATATTTGCCCCAGACAGGTCATATCACTCAAGAATTAGGAGGTTACAAATATACGTATATAATTTAAAACATTTTACGACGGTTTTTATAAAACATTTTAGAAGTATATTCTCATATGGGAAAAGGGAAGTAATGGTGGCATACTCGTATTAAAATAAAGATATTAAACATCTTCCTAAAGGCATTATTATACAGAACACACATATAGACCACTCCACCTGAACCAACCATACAACATGCTGATGTTTGCCTCTCCACACACGTCCCGAAGTTCAGTTCCGGAATCGACCGTTTTGCAAAAAAGTTCCGATCAAAACCTCTCTCTGAATTCAGCGTCACCCCGATTTTAAATTCAGAAAGAGGTTTTTGTCGGAACTTTTTTGCAAAACGGTCGATTCCGTTAACTGAACTTCGGGACGTTTGTGGTGAGCCTTTGCCGGAGTCTTGGGAATTGCACCATCATACGAAATCTAAAAACAACATTTCATCATATTATGTAATAATATTTTGAAATCACAAGCTTTTACCGGTATGCTTTCAAAAGAATTGTAAAAAATAATATTTTATTCCTTATGCTGTGCACTTTTATTTGTCTTACTGGGATAACTAGAATAAATACCTAATGTAATTTTATTTTTTTATACAGTCAAGTTTGCACTATTTTACACACATGTAGTTTTTGTAGTAAACTAGGTATTTTTGCAGTGCAGTAAAAAATCATTTTTAGTATTTGGTTTTTAGGCATTAATACTTATCAGGTACATCAAGTACATTTTGATCTGTATTTCTGTATGTACATTTCAATTATATGTCAAAGTTGGGTTGATTGGCAGAAATCGCCAGCAGGCGATATGTCCGCCCTTTACATGTTTATTTATATGTGTAATAAAGTTTTCATTTATTTATTAAGGTAGGTATTCTTTATAATTAAAAAAAAAAAAACATTATTATGGAATCACTTCGTTTCTTGTCCCATCTCTCAATATTTTCCACACAATCTTCTTAGCGATCTTATCTCAACAGCATGCACACATGATTCGCCCTTCTTCAGCCATGTCCATATTCTGCT
Source organism: Ceraclea dissimilis (assembly GCA_963576895.1). Lineage (NCBI taxonomy): Eukaryota > Metazoa > Arthropoda > Insecta > Trichoptera > Leptoceridae > Ceraclea > Ceraclea dissimilis. The sequence continues at coordinate 18,198,433 of OY756361.1, forward strand.
GGCATACATCATCAGTGTCGCCACCAGGACTTAATTTATGCTACAATTTTGTAGATGAAGGTTCTTTATAGAAATGGTTGACTGTTAGTTATTTAATAATATGCATATTTATAAAATAATTGCCTGATATAATTACCCCTTATCTTCACAGCTTTGTGTCTCTGGAATGTTGCCAGGAATTCAGCGAGGATGCAACCCTTTTTCATTAGTTGCAGAGACATTATCAGCGCAAACTCCCTTCCACCATTACTGGTTCAATGCTATTGAAGACTATAAACGTAATTCGCCCTGCGACGCGACACACTGTGTTTTTCAGAGAACACGAAAACTTTAGAATTACCCATTTCTTAATATTACCTTATATCAAATGCTAATCTGCGTGCTTGGATAAATTCTTAAATATTGTTTATTATTCTGAATTGTCCCTAGGCTATTTGCAGGCACTTGGACTCGTCAAAGTAACATGTTAACACAGTGAATAATATATATAAAAAAGAGATAAAAACAATAAATTAACAGGGAAATTCAATGTGTAAAAGGCTCTATTGGCAATTCGTCATGGTTTTAAAACTAGGTACACTCAATAAGCACATACAAATAAAATTAACAAAGAGATAATAATATGGTTAATTACAGATGTGACATTGCAGTACAGATTCACAATCAAATTTAATATCAGATGAAATTACAAAACCTTAGAAAAATAGGAAAATCGTAACAAATATCCACAAATTCAACCATCATTACTAAAAAAAACACTTCTTACTATTGGTTAGATAGATTGCATAGATTTTTCTCTTGACTTCGTGTGTAGGTACTCGGTTGTTGTCCTATGTTACAAAAAATTCAATATATGTCATATTATTAAATTTTAAAGCAAACAAAGTAAAATAAATAAATAATTTTACTAAATTATAAAATAAAATAAACTTTGTAATCTAGGTATTGTGTTCAGATTTTCTTACAATATATTTCAGTCCATTTTGATGTTTGAGCTACTCGTACGTACCGACCCCGTCTCCTACAACTTCGCTTCGATTTAGCTTTTTTCCCATCATAATGGTTAGCCATCTGCTAAATTGATGCCGGCTTTCATTTCCACCATATTTTAATGTATGATAAATTATTCTAAAATAAAAAAAGAAAAAACATTATTCCTTTCAGAGGGTGCGGCGATCTTTTAGAAAATTCTCTGTTAGACACAGCTTAGCAAAGGATAAACTTTTTACGTCTCTGAAATTTGTTATACTATATTGTACCTACAATTAAACACAAGTTTTGTTAGCATCTATGGCCTAGTTAATTGATTTATTTATTTATGATTTATTTATTTATTTATTGAAATACAATATATACAAGCAGGCATTACAGCCTTCTTCTTTACGCCAGCCGGTGTACGGTTACGAAGAAAATGAAAAAAAAACACATATACATAGTTAAGTCGAATAGGGAGTGAATTAGTAACAATGCCAGATATGAAATCATATAGAATCATAGTGTATACCTGGCATTGTAACTAATTCACTACCTACTCGACTAAACTACTAGCCTAATGTGAACAAGCGGCATAAGGGACGATAACACATTTTCACAGAACAAACTAACTACTTTATTTAATACCAATATTTATGTAAAAATAAACATAATTGCATAGTTATCAAAATATGACAATTCAGCTGTCAGATGCCTGTTTTGGCGTGAAGTTGGCCACGATTAGTGACGGGCTGACGATGGAGATGAGAATATCTTGAAGGGTTTAAAGCAGTGTTTCCACACTTTTTGCTAGTATTACTTTCAAGTTTCCCGTATTAGCTAAGTGCTAATCGAGAATAGGTGAGACTAATTAATAACGAGCCTAAAATTGCAATTGCTTACCACCTATTTTGGGTATCCCTAGGGTGGGCCGGAAAAACAAATCAAAACAAGAAGTTCAAGGGACGCCCTGTTGCATAATCCATACTTGTTCACTTACCTCTGGTTACCCAAAATTATTGGTAATATAAAACTAGTCACAACTATTGGGGGTACTTATTTAAAAAGACGTTCTCAAAACAGAAATAATCTCATGTAGGTATTGTCAGTCTTCTCTTTTCAAAAGGGCTCTAAATTTTGCCTAATGACTGGTCTTTTGAATCCTTTGTCTGTTTCGCTAACAGCAAAGTGATAAATTTGTTTCGTTATAATTCCCACAGGATGCGCTATTTTAATGTATTTTATGCATATATTATTATTTTCCTCTAAAAAGCTTTACTTCATCGAGTCGCTTCACACAAGTATCAGCATCGACTTCCGGATTCTAACTTTTCCGCGTGAACAAGATGGGTGTTTCCGGTTGAGATGTCATCAAACATCTCGATGAAATAACCGTCGATTTTTTAATCATTTAACATTTAAATATTTTAAATAATATTATTCAATCTCTGTTTACAAGAGTGCGAGATTTGAGTACACAAATCGTAATCGAAAGGATATCGTTAATTTTGCTATAAAAAGATTTTCAGAAAACTCGACTCCATAACAGTAAAATTATTATGCATTTTCTGAGTTAAGTTTATAAACCATAAATTTCTTGTTCCATTTTTCATTCGTTGTTCTCACTACATTACAAAACATGTCCTGTAAATTTGTAAGACGAGGGCTACCTAGATAATACTTAATAAACTTTCTAATAATGAAATCTTGGATGTGATTATGCAGATGTATTAGATTTGAACCGCATTAATTTAGATACACTACAGACGATAACAAATTGTGTAAGAAAATTTCTGATCATAACTTGCTCCTGATGCTCCAATTTGTTGTAATTAACAGATATTTGTGAGGCTTATCATAAATGGTTTCATGAAATTTTTCGATGTTTTTAATCGATTATGACTCCAAAGATTTCGCCTCACTAATAATTCCAGCGAGCGAACAGACGAAACAACTTAGAACAAGAAAATAAGTCTCAGGCGTTGCTGGTTGGTAAAGTATGGATGAAGAAGATGAAGAAATATGTTAGGTGCTATGGGGGGAGGGGGCAACTACCGAGTAACAAGTTTAATTTTATAATTACACCTCCACAAAGTCTTTAGCCCCATTCGAGGGGGTCCCGAGTTGATGCGATTATAATGATGATCCTGTGAATATTTCTTATCATAATATTATAATAGAGAGTGAAATATGTTTAAGACTTTGATCGATAAAAACGATTTAAAGATTTGCAAAGTTTTCGGGGTGGTAGGTACTCAGTACATGTGAGTATCAAGCATCTCGAAGCTGGGGAAAAAATTCACCATAAAACTTATGCAAAGAAACAGGTGGTGATGGTTTTCCGAACCACGTAGGTACCGAAAGTAACCTTACCTATACACAGGGGTTAGCTTTTGATTTTCAAATGAGAATAGATATTTATTAAATGAACATATTATAAAGGATTTTCTAAAGAACAAAGTTAAAATTGTAATTTCGCAATACAGTTTTTATGATTGATGTTTTAAGTCATCTAAAGTATCAATAGGTTTTTTCGCTACCTTAAGACCTATCCAATAATACTAATTTTATTTAAAAAATCTCATCACGCGTAAGTAACTTGAATCTAATGAATTCTGGAAAAGATTGGGTATATTGAAAAACCTCGGTGCAACATCTGTATTCACTTTTAAAAATATCATTATTAATTTCACTGCACTGCCCCTGAAGAATTTTGCATTTTATTTTAGACTTTTGGTTCGCCCTAATGAGGTTTTATTCCTTTAAAGAAAACATCCATAAACAACAAAATTTAAACAAATTCTGTGTTTTTCTTGCGAATTTATCAGCCGAAGCGCGAGAAGGGGATTATGAGGAATTTACTTTGGTGAAAAATAGCTGAAATATTTCACCATTTTCTTTATCTATCTATCTCAGTCTCTCATTGGTGCAGCTTTAAAAAGGATAATCTGTTTGTTCTCTTATTCAACACTTGTGTTTTACGCGAATTATTTTTTTAATTCATAACCCGCGTTTTTATACCACATAAACGAGCTTTCTCTCTTTGTAGCAAAATAATAATATTATGTATGTTGCTTTTTTTTTCAGTAGCTGTTCATATTTACAACATGTGTTTTTACAATCTGGTCCCAATGGTCATCTTATTTCCATACACTGATTCATCACTACCATCACAATACATATTCAGTTGAGTCTGAGGTAACCAAGGACAGGCGTGCACTGCATTATAACAGGTTGCATAACACTTGTGTATATCCCAGCACAATTATCTCATTTCATCCTAAATAATTAGGTACGTTTTTAACAAGACGTAATGAGTCGAGCTCTTTATTCAGGCTCTCAGATATTTTTTTTAATGATCCTAATTTAAGAAGGATACTAATCAGTAGCAGATTTTCTCGAAGGAGGGCTCCAAGTTTCCCAGAAAGTGCTCCCCTCGACAATCTTTCCAGAAACTTAAAGATCCTAGAAATAAGTTCGCCGAAGGTATTCGTAACAGGAAAATTAACATTATTTGTATTTGAGTATATTTTTTAATAGCTATAATTACATAGACCAGGTATTTCGGAATGTGGGCTACGGGAGCTATCAAGAATTGAAGTGTCTGGAAGGTAGCAGAGATAAGTCGAGGGATCGACCTTAGTCCTTAGACCAATCCTAGGGTTGTATCCCGGTGCCTAGGGTGAGAGTCTTGGGCGAATCCCGGGCAACGTCAGATAATTTAACTTATTCAAAATTGTGTTTTGATATTATATTTTTACAATTATTTTTAATCTTTCATCAGGCTGGTAGATTTCTTTTATTATTTTTATATTAACATAAAAATACCTTTCCCCATTTTTTTTTCTTTTAAAACGTGTTGTTATTTTTTTTTATTTCTAACATTTTTTTTACCTGGCAACATGGCGTAGCGAAAATATGTTTTAATGACACGAATTAAATGTTTTTTTCTTCATTATTTTTAATAAACCTTGTAATATTGAAATGTTTGACAACGATCTCATGTTTTTTTTAATTCCCTGAAATTGAATATATTTCTTTGAAAATAAATTTTGTGCTAGGTATGTACACATTTCTGTATGTTTTTTATCAGAGTTCAAGTTGACAAATGTTCAGATGTCTCTAAAAAATTGGCAAAAACTTTTCAAACTAATATTGTTTTCGGTTGTCCAGTAAAAGCTGTGTAGTGAAAATACAAAAGACAAACATACATTTCAGGGTATTCAGTAATGTGGATCATCATGGATGTCTTTATTTGTAAGTGCGATGAGAAAGTTGTGTAAAAGTCAATGAGGAAGGGTGTATTTCAGTAGCAGGGAAAAAGGCGTTACAATCTTTTGGTGCATTTGAAAAGGAGATGTGTCGAAAGACCTCCCAAAAGGTGGTCTGATGACATAGTCTAACAAGCTGGTAGAACCTGGATGCGAAGGGGGAGAAACAGAGATGAGTGGAAGAAAATGGAAGAGGCCTGCATCCGGCAGTGGAGGGAGTAGGGCTGACGAAGAAGAAGTGCATTACGTCAGATCAGTAATACAATACTAATACTTGTAATTTAAAATTGTAAAAAACAAACAGAGGTTTATGAAATGAAAATTATTCAATTTGGTTTTATTTGAAGTCGTCAAAAATCACTGTATAAAGTGTTTCAAAGCTCTTCAATATCAATTCAAGTTAGATACTTTCGACACAATGCTGGGTACAATAAAATCATATCAATGCCTTAAACATATATACACAGACTGTAGACAAAATAATAATAAATTTATGATTCAATAGTAGGAGCTCCTTGAATTAATTCATCATTGAAGAACGTAGAGGACTAAAGTATAGCCAGTCAATGGACTTGAGTTCTAAAAGACATTCATTCGCTGGGGAGAAAGGACTTTAGAATCAATGGAAAGGTATTAGTATTGAATCAAGGGTTTGTTAAACAATTTGAAGACCTTACTCCGCGCCTCTCTAATAATAATGATAATATAATTATTTCTTCTTCTTCTACCCTTTTTCCTGTACGTGACAAACGTTCAACGCCTGACTCTTTTACGCCCGAAAAGTACCTAATACATATACCCCTATGTAATTTGGTACAATGCATACTCGTATACATGTCTTTCGGAATCTTTCGTCAGACTTCCTGTGAGCTCGGTTTTAATATATAATTTTTTAATTGGTTTGGTGGAGTTTCAAATTTATATTAGAGTAAGAAAGTATCCAAGATTTACATATACCTATTTTAAAATAATAAATATTACCGATGTATAACGACATTTCAAAAAATCTTAAAAAATATGCTTCGGAAAAAATGAGAAGATGCAGGGAACCTTTATGTAGGGAATAACCGTAAAAGATTTTTTATATCTTGTATAGATTTTTCGAAAAAAAAAATTGAAAAACACCTCTGATATTCTTTCCCAAAGACAGAAACTGTTTTTCCAAAAGTCGACGAGATTTTTTTTCGTACTGATAATATGCATTGAAATCTAGGTAATAACCGTAAAAGTTTTTTGATGGAAGCCAAGTTAACCCCAAAAAAAAAAAAAAAAACTCTATTTTACCATTATATCATGCGATTGTTCACGCAATTTTGAATCTTAATGACCGTGACGTCATAGTTGGGTCCCTAGTTTTTATAATGTTTAAAATTTATTCTGGCGCTTTTCCATTTAGCGAATTTATCTTTCTCCTTCCCAACCATCCCATTCCCTATTCTCTGTTGTCAAGAGCCTGGCCACTTCTAAAAGGGACAAAATTATAATAATTTTATTTCACATCGTTAATTTATTTTTGAGACTTATGTCAATTGATAATAATTAATTAGTGGGCCCATTGTAGGACGCCACCTAGTGTTGTAAAGCATAATTAATTATATTAGAATTAGGTATTATCAAAACCTTCTTTAAACGAAGTATAATAAAGACTGAAAAGAAAGTATTTTTGTAATTATAGGTCCAATTATTTTTAATGAAAAATGTGTTTTCAGTAATAACATTGAGGTATAATATTATTAAATGGAGGATTGTCCCGAAAACATTTCCCTTGTTTTTATTAAGGTTTATATTCGCATGATCAAATTTTATAAATGGAGTTATTAAGTTTTTTTGGGGGGGAATTTCCCTTTATTCAAAAAAGTTTTATGGTAATGCAGTAGATTTTAATGCATATAATGTTCGTTTCTGTAACTTTTCGAACTAAAATAAGTGTGTATAATTTAAAATGTGAAATATTTACTTTACTATGAAAAAAAACGACTTTTTTTAGTAAGTACGCACTTAATTAGTAATGGAATTGGACCTATTATAAAAATAAATTATATAATATAAAAAATAATTATATTATAAAATCTGAAGTATCTTGTAGGCTTTCGCATCGTGAAGAATCCATTTATATGTTGCTCATTCTTCGGGTTTCCTGAACCCGAAGAATGAGCAACATAGAAATGGAATCTGAAGTATATGTCAATATTTTTTCAGGAATCTATGTAAGGTATGAAAGATCCGTTACGGTAATTCATCAGAGAAAGGTTCAAAGTATCTACTTTACTTTCTTACAAGGTACATTTAGCAAGGCTTTCAAGATATTTGTTCTGAAAAACACTCTTCTGAGGACACTCATGCCCAATCCCACCAACATAGGCAGGGGACCCCTAAATAATTTGCATTCACAAATAAAGATAATATTATTTAAGTATTTAATAAAGTAGCCCAATAAATTCATATCAAATATTATCTCTGTTTGTGTATGGAAATTATTTAAGGGTTCCCTGCCTAGGTGTAAGTTGGTGGGACTGGGCATCACTGTCTTAAGAAACAAAACGTTAAGCGAAGTAAATGAAAAAAAGGTATTTTTTCATTGTGCGTTCTTACCATTTTGTATCAAGTCTAGAACTGAAAGAAAGATATAGCAGTAAACGATATGAGAGATGTATCCTTGAGAATCGTTATGCTTAGATTAATTTTGCTGAGAGATAAGATCAGGAATGAGGTTATTAGGGAAATGAGTGACTGCAAGACTGGTGTTGTGACGAGACTTAATGTGAATAAATTAAGATGGTTTGGTCATGTTGAAAGAATGAAAAATGACTGAATGACAAAAAAAATACTTTTGAGCGAGCGAAGAGGTGTGAGAAAACGCGGCCGCCCGAGACTGGCCAGGTCCGATGATGTCGACCAGATTCTCAAGGATGGATGCGTTTTAAAGTAAAAGGAATCAGAGAACGTGTATGACAAATTACATGAATGTGACGGAGGCTAGGAGTGTGAGCAAGGATAGACTGTCTGGCGCTCTGTCCTCTTTGCCTACCCTGCAAGGGACTCGGCGCGAGGGTATAGATAGATAGATAGATTATGTAATTTTGATTCTTGACGAGTGAAAACTATTTGCGGATAAATTACGTCGATGAAATTTGAAAGTTTGTAACCTCGAAAACTGTATCGGACATGACGAGCAAAATAATGTTTGACGTGGGTACTGGGTACGAAACAATTTTATACATTGATTCTCTCTAATCTCAATCAATATTGTATTTTGAGAACCGTGAACTTCACAATCTCTACTAATAAAAGACAGCGCCTGCCTGAATGAATGAATGACTGACTAACATACTCACTCATCATCGCAGAGCCCAAACGACTAATCCCAGGGAAGTGGAATTTTGAAGAAATATAGGTTGTAATTCAAAACCTTCAACTAAGAAAGGATTTTTAGAAATTCTGCTCCTAAGGGGATGAAAAATAGGGTTGAAAGTATTTTATAGTGTACGAATATCTCAGAAATTAATACGTGGTATATGAACTTGAGAATTGGCACATAGATTCTCCTATTGAAATTAGTAATCGGGCAAATTTTTAATTAATTTTATAGGAATTTCCAGAAAACTGTTTCTTTAAAAAGAATTAAAATTTCTTATTCCATTCTCAAAAAAGGCAATAATTAAGACTAAATGTGTGTGGTTAGTTTGTTTTTTAAGAACTATTTCTTCTTAACGAAGAAAGCTAACCAAGCAACGCTGGGTAACACAGCTAGTTTACAATATAGAAATACCTCAACGAATCTTTCACGTGAATTCCTTAGTTACATTGTTATATGTTGTTCCACCTGTCTATAGACTCTATATTAAAGTTTACCCGAACATCTCTGTTTATTCCTAAAAGTCTCAGATATAGTTTAGTTAAAGGGTTGTGCTTACAAAGGATTCATAGTCAATTTCCATACAAACTGATACAACTTTTGTCTGAACAATAATTATAAACATAATTTCCGCCAGAGCAAAACAACATTTTTGTACGTAAAATAATTCAGTCTCACTGGTAACGCTGAAAACCTGAACAATACGTGGCCACACTCAATACTGAAGTAAACGTTTTGGTCAGATAGACAAGAGCTTTCTTTCGCAGCCCGTGTTGTTTGAGTATTTTCCTGGCTGTGAGGACGTGGTCTATTGGGAGTATGGCTTTCCAACGTTTCGTCTGGCGCTGTGATAGACATCATAATTTTCTCTAAACTGCGTCAAAATGGTCCAATTATTATTATTGTACCTACCCGTAAAATTAACTAGGAATTGGATGGTATTTATTGTCATAAAATCGGTGACAATACGATTCTGTACCACACCGAGCGATCGAGAGGATCCAATCATCGCATACCGCCGTGTTTGGTATCTAACGAAAGTGCCTCACGAGTACAACTCATATGTATCTTTATACAGATTTTGATTCTGGCCGTTCTTGGTGGGAATATTTCTAGGATGTGAAATCAAAAATCTTGTTTTTTTTAATATGATTACTTATTTAAACTTATTAAGGAATCCGTCATTATTGACAGGGCAGGATAGTTTTGTATTATATCGTATTGTGTTATTCTAACAAGCTTACTAAAAACTTTTTAATAATCAAAGTTTTCACAGGTAAACTTAGTTATGGGAAATCGTTATAATCGTAGGCGTCGATTCCAATATTATAAATTGTAATCTCTGCCAATAATAATTTAGTTTGAACTGAAAGATATTTTGGAAATTGGAAGGCTTTCTAACTTCTCTAAAGATCTTTATTATAATTTCTATGGAATCTGTTTAATTTGCTTCCAACATCGTTATACTGTGACTGATTTATATCATAAACAGAAACTAAGAAGAAAAAGGTTCTAAATTCTATAACTTCTTAAAGGAAATCTCGATGTTTTTTACTGTCGCCTGTCGGTATGTGGTGGAAGTCCATTTTTAAGGAAAAAAATGAAAAACTAAATATTATGATTAAAATCCACAAAAATTACTTTAGATTTGGCGACTAGTATTCAAGTACTAGTCGCGTAATCTCGAGTCATTTTTTTGAGGATTTTAATCTTAATATTTATTTTTCATTTTTTTCCATAAAATAAGTGTGTTTTAAACTTGCCTGTTTTATTATCAAATAGCTGAAAAAGAACGTCTTATTTTAGTTAGTACGCGCTTAATTACTTACAGTAATGACCCATTGTATATTTATTTACAAATAATTGAGAATGTCCACATTATTTCTTTACACTCATGCAATTCAATGCAAACATTGCAAGTATTGATTTTATTTCTCACGAACAGAATTTTAAGTTTGAATCAACCAATTTTGCACACATGTTGTTTTGAAATTACAGTTTTCTTTCTAAATTCAAAAACTCTTCAACCGGTATTTAATTTTTAAATAACCTACGAGTATATGGTAGCCAGGATTCTGCTCTATCCTTACTCAAATTATGTAGTCTGAGAGTTTTCTCGTGCAAAACTGATTCCTGGGTATAGGCGATTTAACACTTATGCAACCTTACTAAAATATTATGATGGCGCCACACGCTTGCCGAGGGACCACTATTTTTGTAGTAACGAGTAAAAAGGCGTGTGGATGGGGCGTTGGTCTTGGCTCGTGTACGTAACTGGCCGTTGACGCCTTCTTACTTTCGGGTTTTTCGGGTTCGGGTCTTTCGGGTTGACTGTAAGATATTGCGTTAGCAATAAGTCCGCCTTTTGGCACACAAGATTGTCTTATTTTTTTGTAATCATTGTAATCATTTTGGTCAATAAAGATTTATTTATTATTTATTTATTACTTTCTTTCTTTCTTTCTTCCTTACCTCTTCCTTGTTCACCTGGGGTCGGCCCTTCTGGTACGCAGTCTCCAAGTCTTTCTGTCTTGTGTCATCTCACTGGTCAGCTGCTTCTCCCTTAGGTCTTTCTCAATACTGTTCCACCAGGTTGACGCCTTTTTACTCATGAGCAAAAACAGTGTGGACGATCGTCAAGCGTGTGGATGAGACATTATGGTGACTGAAATATTTCATAGATACTTTCCAACAAATCACAACCTATATTGATCTCTATCCCAGTAGTGATGGGCAAAATCTCCCCGAATTATTCGGTAGGGATGTGCTGGCGAAGAGAGAGAGTGAAATTACTGACAGTAGGTAATGATTTCACCTCGCGTGTTACAGAATGACAGTCAGCCTGTCAGTTGTTGTATGTGCGTAATTAATAATTACAGCGGTGCGTAGCGTATTACACTATAGCGTATTATACTATTGCGTATTACACTACGTATTATTATAATTTAATTCCATTACATAATACTGGTAAAAGCCAAGTTATGTATGTTTGCAACGATGGCCCTTTGGCAAATTGTGCAAGTTCTATGAATATGTATGTAAATTTAAAGCAGCGACGCGTTCGTGGGTGGCTAAAAATTTTCGTCGACGTCTCACTTTTTTATGAATAAAAATTCCGAATGAAATGACGGTCTGAGACGGTCGCAGTTTTGGAATTTATATTACAGAACCGATACTATCAACACACCGTAATTTCGGGCACTTAGACTCCTCAAATTTACTAACAATCAAGAGAAGCAATCAGAAAAGATAATAAGCTGCTAGCATTTCGTCGGGAACACATAATCAATTAGAACAATAAGCAATTTCAAACAACAAATTCGATGCTGAGATGTACCAATAATCCATGCCAGCATATCGTCCTTAATATTTAACAAAAAGAACTTTGACAAGAAATTACACAATATTTAATCGGGAAAGAGTGGCAGGTACAAGAGTGCGGAGAGATGTGACATTGCAATGCAGAGATGTGGGTCGCTGGACTCTCCTGCGTGCGACTGAGTGTGGTCTCCGAGCATATGCAGGAAGCTCCGATGACTTCCTATACCTGAATGAGCCAGCGACTGAATATATAAAGAACGTTCAATTTAATGTCTGACGACCAAGCTTGCTTGCGAGATTTATCATTGCCCAATGCCCAACCTTCAAACTTTTTCCTTTGAGGGATGTGATATACTTCTTTTGACCATACGATAAATAAATAAATAAATGCAAGAACAGCAAAACAGTGACAATGTACCATAGAAGTAGAATATCTGGACAGGATACAGCTAGTATGTATGTATAGTAGATAATTGTTAAGGTACGGTATGATATTTAATATTACACCTTCTAAGCAATAACTCGCTTGACAGCTGTCTAATGGAGCGCTCTTGCAATATTTCGGTGGTTTCTCCAAGCAAATACTCTCAAAGTTAAATACCGCGACATTCCTTTGAAACCTATGGATACGGTTCGCCTTGTTCCATTTGGGCAACTTTCATGGCACAGTTTAGCGATTAAATTCGCCTTCAGCGCAGAACCTCCACATAGTCTGAGTCAAAGAAAATTGATATCATCATTAAAACAATAAAAAATACTTGTTTGATAATAATAAATCAGTCAGTCAGAACAATCGTTAATGTAATCACAAAATTTTGAAATTATTTTTGAGCAATTTTATGTCATTTTTATGAATTGTTTGATTTATATCGAATTTTATATGGCGTTATTTATTTTGTCGATGACATTGAGTAACAGTGTCACTTTTATAGCATGTTTGATCTCATTTTGCATCATTTTATAGCTTGTTTGATCATATTTTATATAATTTTATAGCATGTTTGATCATATTTAAGACATTTTACAGCTTGACTCCTGTTATTTTAAAGTGTATTATTTTACCTCCACTAATTGTTTGAGAATCATCTCTGAGGGAGGTGATACGTACTGTGATTAGGGATGCTGTGTGATATTTGAATGTCTTCTACCCCTGAGGACCACCCTCCCCACTAGTCTAGTATAAAGTTCATCTAATCTGAGGGTAATGCTTCTACAGTATGAAAGATCTCACCACATTATTACCTGTTAGTTTTGATACTCTCCCCGCAGTTCGTCCAACTTTTCCACATATCGCCGTCATATTACTAACGACATGAAAAGTAGTTTAAATTAAACGCAAACGGAAAATACTCGTATATTTTGTGGTTACTATTATCATGTTATGCATTGTTAACGATCCTAATATTTGAGAGTGAAAAAAACATATGGACACTGGACAGTAGCCTGTTAAATTGAGAATGAAAATGGTACCTTGCCTTGCGAATCGAGAAGTATTTCTGATTTTTGGAGTAAATCGATAAGTATTGAGGTCCTCTATCATTCTGCTTCGGTTGATGCACAGTACACCGTGTATACATAGGTCGGTCTTGTGATTCAGAATCCAAGTTTGTGACCTCCCCGCCCTTGTGCGTTCACTAGGATGGACCAAAAACTGTCGAAATTCCGGCCGTTTTTCAATTTAATGATTATAACTTTTTGTTACAGGTGCACCCTAGAAAAAGTATATATAAGTAAGAATTATAGAATATTAAATTTCCTATAACTTTCTTTTGCTAAGTTTTTTCGTATTGTTAAACAACATTATAAAAGTTATACACCGTAAAAAATGGCATATTTTTTACGTACTTAAGTTTTTGTACCTCTAGTACTTCTTCTTAAAATATCTAGGTATATCTAGTCATACATAGTTTAAAATGAATCGATTTTGTAATCGTTTTTATACCTTTGCGGTCTTAAAGGGGATAAGAAATCATTTTTTTAGGTATATGTTTATGCAGCTTCTGTCACCTACCTCAAGTAATTTATCAAGGATTAGAATATTAACAACGAAAATGAAAGCTATTGAGAATATTCGGAGACAATGAAGGAATGAATGAAATATATGAGGAATGAATGAGCATTTGTATCTTCAATTTATGAATTTGAAGTTGAAAGAAAGAGTGCGACAAAATGTATTCACAACCTCATAATATGCCAACCAACATCTTTGGTCTCACGATACAAACAATACGTATTTCGTCTTGCATACCCACAATTGCACAATATCACGTTACATTGGAGACGAAGAAATGAATGAGTAGATGGTGTATAATAATATGGATTATTATTTGATGTTATACAAGAAGATGTTCTTTGTGAAAGCATTAAATCTCTGGGAATTTTTTAGCAAACTGATGACACCAGAGAACTATTGCAAAATACCAAGAATATCGGAATGCTATTTCTTTGATAGAGGTAAAATGAAATAACGATATTTTGTGTATTTATTCATCATGTGGTGTATCTAAAACTTATGTGTACATCAGGCGCGAAACTACCTAAAAACACGATTCCCATCGAGTTACCATTTGGATATAATGATGGGTATAATAGTGTCTAATTTGACGTGATCCAATAAGAAATGTTAGCCCCGGCTTCCCTTCTGCAGAAATCCACCCCTCACCACTGGTGTACTTGTTTATTTAGAGTTCTTATTCAAAATTTCTCTTTATTTTTAGTTTCTCTGGACTGTTTTTTGATCCACGAAATCGATTGATTTTCATCCCCAAGTTTAGGCGGTTGGTTACAAAGTGTCGAGTAGTAAAATTACGATAAAAATTGCGCTATATTTTCTTAATTACTTAATTAAAATAATCATAATGACGTGCTCTTGAATTTTAATGGCCGAAACCTACGTAATTAAGTAGCCTGCCTAATTTAAAAACACAGAACAAACAACTCGTCAGAAGAAAATGAAAACAATTGAATCGTTTGAGTTACTCATTTTAATTTTCATTAAAAATAACCCCTCGGGGCACTCGAGTCATTAATTAACTACGTAAATATAATAATAATATAAAACAGTTAAGCGACAAGGGTTAAAAATAGAAAACCAGAAAACTGCCATACAATTCGTCATCTGGTTAAGGGGGTAGCTATGCAACGCGAAGATAATTCATCACTGAGATAATAAATAATTATGGAAAAAGAAAAGGGACATTCAAAATGAGAATACTAAACTTCTCATTCATATTCAAAACCCCTATCGCATTTTCTTTAACAATTAAGCGATTTATGTGTATGACATCAAAAGGCTTTCAACTTTTATAGAGTTCTAGGTTCAACTAGGAAATTTCTTCTGACTGTGAGGCAATACAACATTGATGATAATAAAACTGCATGGTACGGAATCTAGAACTGATGGCAATACACTGATTGCGACGAGTATGAATCTGAATCGAATCTCTTTGATCGTTTGCTTATAATTCGGTATTCTATCATTGCTTTATATTTTGTACATACAATGTAACCTTGAACTTCTATGTTGTAAATAGTATTGCCCCGGAACAGGCTATCGCCTAGTGGGGCAATAAAATCCAGTACTTTTTTATTGTATTTTTACTTTGTAAAGCTTTGGATAATAAATAAATGAAATGAAATGAAATGAAATGAATATGTTGTCATTATACTGACGGAAAATATCCGGCTAACGACAAATAGTTTGCATCGAATAAAGCAGCCAATGTCCTGAAGACTTTGAAATCGATGTGCTCCAAAAGATTCTAAGAGTGTTTTACAATACCGTCGAAACGTGAATCGACATTCTTTGACGGTTTTAAAGTCTTCACTACTAATAAGTGTTAAGTTCGTCCTTGTTTAGAGAGAAGATTATGGTTATTCTGAAATGAATGCAAGCGATTGACTGATTAGAATCAAGTCAATTCAAGATGGCGGCAATTGGAATCTCAACAGATGGTTATTCTGAACGCGCATCCTATTGGATTGACTATTGCCGGGCTATTAGAATTATGATCTAATCATTAGAATTCTCGTCAAGTGCTTTGAAGGTGTTGACTGGATTGCAATAGGCTGTTTTAATATGTTTTTGGTACACTTTTTCTATTAAAAATGGCACAAAAGTATGAAACTTTGGCAATTATTACCCAGAAGGAACTTCTCGAATCTGAAAAGTCTATTTTATACTGACCAACGACGCGTATGTTGCGCGTATATTTCTAGGTTATGTCAACCAAATTTTTTTGCACGTATATGTGTGTATGTAGGATCTAGTATGTACCACAGAACACTCACACTCTCTGGCAAAAAGTATGCACCTGCATAATAAAAAAATATAGAACATGCCAACATATAGACAAAACCTGCGATCTCAGATTCATAGAAATCTATCGTGTTTACCAGTAACAATTAACTAGTAACTATACACTCTTGTCTTCCATTGATTTCGACATTCGCACTGACATTCGAAATTATTTTAATCACTGTTGTAGAGGTAGTATGCAACGCACGACGAAGGATACGAGTACCATAAAAGTTAAATAACTGAACGAAAGTAAACATATGTAAAGGAGAATAACATTCACTTATCATAAAATCGAAACAACGAAAGCTTCTCCGCGCTATTTGGCGCCATTGTTGACACTACTTTGACATTTACAATGACAGATACGCCATAGAATATAGACGGGTCCACGCCTTGTCCACGCAGATTTAGGTCAATTCCAATTCACTGACCATAGACTATCTAATCGTGATTTCAGAATAACCAAAACAAGCGCTATTGCATAGCGATTAGAATTTCGAAGCCAGGTATGCATTGCAATTGGATGGATGGCAATCCAATAATAGAACTTTTCAGAATAACCATAAATGTACATTTCGTTTCATCCGTCTTGTCACACTTTTTGTATAGAATTACTATGTAGCCAGTGGCCAAGTTATATGAAACAAGGAGTAGGTTGTCCTACATCAACGAGACAATACGGAAGTGGAACAGTAGGTAATTTAAACAGTTACTTGAAACCCTTTTAAATTAAGTACTCAGACAAAATGGTTCTTTGGGGAATTCGCGGAAACATCATTTATTAATAATAATCACCATTAGTGTGTAGGTATATAAAAATACACTTGATATACAATACGACATTCAGTCACAGAGACAAATGAAATGATAATTAAAAAAAGAAATAATGAAGAGTAATAAATATCATCCCCTTAAACGTTAAAACAAAACAAAAGATCTCGAAAACAATTAACCGCGACGTGGATGGGGTTGCCATAATAATTAAAAAAAAATACAAAAAAATACGACAAATGATTTTATCCACCCTTTGACATAGTCACTTTATTGGAGAAAGACGTTTTTTGTATTACATAAAGCATTGTTTGCCAGCGCCAGCGGCTTGACTGATTGTGGTGTCATATTGAAAATATGAGGGGTTAGGTCAGACCTGATCCCCTGCTGAGTAATGAAGGACTTGTAGTTAATAGCACACTCTGAAAATTTGGACATAATAATGGTGCAGATATTTCAATTTTCCGGTAAAATATTCATTGCCAAATTTATAATTTAGATAATTTTCTTCTTATTCCGTTGCAATCCTGAATGTTTTTTGTTTATTGAGTATCATTTTTTTTTTAAATTACCCTGCTTATTCATGCAAGGCTTTTTTCGTCACTTTCACCGTAATTTTTCTAGTTTTATTGCGATTGCCGTTCGTTCATCCTGGAGGTTTTTTAGAAGGAAAGTTCCCAGACTCCTCACTTACTTCGTCTTCAACGGATGTCTTTAGATCCATACAGAAGGTGCGGTTGTGTCTTGGTATTCGCTCTAGATACTCTAGACGAGTTTGCTCTAAGAGATGGGCTTCAGAAGTCTTGACAATTAGTCTCCAATTGCGATAAAAAAATTCCCTATGTTACAAAACATTTCTCCATAAAAAGATTCATTTCCTGTCGTCACTTTTGAATATACCACGAAAAGAACAAAGCAGTTTTCGGAGGTTCAAAAAGACCACACGGAAATTAGCAGTTGATAGATAATTTATTCGCATTTAAATCGTCAGCTTTTAGTGTCGTGGAAGTTCGATAAAGCTCCACAAAGCTCACCCGTTATTGACGGGTACAGACCGCTACCATCAGTGGTGCGTGAAACTTCCGACAGAATGCCTCAATTGGGTGGAATAATTGTATTACTGGGTCGTATTATTGCTAAAAAGTAAGAAAATTTAATTAGTTTTTCGTGGAATATAGATCATCCCAGAAACCTATTAATTCCATTAATAGGTTCAATAAATCTTCAGGAAAAAATAAGCAGCCCAACAGCACGATTAGATTTTAACGCTACGGATTAAGTGTTAGGGAGCAATTAATTAATTTTAATGAGAAAAATAATTAAAAACCTATTAAGAATACACACTCCAGAACTCTAAAAAAAAAGTACAAATATTATTTTTTCATAAGCCGGGGACTACGAGATTATTAAAATAATAGACATTATTTCTCGAGGAAAAATGTAAAACTAGTCGTAAAAATTCATAATTTTATGTTACTACCTACTTGAAAATTTTACACTTGACACGGTTGATATTAAGAGTGTTTACTTTTTCCCATTTCTCTTCGTCACACCTTTGAGCATTTTATTATTCGAAAATGAAGTTGGAAGTATACTTTTATTGACATTAAACAAACGACGTGTCATGAAATGACAGGTCAGAACACATTTGTTATACATTTTCAATGATATACCAGTTTTGAGATGACTTTGAGTATAGCATTTCATACAAAGATAGCGTCTAAAAACTTTCGATGAACCACGCAATACATTTTTTTACACTATTCATACAATTCATACAGCGAAAGACAACGAGAAGCTTGAAAGAGAGTTAGCATATGTGCGCATTATGACATCGATAAGTGTCGTGAAAGAATTGGCCAAAAAAGAACAAAACAACAGTTCATTTTCGGCATAAATTATGTATTTTTGATGGGGTTTATAATTTAACAAGGCACTACGGTTATTGGACGGAAGCACTGGCTCTGTGCGACAATTGTAACCTACCTGCGTATTTCTGACGGCCATACAACCCTTGAAAGAATTTGGCCGCCAAAACAACTCGTCTTCAAGGTCTCTATCTCTAAAGTCAGATTGTAGAAATTGTAACATTTCTGCGAATTTACATCCGATTCTTGTACATAGTTTCATATTTCCATGACATCAAAATAGGATTAACTAAACATGGGGTAATTTTGACTGTTCCATGTAGATTGCTAGGTACATGTTCACTCCTATAATATTATAAGTTTAGTGATGTTTACCGTACAACTAAGAGTAAGTAAGGAGGATCTTATTGTTAAGAAGATGGGAGAGAATGGAGAATAATATGTTCTTGTCCTTTGTAGTCTTGTTTATTAATAATGATTAATTAATGCAGCCCTCGTCTCCCTTATCTTAATCCTTCTGTTGACCATTCCAACCCCTCCATTTAGGTAGCTACTTTCTGCTAACACAGCTTTACTCTTAATATACAACGTATACAGAATTTTGACTCCCTTTTCACTTTTAGGTAGATTTCCATAAGGAACTCTACCTATTCGTTTCTCCCGTGATGTCGCAGAATTGAAAAATTTCTACCCAGTATCACTAATTAGGACCAGGAGAACCCGAATCCGACCTTGGTTTAAAAGTTTATATATATAAGCCATATATATATATATGTCCCTTTTCTTGTGCGCACGTTTGCGGCCAATCTATGCGTCGCAGAAACGTGAAACTTGTGTGGTAGATTTTTGGTAAGGGGTAGATGAACTGATAGGAGATTGGGTGAAATCCATTAAGAGGAAGGTTCACTTTTTAAGGCTTTAAATTAAAAAACAATCATTCTGAGGGGATCCAATGATTGTGAGGGTCTGTGTCTGGTATCGCATGAAAGGGCATTAAATAAGGAATACAGATCAAAAGTTATATTTTGTCTAGCTCAATTCCTCGGACTACACTGATCGATCGAAAGATCTAGTTAAGTAGTTACCGCATAGGTACTAGCGTGTTTGTTGTCTTAGAAAAGTGCTTCACGATACGAGTAGAACTCACATCTTTTTTCAAATTTCTAGTGCTTAGGTACCGGTACCAATCCATATTATATGTGGAATGCAAATAATTTGATTATTGGATTAGGTACTTCCTTTGATTATTGAAGTACTTAATCAAATATTTTTTCGTCATACGGTACTTCGATAATCAAAGAATAAACTACTTCATCGCTTCGCTGGTTTATTTGCTGATAATATTGTGATTGTTTTTATTATATGTACAGATGTACTCTTAAAATTAATAAATCACTTGAAATCTACCTATGCCTGTGGCGTGCCAAAGGAATTTTTTGAAATGATCTGTCGGCTGGAATGAAATATTAACTGACGATTTGAAGTGTCCAGACGAATCTTAAGATGATGGACAACAATAAACAATTAGCACATATTTTGAACACCCTCTTCTTCTTCTTATCAGTGGAGCATTTGGATCGTCACACTTATGTTCTACTTACATATTATGTCAATCTAAACCCGGGAAATACACGCATAGTTTTTAACGGAATCTAACCGAATCTGCTAATACAGTGGTTGAACGTCTTGTTTTGGATTATGGATTGACAGATTCGATTTTGATTGTATCAGAAACCATATGTGAATCAGAAACTCGAAACCAATCTCACCAAATTTGCATAACACAAAGGTTGAATGTCTGTATATCTGGTTAAAGGTCTTGGATTATGGATAATCTTGAATTGGACACTATATGAAAGTGTACACATTAAACTAGTCAGTCAACGATCAGTCATGAGCCTGACTGAGGATATAATTCTTCATCATTAATTTCCCATGTTTTGAACGATCCTAATATAAAAAATTCCTGACATCGAAAAAATATAGTCGTCGTTTTGTCGTTGAACAGAAATTAAACTGTCATTATTCTCCTTACATCAACAATCAGTAAATCAACAAACTACGAGTAGTTTTCTGTGTTTTTTTAACAACCGTAACGTGTATTAAAAGTGTGCCACTCAGCACAAATGTGCAAAGTACACAATATTCTTATTTCCACCTCCTGTAATGTTAATACGATCTCATTATAATTAGTTTGCACGCTAGCGATTCTCTCTACTGCAGTTTTTTCGCGTGTTTTTTTATTCTCCTAAAGATATTCTCACGTATGCATACTATTATTACTATTACTGAAGCAGGCAAGCATTTCTGTATGCATGCAAATTGTCCCCTTGTTGGGTCTTTAGCACATTTTAATTGTCGGTATACTTATTGTATTCTGGAACGACATAATATCACTTGTTAGTTACGCTGAAACCACGTATAAACGTGTACACTGTGTTTGCAATACAATGCAAGAACATTATTATACTTCTAATGTTAATTAATGGATTGACAATAGAAATACGGAATACGAAGGCAAGAAAACGAAATGTTTTTTACGCGCTTGTTAGCTGTTGTTTTCTTCAAATCGTGCAATCGATTTTTCATTCATTCCCAATCTAGCTAGAGCTCTGAAACTTTCTCCAGTTGTGTAAATTAGATGACATTACGATTCTGTACTACATTGGACCAGCATACTCTAAAGGCAAAAAAGTTGTATATCATATTAGGAGATTCAAGAGTTGTGTGCAGTTATGTGTGGTTATATTATGAAAGAGCGTTGGAAAAGAAATTCACACTGTAAGTCACATTTTGTCCAGCTCTAAGACATCGGAAGTGACCGAGAGATTGGAGGATCCAGTCACTGGCACTGCATACCTCGGTATGTGATATCTCACAAAGTTGAGTCTCACGAGTGGAAATCAAATCTTTTTTATAAAAGTGTGCCATCATTTATTTGGCTTCTTCATCTTCTTCTGCTTCAACTAGAACTGCATCCGGGGTTGCTCGGAGCCTGCTCCTGGGACACAGATGTCCAACTATCTCGCCATCTTTTCCTGGGAGTCTGGTATCTGACGGCAACGCTCACTACTCTCTCAGAACAATCTCTCTCCGAGTTATCTCTCCAGTAGCGTCTTCTATATATCATCCCCATCGAACAATGTCCTCTGTATATGGCAATGAAGTAAAATTCGATTACAAGATTTTCAGACAGCAATAACGCAAAGTGAAAGGGAGAGTGTTTATCTGTATTAAATTATTGTTTTACTTAGGTTTTAATACCTATACAAAAGTTTTTTATGATATGTTTATTTCAATTTCTCTCTTTTCGTATTTATTTTTCCCAATGGTAGATATTTTCAGCTAAAAATTCTACTGATTCTGATATACCAATTTTATCAAATCTAATGTATTCCCGTGGGCCACTTACTTTATGATTTTCATTGTTATCCAAACCGAAAATAATAATACACGATACAATAGATAGAAATATAAAGAAAAACAGGATAATAGAAGGATCGGAATCTTTTAAATCTGCAATAAAATCTCACAATGAAATGATTCTAAATAATATCTTACTTACTTACTTAAACAGCCATCTGCATCCGCTGCTGAACATAGGTCTCCCCCGTACTTCTCCGTATATCTCTGTCTTGCGTCCCCTAATATTTCTTTTCTTCTTCTTGCTCAGCCATCTCTCCACTGTTGGATGTAGCCCTCTTCCAATTCTTCCACTCCTCTGTTTTTTGGGCTTTTTGGATCCACTCACTACCAGCGACGGTGACAATATCATCGGCCCATCTTTTTTGCGGCCAGCCTATTCCTCTTTTCATGTCCCACGGTCTCCATCTCAGGACTCTGGGTGCCCATCTGTCCACTCCCTGTCTAGCAACATGACCTGCCCATTGCCATTTTAGTTTGGCAATGCGATCCATCACATCGGCGACTTTTCAAATATCTATTTATTAATAAATAAGTTTTAAAAAATTGTAACAAAAAACCTTGACATTCGATAATTGACATTAGTACAGTGATACCGAAAATATACATTACAAATTATACAACTGACGGGCTTATTGCCACAAGACAATGTCTTCCAGCCAACCAAAACTTATATTCTGTGATGATGGAAATACTATGATGGCGATAAAAGCTAAAACTAAAATAATTAATATTTTATGTTCAAATTTAGATTGGAACAATACGTTTATTATGTACCAACGTAATAAAACAATATTACGATCAAATAATGTGAACCTTCGTAATATTAAGTTGGTAGTCTTGTCAAGAAGTTTTCATAACAGTAGGTAATAAGTTACATACAATACAATATCTACCCAATATCAACACAGTTCCAGTTCGACAAGTCATAGTTGTTTTGTTATTGACAAATGATATTTCAGATACAGGTACGGTATTTCTATTATTAAAGTGTTGGTTATTAGTTAGTTGTATTATTATATATACCATCAGGTACCTAATAGAAAGTTGGGAGTAGATTTATTAGCACAATAGTGTTATTACTAATTTGACCCTCAAAGTTCCTCCTGAGAACACCATGACCAACAAGCTTCGCCAATATTTTGTGCAATTTGTTTTCACTTTATAATAATTTTATTTCTCAAAATACTTATTATACATTTGAGTAGTTAGTTTATGAATACACGATATTAATAAATTAAAAAGACACAAATATTAATTAGCCGCCCCCAGACAGCATATTTATATGTATCGAAAAGTAAGATGCTATCGAAGATAAAACTCTATTATTTTAATTATATTTTAATTACACATTCTTCTTTTAAATGTGCCTCAATTTATCATGGTCCTCATCGTTGACTTTAGTGTGTAAAAAAGGTATTTTTGAAGTTTGCACCAATTTTTGCACCGATGCGATGTTCCAAAAGCCAAGGAAATTTTACACTTTTCTCAATTTTCCACTAATGAAGTAATTTTTTTCTTTCATTAATAATGTACATGAAATTCTGCGTCGATTGAGTGAAAATACTATCTACTTTTTACCTTAAAAAATTTTCTTTCTTAAAAAAGACTTTCGGAATAATAAGATACGAGCTTAGCTGGCAGAGATCGCGGTACTGTGATAAGCCCGCCCTAGTGAACAAATGTTATGATTTATATTTCTAGTGGCAACATACTCTGTATCTTATTCACGAAAAGTGTAAATAAATAAATAAATAAGGCTCAAAGTATTTATTTATTTTCTCAACGAATTACAGTATTCCTATTTTTCTTGAATAACTTCTAAACTAAGCTATTTCGATTTATGTCACATTGAATGAATTCGTATGACCGCATATCTTGTAAAACCTTTTTCTTCGTAAGTAAATATAGGCAGAACGTGTGGACGAGTAAAATAATAATATAGTAGAATCTAGGAGCAGAAATGAGAAGTTCAAATAAATCTGATCTAATATCCCCCAACACTGGTACGTCCCGTCCATCCGGAGGAGTCCCAGGAGGAAATATAACAGGATCCGAATTCAAAGGGAAAACTAATTCTTAAACAAACCCTTGGGTCCAACAAAAATGTATTAATTTCCTACTACCAAACCATGTACAACAAATACTCATATAGGATAGGTAGAAATTCACTATATTAATTTATTTTGGTAGTATTTTGCCTACGTATTTTTGTGGCTATCCTTGCGGAGTATGGAGAGAGGACAGAGCGCTACTACTTCTCCTTATATACATCTCTCGTTTAATAACGTCAACAAGCGTATATCATTAAGTATCTTTCTGTAGACTTTTGAACGACCGCACACGCCTCCTGTAGACATTATCTCCACATGCCCAAACCATCTCAACTAAGTCACATTCATCCTAGTCACAAGACCTGTCCTAACTGCCAATCATCTCCCCACATATTTTTCTACACATTCTTCTCAATTACTTCCCAACTGCACTCTGGTCCTTTCTTAACCACGTTCATGTCTCTATTTCATACATTCATGTGGGCACCAGAATGGCTCCGTACATCATCATTTTCTGAACTCTTCAGAATATATTTTCAATATTCTGAATATATTTTCAAGATTTTTCGTTAATCCCATCATATGGTATAAAGTTTTGTTAATATAATATTATTATGTATTGTGAAGAACTTAAGTTGCCGACATTATGAGCCAAAACTCAAGTGGCAATGGGCAGGTCATATGGACAGACAGGATGACACCAGATGGGCGCCACGAAGTGGAGGCCTTGGACAGATAGAAGGAGCGTCGAAGGCCACCAAATAGATGGACCGACGACTTTGTCCAAATCGCTGGAGGAACCTGGATGCGGAAGGGTCAGAAACAGATGGAAGAGGCCTATATCCAGCACTGGAGGGAAGAAGGCTGATTAATAACAAGAAGAAGGAGAGATTGTGAAGATCTACCTAATAATTTTGGTACACGTTAACTTTAAGTTAAGACAACGTAATATGTAATACATTATTAATTATGATTAATTCTAACATTTAGTAGGTATATTATTTAATGGGTATTATCGTTTAAAGCTTGTTGGTACAGAAAGCTCTGACTTATCACATGTATCTACCTAAAATGTTAGCTTCGTATTTAATATGCGTAGAGATTAAAACCCTGCACAGAGTCGGGGCCAGCTACAAGGGTTTTCATCCCCCGTATCGTCAGTGATATTGCAATAGGTCCTAAACTGCGAAAAGTCAAGTTAACAGGAGAGCGAAAAGAATGAATATTTTTATATGACGTTGTTTATAAATGTGTATTTTGCGGACCACTATTTGGATCATATACCAGAAAAAAAGTTTTTTGGCATCACCATCATCAGCCCGAGTTTGACCACTGTAGGACATAGGCCTCTTCTCCTGCAATCCTCCCGCTCCCGTGCGATTCCAATCCGTTGGGGTCCGGCGAACCTCTTAACGTCGTCCATCCATCAGATAGGTGGTTTCCAGCAGTCTCCTCGTCCACCTATTGTCCTGCATTCTTGCAATGTGCCCCGCCCATCTGCACTTCTGCACCGCTATCCTCTCAACCACATCGGTCACTTTAGACTGACTGCGTATCCAGTCATTCCTCTTCCTGTCTTGCAGTTTAATGCTCAACATTATTCTCTCCAATTTTTCTTTGAGCTATTCGCAGTTTGTTTATATTGCCACATAAATGACGAAATCTTCATGAACAAGGGAAATACAGAAATATATTTCTTTACCATAACTATACAAAATGTAAGAAATCGTAAAATATGTCATAAGAAGAGAAAGTAATAAGATCCCAATATAGTTGCTTATACTTAGCGTATTTTTTTCATCCATCCCGCACAGCTGACATCGCAATGTGGTGTACCATGATCGATCGGGAAAGTTTTGCGTTGCACCCTTTGATACTATGCAGAAAACTTTGTTTTGTGGTGTACTAATGCACCTGCTCACGCTGCGCGCGTTAATTTTTCACACTTCATTCAGCACGTCACCGACATAACACAACAGCATTGCGTGTTTGGGTGAAACGTTCTTGTTAAAAATGAAATGCGATGATAAAAATAATCAGCTTTCTATTGGAAATAAATATCTAAAAAGCTTAATCGAAAACACGGTGGACAAATTATGTTTAACACCTAAAATTGAAAAATACGGTGTACCACTACTTCTGAAACGCGTCATTAGGTTCGTTAATAGAAAAAATAATGTGTGTATATGAGTGAGTTGTGCAGATATATGAGGCCTTTTTTGTCGCATTCCTACCTACTTGAAAATCACAGAAAAAACTCATGTCGTTAAAGATTTTCCATTTCATAACTACATATGTTGAATTGTTGATCTTCATTGATAGACCTTCTTTTGAAAGTTATTTACAAAATACTGTTCTTTTTCTGTTCTAAAATTGAATCTTGTATGACACTTCTGTAGGAAATGAGCACCAAAGCAAACGCAGTAATTTGTATTTTATTATTATTCTCAAATTGTTCTTGTTTTAATTGCACATTCGGCAATCGCTCAAACTGTTTCTCAATCGTTTTGACTCTGTTATTGTAAGTAAACATGGCGATTTGAAGCAGACATCAGCTTTCAAGCAACATGAAACACAAATATTCTGAATTCAGTAATGTGATCGCAATATCAGACGAATGAGGTATTTTAATATTAAATAAGTGTATTAACATGATAAAGAGTTGCACATCTCTAGCTCGATGATTACAGAGAAAACATCCCAAAAAGTTGATTTTTCGTCTAAAGGAAAATGCTAAAAAAAACAGGCCCGAACCAAACAAATGTAACTCAAATGATAGGTAAAAATGAGTGATTAAATACCGCATAGGGGACATCATCGAAATCAATGGCTTAATATGTAATACCTACTATAATATACCATTTGAGTTACATTTCTTTTGCGCCAGGCCTGGGTTTTTTTCCATATGTTAAGCTAGTGGACCGCCAAAAGGGTATTTTTAAGAACAAAGATCTCCATAAATTTACTAAATATGCTTTGTAAAAGAATGATGTAATACAACTTTCCGTTACTGTAACATATATTGTATGCATTTTTGAAAAAACAAAATAGAAAATACCTAGGATTTTTTTCAAAGAAAATAACTCTATTCTCCAACTACATAATATATTAGTATATCTACTAGCTCTCGAGGTCTGTCAAAACAGGTGATAATATTGGCGAGAAAGTCAATCTATCGAAACAAATTACTCGATATGCGTTTGATTTGAATTAATATGAAATCTAAATGCATCGATGTAAATGTTGCTTCGCTATAGCGTGCCTTACAATTGAAAATTACAAATTTAATACTACAGAATTCCCTAAGACACTTTGCAAAACATGTATAATAGATTTCCAGCAATAATTTACTCGCAGCAGACGAATTTATATAAATCCTTCATATCTCTCACGTAGTATTACTGTCTGATAACGTATGCAGCAATAGAATTCATTATCAAAATGTACATATCATAATAACATTGCATCGAGGATTTTGCACATCAAGATATTATCCTTTTTACTTTGTAGCTCGTAATTACGTGATCCACGATAATCGCCTTGGATTTTTGAGTTTCAATCTAGAGATGGGCATGTTAAGTACGATACCGAAGTGGTTGGAATTGTCAGACTCAAAAATTTCCAACGATTTAGTGTTTTTTTAACCAGATCCAGAATAAATGTATAAATGAAATAGACACTCAAACAAAAAAATCACTGACTCATACAATCTTCTTTACCAATAATTGTGAATGTCCAATTTTTTAATTAAAAACTGCACATCTTCTATATAAACAAAAGAGCTACGAATATCGCCTCAAAATGTTATAAATCAACCACCTTATATAAACTACCTAATATTTTTTCACAGCAACAGTATAGTATTAAATTTTGTCTCCTTAAATTAAGGGTTTGAAGCGACAGATACTGTATACAGTACCTAATTATAATTTGTAGCTCTTCTTCATACACTCCTATTTCCACAAAAAAAAACGTTATCGGCAGAACGTGACAGCAAACGAAATTAGAGGATTGAATCACCCCCTCTCACGACGACTAGTGTCAATATTTTGTGCCAACTAATCACAGAATATTGACGTCAGACTTACCTACACAAAATTAACTTCACAATTTTTTGAGCGTATACTTTATATAGGGCAAATATGTTACACGCGCCTTGTCCGGGGTTAACATTCGATGTTTGAAAATTTGAATAAAGAAACAAAAATCTTGGAATATTTAATGTGTATCTCTAGGTCCGCTCTCTAACTAATTAGGGGCGTAGTAACCATGTATTAACTAAAATATGTAGTAACTAAAATATATACCATGTAGTAACTAAAATATATATGTTATATGGCTTATTTGTATTCACCACTAAGAGGGCAAGATGTGAACCATACATAATTGTTTAAAAGTATAATGTCGTACACACACATCTTGCCTGTAGGTGAGTCTTGGAAATTAAATAAAAAAATAAATAAAAAAAAAGACGTTTTTTTGCAATCATTTCATAGTTAAATAAATTTAAAACACACTTATTCCAGTTCTAAAAGTTACAGAATTGAACCGAATTTTGTGACACTATATTTTTGGTGATATTGATTGAAATGCAAAGAAATTTTTCTACAATTGCTGAAAACGGGATTCGAGCCCAAATTCGAATAAGATTCGAGTTGGATGGATTATCCGCTAACAATCAAAATAAAATCAAGAATCATTCTGAATATTTTCATTTAATTTGACTTTGATAATAACTTTGTGAGAAACATCGGATTTTCTATCAGCCGACGATCAGTCATGAGCCTGACTGAAAGCCCATCCTTTGCTGTACATCCGTTGGGATAAATAATCGTTCTAAATGTTTGCATGTAGTTTATTGTGTGAGCTTCATGCACACTTTAATGCGGTAATACTCATCAGTACACGTGTCACTAATGACCCCAAATTGTGAAAAATATCGCGATGGAATTAATGAATAAAGGCAATGTGAGAAATTAACGAAAAATATAATATGTTTTGGCAAAAAATATAATATGTTTTGGCAATAAAAACCTTCGGAATTGAATGCCGAAGAATGCCCAAAAAAGATGCCTACGAGCATCCATAGTAGTGAAGGAAAGACTGAAAGTGAAGATGATGTACAATGGACATACGAATGAACAAACACTTTTGTAAAATATTCGTATTTCTGATGTACAAGTATAAAGGTGTTTTTGACGTACACTAATTATTAATATTCATGCTCAAAAGACTTTGAAAATTTATGAATACTCCATACTTTGTTTTACTTAAAAAAGCATTTAGTTCTAAAAATATATCCTTTGATCACATTCCAGAACAATAGGCTCCTGGATTTACAGGATAATAGGTATTTTAGTGGAAAGTAGTTAATAAGAGCTTTGCATTGTTTATTACTAATACATGTATATTATTTAAATTACCCGTCAAAATAAGCTGAAAACTTTTACAATGAAGAACAATAAATATTTTTTTATTTATTTTACTCTTAATTGAGCCGGGACAAGGTTGGCAATGTTGGCACAGTGCTGGAGATGTATTGATACTGCACTTCACGACACAAGCTTTTAGCTTACTGTGTGTGCAGGAAAGCATATTCCTTAAAAAAAGAAAAAAATATTATCCTTCAAGTGTAATATTATTTCTCACATATGGAGGTATGTGTATAATTTCTTACTTTATATGTTTTTTATTATATTTCTCTTTTTCCTGGGGTTAACCGGAAGAAATCGCAGTTCTGCCATAAGTTCGCCCTAGTAAACAACGATTTATTATGTGTACTATGAACATTGCAACTCCACGTTGTCCATTTTTTTCACTTAGAGAGTAAATAAATAAATAATAATATATTCACTATGGCGAGCATGTTGTAATTTTTCGATAGCTTTCAACTACCTAGCTCGATATATGTATATTATTTTAATTAAGTACCTGCCTATACTAAAAAATGACAGATTTCATCACGTTTTCATTTTTGAAAACGTGATCTATTCATTCTTCAAGAAGAACTAAAAAACACAATAATTTATGGGTACTTACCTATTTAATTTTCTCAAATTATTATGTACCTACTCGCACTTTTCAAATTGGTCTTAATTCAATATTTAGAAATTGTTTCGAATTTCTTCTATTCTTATAAATCACTCGACCGCGAGTGTTTTGTCTTATAAAACGGAGAAAAAGTTCTTCTATTTAAATTTAAATTAACCATCGATCTGGAAATCACGGAAATTTTCTAGAAAACAATAATTCTTTTCATTACATAATTTTAGTACCGAGAACTACCACCAGGCGCAATAAAAATGTCTCTTTGGGTTTTGCTGTCAAATGGAATGATAATAATTTTCTCTAACTGTGGGTTTTGCTTTACGGAAGTAATATTTTTAATTACTGAAATAATATGTTTGTGTTTGTGGAAACTTGATTATGGCATTACTCTTTTAATGTGTTTTTTTTTAATTCCTTAAAATTCAGTTTGTAATGGCGTCTAATCCGTGGTGAAAACATGGAGAGATAATAATTTAATCTCTTTTATGAACAGCGATTACCATCGTCGTCACAGCTGCAGAAGGCGAATAGAAATATACGACGTGAGTGAGAATCAACATAATATTACAGAGATTATGTCTGTCGGCAAGGCTGCTAAAGTACATATGAAGTTGAGTACGCCCATACGAAATGACGTTACTTTAATTTATTTTGGCAGTCAAGTATAAGGCAATTCGTGACGTCATCAACCATAATTTTCAAATGAAGGTGATTATACTAAGTATGGTGACGACAATATGACGTCACAGTTGACCACTTGATCGTTGACCAATGATCGTCGGTCATCGGGAGTACACAGCCTGTGTAGTCTATAAGTATTGGTCTGTAGATATTCTTTACTGTCTGAACAATTCCAACCAACTGTACCGCAGTTCGGGATGCGTCACTTATTATGCCAGTGAGAGTTTTCGATGATGGAGTTAATTCTGAACTCTGAAGACGTCTATGGGACAATTATGGCTGTCAAAACGCTGGCGTGGCGCACTTTTTATTGTTTTCTGCGCTACGCGTACAGTATGCTTGCCAGTGCAGTGCTACAACCGTGAGCTAAGGCGAAACTAGCGCCACAAACTAGACAACACTACACATAACCGAGGTACAAGGTAAAGTCGCCAACATCACAGCTACATTTTATGTCATATTTAAATACCTGGTCCATGCTGGGGACAAAAGCTGGTAATATTATAATATAATTTCTCTCTAATGTATAAAGGGTTTATATATTATTATTGTACTCAGAATATGGAGATGTATGTAGTACAGTGCGGAGTGTTGTACCTAGCAAAGTAAAGTAAAGTAAGTATACAAGTAGATAGAATATGTCTAGGAACCAAAACCGAATGTTCTGCGGTCTATTGTCAAGAACCAACGATGCGAAGTGATGTTGGGGGTTGGAGTGGTGAAAGGGATTAAGATAGGGACGTATGGAGACTGTGTAATACCACACCACGCTGCCACCCTTCCTTCTCTTAATACCCAACAACAAACCACCCTCTCAATATAACACTGGTTACATGATCAAATCGCGATAGATGAAATCACAAATATGGAACAAATCGCAACATCAAAATCACTAATAAAAAAGTTTGTAATCACAAGCTTTTACAAGAACCGAATATCCCAATTATAGCATTAGAAAATATATAGCTTTTGGGTTATCTGGCAGAGATCGCAGCATTGCGATAAGCTCGCCCTGGTGAACAAATGTTACAATTTATATTTGTCATATATCTCTGTATTTTGGTCTCCAAAAGTGCAAATAAGTAAATGAAAATAAATGTAAGTCTGAAAGAGAATGTGTGACGAAACATGGCCGTCCAATAGTCACCTGACACCGCACACAGGTCATCGAAAAAGAATAACATTAAAAATTAAAAGCATTTATGTATGTTATACATTAGCGCGTACGCAGTCGATAAGAGATACCGGCGCTAATTATGTGATGAGAATTCAATGTGATCTAATGGCGTAATTTCTACAATGTGATTTGGTCCAACCCGCCTACACTGTCTCTACCTTTCTTCTTAGAGAGAGATTCTGCCGAACAAAACCACCTAATTCCACCTCCCAACATTTTTTTTCAGCTCCCACTCTAGAATGTTGGAAACCACATATTTGCGCAATTAGTTTGTTTGCTCATACGTATTTATTTCTTTCCTTGTTTATCTTTTTTTCTGTCGTTAGTTACTTTTACACTAGCATTGGTTTGAACTAAAAATGTTTCCACTCACTTACCTTATTTTATACCTACATACAATTTTACGTTATCCTTTTTTAAATTTACTTACAAGCAGTCTTTGACAATGCATAGATTACCCCAACATGGTAGAGTTCCATTTATAAATTATAAATTCCATTCCTATTATAGAAAACACCTTTAAATTACGTCAAAATATTTGTAGGATGATTCAAGATTTGTACTCTAAACAGGGTTGCTAACTGTTTCAAGAAAATGAAGTATATTCGGGTTGATTGTAAGATATTGCTTTTGCAATACGTCCGCCTTTTGCACACTACCATTGTTTTGTTTTTTCAACTATACATATTTTCTTTGGCCAGTAAAGATTTATTTATTTATATTTTGGCAACAGATCTTAAAGTGAAGTGTGAAAAAAGTACAATTCGCGAAAGGCATCTGCCATATAATATTCTTTGGTACCTTCTCTTCCATTTTCGACCATCTTTCTAGTCGACATAATTGGACCTATTCTCCTTGCACACACTCCTTGCTTCTGTCACATTTACGCAATGTGAGTACCATTTTTAAACTAAACATTATGTTATTTTTAATTAGTACATACACATTTTTTTAACGAATGATTTTTTCAGCGTGTCATAAAAAAGTGTTTGACGTAGTACGTAGTAAAAAAGGTGTCACGAATCTATCACCAATGGGTATTTATTTATTTAAATTTCCAAAACTAAAAATAATAATTACGTCAGGTCTTCTTCTTCTTCTTATGAGCCCCTTTCCCTCCACTGCTGGATATAGGACTCTTCCTGTGTCTTCCACAATTCTCTATTTTGGGCGCTTTGTCTCCACCCATGTCCCACCGACTCAATGATATCATCGGCCCATCTCCTTTGTGGTCTCCCTACACTTCGTTTACTTTCGTAGGGTCTCCAGCTCAGTACTCTGGGGGTCCATCTGCCGTCGTTTTGCCTTGCCACATTACTCGCTAACTTCCATTTCAGTGTTCCTACTCTCTCCGCAATGTCAGGTCTATACGCCTATAACTGCTTTAAAATTGTGTTGGCATCCTTAATTTTGGGGTGCGTTTAAAATTCATCCGTAATACGTACAATACAAATACCTAATATACACGCAATTTAATATGTACGAACTAGAGGGTACCTACCCGTGAGAATCACGGAGGCTTGCTTAAATATGTTTTAGTGTAACCACCTATTACTATTTCACCCTTCAAAGTTCCTCGAGTAAACACAGGAAGATCACAAGGCTCCATCCTTTCCCCATCTCTCCAATATCGTCATGAAAGTCGTAAGACCAGATTCATATTGTCGACTTTTTTAGTTGGCACCCACCCCTGAAAGCCACAAAACTCCTCTTACATGTATATCTACGTACATAGGTACTTTACAAACGTATAGATGGTATGTATGAGAATTCTATTTTCATTTTCTGTCACGTTGTATAAAATGGTACTTACTTGATTATTTCCACGAAAGAAAAATTTTAAAAATGTGAAACACGACGAAAATTTCTAGCTACCAAAGAAGGCGTCGCTGCTTTAAATTTACATACATATTCATCGAACTTGCAAAATTTTCCAATGGGCAAGCGTTACATACCTACATGACTTGGATAATACGAGTATTATTATGTAATGGAATTGTTGTAGTAATTGAATTATTTATTTCAAAATAATCTTCACAGTATTCAAATCACGAAGCATGATAATAACCCGATCCAACAACAAATCATTTATTGATTGACAATTCAGACAATACGCAGACAATACACAAACAATACAAGCTTGAGGTTTATCTCCCTGAATATTATTATTTGTTTACTGAAGTGTTGTTCTCGAGTACTGTTATTAACATAAGAATACTTCTATTAGAAGTACTACTCGTACGTGTAGAAATACAAATATAAAAATAATATCGAGTGATTTTGTTGTTATTTTACTACAATTCCTTCACATTTTAACAACGATACACATTATTTTTTATTATGTATGAGTATATTACGTGTTTTGAAGATTATTTCGTACTAGTATTTAGAAGCCTGATAAAATAGGCAAGAATACTGACGTAATAGAGCCTGCGTTTCAAATGAACTGCGGGAACGTTAAAAAAATGCGTTTCTATTTAACAGGGTCCTAAAGAAAATATAATATTTATTTATTTTATTTCTTTAGATATTTACACTTTTAGTGAAGAAGGTACAGACATATGTGAACGTTAAAATAAAATAATAACATTTGTTCACTAGGGCGAGCTAGAATAATAATAGAATAAAAAAGTATAAATACGCATTTACAAACCCAAATACTTCCCTGCAATGTAAGTCAAAGCTTATGTCAATAAATAAAAGGTTAAAAAAATATAAAACAGAAGAAATATTTATCTGCATATTTTATTTTAAAGTTATTTTTAAAAAAGGGAGGTAGGGAAGTATATAGGTAAATAATGAAATATGGCAAAAACTACAGATCATAAATCTTTAGAACGATTATAAGTAAATACCTTCTACCCAAAAAACTTGATGTTTTTTTTTGGAATTATTATAACTAAAAAAAAGAATTATTTAATACGTATTACTTTTTTACG
This sequence comes from Ceraclea dissimilis, assembly GCA_963576895.1. Taxonomy (NCBI): domain Eukaryota; kingdom Metazoa; phylum Arthropoda; class Insecta; order Trichoptera; family Leptoceridae; genus Ceraclea; species Ceraclea dissimilis. The sequence goes on from OY756361.1 coordinate 18,233,613, forward strand.
TAAACATGTGTGGGCTTGTATAATACCGTAGATGTTTACTTTGTATTATAGAAATGATATGAAAAAAGTAGTAGGAGGAAGGTATGTAGGTATCTACACAATAACATCCTTGATCAGGAGATCCAACCCCCATAATATCCATGGTAACTCATTCGTAAAGAACTACCATGTTTTATATTGTATCTTAGATTTTTGTTGTTTGGATGCCCCCACTGTTTTTTCTCTTCTCAGTGATTCTTTATATTTTTAACCACACAGATTATTATAAAAATATCTACCCTCCTGTGGGTACGAAGATAGTTTGATGTCGATCTCTTGTGAATGCTCCTTTGAATATAGACTATTGATAGATTACTTAGGTACTTACTACCGCTTTGATTTCTTTTCATATCCTTTCAAATATGTCGAAGACAAATTGTCATACGGAAAAAGGCACATTTTAGTAGTTAAGTATTAGATTCTGGACCACTTCAATGAAACCGTCACTTAAGTTGATGGTTTTGCATTTTAAAAGGGTATTTATCAGAACAAATATCTCGTAAAAATAGAGTAGACACATTGAACCTTCATCTACTGCATTACACTAACAAATCTTTCATGTCTTGTATAAATTCCTGAAAAAAAATAAAAAATGTATCTTAAATATTTTTTCGAAGAAAACAACTTTCGTTCTAGAATAACAACGATTGTTGTAAATTTCGTTTTAACTGATTCATTTTAAACTTTGATTATCGAAGTACCTAATCAAAATTATTTTCATTTCACTTGACTAGATTCGCTATATTTCGTTTCAATACAAATCTGTGAGAATAAATATGAAGCCGATATTCTTGACACGAAACGATATTCATTTGGTGACTTTTGACGTTTAAAATTTGTGTCAAAAAGTGATTACAATTAGATATTTTAACGTTATTTTAACCAAATATTTCGCTAACCCTAATATTAAAGTATGATTTTTCTTAAATAATCGTATCTATAATCAATAGGGATAAGTCAACAGAAGGTTTTCGCCATTTTTCATCACTATATTATTATCAACTTGCGACACCATTACTAAGGCCACATTTCCTTATTTTATTCTTGTTGTTTGTCATAATATTTCAAAGATTTCTGATATGATTCTTACATCCATTTTATCCTAGTTTTCAATAGATGTCGTGTGGGTACACACTGTTTCAACTTGTATTGGAGTTTGTCCTCCAGAGACCGCTATGTCATGTCATGTCTAAACTAACATTACTTAGTTCCTTTACTGTTTATTTTCTGTAACTTTGTCAATACCTGTCTTTGAGACTCTCTCAGATATCTTTAACTTCTGCCGTTTTAAAATTTGTCTTGTACATATTCGAACAGCTTCGATATTCAAAAGCTGTGTAAAAAAATTGCCATCAGATTTGTGTTTTAAATGTTTTTATCTCATTCTAATGAAAATGTAAACAACTTTATACATTGTTTCTCCAGGACTTAAAACCTTCTAACTATTCTATTATGTTCGCACGACCCTATGGACATTTCAAGCACGTAGACATAAATGATTGTAAGCCAGTTGTCTGACTAATAAATAGAAGTAATGGGCTATACTAAATACATTCTAAGGTTTAGAGTTTCTGAGTTTCTGACATTAAAATATAGTACATCCCTCTGTCTATATCATAATGGTTTTCCCAATGAGTAATTACCAGCAACAGATGCGTGAGTGGGTATCAAAGAATGCACGACAAATAATATATACAAATGAGGTGGTTTAACGTGCTGGATAGTGAGCTGAGGGCTATTACTGATCCGAAATCATTCAAAATAAAGATGAAAAAGGTGATCTGTGAAAGGTATAGAGAGAGAGATTTGAATTGAATGAAAGATGATAGCATGAATCCAATTTATTAATGAATTTGTTGTTATTTTTTTCTTTTATAATTTGTGAAAAATGTGTCATTGTCTTGTTGTTGATGTTGTGTGTTGAAATCGATGAAAACCCCGGAACTCCCCTCCAATACACGAGGTCTCCTCACATTGGAGGGTAGTATGGAAAATTAAAAATATTGTAATTAGTTTTATATGTATGTATTAAATGTAAGATATTAGTTATTAATAAATTTATTTGAATTTGAATTTATTTGTATGCCCACATACCTCATTGCTAAACTCGGTTTTTGTCCCTAGTGTTTATGATTTCAAAGCTTTTACAGTACACTCGAAGAAAATATTGATAAATAGAGTGGAGGCCGTTTTCCGCTGGGTTACCCTACGGCGAAGTCCAATAATTCTTGAACATTTTTTTATTAATATGTAATTTGTCTTAGTTGCCATTCATTCAAAAACAAATTAGAAAATGTTTGTGTCAAAATATCGACAATCGCGTAAAAGCTATTATTGAGAATATGAAATGAATACCTAACTCAAAAAAACATGCTGGATAAAATACTGGCGATATTGCTCGACGGTAGACAATAATAAAATTCATAGACATTTTAATACGGCGAAGCTATCGGGTTTAGCATTCCTATGACGTGTAACATGATAGGGATTTTAATCTAATAACTGTCCGAATATTCGGCCTCAATAAATACCGACAAATATTCAAGAAATTTCGGACTCGATAAAGAAAACAGAGAAAATATTCCACAAACTTTAATGTACCCAACGAACAATGGAGATAAAAATGCTGTGTGTATCTTTAAAGGGCTGAGACATTTCTAAAAGAGTAATGCTGGATTTCACCAACTTTTTAGGTGAGGAATAGCGGAGATAGGAGTCGCCTAGCACAAATTTTGTATGAAAATTAATGATAAGTGGCTCCTATCTCCGCTATTCCCCGCCTAAGAAGTTGGTGAAACCCAGCATAAGAATACTAAAAGGGCAGGTCGTGTGGCAAAACACAACAACGACAATAGATGGACCCTCACAATCCTGAATTGGAGACAATAGGTACACAGTTTTTTTTTTTAATTTACCATTGAATTTTGTCAATCATCAGATTTTCTACGTTCTGTCAGTTTCGTTTCCATGCGAAATTTTTAACCTCTAATCGTTTATGGAAGAAAATTCTGTCGATAGATGGTATAGAAAGAATGTCGGGATTTCGGTGTAGTATTGACCGAAACGCGTACAACGATTTCGATCGGTCTCAACTGATAACTTCATAGTGATTTTAAATCTCTTTGTCAATTGGGAATATGGGAAGGTACCACAGTCACCTATCCTCATCCGTATATACGTTACGTACTGATGATGAGTTTGAAGCCGTGGTTTTAATTCGTTGAGGGAATTTGATCCGAGGGTATACTATCTCTAACAGCTTTTTGATATTCATCACGTGGCGTATTATTCGATATACATCGACCGAACACAAATAGAAAGACAAAAGCTTATTGAACTCTACGTACGTAGCGATGTTTATTTGGATTTTTTCCCTGCCCCGTTAGTACATCATCTACCGTTAATTTCCAAACTTTTTCGTATGCAAACAAAATGAACCAGTATACGATTTCACTTTAATGGATTTCGGATATCCCACAAGTACCGTTCATATTAATTTATAAGAATTTCTCATATGTTTTTTTTCCGTTGAAATGTTTTGATCATCGAATGTCGTTACCCCATTATGTTTATGACCCTTAGAAGAAGAAGTTCAAAAACCTTAATCTACTTATTCTACTTATATTTTGTAGATTTTTTCAGAAAACTTGCACAGTAGAATATGCAATAACACATTGCGATGTAGGCAGCAAGAATCTATCTTTGACGCTCGTTTCTTCCCTCACAATCAATACTGTGGAAACTCTTTTGGTGTTACATACATGCTCTAGGTACACACGATACCTGTCGGCCTTTTTGAAAATTTAGTCAACATGATCAATCCAGGCAATTTATAGACTCGAATAAAAATAAATACTTATTAGTCCACCCGTTGTATGATTATTTTCAGTACAATAAAGATTATTTTATTTTATTTATTTATTTACAAAGTTTATTCTTGTCTAAGGTCTGGGTTCGAATCCCAGCCGGGGTGAACTGAAATTGCGAATGTTTCTCGAGTGTAAAGTGATCATTTAAGCCGGCCGAGGTCGGTCGTAAGCCCGACAATGTTCATCCTTAATTCTTCTACACTGTTGTGGGAATACTACATAAATACTTATGTACTTAATTAGTATATTTTATTATGCATTCACTCGTCGTTCCTTAATATTCTGATCTCATTTTCCTAGAAACGGTGCAGAGTAGAAGATAGTCTTTCACGGAGTTAGAAACCACGAATTATTACATTGCTTTTTTGTTGTTCTTTTGAATCGATTTTACATCATTTCAACTACAGCCGTATAAAGGATTTGATATGTTCCAAGATAGCTGATGTTATTTCGCTTGATCGGTCGCAAGATGAGCATTCATCCTATCTGTATAGTACACTAGGACCGTCGGCTATCGATACTTCATTTATCGAAGTTTTGCAATTCTCTAAAGAAACAGTATTCTGAAAATCTGTGTGATGTTTTATTGTGTTTACGTGCTGTAAGCAAATAGACTCATTCATACGATTTTTGCTTGCTTGTATTTATGGAAAAACAATCAAGGCAATCCTGCCCGTGTGGAAAACTACACAGTTATATAAGAAAACTTCGCCCCGCCGAGTTCAAAATTTGTTTTTCACAGTATCCAATAAGATGGTGTCCTCGCTAGTTCTACACGTAAATCCGACAATAATAATATTTTTTTTAATAACGGAACATTAAGGCTTAAATGTTTTTATTGCTAGTTTTTCTCGCGCAGATCCTGTCGACTAAATTGTAATTTCTACGATATCTGACCAGCTGGGATTTGGAACTACTATTTGAAATGTAGGCGTTGTGATGTTCCGATTGATGTTTTTAATCCGTCATGTTTTCGTTTTACGCCAACTGATTGATCGCTGTTATGCCGTATAATGAGGTGCACGTGTATTAGGTATACAAACATCAATATACGTTATATTATTAATACCGTAAATACGTGTAGGTAGGTACTTGTACATATGTGTGTTTTTTTTTACAAAATGAATTGGTTGATTGGTTCAGGAATCCTTTATACATTGTTTTCAAATTAGAAAATGAATGTTACGAGTATAATGGTTTCGGTGAATAACGGTATCCATTTAAACAAAAGGCATGTCTGTTTGCTTTGGCACTTGTTTCCTATAGATTAACAAAGATTCAAACAAGTTTGAATTGAAATAAGAACAAGATTTTTTTTCATGAGTACCTACCAGGCGCGAAGCTACCTAAGAACACGATTCCCATCGAGTTACCTTTTGGAAAAAAATATAGGTTTAATAGTGTCTAATCTGACGTAATCCCGTAAGAAATGTTAGCTCCGGCTTTCCTTCTGCAGAAATCCACCCTTCGCCACTGGTACCAACAACAATTTTCATAACTAATGAATCTAGATTATTTAATACACATGTTGGTAACTTAGCACAAAATTAATTTTCAAAAAAAAAACTAAATATTTTTTTTACATTTTCGTTAAATTCACTTACTTTATTTTCAATGGGTACCTAAAACGTGTTTACTGTTTAACCATCCGTTAATTTTCACGCGAAAGTACAAAAAAAGTATTGTTTCTTTGTCCTCTGTTCTCGCCACCCATTCTGAATATCTTAATTTAAGGTGTTCCGATATAGTTCTATGGGCGTACGTATGATTTTATAAAGTTGTGCACATTCCACAGCTGTCGCTGATTCCTTCATACTGCCGAGATATTGTGTCATTATATCGAGCAATATCCGTCCCGATTTGACCGAAATATAAATACCTATCAACCTTCGAACTTTCGGTCCATTTCAACAATAATCCAATAGTCAATATGCCGACTAACTCAATTGAATTTCACTATTTAATTAATGACTATTTTAGTGAAAAGCATATTCTAGTTTGTAGGAATTTCTATAAATAACTCTCCCGACTATTTTAATAAATTTTGAGGGGTGTGTTTTGATTGAAAAGCTACCCTTGCACATATCGACATAGGGGTAAAAATCAGTATCATATTCAATCATTATTTTATTTATTCATCAAGTGAACATATATGTTACCGGAAATGTATGAAATTCAGGAATTGTATACGAATCCTAGGAAATGTTTACGAACCAGGGTAAATTTTGGAAATAATTTATTGTTTTCGGGTAATCTGGAATTGTCTACAATGCATAATTTCATACATTTTCGGTGAAGAAGGTCGTGATGTGGTCTATTTATTTGAAAATGTAAACAATACTTTGCACAATAATATGTATGAAAAATGTTTTTTTTATAGAAAAGTGATAAAAAATAGCGCCGCAGGCATTTTTTTAAGGAACTGATGGATTTTCATACAATTTTTAGAAAATTTATGATATGATGAGAAAACGTGCGGTAATAATGTGATTTTTGTGACGTTTTACCATTTAGTATGAAAAAATAAATACCTATTCTAATCTCTAGGGAAGGAAGCTGCCGCCCCTGCCCCCCTCTGACAACGCCAATGTTTGGGTTGCTGGCCCGTCTTTTGGTGTGTTGAAGGCGTAGGGCAATATTTAGTATTTTTTACGTTTTAAGCTTATTACGTTTTAATTTTTTGTTCTATCTTTGTTCCAGGTAAGTTGCAGTGGATCTTACTACCCCTGAAATATTCATACTTCATCTTTCTGGTTGAGGATTGCAAAGATTCAACAATATGTTTATACGTAAGTATGCTTCTAAATGCATTTTGTTTGTTTATTCTCCAAATTGAGTATGCATATTGACATTTCAAGAATTTCTAAAAACGGGAAACCTTAGATCTCGACAACCTTAATAAGTATGTTTTGGAAATTGAAAACATTGAACCTTCATCTAGGGAGTGACCGTAAAGGATTTTTAATATCTAATATAGATTTCTCAAAAAAATGTGAAAGTCACATCTGATCTTTTTACCGAAAGATACTCGTTTCCCATAAGTCGCGGAGTATATCTTTGTATTGGTAATATGCATTAAAATCTAGGGAACGGCCGTAAAAGATTTTTGATTGAACCGAAATTAACCCCAAAAAAGAAAAAAAACGGTATTTTATGATGTGATTTTGAACCTTAATGCCGCGGGGAAATGATCGTGATGTCATAGTTGAGTCACGAGCCTTGAATAGAATAGATTTATTTTGTAATGACGTGAATTTTAAATATAAAAATATTTATAAAAAAGAGCACGGAAATAATTTTTAAAATTAGCCGTATTGTTTCAGGATTATATTTCAGTACGTATTATTTTCCATCAATATCATTGTTATACAAACATAATTGAATTTAAAAGATACATCGGTTATATCGCTGCCTATTTTTCATACTATGTGTGGAATGGAAGAGAGAAAAGGTTTTGCTTACCTAAAATTAATTGGGAATGTGTTTGGAATTAATATGGGGGCTGATCGATACTACCTATTGCTAATAAAAAATAAGTCACCCCTCAGTTAGCTTTGTTTCTATTTACGTTTATTTAAGTTCGTAACTTTCACCGTATTTATTGATTTTGGTTCTTTAAGCCTGAACTGAGCACTTGCACGCGTCAAACACATGAAAAATAAACTACAATCACGCCACACAATCGTAAGAAGAGAGCATAAGAACACTTGTTTATCACAGAGGCATCTCGTTCGCCTTGGGCAGTAATCGAAGATATTTTATATCAGTAATGAAATGTGAATATCATTGTGCGTCGATGTGTTGTAGTTATGTTAAGACGAATTAGAGGTACGCACAGATATCAATTTTAAAATAAAATAGTATATTACATTCGTGTGATATACTCATCAATTTCACTTTCAACTCTGTCCAGATTTCCTATACTGTCTAGCCTAGGTAAGAGGCATAGTTCTGAAAGTTCAGGCCTATTTTTTTCCAAACCGTCACAATATCTTCCACAATGTGATTTGATAGGACGGCCTTAACAAAAGACAAAGATTCATGTGCCTGTACGATGTGCATGTCTACTTTTCACATGAGCGCTTAGAATTGCTAACTCTTTCAGTTATAAATAAATAAATTTTTATTAGCCATAAACATGAAGAGTTGCAAAACAAGACAATAGTAGTGTGCTAAAAGTCAAACTTATTGCAAAAACAATATCTTGCAGTCAACCCAATACGTAAATTCGAAGTATTATATTCCGATGTATTACTATAACGTGCTGAGATCACTCTTAGCGAGTGGATAGCCGTAAAGTATATAATAGAATAACTTTAACAGTCTAATGATATCCATAATATTCAAAACAGCAGTATTTTTAAAAAAAGCGTATTATCATTTTCTAACAATTATTCGTTCTACGTATTTTCATTATAAGTCATCTCAGAGAAAAATCGTCGAAAATTAATCGGTGTCGTCGTGTATTAGGTACTTCCCTCTAGCGGGAAGGTATATGGTGTTGATATCCATTTTCTATATTTTTACAACAGGAAGGGCTTAGGTAAATTGATTACTTCTCATACAGGCATCAGGTAGATTCTCCTACCTGTTATAAAAACGCTGTAATAATATTTTTCCCATGCTTGTAATTGATTTCATACAATATTGAAATATTTCATTATTATGCGCCTTTTCATTTCTAAATTCTATTTTGATTCAATTTTAATTATTTTGTGTTTGTCCTTTTTGTTGTCGTTGTTAACATGATGAAATTTTATTTTACTCCGGGCAACTGAACATGACATTTTTTATCAATCTGTGTGTTACTGGATTTTTCACACGTGTATTTTTTACACATTTAATTGAGTAAAAGGAATCGTAGAAATTGTATGACGAATAACATGAATGTGACGGTACACAGCAATCGCATCCACCAAACCCAAATTTATCTTACAGCCTCTCTTAGGGCCCCTACACACTAAGATTGTGTATGAGTTACTCTACCTACTCGACTAAACTACTAGCCTAGTGTGATCAAGACCTAAAATCTAGTGGGCATGGTCAATCCAGGTCAGTATTGGACGACCATGCTTCCTCACGCCTCTTCTCTCATCCATAGGTATATATTTTTTGGTCATCCTGTAATCATACATTCTCTCAATGTGCCCAAGCCATCTTAAGTTTATTCACTTTCATTCTAGCCACGTCACCCTTCTTACAGTTAGGTATATCAATGTTTTCTAACACATTTTTCTCAAAGACCGAAACTATACGAATGTTGTATTGGTCACTGAATTTTTCTCATTACAAAAAGTATCCTACCTACATAGTATTTTATAAGGATAAATTATTAGATATGTCGTAAATTAATATGAATATGGATTGATTATATGGATAAAATAATACGAAACGCGTCACCGTCATCACTTCAATCGAAACGTCACGAAAGTCGCAAAGAGTGGAACAAAAAAATCTGCTTCATTATTTGTGTTTGATGTTTTTTGAGTATTATTCAAATGGATTGAAATTTCATTTTACTCCATGGGTTTTATTATTGATTATTATTATTATTATTCCTTTCTCAGCACAGCGGTACGCTTCCGCCATTTGTCATCGTTATGCATATAATAACCTGTCAATTCTTCTACTTGACATCGAGTATCCAATCTACAGATATATATTTTTCCTTTTATTTCGTTTTTTTATTATCTTTCTCTTTTTTCGACTCACATAATGGTATTTTTCTCGACATTTGTATTATTGTACTAGCTAGAACCCGCCAACAACGATGTTTAATTATTAACGTTAATTCTTTTTTCGTGTTACAATAAAAGCAGGTTTATAACCAGTACTTGGAATAAAGGTAACGTAGACAATGGTTGAGTTAATCGCCATTTCCACCAAGCAACACATACCTAATTTTTTACTGAATCTGGATACATCGGTAGTACCTGGACCAGGTGTACCAGCACATGAACTGCGCCATATATGTCGAGCTGAAGAGAGCTGCGGGAGACAGAAAAGAGTGGAGAACAAGATGTAGGAATTTGCTGCAAACCAATCCGCAGGATTGAACCTAGAGAAGACATCGAAAATGCTCGCATCTTTAAACATTTCACAGTAAACTAGAAGAGCTTGTATAGTAGGTTATATCGTCATCGGGAATCGAATCCGCGGCTTCCAGATTATCAGTCGAGCGCTTTACCAAACCTTCCCAGCTAGCGATCACCCCTACGACTATGTATGTAGGTATCTACTTCTCCATATATCCCAATATACATACACGACACCAAATTTTCTAACCGCCTTACTATATTTACGTAAAGTGGCGAGTTATTTCATTTAAAAAGTTGTTAACTTACTTGTAAAAAGCAGTTGAATTTGAGCATTATTTTCAACGAACTAGATACGATTATGTTGAATAAGGGAAAAAATTTGGTAAGAAAATTCTAGGAAAATTCTGTGATAATCTTAAAATAGCTTTAAATAATTTCGTTATAACGATAAAAAAAACTGTATATTTTAAACGGCTTAACTGCCAACTTTTTTCTAGAGCGTAGTTTTCGTCCTTAATCTGATATTCCTAGAATCAAAAGTTACGCACAATTTTTTTTCCTTTACTTCGTGGAAATTATGTGTTTAATATTGTTTGAGGCATAATAGTATGAGAAGTATAATAGAAAGGTACTTACTTCCTCCGTTTTGTGTTTTTAAATTATTAAGCATTTCTTCGACTCTTTTTACAATATTGCTGATTCGTATGACTTTATACATCTAACGTCAACTCCATCGTTGACTTTTGCTTACAAATAAAAATATACCTACTGTAATGTTTTTTTAGAGATATACCTACCTAAATAAAAAAAATCATATAGTAGGGCCAACTCCGTAACTGTTCTTACTAAAATACGATACATAAGTCTGTTTTATATTTATCTTACTATGGAATTATTAGGAAAAGAACTTCTTATTTCAGTTTTTTGTACACGGCCTTCACTGGTTACCCACTATAGTAGTGTGTTATAGTAATGTTTCTACCGGATTGCAACGGAATAGGCTCACCACAAACGTCCCGAAGTTCAGTTAAAACGGAATCGACCGTTTTGCAAAAAAGTTTCGACCAAAACCTCTTTCTGAATTTAAAATCGGGGTGACGCTGAATTCAGAGAGAGGTTTTGATCGGAACTTTTTTGCAAAACGGTCGATTCCGGAACTGAACTTCGGGAAGTGTGTGGAGAGGCATATTCAGTATTCTGTTCATGGGCGTCGCTAGCCTCGGAGCTAGGGGGGTGGCAACAAAAATTTGGAAAATTGATAGGTATAGCACAAAAAACGCGTAAATAGCGCCCAGGCGAATTTTTTTTTGTCAGGCTTGGTGAAGAAGGTCGTGATGTGGTTTGTTTATTCGATAATCTAATATTACTTTGCACAATAATATCTATGAAAGTGTTTTTTATAAAAAAAAGGAATTAAAAAAAAGCGCCGCAGGGAATTTTTTTTATGAAACTGATGGATTTTCACACTAATTTTAGAGTATTTATGATATAATGAGAAAATGTGTCGTAGAAATGTGAAATTTTATGAGGTTTTACCATTAAGAAAATAGAATGAAAATCTTCATCAAAGGCATTGTTCTAAAGATAGGAAAACCTTCGCTGAATTAATACACCTCATATTGTTACGATGAATCATATTAATATTTTATTTAGTAATTGATTTCATATGTCCAAGAATCAGTTTTACGCAGCAGAACTCTCAGACTACATATTTCGAGTAACGATAGAGCAAAGTCCTGAGGTAGAGAGGTCATACTTGGAAAACAGATAGGTTTTAATACGGATTTTTGGAAATTTCGCCCCATAAGGGAATGAAAAATAGGGTTGAAAGTTTTCAAAAATGTAATGTCGACGTGGTACGACTTTGAGATTTGGCACATAGATTCTCCTATCGAAATCAGTAATTGGGTGTGTAGGGGTATGAACACCCCCTACCTAGGTATAACTATTTAGGTACTCATATAGATCCTAAGACATTTGTATTGTATATATCCTTCTGATTATCATTGTATAAATTAGTCTACAATAAACCTTGGTCCCAACAACACGCATTTTACTTATAACAACCTTCTGATAACTATATAGTATCGCCTTACACTAAAGTGGAGACATTCCGACGTGATAAACAAAAAAAATATAGTGCAAAAAAAGTGTTGACGAACTTTATACCTGACTCTGACCCTAAAATCAATACAAGTGTGACCGTGTTCAATGTGTTAATATATCTATCAACATAATACAAAAATGTGTCTTGAAACTAATACTGACGACAAGTTTCACGAACAACTCCAACGACCAAGTGTTAAACTGATTCGGGAACGCCGTGCCAACATTAACGACAAGTTAATCTTGGAGGACTCCATGGTATCTGAAGAGTGATGCGACCAACATCCTCTCAACTTCCCGGACTAAACAAGCAGACGAACCAACATCCAACATGACATCAGTTTGCTTCATCAGCACACTCATCAACGTGCTTCAACAACTCAACATTCTCAATTCGTCACATCGACTGATGAACAACAGCATCTACAGCATTTTCATCACCTCTTTGAAGATGGCCAACACCATGACAATGGTCAACGCCACGACGAACATAATCATCGAACGAAGATCATCATCAGTACACTGGAATGATTTGGAACTTGTACGGAAGGCTACGCAGCCACGCTACACTCCAGTCACGACCACGGCAACTAGCCGGTCGGCAACTAGCCGGTCTATCCAGCCACTGATGCATCATCATCACACTCGACAGCATTTGCGAAAGGCATGCTCGTCACCATGCGAACTACGCACAACAACGTCTGCAAATCAGACAACAACAAAACACAACGTCTGCAAATCAGACAACAACAAAACAACAACGTCTGCAAATCAGACAACAACAAAACAACAACGTCTGCAAATCAGACAACAACAAAACAACAACGTCTGCAAATCAGACAACAACAAAAACAACAACGTCTGCAAATCAGACAACAACAAAAACAACAACGTCTGCAAATCAGACAACAAAAAAACAACAACGTCTGCAAATCAGACAACAACAAAATTATGTGCAAATCACATACAACAACGTGTGCAGATCACACGGCTCCATCATCTCAAACCAGCTCACATCAGCTGCATTTTCGCTTCAAGAAAACACTGTTCAACAAGAACGAAGAAAGGCTCGAGGAGAAGACGAAGACTTACTGATGCTAACTAAGCAAGAAAATCTTCACTTTCATCATGCCTCAAATCATATAACGAAGCAAGAACTACGACGTCCAACGAGGACATTTTGTTTTATTTTATTTCATACGTGCAAAGTTTTATCTGTATCAACTCACATCTTTTTTTTGAATAAGTACTTACTTAATATGTTAACCAACATTTTTATCTACCTAATATTAATAATGTTAACTAAAATGCTTATTTCCTAGTATCTTACTCAGGATATTATGCAACCACATGTGAATTATTATTATTATTATTGACCCTTATTTTTGTCAATATGACCAAACCATATGTCCTTTAACATACGATATTACTATACCTACGCATTATGTTAACTACCTATTATACATTGAACTATTATACACCCTTATTTTTTTGTGAGCAATTCTTAAAATTTGTGTATCGATTATATTATTTCATCTTAACTATGATTTCAAATGTATTATGTTACACTCAACGATTTTTTGCTATTTTGTTTTATAAATCAATTTGTTTTTGGAAGGTCAGAAAGACCACACATATGTTTATATTGGAACTACATGTTTTGATCTGTTAATAATTATCTACAAAATTTATTATCTTTCTCAAATGTGATGCAACTTTATTACCTACTTTTGGGTACAAATATTTTTATGTCATATGTCTTTACAAAATAATGTTATAATTTGACCATTCTAACCTCAATGTTAATCTTTTCAAGTTATTTTTTTTGCCATGTGTTACAAATACCTACCTACATTATATTTTTAGGACTCTTAACATGTGATTTCTTACACTGAATATTTTTCTAATGGTTTATCTTTGAATTATTTATTACCTACTATGTTTTTCGGATCTCAAATCTATATGTTATGTACCTATACGATATCAACAAGATGTTTTATTATACAAATATGAATACTGAACTAAACAATGTATTATGATAAGTTAGTTAGCTTATTCTTGAGCGACTAATATTTCATACAATCTATTTTATAATCATGCTTTTTCTAAACTTTATGTAACGTTATCACTAGGCAGGGAGGATTGTAGGGGTATGAACACCCCCTACCTAGGTATAACTATTTAGGTACTCATATAGATCCTAAGACATTTGTATTGTATATATCCTTCTGATTATCATTGTATAAATTAGTCTACAATAAACCTTGGTCCCAACAACACGCATTTTACTTATAACAACCTTCTGATAACTATATAGTATCGCCTTACACTAAAGGTGTTAGGCCTTTTTTAGCAAAATTTTATTAAAAAGGAATAAAAAAGGAGAAAAAACTATGATGTTTTTAAAAACGATATTCATAAGTCAAGACGCTTTCTGGAGTTTAGTTCTCTTTGCCTAACCCTTAATAACAATCCAATTACAGTAGGTTTATGTGTAAAATATTTGCACTAGGGCGAGCTATTAAGAGCTTCCTTCCTTTTATCATTTGGGGAGGCAACTAGAGATTTATTTTAGCTAACCCATATTATGTCATGTGTTTAATGAGAATGTGATCAGTTTCTAGATTACGGCTTCAATTTTCTTCTAGTCACGCATGACTAGAGAGTTATATTACCAAAAAAAAAAAAAAGGGGCAACTTTGTTCAGGTTCCCACGTCCCAATTTCTTCTTATCATCTTTGTTCCGTCAATACAAAGTAAAATGAAAAATCACACGGAAAAAATGTCACAAAAAGAAATAACACATTTATATTTTTATTCAAAAATTTTTGTACACACAATTTGGTTGTCATATTAATATTGATAAAATTTATAATTTTTATTACGGTAGATTAGATGAATTTTCGGATGTATCTAAAAAATATAAATTAAAGGGTCTTTTAAATTCTAAATCATTAATAAATTTTGAATAAGAATAAAAATATGATAAAAATTTCTTCATGTGAGATTTCTTAAATTAATAAATCTTTATTAGCCAAAAATCATGAGTGTTACAAAACAAGAAAATAATAAGAAGTATGCTTAAGGGCGGATTTATTGCAAAAGCAATATCTTACAGTCAACCCGGAGTTAACGATTTATATGTAAGATTTTTTTCCGTGAGATTTATCCCCGTGATATTTTTTCCCGTGTGATTCTTTCCTGGCACCAAAGTAAATGTATTATATGAATACTATTATACATCAAAGTGGAGACCATTTCGTTGTTGGGAAATGTGATCTTATTGTGATGATATATAAGGTCGTTTTTTGTTTGTAGTGATTTGACGAAAAGAATATTGTTTTATGGTATTTCGTTTTTCTTTTGACACTAGCTTAATTTTCTATGACCCGTCATACACTTGTGTTCTCATACGTCCAGAGAATATCAAACTTTCCTATGTGCTTACACCTTTTCACAAGCTTCTACTTAGCGTCACCCGGCGTTGTCCTTAGTTGTTTTTGTTGTCTTTAAGCGCGCCCACACACCCACTGATGTTCAGTTTACTAAATCGGCCGTTTGCATAAAAGCTCCAAGAAAAACCTCTTTCTAAATTCAAAATCAGGGTAACACTGAATTCAGAGAGAGGTTTTGGTGTGTGTGACCGCGCTAAATATTGCAATAAAATTTTAACTTATTTCCAGAGTAGCTCGAGCTCTGAAACTTTCACTAATTTTGTAAACTAGATGACATTACGATTCTGTACTACATCTGATTCTTATTTAAATTCTCCAGCTAAAAAAGGACATAAAGAGTTTTTTTTTTCAGATTTTGTCCAGATCTAGCCATGAAAAATGAAAAAATCTTTATTGGATATCAAACATTATACCAAATGGCAAATTTATTGCCGTTAGGCAATGTCTGCCACCCAACCACTATCGAGAAACACCAAGCGATCGAGACAATTCAGTCACCGCATACCGCCGTGATTCGCTTATTCAAGGTTGTAGCTCGTAGCTCCTTGTAGCTCAAGTGCATTAAGACTCTTACTCTTTACCCGCCCTTCTACGCAAATCTTATTAAGAGGTAGGCCCAGGGTTAGCCTTATGGGAGCCCCGGCAAAGTGTCAGTGTTCAGTGTCCTTATCCAAGGAGGTTACAATTCATTACTTACAAAACGTTCATTCATTACTTGCGAAAAACAGTTGAAGGAGCTTCTCGATACATGATCAGTAGACCGAAATTGACGCAGATATGATGGTGTCACAGTTTTTTCGTGACGTCCCCCCCCCCTGCCACTCAACAACCCCCCTCCCCCCCATCACTAAAGTACACTCTCGATATTGATATGTAGTATATTGTATTCAATAGGATTACTACAAAATAACTGACACTTCAATTATATGAAGGATTTTTGTTGAGTGTTATAGATACATTGTACTTGTTCAATCATTCCATTGTCGATTAAGATTATTGATGTGTGTGTTTTTTTTACGTTAACTCGTTTCGATGCAGTAATCTGTCGGTAAAATATGGTTTAATAAAAGAAACTGTTGTTGTTTCTTGTTTTTTAAAAGTGTGGGTTTTACTATTTTACCATGAAAAAATCATTTATAAGTCCAATTCTGTAATGATTTTTTAGGGTCTGGGCTTACACACACAAACCTCAATACTTTTCTGCACACCTTGCACTAGGATAAAAGCCTGTATCGCAAAGTGTGGAATACACCTCCCGCTTGAGAGACTGCCGCCTCAACCAACTGCGCCACCATTTTAGTGAACTATGTAGTTTCGGCATGTAATGCATGCCATATTCATACCTTTAGTAGCGTCAGCACTGGGCAGGTGTAGTATTAACTTGAACAATTATTATCTACAGTAAAATCTTCAACAATTACTAAACAACTAATAATGTAGCAATTTATTATGGAACTTCCTATGCTTGTCTCTATTTCGAAAATTAGTTTCTCTATAAGGTCCATGGGATCAAAGGATCTCATCCCAAACGGAGCATTCCGTCATTATCATTGTAAAGATATCCGCCACACACACAAAAACACAAACCGAAATATTTTTCCTATCAAATGGCAACCTTTCCATATATTATTTCTATCTCCATGTTCCAGTACCTAATATCCATCAACCACTTTCCCTATATTTCGTCCATCAAACCCTTTTCTCTTTACCTCTTTCCACGAAAATGTCACACAGTATTTCTATGAAAGAGTATTTCTATTTATCGAATCCTATATATATTTCTTACCCCCGTTTTCACCAACTTTTACCTAAGAAGGAGACCCCTAAGAAATTTCCATACAAAAACAGAGATAATATTCTATTTATTGACATGCAAGCCTACCAACCACACCCTAATTCCATACAAAATGCAACACGCAACTCACCTAGCCTGGGCAGAGATATTTGGGCACCTAACGTAGGTGAGTTGCGTGTTGCATTTTGTATGGAAGTAGGGTGTGGTTGGTAGGCCTGCGTGTCAAAAAATAGAATATTATCTTTGTTTTTGTATGGAAATTTCTTAGGGGTCTCCTTCTTAGGTAAAAGTTGGTGAAAACGGGGGCTAATCATCTATAATGTATAATAGATATACATACTTCCTGATTATGTTTGTACTTCTTGATCATGTAATTCATGTATTCCATTAGAATTTTCGTCACAAAACTTTCGTCTGATGCCTACATCTAATGTGAGATATTTTTCGTACCCATTTAATGTTCCAATAAAGTATTAGTTAATTAATTATTATGAAATAGTAGTAAAGTAGTTCCTGAGAAGGATACTTATGGGTTTCGGAACTTTTACATGTGTCACTTTCGCATATATGAACTAACTCATCTATCTCCAGGAATCAGTTTTACACGAGAGAACTTTCAAACCGCTTATTTTGTATGAAGATGGAGCAGAATCCTAGCTGTACCTATTATGATCAAATAGTAAAACAACTTTAATTACACAGAAATGTGTAAGCAATAGTGGTTGCATAAAGCCTATAATTCAGGAGCAGGCTATTCAAACACATAGGCTATAAGTCTTTAGTAAGAAATTATTGTATCACAACATTATAACTGCAGTCTACGATAACAGTACATTTTGGACATCAAGACACAATCGAAAAATGATGACAATTTGAAACATTATTTTATCCTGTCAATGTGTCAACATTCCTTGTTGGTTTATTTATGTACCTACTTAGTGAATTTGTCTCCTGTATTTTTCACTATTTGGTACATACTTACATATTTTCAAAAATAATGTAAGTACCTGCACTTTCTTAAAAAATGTCTTTACACACCACGGTAAACTAAAAACTTGTGCTGTGAAAGTTTGAATATCTGATCAGTTCCAAGATTCGACCAAGCGATCCCGCTTCGAAAATCTGCACTTCAACCAACTGTGTGTACGTTTTTGTCCCTTGAGCAAATGATTACCGCACAGAGTGCATAAGTACAATAACATACTAATACTGTATATTTTAAAATCCACGTAAAATTTACGTGAATCTAAAGCCATATGGATACTAGTCTTTCACCTTTAAAAATGGACTTCCACCATGTACCACCGATCCAAAATCTTAATATTGTCCATAACTACGTTTTTAATTAATCCCCCAAAAAAAATAGGCGTAATCAAATCTTTTTTATATCTCTTGTACTGTTTGTGTTATGAGAAAAGGTATATCGTAGACGATCTTTGCTATTGGATTAATAATAGCTACCAAGGGTCACTTTACCCAATTCCTGGTTGACTTCCCCGACACCTCACGTAATAACTCACCTTCGGATTATGGGGGGGAACGGGGGAAAGAAACAACGCCAGGAGTTTGCGAACGTCCGGGGGTTGTTTTGGAAAATACGTTGAAGTTTTGAAAACTGAAAACAATATGTTCTAACGTGGATGTTTTATGAAAACAAAACTACGGCAGATTGATTTTAACAACAATCTATTGAAACACGTTTGTTAACAATACATACTATAGGGTCGGTATTTGAAAACAGATTTACCGACATATAATATTAGTTTTTAGATTGCGAGTATATACTTCTATAAATTATTACCTACTTGCCTGTTGGACAGGTAAACATGGTTGTAATACTAGTATCTCTATTGTAAAATATCGTATCTATGGTGATCCACGCATCTTTTAACTCTAAACAGGCTGTAGAAGGTATGTATATAATATAATTGAAAATGATACAATGCGAAATAAAATATTGCAAAAATGAGTTTTTTTTTAAGTATCAATTTTTTGAATTATTCTGAGCGCTGAAACATAAAAAATAGAGTTAAAACTATTTGTTTGTGTTTTGTAATTGCACCAATTATAATAAATAAATTAAATACGACTGGAACCCAGACCCAATTGTTGAAATGAGGTCGTTAAGAAGAATGTGTGGGAAAACTCTGAGAGATAAGATAAGGAATGAGGTTATTAGGGAAATGAGTGACTGCAAGACTGGTGTTGTGACAAGAATGAAAGTAAACAAACTAAGATGGTTTGGGCATGTTGAGAGAATGAATGATGACAGGATGACAAAAAAGATATATTTGAGTGAGCGAAGAGGGGTGAGGAAGCGCGGCCGCCCGAGACTGACCTGGTCCGATCATGTCGACCAGATCCTCAAGGATGGGCACGTTTTGAGTAAAAGGAATCGGAGAGCGTGTATGACAAATTGCATGAATGTGACGGAAGCTAGGAGTGTGTAAGGATAGGGCTGTCTGGCGCTCTGTCCTCTCTGTCTACCCTGCAAAGGACGTGGCGTGAGGGTATAGATAGATAGACCCAGACCCAACTTAATAGATTGTATACCTACCAGATCCTGGAGACATGTGTAACCTATACATTGAGTGAAAGGAACCGCTGAGCATAACAATTTGACGATTGAGGAATGTGACAGAAGCAATCGTAGAGGACACTCTGACAATCTTGTTTTCTCCGCATACCACGCCATGACAGAATGATTCAATATGTATATTAGAATTTTGTTTTTTACAAAGCCTAGTAAAAAGTCATACAGTAAAGAATGTATTTTTTTCTGCCTGATACAGCCCCATTCCATTATCTTTTAACTTAATGTATTTTTTGTAGAGTGCATATCATTATTATTCCTGCAGACAGACTGGGTATATCCTTGTTTGTTTGATGTAGTTATTAGCACAACGAAACCACGTAATTTTCATTAATTTTCTTAATTAAATTTGTTTGGCATTCATGCTTCATTCACTTTACCTATTATTCCCATTTGGTTGCATATAAAAGTATAACCAGGGAAGTGTTCATACAGTTCATGTTCTACGTTTTAACATTAAGCACCACAGTACATCCGCCACATGCATATTTCAGCCATAAATTTCTGACATCAATATCCATCCGTACCTTAACGACATCTCCAATAATGTGAGGTCAAATAGCTCTTCGTCTCACTAACTGAGACGTGATTTCAAGTCTCAATTTCAACAAATGTCCCTCTATTATAACTTATTGACAATCCATGGCCGTCTGCAGGAAGGGGCAAGGGGGGCACTTTCCCCCCTGGATTGATTGAAAATAGTCACATAATGTTACATTTATTTTAAATCACTTCGTGTTAGCATAAAGAAAGTGTGGAGAGGCAGAAGGTTGGCATTCCTGGAGCATACTAATACGCCACAGTAAATTAAAATTACATTAAAACATTACTACAAATATCCCCCCCCCCACTTGATAATTTTCTGCGCCCATGTGTCAATCGTTTGTGTAATTCTACAAAACAGCTATATTAATTACGCAACCAGTTGGGTAATGAGTATTAAAATTAATTGCCCAATTTCGGCATTCGGATTTTCTGAATTTTACAGAATTACTCCATAATACTGCCTTTCTCGTTCTTTTCTACTGATTGTCGACTGGCTCTATGTGGTCACTTTACACTTAAGTAATATCCACAAATTCCAGTCCATTCATCTGCCGCGGCCGGCAATTGAACCAAAACCTCCAGCCTAGGAAGGTCCATCCTTTGTTGTATATCCGTTGAGATAACTACTTGTTATTTCAACTTCGACGTGTAGGAAATCTGATAAAATCTCACAAAATAAATCGTTATTTTCAAAATAATAGGTAGTATAGCAAAATATATATTTTGTCTCCAGCAATATTAAATAAATAAATACTTAAAATCTTTATAGAATAATAAATTTTACTTAAATGAGAAGTTCTCCGAAGTCTGCAGACCAACTACAACAACAATTCCTTATTTTGTGAATTTAGTTTGAAGGGGTGATATTGTATCACTATTTTCCTAGTATCTGTTTTTCCTCTATCCTTCTATCATCTTCTATTCCCATCTTCGCCTCCCATTTCTCAGCCAGCTCCGCGGTAATGCAATTAGCCTCCCAATAAGATTACCAGCCGGATCGTGCCATTCTCAAAATGGCCTGACCCAGATAACACTATTACTAGTTACTGTTACTCTGTTTCAAAAAGATACAAAGTTTATTTTTTCGTATAAATTG
Source organism: Ceraclea dissimilis (assembly GCA_963576895.1). NCBI lineage: Eukaryota > Metazoa > Arthropoda > Insecta > Trichoptera > Leptoceridae > Ceraclea > Ceraclea dissimilis. The sequence goes on from OY756361.1 coordinate 18,255,150, forward strand.
GTCTTAGTGTTCAGCGCGCCTTCCAGTTATGGAATATTGTAAACCTTTCTATGTAAACACTTTTAATGTCTTCTATTAAAATAAGTTTTATAATTAAGAGTACGCATACCGACATTTCAAAAATTTCTATAAACGGGAGACCTTCTATCTCGACAACCGTTACGAAATATGCTTTGGAACAAAATAGGGTAGATGCATTGAACCTTTATCTAGGGAATAACAGTAAAAGATTTTTTATATCCCGTATAGATTTCTCAAAAAAAGAATTGAAAAACACCTCTGACCTTTTTTCCGAAAGACGGAAACTCGTTTCCTGAAAGTCGCGAAACAAAATTTTTTTTTTGTACTGAGAATATGCATTAAAAACTAGGGAATAACCGTAAAAGTTTTTTGATAGACGCAAAATTAACCCCAAAAAATTTAAAAAACGCTATTTTTACCATTTTATCATGCGATTGTTCACGCGATTTTGAACCTTAATGCCGTGCGAAAAGACTGTGACGTCATTCCTGGTGCCCAGCCTTTAAAGTGTGTATTCGAGTAAGTATATTTAAATTCAAATCTGCATCATCTTCTTTTAACGACCCTGCAGCATCCACTTCTGGCTATAAACTTCCTCATATACCTATTATGTCTTACCATCTTTCTCCAGTAGCGCCTCAGCTTTAAAATACTCATTAATCTCGCGCATCACTTATACTGTTTTGTAACAAGTATTTGAGGTGACGCAAATAATGGACGATCAGAAGGTTGCGTGTTTTTCTCCGGTTACATAGTGACTGCTTAGTTTATAATGACTATTGAATGACTATAGATAGATGACTGATTTGTAAACGTAATTGCAAGTGCTTATATTGCTACCACAAATCATTAGTGCCGTGTGCTTTGGCTCTGCTAGAAATTGTCTCATGGGAACTGATATTTGCGCCATCAGCAAATAGTTCCCGATGAAAAAGGAATTTGGATCTTAGAAGGTATATGCATTCGTGTATACGCTACAGTTTCAGGCTTTAAAAGGAAGGTTCCCGAGTTTTGCTATTTTCTGCTGTTTTTTTTTTTTCAAATCTGTTGTTCTGTGAACGAATAGAATATGACTCCTGAGACGTTGAGTTACAGCTTTCTTCCCATCATTTTAATAGTCTTCCGCGCAGACGGTGACTCGCTAGATTTTCTTGGGTCATGGTAAAGGCGTTCTGATATTCTTCATATTCTGCTCCACCGTATACTATATCTTGGGTATCTCAAATTCGTCTAATATCCCTTAGGATTTTCTTTACAATTTTTCTTACATAGTACTAATCGCAGAAGTTCTGGGAATATTCTTTCTTTGTATACCTTTATCAGTTCTCGTCTCTTTGGCATTCGTCAGATTTTAATATGAATACAAAATTCTGAATATTAAAGAAAATTAAACGCGTGTATTTTCATAAAAGAAGTCCCTTTAATGAAACCACCAGTGAATACTTTATGGATATTAAAATATATATACTCGTATAAGACGTATACAGGAAAGAATCACTAAATTTTTCGGCTTTATTGCAATCCCTGATGTACTGGCTGATATAAAAAGAAAATAATCTCAAGGATTATAATTATCAGTTTGAAAATCTGGCGTTGTTCGTACAAGAACGTGAATGCTATTGAAGATTTTAAATTGGCACAGATTGTACGAAAGAAATATTGAAAACCCAGATTACTATTATTTATGACTCTGAAGGATGCTGAGGGTACATTTAATTGAGAGATTGACCAGTGTTTCTGTTTTATATTGTGTGTTGTTTATAAAATGAATTTGTGTCAATTTATTGTTTGTCTGCATATCAAAATAAAATAGAATACAGAACATGGTTGGCAGAGTTGGTTGAGGCGGCAGTCAGCGGGAGGTGCCAGGTTCATACCCCGGCTGCGGCGATGTATTCCACTCTTTGCGATACAGGCTTTTCAAATTGTGCAGAAAAGTATTTTGGTACACGAATAGTCTTTTCTGCGTTTTGATTAGTTTTAAGGTTAAAAAAATCTACGGTTTTATACCAACAAGCCTGAAGAAAACATGTTTTTTTATATCTCTGTGACTTTACGAACAGGCCGACATTTTGTTTTAGCTATAGACACAGTTGATATCACAAGATGGATCCCATCCTCTTTACATTTCTTTTATTGATGTTTTACTTAGGAGATTTGTTTTCTTTTGAAATTATTATTTAAGTACGCATTTACAAACGTGTTTATTATAAGATTAAACATTATTCGATTCGCTTCTTTCATCTCGTCTCGTGATAAGATATTTTTTTTATTTACTATTCATTTCGAAGCTCTGTTTGTACTTACATTTTTTTATTTGTAATTTCTCTCCGATAAATACTTACAAGGTAAATACTTACAACAATAATCTTACTAAAGTATCTACCTTCTTTGAAAACTCTACAAAAGAAAATGTATTTTGAGGACTCTGTCACGTTTATGAGCTTCTGATAAAACTTGTTCCGATTATTCTGGGCTACCGTATTTTGACCGAAAGGTCTTGGTGGAGATTCATCGTAAAAAGATTAAACGAAAAAACAATATTCGTAAGAAACAGAGGTGTGAAGAAGAGTGGCCGTCCAGGAACCACTTTTATTTGTATATGAAAAGGATCAGGGCTTGCTTACACAAACCCAAATACTTTTCTGCACACCTTGCACTAGGCTATAAGCCTCTATCGCAAAGTGTGGAATACGTCGCCAGCGCCGGAGTTTAAACCTGGCACCTCCTGCTTGAGAGACTGCCGCCTCAACCAACTGCGCCGCAAAAACTGCGTCAACCATAAACTCAATCATATCGACCAGATTCTCTAGGACGGTCGCGTGTTGAGTATAATGCGTCGTAGAGTTTCTATCACGAATTACATGAAGGATAGTGGAGTGTGGAGCTCTGTTCTCCCTGCCTACCCCGCATGGACGCCGTGAGAGAATATTTTGTTTTCTCCCACCTTGATTAAATAAGCGACTACTTGTATTAGGCTGATAAACTAGTCGCCTATTGTTTAAAGAGAAAGAAAGCTATCAATGAATTTAAGGTAACCAGCGATAGATGTGATAATGTGCATTGAATCTTTATATGAAACTTGGTGAAATTATAGCATTTCGTCTCTTGTATTTTCGGTTAGTTCGAATTGTACCGGATGCTCGAAAATGATATTCGTAAAAAAGAGTGGCGACAGTAGGTATTCTAAGAAAAAGTGTCACGGTGAAAATAATTTACGTGAGTATATAAATAAAATTATCACAAAACAGAAGCATTGAGTTGTATAATTTATCATTAGGAATTATTCAATACTACTTGATGTTTCTTTTAGCACCACGAACACGTCCGACATTGTAATGTTGGCTGCCATTACGAAGTGAGAAGAATTAAAAATTTGTTCACAGCCTCAGCCAACAGTAGCGAGATATAAGTAGATGGGGGGACGGGGAGGGCAGGGGGACCTCCCGCAGAGAGGGATGAAGGGCAGGATTAAGAGGACACTAAAGGAAAGGCGACTGAAGAATCAATACGTCCTACGACATAACTTACTGTATAAAAAGGATCAGAAAAAACACTTCCTTATACAAAGACCAAAGTACGTTGATCATATCAGCTAATTGTAATATTTGCACGAAGAAAGCAGATTCAGTCTTCAAATGATTAAGATTAAGGTTCCTAATCTACGTCAAACTATAATAGTTCCATCCACTCCTCGACAGATGACGAGAGGATGGAGAAATCGGTGCATTGTTCCACGATCTTTAATTATAGCATCAACGCCTAAAAAGTACACATTTGAGAGCAGGATGTGGCGGGACGGTTGAAGATTGAAGAGTTTCCCTGGGCAAAAAGTGATTACTCAAGCTAGCGAATGCCGACTCGTAAGCGTCAGTTTTTTTCCCTCTTAGTCAATGAAATCTTTGACCACGTGAGAAAAATGTTACCTGTGTCAAGTATTCGTTCTTCTTCTTCTTCGTCAGCCTTCCATTCGTTTCCAGTTCTTTCGATCCCTCGCCTTTCTGACCCACTGTCTACCCGCCACCGAGGTCACGTCGTCCGCCCATCTTTTCTGGGGCCTTCCGACACCTCTTCTGTTTTCCCATGGCCTCCACTTTACGAGCCTGGGAGTCCATCTATTCTCGTCTTGTCTTGCTATGTGCCCTTGCTATTCGTTAACAGTGTTTATAGGTACTTTTTTCTGAAATGCAATATACGATATAGCTGCAATAAATTTCATTGACTAGGAGGGCATTTCGTGGGTTGCTTATAATAATAGATTAGATGTTCTATCGCTCAAGGATAGTCCATGAAATAAATTGTATTGATAACACACTAAGGGAATATTTTTTGGCGTAACTTTTTCAACCCTCCTAAGGGTGAACTTGGCTGTTTTTCAGAGAGAAGGCAACGGGGGAAGTGAAGGAATGAAAGAAGACGTAATATAGCCAGCGAATTTATTCTGGAAGGGTGGCGCCCCAATGAAGATGAAAGACGTTAAAATAGGTGCGAAACTTACGTGACTCGAATTCTGGAAACTAGAGGAGATACATAGATTATTTAATTGTAGTATACTTCTTGAATTAAGAATCCGTACCAAATTGGAAATGTTACGGCAGTATACTTAGTAGTCTCGGTACACAAACACTTAAAATAACCCAAATATCCTACCTTCTCAAAATACCAAATTTGATAGAAAAGAGTCAATCCTTTTGAGACAATTCTAGATGACATACCTGACTAGGAAAGAGAATATTCCTCACACCAATTGATTTTTAAATATTTTTATATCTTTGTAGTTTGCATGGAGTGTGATCCTTTCTGTTGCCGTCGTCTTCCTCATGACTGAGGGTCGATTCTTCACCATAGGCTCCTGTTCATGGCCAGATGTGCGGCCTCGTGTTGAGTGGTATTGGCGGCTGCTCTGATTTGGTCGCTCCAACGCATCGGCAATCTGCCTCTCGGTCTCCTGCCTTGTACACTCCCTTGCATTACTGCTTCTTCTAGGTTGATCTCTTCGCATCTTCGCCCGAAAAGACAAAGTATACACTGTTGGCATTTGGATGTCTTGTGGAATTCGGGTGCTCGTGGAGCTTCCATTAGACTATTTTCATCTATTTCAGCAACGATCTTCGCCACTCATTCCGAATGTCATGTTTTGTGTGTTTTTGTACACATTTACTGGGTACCCCATTATTGGGAAACACCGTCAAAGTAGCAACAAAACATGACACGACAGAAAATATTACAGAAGAAGAGACTTGACGTTCAGGGAAAAACCGCACCTAAGGGTTATAAAATTAGTATAATTATGTTCAAATATCCCTTATCTCATAGAACCGACGCCAAGTAGGCTCGTCGACAACCCCTTAAACAAATTTACATAGTGTATTTAGTTACTATTTCATTATGCCTTAATGGACTTGCATATTATTATCTTCCTTGTAATTTTAATATAATTTTAATTAGTTTAAATATAATGAGATGAAATTGAATCCCATTTATTGAGGGTAGGTATAATTATAACAAAAATAAAATACGCGTTAGACCGTATCGTATTGTTTACAAATACTCCACACCCTAAGTTAGAAGTCTCAAATTTATTTTTTACTGACATAACGATAATGTACGTTTTTAGATGACAAGATTTTAGTGGATTCAAAAGTTGAAAACCAAGGATTTTTTTTAATTTATTTAAAATAGGCAGATAGTTAGGTACATAATTGCTAGAAGTATGTACGTCGTCCTTCGACATTTTCGGAAGATCTTTGTGCACACTCATTTGTTGTCAAATAAAATATTTCAATAGATGTCTCCCATTATTAAATGTATGTTTTATTACGTACTTCACTGTACAATTAATCTACAAATGACCAGGGAATCTCGGGCGCTCTGGAATCAGGCAAGGCATTCTTGCCAGGCTTTTGGGCTTATATGAAAATCTCATCACTGATTAGGATCAGCCCGGCTTTTGAACTCTTATCGAAGCAACATCACTGATTATTTTATTTAAGGAAGTAAGCCTTTTCTAAAAGCTATATCCCACGGTGCGCGAATCCGGATTCGTACGTAGATTTACATGCCGTGGGAAGGGGTGAGTCCGTAAATCGTAGCGATTTGTATGGCGGTACGTACAAATCCAAAATTATGTACGAATCCGGATTCGCAGACTGTGGGAGGCCGCTTTTAGATTCTAAGGCTGCAGAGTCACACTTGTGATCTTTGAGGGCATTCTTTAAAAAAATATTATAATAATATAAAAATACTGCAGTATAAAACTTTCCCAAAAGTACTTGTCACGCCACCTTGACCGTGGTGAAATGTTAGGGTCGTTGTGTGTTAGTATCTCATGAAGTATGTAACTCAGGTCAATACACTGGGCTCTGGGACCATAAATAATATATAGACCAACCCCCGCGAACCATCTGCGACCCGAAACGGAATTAGATGAAATAAACTATACATTTTTTAGGGCCAGCGATAGGGGTTTTTCACAATATTGACGATTTGAAAATTCGTATCTAATCAAAAGTAATTTAAACTTATCTTCTCAAATGATTTTGAGTGTTTTGGGCACAAGTGCGCTTCGACCAATAATTGAGCGTATGTGTGTGTTTGAGTTTGTAAGGGGGTGTGTGTTGTGTGAATGTGAATACCAAAAAATTGGGGAAATAGTCGAACTGCTTCGGTCTACCTTGGATCGTGCCCGTGCTCACTTGAAGAAGACCAGCAACGAATCTATTTTATTTTCAAGCTTTATGATTTCCCAAAAATTACACTATAGATGAGCGATAAAAATGCCTGCAACTTGTAAAGGGACGTTCGTACATAGTTCCCTGGTGTTACTAGATAGTGGTATTGTAATAGTGCCTTATACATTATTGTATTTCTTCCACACCATGAACTCTGGAACTGCAGACCGATTCCTGCATCCATCAGCCGCAATCTATCCTCAATCTATAAGGCCGCAGTACAATGAATGCCAACTTGTACTATCTACGTATGCATCAATTCCCTATAAAGACACCACCACACCAAACGACGAAATAGTACAAACTTAGTGTCGTTTCGTCGTCGACGTGAGATTCGACAGAACAACTAACTGTGAATAAAAAAAAATACTTTTCACGGCGATTTTTTTTACCTAATATGTATGGACCCATTACAAATGAGGAGCAGCCTTGTCCAAAGCGTGACAGAGTTTGCATGTCCAGAATCGGCCTCTATAGTCACCTTCAGTAGCATCGTCGGCAGAACCGATAACAACGCGGCAGTGATTCTTTTGAGTTAAAGACATGCTCTGCAACGGGTTCTTAGTATTATTATTATAATTTGTATGGGATTTACAATCTGGTTGGTTTATTTACTTATGTCCAAAGTAAACCAAGGAAAAAACAGTTTGTCGATAGTTAGCGACGGTAGAAAGAATCGTGATCGTCTTAGAATGGCGTTGCTGAACCACGTTGAAAGAATCTTAAAATAGGAACATTATTTGTACAAAAGCCATTGGAAACACTGCATGGTAGATGCAAGGTCGTAAGTCAAAAATAACTTATAACAATAGTAAAATGTGGCGTTCAGTCACTCTCTGCCTACCCTGGTTAAGACGCGATATGATCGTATAAATTGGCATTATGAGATTATCTTTTTTGCAATCAGCTTGGTAACGCGTTCGACTATAGAACGAGTGGGCACGGGTTCAGTCCCCGATTACTTCACTACACAGCTCTTTCTCTGTGAAAAATAGTTGGTTGAGCATGAGTGGGAAAACAGTATTTATCCTAAGATTTGAATTTTGTCAGAACGACGTTGATGGGAACTTTTGTCATAAAGTTTCGTCGCGACTTTGTAACATTTTGTCGTCGACGATTTCGTCGTGTCGGACGGTGTCCGCTACCCTTACTGTAAATTCCCTTAGTAGTTCGTAATGTAACGCTTGGATTTATGATAATGTATTTGGAACATTTAACCCTTAACTAAACTTCACCGAACATACCACAACTCCCGGTACTATCGAGGTGATAGTATGCAATGCGATGCAACTAAGTTTAGCGCTATCGTCCTTACATTAAACTGCATACATACATACATACATACCTATACGTATACACAGTACGGTTGCCTCTTAATACTATTTTGTTCACTTTTATTTCCTCTAAATAGTTTTCAATAGATTTACATAACCATTAAAATAATGCACTTTCATAGATATTTTATTCTTTATGAAATTTTCTAAATGGTACCTATATTCATCCTCATTCTTATTATTTTTTACCTAGGTATTTTACGTAAATTGGTACTTTATGAATATGAGGTCTCGGTTTGTAAAATACCTAGGTTTGTAAAATACTCGTTTAAAATATTTTTTTCAAATGTCCTGTAAAATGTTTTACCTATTAAAAATTCCCGTAACAGATTTTTTATCAAAGACAGTTGACACCTCTCATGAATATCATTTTTATCGTCACAATGTTCATTCGTTATCGAATTAGTAACTTGGAACCCCGTTTTATCAAATAGATCGTATCATAGGCAATTATTTTTGTTTTTCGGCTTCACATTACAAAACGAAATGTCGACATGGTCTACGTAGCTGTTAACAGAATTACGCCACTAGGTACAAATGACAATGTGGTGTGTATACTCATATGAGAAAACATCCGTTTCCACCCTTGAAAAATAAAATTACTTCACCCGAAAAGTGGAAAATAGTATTAGGTAGGTAACTACGATGTCCATTTAAAATGCAACCCCCATAGATGTGTGTAAAGTACCTTACATTTTATAAATAAGGGATGCTATGGAATCACCACCCCACTACATACTATAAAACACGAAACAAGTAATTTGATGAAAGGTACATTTACCCCTTATTTTAATTCCATTTCGCCCGGCATTCAACTTCAACTCCCCAGTCGATAAATAAAAATGGAGTGTGAATTCGGCAGTCTGAAAGAAATTATATATTATTTATGAAACGGTATTAGCCTCAGCAATAAAAAATGTGTAGAACGTTGAGGAGAAGAATGATGGACGAAGGATGGAAAAGATTTATTTAGCTGAAGGCTAAATGAGAATAGCCTGCCTAAAATACGAATTGAGGTAATCTTGGTGTGAGAACTAGATACTAATACTATCTGGGATTCATTTTGAAAGACAGAAATGTGTACGAAATAAAACGTGGCTATTATTTATCAATTACTGCAGACACAATAATGAAAATGGGTAGAACAAAAATTAGACCAAAATATGGACAGACTTATGAAGTTTGGTCCTCACATTTTGGACGCTGAAATACATACAGCCCCAAGAAATAGAAAAAAAGTCTGTTCACTCGAAGACCCCGAACAGCAAAAATAAGTGCAGGGAGGCCAGGTAGTGAGGATAGAATGCCAGACACCACTGGATTTCTCTACGCACGCTCCTTTCATACAATTTGTCTTACACGCTTTCGGATTAATTTAATACATGATGAATCCGACCTTGAGGGTTTGGTCCACATGATCGATCTAGGATAATCTCTGAATCCTGCCCTTCCTTAAGACATTTCCTTACCCACATAATATTATTATCTTCATCCTCTCGTTATTCATTCGCCTAACATGTCAATAAAATGCCAGATTAAGAGTACGCAATTACGCATACTGACATTTCAAAGATTTATAAAAACGGGAGACCTAAGATCTCGACAACCGTTACTTAATATGCTTTGGAAAAAATAGAGTAGATACATTGAACCTTTATCTGGGGAATAACCGTAAAAGATTTTTTATATCTTGTTTAGATTTCTCAAAAAATATATATGAAAAACACCTCTGATTTTAATGCAGTGGGAAATTAAGTCATTTGTGGAATGTGGTTTATAAAAAGGATCTGGGCTTGCATACACAAACTGAAATACTTTAGGCTAAATTGAAAAGCATTTTTTTTATTAAAGTCTCAGGTTATTCACATTCATTTTAGTCACAACACACATCTTCCTTAAAATATTGGTTCGTCTTTTTTATGTACCTGAACCAGGTCGGGTTACAAAAGCTAATTATCACTAATAGTATTTTCCTTTCCATACAATCCAATACACTTATTATTTCTAGGTTATTATTCCCCAATGATATTAGAGTTTTCCTTCCATTTGTACTAAAATATTCGAGGTATTAACAAACTCTCTGGGGGTTTGGAAAAGGACTAAATTCTCTACTAACCCCCGTCTATTGTTTGGCGCTAGTGTACACTAAAATAATAATAGATAATAATATGATAGGTAGCTACCCGAGCACGCAATACAGTGCATTATTTACTTACTAAAACTACCACCTTCAATATACTCGTAAGTATATAGGTAATGTATTTTTATTTTACTGTGAAATAATTATAGTATATCCGATTAGCCTTTAAGGATAACCCAGTCGTTGCATTTTACCGAATGTGATTCACCGCTTATTGCTAACACAATACAGATCGCTTACAATGCCATCGTCTGTAATGTGAAATCAACGGATATTATCAAAATCAATGGATAATTTTATTTTCATATATTTTTAAATCAATTTTAATAATTTACCTAATCTTTTAAGGGTTGCTCCCTCCCACTTACCCTGGATGAGGAAGGAACGCTAGTTCCTATGTCATCCAATATTTGTACAAAAACAGTTCTAGGGAGGGCTCAGGGTTCGCCACAAGGGCTCCCCCCGACTTTACCTAATCTAGAAAAACTTGCGTCGTGAAGTGGAGTGTGTCGGCATCGGGTGTCGATCTCGCGCCCACTCGAAGGTCGTTTTATCAACCCACCAGCCGACCACCTCATCATGTTCACTGTTCACATTAAACTAAAAACTTGAGAATTTTGGCCGCACTTTCCTTGTGTTTTAAGTAAGAAATAATTTGGATTGACTGTTAAGTATTTTTCCGACGAATTTGCAATGTATTTGTAGTTAGTTTTTTTTCGGTATTTTGGTGGCGGTAATTCTACCGTTCAAACCAAAGCTACTATGGAAATTAAGCGAACAACACGTGACTTCTAATATGTAATTTTCGTTGAGCAATGTGTAATTAAATATAAAATAGAGCCGTTTTAATATGTTATTTTTTAATCCAATCCCGCTAATGCGTGTGACATATAATTTTGTATCCAAGTTAATTCTGTTAATAAAACGTACTTGCGTAAATATATTTCTGGAATTTTTCCCTTACCTGGAAGGTAGTTGCCTACACGTGATAATAAAATTATCAGTGGAAAGCATCGCTAGACTGATATTAAATACGTAATTAATTAATCTCCTTGTAATTAATTGAAAGTATTTATAGCCTGTCACTTTTGTGATCAAAATGTCGCCGATTTTATTTATGCCTACCGGTTTGAAGTGTCTCAGAGGATGCTGGTTTCAATGAACTTTCAAAATCCATATATATTATCACAGATTACCTCACAATATGGGGTAACAAACGATAGATGTGAGGTCACCTTGTCAAAGTCTTTCAGCAAGATATGCTAGTTTTTATGTATGCTATCACCATCTGTGCGGAGCTCGTGAAACCCTTTTTTTTTCATTTTCTTCGCCACTGTTCACATGCCAGTTTATATCTACACTCTTGCCATCTGTGCAAACATCGTGAAACCCAGATGTTATTCTTTCAGAAAAACCGTTCATATGCTAGTTTTTATGTATGCTATCGCCACCTGTGCGAATCCTGTGAAACCCGGGTGTCATATTTTCATTGACACCGTTCATATGCTACTTTTTATCTATACTACCGCCATCTATACAAATTTATCAAAAAAAAAGTTATATAGGTAAATAAAATATAATTTTAAGCGTCACATAAAAACCTTCCGTCAATTTTTCACGCTTTGTCATATTATACTAATTTTTATTTCGTTTTTTTTCTCGCTACGGAATTTAATTATGTTCAATAATATATTTCATGAAAAGATATTTAATATCGTAGGTAGAGATTACACGTTAGTAGGCAGGCACATATTACACGAGATACCCACATACGCGTATATAATAAGTACGAGTATGTAATAATATGTTTTCTTTCTTCATAAACACAGGTACCCACGCAATGAGCAAAAATACAAAAGGCCGTACGTCAGATATCGCTTTGCGTATATAGATTCATTTCCATAATTTAGTAAATAAATAAAACTTTATTGAAAAAATAATAATTTTCAAATGGCGGGTTTATTGCCATCGGCAATTTCTGCCAACCAACCACTGTGACATTCATTTGAGATAAAAAATACATACATATTTAAATGTATGAAAACGAAGAAAAAAAATGACAAATTAATAAATATAAACAATAATTATAATATATATACCTACATAAACACATACATATAAATAAATAGGTGGATGGGATGAAGGACAAGGAAGGAAGGAACACGGGATTGTCCGTTAGAAGGATTATTTATGGAAAGGTAATGATGCCTCAGTTTACTTTTGAAAGAAATAATAGTTGGAGCTAGTCTGATATGATGTCTCTCATATTGAGGAAAGACTGTTGTCCAGTTTGAGTCAATGTTTTAAAAATGACAGATGTTGGTTTGAAGCGCAAAAACTTTTTTCCATGCGCTTTGTAACAATGGCGAAAACACACAGTATGAGAGACTATGTGGCAGAATTATTGCCACAGGCCAACGAAGTCCTGACTGCATCGTCGCCCCCGAGGTTCGAACCTGGAACTTATCGTTTGGGAGACTCGCGCTCCAAACAACTACGCCAATAATGTCATCAGCCCACTCTGAGGTTCGACCTCCTCTAGAATTCTTCGCCATTCTAGTCGGTCCTTTTCCCGCACCTTCCAGTTTGTCACTCCAATTGGCCTTAGGTCCCTTTCTACGCCAATCATGTATTTACTCAATATTGTTTTCAACCATTAATTCATTATCATCATGAGCTCGACAGCCCAGCCCTGCTAAATCCAGGAGTCTCCTTGTCTATCGTTACCTTAACAATTAATAAATAATTTATTGAGTAGTATTATGACTTTCGACAGAGTTTTTTTATGATTCGTGGTTGTTTTACTTAAATAATACAATTGTAAGAAAAATGGAAATATCTCTGCTTTCTTTGATAGATTTCGTACGTTTTTATTCGACTCGTGTCTGGTGGGTTTTCTACCGAAAATACAAAATTAATTCAATAACAACAAACAGAGTGAATATAAACGGTTTATATACTTACCCTGTAATAATAAATACCATCATCCCTGGTTACTCCCTCCCTCCCTAGGCTGAAGGCTCCTACACTTATTGCCTACTTTTAAAAGGAGGTGGGAGAGAATCTGGAAGTACTAACAACCTGTTTGCCGAGGTATTTTAATCATCAACTTCATAATAATTCTAAGGATTCTGTGGGAATCTTTAGTGGAAATAAAGTTTCCTGAATTATGGATGAGGCTACTTCATTTCTTTAGAAAACCATGATAGAATGATTGTTTATTGTTGATGATCATCCGTAGGCCCATCAGACTACTGGAATCGTCATTTGAACACATAATGTAAAAAATAATTATGTATACATCTTCTTCCCCGTCTATCCTTAATTGGGCCGGGGGCCCAAAGCATCTGCATATCTTCGCCAGAGGCCCCTGTCACTCGCAGCTTCCAGGACCTCTGGCCACTCCAACCACAATCTCTCCTCGCACAAATAATTATGTATAAAAATAAATATAAATATATAGAACTATAAATCAAAAGAACAGAAAATAAGATCCAATATCAATACTAATCGGAGTGTAAAAGGTTCCGACCAGCATTTCGTCAATTAGTTACAAGTCAATACATAGAACAATAATTAATTAAATATCACAGTACGATGAATTTGATGAAATCGAATACTGGTCAGAGTGTAAAAGTTTACGGCCAGTATTCACGTCAATTATTATACAAATAACCAGATGAGACACGGTACCGACTGCCATAGATAAATCACAATAATTAGCTCTTTTTTGGGATAGGAATACCGTGATATTGATTTATACCCCGGGAAACCTAGACATACAATGTATGGCCACCGTGCAAATCGTATAGTAGTTCTGGTTTTTGGATATGTTATATAGGTTAGTCCCCTGGTTAAGAATCCAAGTTTGTGACCTCCTAACCCTTGTGCGTTCACTAGGGCGAGCCAAAAACTGACGAAATTTCGGTCATTTTTTAAATTATTGATCATAACTTTTTAACAATGCATTTTAGAGAGTAAAGCTGTATGTAGAAGTTAAAGAATATTAAATTCTCTGCAACTTGAGCCTACTAAGTTTTTTTGTAAAACTATTATTTAAAGAGTTATGTGATATTCAAATTTGCAATTTTTTCTAAAAAATGCTGTTTTTTTACAAAATTTCTCATTTTTTAAATATATTTCCTGAAATGTACGTTGTAGAGAAAAATGTTATAAGTAAATGTTGTAGATCGTTTAATTTAAAACAAGTTTGAGGTGAACATTTTTTCTCTCGGACCAATAACAACAGAGTTGTGACCTTCTGAAAAAATATCAGACGAATATTTAAGCAACATTCAGTATAGTAGGTATGATAATAGTTATAAAAAAAATGCAATCAAAGAAATTATTTTTTTGTAGGTTATTAAGGTTAGTCTCGTGGTTCAGAATCCAAGTTTGTGACCTCCCCACCCGCGTGTATTCACTAGGGTGGGCCAAAAACTACTGATTTTTCGTTAATTTTTCAGTTTATTGTTTCTATTTTTTTAATTATCCATTTTAGAGTAAACAGTTGTAAGTAAATATTGTAGAGTATTAAATTTTCTGCAACTTAGGTTAGTCACCTTTGTATAAAAAGCTATTATGTAAAGAATTATATAACAAATAACATAATTTTTAAACGTTAATTTTTTTTTTAAATTCAATTTTTGTATTATTTTTCAGAATGGTACATAGTAAGAAAAAATATTATTAGCAAATATTATAGGATATTAAATTTGCAACAAAAAATGGTAGTAGACTTTTTTGCCTTGGACTAATAATAAATGAGATATGGCGATCTGAATATTGACTATTGACCTTAAAGGAGAATGGGCAAATTTGTATGGAGCCTGGTCCATCCGCGGCCAGAAATAATTTTGATATTTTTGTACAGGTTAAAATACAGTAAAAGCATGATCTTTATATTTTCTAGAATCCGGCGAGATTGGATTCTTCTACGTTGGTCAAATACACAGATCGTTCCAGTGTTGGGCACTCGAGAATATTCATCATTTTGCAGCATACATACATGGGGGAGTGTATTTTCATTGGGTTGCACAGCACGTTGAGCTCGTTGCCAGCATGGTCGACAAACGTATTCTTGACCGCTATATTCAATCTTTAAAAAAATATTAATTACTAAACGAAATACTTACTTGGCGTGGAGCAACAGCATCAATAATGTATTGAGCACTTGCGGTATTTTCCTCAAAAAATGCATGAGTTATTTCGTATCGTCTTCTGTTGATCACTGATCGATTACATGAAACACAAACTGGATGATTTGCAGCCATATTCAGCGCAGCGCTCGCTCACGTTGTTCACAAGGTTTGTCATCGATCTGAGCGAGTAAAATCCAGATTCAAAATCCAAAATCTAGTCGATTCCTACAAAGCCAGGACCACAAGCGATTTCGATCCTTGCTGTTGGTGCTATATCGTGGACTCTTAGGCGTATATTTCTCTGAGGATTTACTTTAAGTGTAACAATAACAGCACAAAAATAAGTAGATTTTAGTGATGTACAGTGATCGTATGTAGTGAAAATAGTAAGATTAGGGCATAAGTACTGTTTATTTGTATTATTTATCTCTATAAAACATTTATAATTAGGATCGCGTTAGTAGTTTTTTGATTATCCCTTTAACGGGCAAACATCCCTTAATACTACCTTTCCCTGATGGATTACAGCGTAACGTCCATAGTAAAAGTTATTCCTTAGGAGGTGTACTTTCATTTGACATACCTTTCGTTGATGGCCGCCGATGGACCTAAATGCCCATTCTCCTTAATTTTCAGGACAGCATATCTCATTTGTTATTAGTCCAAGGCAAAAAAGTCTAGTACCATTTATTGTTGCAAATTTAATATCCTATTATATTCGCTAATAATATTTTTTATTACTATGTACCATTCTGAAAAATAATACAAAAATTGAATATAAAAAAAAAATTAACGTTTAAAAATTATGTTATTTGTTATATAATTCTTTACATAATAGCTTTTTATAGAAACGTGACTAACCTAAGTTGCATAAAATTTAATACTCTACAATATTTACTTACAACTGTTTACTCTAAAATGGATAATTAAAAAAATAGAAACAATTAACTGAAAAATTAACGAAATTTCAGTAGTTTTTGGCCCACCCTAGTGAATACACGCGGGCGGGGAGGTCACAAACATGGATTCTGAACCACGAGACTAACCTTAATAACCTTCAAAAAAATAATTTCTTTGATTGCATTTTTTTTATAACTATTATCATACCTACTATACTGAATGTTGCATAAATATTCTTCTGATATTTTTTCAGAAGGTCACAACTCTGTTGTTATTGGTCCGAGAGAAAAAATGTTCACCTCAAACTTGTTTTAAATTAAACGATCTACAACATTTACTTATAACATTTTTCTCTACAACGTACATTTCAGGAAATATATTAAAAAAATGAGAATTTTTTAAAAAAAACAGCATTTTTCAGAAAAAAATGCAAATTTGGATATCACATAACTCTTTAAATAATAGTTTTACAAAAAAACTTAGTAGACTCAAGTTGCAGAGAATTTAATATTCTTTAACTTCTACATACAGCTTTACTCTCTAAAATGCATTGTTAAAAAGTTATGATCAATAATTTAAAAAATGACCGAAATTTCGTCAGTTTTTGGCTCGCCCTAGTGAACGCACAAGGGTTAGGAGGTCACAAACTTGGATTCTTAACCACAGGGCCGACCTATATAACATATCCAAAAATCAGAACTACTATACGTTTTGCACGGTAAAATTCTCTATTTCCTGGAGTATTAGAAATAGTCATATTATTTCGATCCCTTGTCAGTCATGTGAGTCGGTCTATCAGACACCCAAAGGATGTTGACTTTCGGAACACTTTCAATAAGAAAAGTATTTGAATAGAAGCAGCTATCCGACTCACCGTTATTGTTGTGTAGAATGAAGACTCGTATTATTAGAATATTTCACGTCTTCAGACATCAGACAGACAGACACAGACAATATCTCAGACAGACTAACCTTCAGGAATACAAGTTAGATGACATTATATACCAAAACTTCAACTACTGAGACATGCCTTCAACGTAGATATACGTAGTAAGTGCTGAACATATTTTGGCTATGCAGACGGTGTCTTTATGTTGTGACATAGCTCCTCAAATTTGTGCAAGTATAAAGTTGAAAATGTTGTACAAGTTTTGAATACCGCTACTATACTCCTACCCTTTAAGGAAACGCGGGCTCAAAGTCATCCCCACTTTTCAATTTTGAGCAAATTCTGTTTCAGAGTTTTCAGTTTTTCTATTAACAGATATGTACGAGAGGCATATTCGAGTTGACTGTAAGATATTGCTTTTGCTATAAGTCGGCCTTTTGGCACTCTACCATTGTCTTGTTTTTGTAACTATGCATATTTTTCTTTAGCCAGTCTTTACTGGCCAAAGAAAAATCTTAACTAAAAAATAAATAAATATAAATCTTAAATCTTAAATCTTTATTTATTTATTTATTTATATTCGCTTACATAATGCAGCAATTCAGAAATGTAATTCCAACTGCACAATGCAGAAAAATTCAGCGGTAATTTAGGTAATATTTCAAAAATATATTTCTCCTATTTCTCCATAAGTAAATTAACTTTGTGGTGAGGTATTTTCGGGACCAAATGGCATAATTTTGGAATTTAACGCTAAATTGTCTCAGAACCTATCGATTATCATGGAAAAAAGTGTTCTGAAACAACAAAAATAGGATCAAGGTCTAATTGACCATATTTTCTATAAACTCTCCCAAACCTAATTACGCGTTTCGACAATTTATTGTATATTGTAAAGAAAATATATGATTTAAGGAGGAAAAGTATCACAAGTCCCACGTGCTATTCAATTTCCCACATTTTACATTTGTATATTTGAAGTGTATTTTTTGTAAATTGCATCATATACTCGCATTTTCCATCTCCCGTTCCTTCTACTGAATTTCTACAACATTATTATTTTGTTATGCTTCTTGTATGTGAATATTATATTAATATATATCCACTACAACCTACAAGTGATATTCAGTATTCATTTGAGAACCACAATTCTCACTGGTCAATTGCACCGACCACACACACGAGAGTGGACTGTATATAGTGTATACCATACACATTACTAGAGCTGCATCATATACAAGTTACTGCGAATGAAATGGACGCTTATATTATTATTCTTATACATATTAATAACGTTATACAAGAGTATACTTTTCCCCACAAATATTTCGTTCATTTCCATGTCTCATGGGAGGCATTTACGTTCACAGAGGCGACGGAGGACGGCAGTTTGCCCCGCAGCTTTGGACATGATCAGGGTTGACATCACTATAGAACTGCAGCAATATTACGAATATATTCTACATCTACCGTACCTACTACATATTGTATGAATTCGTCCAGTTATTTTATTTTGTCTAATGCAATATTTCGTCATACTTTCCTGCATAAATGAACACCGTTCTGTCTCGTTCCTCGTGGAAAAACAGGGAACTTATTAAGCCTCGTCGCACTCATCTATCGACCGTAGCAAAAATATAATGATCTGAAAAATATAACTTGAATCCAAATCAAAAACTTGTATTATCGTGTATGTCTAATGTATGTAATGTCGCAAGTGGTTGGCTGGCAGACATGGCCTACAGCAATATACCCGCTAGACATGTGCGCCGGCTGCAAAAAAGCCGGCGGCGGCGCCCATGTCTAAAATTGCCGGCGGCGGCGCCACGCCGGCGGCGTGGATCCAAAGTGGGGGGAAGCATTGGATTTTTTTGCAATATTGTTTTAAATGATTAAATACGTATATGTGAAAAGGATAATGCTAAAATCGATTTATTTATTTTGAAAAACTATGATAATTTCAATAATAAAGTGAAATAAAAGCTCATATTTGAAAAATAATGGAAAAATTCATTATTGCTTTTTTATGGTGCTGGAGGGCAGGTCAAAAAAAACAAATCCAAGTAAATAACGTCAAACGCGTCAGAATGAGCCTAACTATGGGCAGTAGTGCAGTCGAACAGGTTTCTCATTTGGCAATATCTGGGCTGTTAGCTAAATGTTGGGTGGAATTCAAACTCTGAAATAAATTGCGATGACGAGGTCGAACTTCCACAAAATGCAAAACTCCTATGTAGCTGAGAACTACAGTTGAGCAAAAGCTGTAAAAACATATGTGTTATATGTGCTGTTGTTTGGAGTGGACGGGTAATTTAATAAAATTATGTAATTTAATAAAACTATCTTATTTGTGATGTTATTTTAGGTGTAAAAATAAGGATAATAATTATTCAATAAGCTTAAATTGTGATGTTTTTAGACGAAAGGTGCATAAATTAATAATATCAACCAAAATACGTAATGCTTACCGGTGGAAAGATAAATTACAATTTGAGAGTAGTCTGTAATCACAGTCCGAAAAACCACGTTAGGGGATAGTAATTTCTTATTTAATTATAACGCAGCCTTAGATGAGCGAAATAATTGGATTTTAACCTTAAAATATCGAATTGAATTATAATCACATTTTGACACTTTGTAGATTGTAAGCGTCAAAAATTACCAAATGAATATCGTTTTTGTCAAGAGAAAAGAAGTCATTACTATTTCCACAGTGTTGTGAATTCAAACTCTGAAATAAATTGCGATGACTAGGTCGACCTTCCACAAAATGCAAAACTCCTATGTAGCTGAGAAATACAGTTGAGCAAAAGCTGTAAAAACATACGTGTTATATGTCCTGTTGTTTGGATTGAAGGGTAATTTAATTAAATTATGTAATTTACCTAATAAAACTATCATATTTGCGATGTGATTTTAGGCGTAAAAATAAGGATAATTATCAAATAAACATAAATTGTGGTGTTTTTAGTCGAAAGGTGGATAAATTAATAATGATATCAACCATAATACGTAATGCTTACCGGTGGAAAGATAAAATACAATTTATTTATTTATTTTCAATCACATACGGCTTTTAAGGCCATTAGTACAAAATATACGAGCATTATAACAATAAAAAAGTAAATCAAAACATAAACAATTTGAGAGTAGTCTGTAATCACAGTCTGAGAAACCACGTTAGGGGATAGTAATTTCTTTTTTTATTATAGTGCCGCCTTAGGTGAGCGAAATAATTGGTTTTTAACCTTAAAATATCTAATTATAATCACATTTTGACACTTTGGAGATCGTAAACCTCAAAAATTACCAAATGAATATCGTTTTTTGTCAAGAGAAAAGAAGTCATTACTATTTCCACAGTGTTGTATTGAAACGAATGAAATATAGCGAATATGGTCAAGTGGAATGAAAATAATTTTGATTACGTACTTCGATAATCAAAGGCTAAACTAATGAAAAGAGAGAACGGTTGACCGAAAAGATGAAAGGCCGAATATTTTGGTCAGATACTCTGCCAAAATTTACGTGGTTTAAAAATTTCAGCGTGGTATGATAAAATCCAACAAAAAACCATAAATTCTGATTCTTCCTTATAATTCCCAGTTACATAAAATAACGTTTGTTTTTTATTTAATTTCCACTATGAAGAACCAAACTATTAATGCCTTGTGGCCGTCAAAACTATAAATAAATAAATAAATCCCATCCTATTTCTTGTTTTAGAATCGAATAAATAAGACTCAGAAAATTCCCAATTTTTTTTAATGCAAAACCAAATGAACGAAATATGTGAGACGCCGGAATGGGTTAACAATGCATTAAGTAGTTATTATTCGACATTTTATATAATCACTGAACCCTAGCATCCCCACAGATGAATGCTTCAATTTTATTACCTGGAAAGGTACTTATTTCGATTTCTGTATCAAGAAACACAAGATAAATATTTTTGATCACACGGATCCCACGCCGCCGGCGTGAGCGTTTTAATCGGCGGCGGCGGCCGACCATGATCAACGGCGGCGCGCCGGCGCGGCGCTCATGTCTAAACCCGCTATTTAAAATTCACTTTTTTTTTCAATAAAGGTTTTATTTATTTGTTACTAGGTACCTCACCCTACCACATTCCGCAAGGAAATATTAGGGAATCACAAGGCCACTTAACTTTCCACGTCATTCCTATTTCTCTAATCTCATTGTCATATGAACGGTATATAGTGAAAGATAATCTTCCAGGTCGTCAGATTCCATGGGGCTATAGATTTTCACAAACTCTAGTGCCTTAGGCTTGAAAAAAGCTTTGTAAAAACAACTAGAATTGTTGTGAACGTACGTGCATGATTACATAATAATATGTCTGAATCCCAAAGGAATCCGAACATCATAGAACGGATCATTCGCATGTCAGTTGATGTAACTACTGTCGACATCTGTTGTTTTCTCTTTTAAGCACGATACACGCAAGTACACTTTTATTACCCACACATACCCATATCAAATCCAGTACAATGAGCCGTTACAGGTTTTTAGTGTTTTACAAAATACACATTGTATCTCATAATATACAATCTACCCTCTTAAAATAATGTTGATTGATATAAGTACGAGTATATTTAAGAGCACACTTTATTACTGAATATTATTGCTTCATTCACTTTAATAAATTTAATTTGTAACTCAAGTAGGCATAAATAAACAAGTCTTTGTTGAGTAATTCTAATTTTATTCTGTTGAAGATTGTTTTTACAAATTTGTATTTCTGTTTATGTTCTTATTCTCTCCTTTGAAGTCTTTAACCCTCAATTAATTCTGATTAATCTTCTTCCACTGGTTGCTGGATCTATTATAATCTTTCGATCTGTTGTGGTTCGACCGTAAAATTGTCCATTTCATGATTTGCCCGGCCATTTCATGAAACCTGACGCTATCTGTCGGTCACATCACGACGTCCCTTGTATCAATGAATGATAATGAATGAATGATACTAAACTTCAAGATTTTATCTTATAGTCAACTTGACTGGCGATGGCATAAAATAGTCACAATGGTGATAGCAAATAAAATATCGATGCTTTCTATGTACCTACATTTTTTATGGTACTGAACTTTTTCACGAATCTACATAGACTTGCGCACATGACAGAAACAAAAAAATTGTGTCTTGAAGTTACGAAATTCTCGTCAGAACCATGATTCGAACCCGACACGTCCCTCTTGGGAGTATACGCTTCATCCAACTGATCCAACCATGTGCTGCGAATAGGTCTTTGTATTTCATTAAGTTCAACACCTAGTGTTAAAACGACATTCAAACGTATAACGAGTATGAAAATTTCGAGTAGTGTTATTATTTGTTCCATTAAAAATGCCACTGTTTGTCACTTTTAATAATATTAACTAGGCACATCGTGAAGAGACCAGTTCTGTGTTCTGGCCACGACTAATAATCTTTCGATCTGAACAAATCTTCCCTGATCTCTTTCCTTACACCACTCACTCTCTTATTCACTCTCTCCGTTCCCTTCTTTGTCTTCCCTTCATGCCTTCTTCATCTCCTTATCAGCCTGTCTCCTCATGTCGCCAATTCTTAGACATGATTGGGAGTCATACACTCAGGGATGTACTCTGCTATTCATACCATCGATTTCTACTAAAATCTAATGTTACAGACTAGAATTAAACTGTGAATTACGTAAATTGAATCGTATTGACGAAGAATGCCGGGTCCACACTCTTGGCGTTTGCCGCAAACTCCAAGCCTGGACAAGCGACAAACGTGTGGGCACTTCGCAAACGCTTGCCGAAAACATCCTTTGATCTGTTAGAAAACCGACACTCGATCGATCGGTCACATGCGCTAGCAAGCCTACTAGTACTATTTATTTTATAAATTCATGACGAAATGCCAATAGAACACTTTACATTCTAATGGCATGGATTTTGTTTCATTATTTCATACTGTATTATATGGATTGTAAGCAACTGACGTGTCCAAGTGCCCGAATCAGGGCCTAGGGATGAAAAAGAACAATAAAACAATACACATTACAAGCCAAGACAACAATGCCCTATCCAAACGTTTAAATTTGACTGTCGTACGATTTTTAATGTAATGGAGAATTGTCTACCAACTGATATGCTAATCGACCCCTTTTTAATAGTTTTGTAATGATTTTCGATTAATCGCCTCTTTACCGTCGACGGATTCCATTCACCCCTATATTGGTTGTTTCCCCTATTCGGCAGTTCACGCGTCTTAATTTGTTTGTTCGGATGCCAATTCTATTACGCGCTTATTTATTTAAGTAAAATCATCAGGAATCTAAACAATGAGGACTTAATATTGTTTTATATGGTGGGGTCTTTGAATTCAGAGCAATTTTCGATAATCTTTCCTCCAATCATTCTTTATGTTTGTTATTAACTAGTTTTTGTCATCTGGGGTAGCTTAAGTAAATAAATAAATGAC
Source organism: Ceraclea dissimilis (assembly GCA_963576895.1). Lineage (NCBI taxonomy): Eukaryota > Metazoa > Arthropoda > Insecta > Trichoptera > Leptoceridae > Ceraclea > Ceraclea dissimilis. The sequence continues at coordinate 18,278,778 of OY756361.1, forward strand.
AACACATGTACGTACGAGTATAGAATATTGATTTCTGAAATGAACCTTTCTAATGTTCGAGCCCTTGTGTTTAGATTTCCGGATGAAACCTTTTAATCCGAATTGACTGTAAGATATGTATTTCTTTTGCAATAAGTCCGCCCTTCACTACTGTCTTGTTTTGTAACTCATGATGTTTGGATAATAAAGATTTATTTGTTTATTTATCTACATCCGGATATGCTCTATCTCTACGCACGCTTTTCGCTTTCGTAACATTTGCTAATTGTTTTTTTTTATCTTTGTTTCAGGTGAGTAAGAGGCATCAGTCACCTACAAGAAGGGATTTCCTGATCGTGTCATGGTCGTATTTATCAGTCTTGCTACAAGTTTCTATGTACATTTCAAGTACAATCGATTCAACTTAAACCAAGTATACTATTGAATAAATGGATCGAAGTAGAAATAGTAGTAGCAATATAGGTACGTTACAAAGTCTAAGGAAAAGCAACCAGTTACGAGTATGTTCTGTGAGTATCGCATATAAATTTTCATAATGGCAATATGATAATGAAATTATGGATTTTAAAAATGTTTCCCTGAGAATGCTTTCAAAAGCTAAACACCTCCCGTGGTCCAGGGTAGCCATAAACAGCTCAAAACTAATGTGAATTATACAGAACCACGCTGAGACCAAAGTGAAACTAAGTACCTAGTTGCTTCTCACATATTCTAGATAGCTAGACTGCAGGAATCGAAAACACGTCTTCAAAGCAACAAATTTTAATTGATATTTATTGTCCCTTCAGAGTTATTTGTCGCATGGATCACCATGAATACGAGATTTGATAATAGAGTTACTAGGGTAGGGAAATAATCAAGAACCCAATTGCCAAGTAATCTATAGCGTAGGTGCGTTGTTCTTGGGAATTTTTTGATAGACTTCGTGTACACCAGATTTTGCCATTATGTTGTTAAAAAAAAACAATATAGATCGTCCCTTATTTAATTTATAACATAGGAGTTTCTAACTTAAATATTTTAAAGTAATTTTGGATGTGATAGATTGTGCATTATTTGTCTTTTATTTTAGGTACTTTATCTCTATTCTTTATTCTCCAGTTTCGATCATTACGATTAGTTTGCACCAAAGCCCCATGTCTCATCCCATATGCGGTTCTTTTTAACTCTTTAACGTCGTCGGGGTATTTTTTCCTTGGTCGTCCTCTGTAGTTTGTCCCCTCGTTAATTAATTAAGTAGTTACTTTGCTTTCAAGCCCCTTTTCCAAAACTCAGGTTATTATGCCAGTATTGACTCCTTTTTAGAAGGCTTTTTTAAGGCTTCGTTTAGAAAGGAAAACGCTATGAAACTTATGAACCAACGCTTCTCATCCTCTGCACTAGACTATGATACTATGTCTGCAATTTTATTATCCACCTATACTTTATTCAACTCGCATGTAAAACGGAATTTATTACCTGTTAGTGCTTCTGGTTAAAATGTTCACTTTTCCAAGAGGTGTTAGCTTCTCGACTCGATGTATGTTTAAAAATGTATGCTGGGGAAGACCTTAACCTTAACTGGAATAACTAAAAAGTCTAATTTCATTTCATAAGCATCTCTCTCTCTCTCTTCTCCACACCATATCCCTTTTTTTAAGATCTGGGCTTGCATACACAAACCCAAATACTTTCCTGCACCTGCACACCTGCATACTAGGATAGGCGCTTGCGATGTACTCCTCGCAAAGTGTGGAGTACATCGCCAGCGCCGGGATTTGAACCTGGCACCTCCCGTTCGAGAGACTGCCGCCACAACCAACTGCGCCAACCATGTACTCTATTTATTTATTTAGGGTGGGCGGCTCGAAACCTCCCTCTCCATTTTTCCCGATCGAGGCTGTCTTCTGGAGTAAGCTCCAGGTGTTCCATGTCGTCTCCGATGGTCTCCTCAAGGGACTTCTTTGGACGTCCCCTCTTTCTCGGTCCTTCCACTGACCAGTTCGTTGCCCTCCATAAGTGTCTATTTATAACAATTGATTATTGTAATAAATAAATAAATATTGTAAGTATTGTAACACTGACAGATTTCATGACTGTGACGGAAGTAAAGTGTGTCTGTCAGTATAGTGTGGTTAGTCATTCCGTCCTCTCTGCCAAATCTGCGATTTTATTCAATACATATTTTGAAAAACAAAAAAACAAAAACAATTTCAGGGTTCTCTTGTTATTCAGATTCTTTTTATAAAACCACATTTCTTTCGTTGTATTTATATCTAGGCAACACGGAAAAAAACAGTCGTAATAAAAACGAAAACAACCTAAATGAAGAGCATTTCAGACGAGTGTAGGTAGGTATTATTACAGAACGTAATATGTCTGTATAATTTTGAATAACTCCCCAAAGAGAGTCGTTTCATTATTTCTAATATCATATCATACTTAATTTCAATATTTTCATTATTATTAATATTATTTTTTGAGAAAATCCTCACTCAAAATGATTCTGGTTAAAAATATACGAAGCATCCTCTCTCCCCACTTTCCCCCCTTGGTTCATATTGTGTACGAACAAAAGAAAAACTAATTTTGTCTGTGATTTTTTTTCCTTTAAGAAAAAACCACCCTTAGAGCTGCCAAATCATTTTCTCGTCTTTCTTTTTAAAGTTAATTTTTCAGAAACATTCACTTATTACATTTAAATATAAAAAAAGTCAAATAATATTTTTTTCTTCCGTTAGGGTTGACGCACATTGTGCAAGACATTTTCCGTGAATTGTGACTTGTTGCTGTTTTTGAGTTTTTAAAACAACATGAACATGGCAATAGGAGAACGGTTGTCGTGACTGAGTGGCTTTTTTTGTTGAGTTATTTTTGTGATTTTTGTGGACGATTGTTTCGATGGCCTTGTCTGAAGGATATTTAGTTAACCAAAAAAAGAGAACCTTTTCAAGCTCAGAATTCTCGTTACTTGGAAAGAACCAAAACGAACATTTTGAGTAAAACAATCGGAGAGCGTGTATGACAAACTGCATGAATGTGATGGAAGCATAGAGTGTGTGTAAGGATAGGGTGGTCTGTCGTTCTGTTCTCTCTGCATACCCCGCAAGAGACGCGGCGTAAGGGATTAGATAGATAGAGTTTTCAAAGTGGTTAGATCATTAGGCACATTACCAGCACTGCAGAAAACCGCGGGGCGAACCCTCGTGCTATCCTCTGTATTCCCTGTACACCTACCCGTATTCGTTTCTCATTTTTTTCGTATCGCGTCTGATTCTGTTTTGTTTCATTCCGTTTGCGCCTACCCTGATGATCAAAACTTCTTCAATTGAATTTTGTTTTATTCAAAACGTAAACATTTGATACGCCATAATGAACTTTACAAATTATATCTCGCTGTACAAATAGTCTTAAATATTTTAAGCCAGTATTTTCACTGTTGGATGAACCATTTCCAAATCATCGACTTCGCTTATAATTTTGAAACATTTTTGTAAAATAAAAACCCGAGAAGACACTTTATTTTTTTTTCTTCTATGAAAAGGGGGTTAAGAAGAATCTCGCGATACTTTTTTACGACGTTTAGTCTTGTAAGTTCGAATAGTGAAGTTTGGACTTACAAGACTAAACAAAAAAAGGTATCGCGACGTAAGAAAAGGTAATTCACACTGCACAAAAAGTAAAGAATCTTTCTCTATTTCTTTCAGTGTGTAGTAGCAGTATGCAAAGTAGTATAACATATTCAAAATTTTATCATACAGTATAGCCTATTACAGTTTATGGGTACAAATTTAGCTGCCGTTGTGCAAATAAACGATTCCTCACGATTTATTCCATCAACTTTGGCCTATATATTTCTCTACTTGCAACTGTTACAATATAGATTATATATGTAGGTGTTTATTTAAGAAATAAATAATATTCTTATTTATCTTTTGAGCATTTATCTTGTCTGTTTAAAATTTCTGCTTCATTATACGCATAAATTATATTTCATACGACGAACGATCCTCGCATTCACGGTTATAAGACGTTCGCGTCGTGTATCTTGCAGAATGTAGATCGTTATTCATTAAACGCTGAAAAGTTTCTGGGGATTTTTTCAGACCAAAAAATAACTATTCTCATTCGTATTCATCCCGCTCCCTTAAATTTCACCTCCGTAGTTAAGAATCAATATCGATACCAAAAAATGAACACAGATCTTATCTCATAACTCCTAATATGACTCAAACATCTCTACATAGTACATACTGTATTTAGATACAATATTGAAATAACTATTGTTATTAAATGTTTATGTTCTTGTATGTACAAAACAGCAAAATAGAATAATACCACGGAAATGCTCCTCAAATTGCGCTGAATCTCTCAAATGGATAAAACCATATTGATTTCCAGTATTTATTAATTAATTTGAAAAAAGATTCTGACAATATTTTTTTAGAATCGAGAGTATTTTTTTTTCAAGGACTTTAAGTGGCTGCCGATTTTCCAATAATAAAAGTGGTAGATAATTGAGTTAATTGAAATATCGTTTAAAAAGAATTTAGCGAACATAAAATACCCTACGCTCAGATGGATATTGTCATATTTTTTTTAGACCAAACTGAAATTATGAAAACCCTTGTACGTATAATGTATTTTCTTTAATTTTAAATGGGAATAGTCTATTGTAAACCGGTTCATCATTATTATTTAAAATATTTGGGATATTGAACGTATGCACAAATCGAATTGCATTAAAAAGGCGAAAGTCTCAAATCAAAGTATGAGAGACCGGGAATGACCCATAATTTTATTGCTCCTGATAAACTGTGGTTATATACCTAAATTCAAAAGCGTTTCTTCCAACTCCACCATTTAACATGGCCACTTTTAACAATATCTTGTCATATTTTTATTTTTCGATATTTCCTGTGTGATAATTTACGGTTCTCTGTTCGACCGTGGCGCGCTAATATTTTGACACTCTCGTAATTGGTTGAGGGTGAAGAACGAGAGAAAGAGGGAGAGAGAAACTGGGGTGGCCACATTAGTACCAAATTTTCATCTGTATAACGGTAAGTTTTTGTCATCCCATACACACTCAGTGACGAAAGTTGTCAGTTGAATATAATGTATTTATGTTCTGAAATTCGAGGACTGTAAAATATTTATAAACGATTTCACAAAATATGATGGTATGTATTTGAACTCTAAAAATGATGTAGTTTGCAAATGCACTGCATTTTCTTTGTATTTTCTAAAACGAACATGAATTCTGGGTGCTCAAGCTTTAATGATTGATCACTCGTAGGCGACTGAAAGATCTTCAAGAGAACAATGTTAAAAGTTATCATTAGTTAGGTCTGGTAAAACTTTAAAACAGAAAGTATGAATGGACGAAAATTTTCATTCCATATAAATTTTATTGTACATGACCAGGTTGTGGGTGAAATTATTTTGTTATTATGTATAATGACGCCTCCTGGTGATAAAATGTCAAATTAAAACAATTTGAGGCTTTTTTGTATCGATATTATTTCTCATATTTTTGTAGCGAAGGAGATGACATGATGTTTTGGGGTATGGAGTTGAGAAAGGCAATATATTTATTATTTTATTTTTTTCAAGAGACTTTTTTCCTTTATTTTCTCAGAAGCGTGAAGCGATACGAAAAAAATTAAAGTCGTACCAAGTCGGCCTATGAAACTTGGCACTAATAGGAAATGAAAAGTACCAGAGTGAAGCATTTTTCGATATCTGATGTATTTTTGAATCAGGAAAAAACTCAGAGCTGGAGCAAGATTATTATTGAATTGTTATATTAGTCTAAAACTTTCCTCTAGTTGGTAATATTTTTTGTTATTTCCTTGATATGCGGACAGGGGATGTTAAATTTAAATGTCATATTTATTTAAAAAAAAAAAAACAAGATACCCTTATTTAATAACATAAGCAGAATATTGAAATAATGTCTGTGAATTAGCTGTTTATTATATTATTATTATTGAATAAGATTTATTTAACTTCACTCCGTTGATTTTACAATGTTTTCTGTCTGTGCGCAAATTTTATAATCAGTTTTTCTACTATTTCCTGACTACTTGGAGACCTGAAACTTTGGAAACAAACGTAAAGTCGATGACAACGCAATTCTCTACCACTTTGGATCAGCCTACTCCAGAGAAAGAAGATATCGCGGGTTTCAAAGGGATCCAAGGATCGTGTGGGGTCATGTGTAGTATCGTAAAGAAAGAGCTCAAGCCTATAACGGCTCTGCACAAGTTTAAGAAGCGCCTAAATTTCAACATTTTTTTTATCGCAACGGGAAATGTAGTATTATCAAATTCCTGTTCAACGTGTCCATTTTCTCTCCACCTGAAGCAGTTTTTCCATAAAATGATTTTCTCGAATATTTCATAAAGTGATTACAAATTTATTTTTTCACATTTATGTATTTTTATCATATCAGCCAATCGATATTTTGAATTAGATAATTTAGTGTTCCCCGAAATAAAAATGTTCTATTTCCCATTCAGATAAGAATTCCACGATAATTTAAAATAACGTCATTATTTCGTAAGTTTTTGTAAAAAACGTTATTTTATTTCTATCGTAATTTAAGATTTGACTCTCAAATAAAAATACCCCTTTAACAATGTATCTACATTGTTTTGGCGCTCTTTTATGATTCATACTTCAGTGGAGCTAGACATATTTTTTAAGATCCAGAATGATTTATTCTATTCGATTCAGGGTTTTATATTTCTACTGGACTTGTAGGTAAAAGAAACTCATCAGAGATTAGGTAAAGAGCGAGCTAGAATATAAATCCCAAATCAGGTTGAAAAAAACATAAATCAAAATATAAAACAGCATCCTAAATTACTCAAAGACAGTTTAGTTTTCACATTTTCCACCTTGTATCCCTTATGCAAATGTAGCCATCTCATCTCCTCGATTAGACTTTCATAATGTCCTCCGTACTACTTTGGGATCGTTCTGTCCCTTTTTCACGTTTCTCGCCCACTTTGTTTTATTTATGGCAAGACCTTTTTTTAAACAAATTTAAATTTCGAACCCATTTGAATATTCAACACCGTGTTTGATGTTTTGACACCTACTTAACTTCCCCCATCGTTTAGTTCGGAATACGGAAATTAAAAAATGTAAAATATTTATTCAATTTTCTATATTTATGTACATCACAACTCAGTAAGATTTTTTTTTTGTGTTACACTTTCGTAGCCACTTCTGCACCTAGGCCTCCCTTAATTATGATCTCCACGTACCCGGTCCTGGACCTTCTACGCCCACCAACCAAAATTCAACGTGTCGTTAATCATAGAATTAGTATGGAATGTAATTATAGTTTAGCTGGACCATTCCCCATATTTATACTCACCAATTAGGATCTCCCTCTCTCGATACAACGATGACGGAGTTAGGACTTTTCCTTATATCAAATTTCAACAGTAGAGCTTTTTCAATCTTTCTTGGTGAACAAGATACAGAGACATGTAAACATTTCAAATATAAATCACAATATTTGTTCACTGGGGCGAGCTTATCGCAGTGCTCGATCTCTGTCAGCTAATTACGTCGCTATACAGTAGGTCCAATTCTGTAAATTTTCGTACTAAAATAAGGTGTTAACATATATTTTTACAGAAAAAGATTGTCTTATTTTAGTTAGTATGCTTCTAATTATTGGACCTAGAGTTCCTTATCCAAAATTTACACCAATCTATTTCAAAATAATTTAAGGAAAAAATCGATTGATGGAGTTTTTCTATTGTATTTATATGCATTCAATTTTATGTATCAAATTTTCCTTTGTGACCCTGCTGAATAATTTTCTCACTAGATGAAGCAAAGATTTTTAAAGGGAATTCGAACTAAATCGCAGTTGACAAGCATTTAAACTTACCAATATTGTCGTCTATTTCTCGGGGTCGTAACACTAGTATACAATAATAAGTGGTAGGCATGTCGACATTGTTTTGTTTACTTTAACCTTCTTTTGTTTAATCAACACCCTGGTTTTGTTTTCAGTGTTGCCAGTCATGACATAAGATTAACTTGGTTAATATTTGTCCTTTTCTTTTATTCTATTTAAACAACGGCTCGACCTTTTTCACAACACACAACACCGACATTGAAAGCGAAGAATTTTGCGTGTGTAAGGTTTTTTCATTTGTAATGAATAGTAGGTAGGTATTATTTTTTTAAAAAAGGATCTGGGCTTACATACACAAACCCAAATACTTTCCTGCACACATTGCACTAGACTAAAAGCCTGTATCGCAAAGTGCGGAATTAATTCTCATCTTTTTATAAATTATATTTTAACTTAAAAATTTGTCAACACGAACAAAAGATCTGGAGTCAGAACTCCTCGTCAATATTTCTCAGGATTCAATTACCCTTGGTATCACTCATGGATTTCCCAAATATCCCCCTTGAACTTCTTGACGGGACAGTGCCCCAGAATGCGATGGTCCGTCTCAATCAGACGTTCCTTCTTAGGTATGCCCACATCTCCCGTGACCGATGTTTAGAACTTTTTTATACTCATCCATGGGCGTCGGCAGCTGCCCCCCTGCCCCCCCCTCCTAGAGACTGGAATAGGTATATATTTTTTCATTTTAAATAATACCAACCTCACAAAAATCACATTATTACCACACGTTTTCTCATCGTATCGTAAATTTTCATGAAAATCCATCAAAATACAGTTATTTCATTAAAAAAGGTTGCCTGAGGCGCCATTTTTTATTACTTTTTTATTAAACATATTTTTCATACATATTATTGTGCAAAAAATTATACACATTTTCAAATAATCTGTTTCATTTATAAGCTATTGTTTTTCTTTGTGGCACCCATATTTTCTCAATCACATTTTCTTATTAATAATTTTAAAAAATCCCAACAATTTGTCTTTCTTACAGATGATTAATGTTGAATTAAGTTACCTATTAAAATAAAACTCTATTACAAAGTGATTTAAGTTTGTTTCCCCATAAGTTCTGGCGTAAGGAAACTGTCTGGAATAATATTAATAGTCATTATTATTTATAGGCATTGGGTAAAGGCACTTATGTTATTTATTTTATTGTTTATTAAGTGAACAGTATTGGTAATTTATTGTAATTATTGATGACTAGGGAACAACTGATCCAGTGAGACCACCTGGCCTAGGTATAGACATCTAAGTTTTGCTAGCTAATTTATCGTGAGATGGATAGGTTTTATCATGCTCCCGCTACATGATCGTTATGGGTCGCGTTTGAGTGGTGTTCGTGAATAAAAAAGCGTGTGGATTGAATGTTTGTCTTGACGTGTACCTAGCCGACGGTTGACGCCTTTTAACACCGTTTGCTCGGAACTCGGACGGGCGTGTGGCTGGAGCATATAAGGTATTTTCAAGTGAAACGTCTACATATATTAAAAACATGTTCTAATCCATTGATTTAATAAAGAAAGCTACATATGCTAGCTAGGAGAAATATGAAAAAGATGAATGTCAATTTTTTTTGTGTCACTGTGCCCTTGTTTACACTAGGCTAGAAGTTTAGTCGAGTAGGTAATGCAATTGTACCAAGACCAGGTATACACTAAGATTCTATATGATTGTATATCTGGCATTGTTATTAATCACCACCTAATCGACTAAACTACTAGCTGAGTGTGAACATGGCCTTTGTGGAAAGCAATAAATAAATCTTTATTGGCCAAAAGAAAATACGCATACTTAATTACAAAAATAAGACAATTGTAGTGTGCCAAAAGGCGGACTTGTTGCAAACGCAATATCTTACAGTCAACCCGAATTATACATATCACTATTTTATATTCAGCTAAACTTGCGTACCAGTGTAGTGAGTATGTATGTTGTGTGAATCTTAAAAAGTAGGGTAAATAGCTATCGTCGAGCTGTATGTAAAATATGTCTGTTGTGTGGATGACACAGATTAGAAAGAGCAAATAACCATCACTGGCGTAAAATAAATATTTTCGGTCTGCCTTGGTACGAGCTAACGCCCAGTTAGGTAGATGATCATATAGGTATGCTACGTTGTTTCAATACTATTAAGTAGATAAATAAAATAAAAAATAAACTACGCGAACCTTTTTTATATTGTTTATACCCAAACTAAACCTTCGCAAAGAACCTTTACATTTATGAACATTAAACTCCTCCTCCCAGACTCTTGTAGCAATAATGATAATTACATGTTTCACTTTATTGTTATTAAGGTAGGTGCCTCTCTGCCTACCTAACTGTGAACCTACTGCTACTCCCGCCGACCTCTCTGTCTTCCTGTAAGTAATGCTTACATTACAACAATACCACTACTTGTATCTTCTGGGTATACAATCGTCACCAGTTTAACGCTCTTATGACCCGCTTGAGTTCCGAAACAACGTCAACAAAAACTGTGTATGAGTTTAACTTAATATAATAATAATAATAATAATATCTTTATTCCAGATCTGGAGGTGGGATGTGTAAGCCTCTCAGGTCCATATTATGATACATATTCATATTCATATAAAAATACAAAATACAAAATAAAATATAAAAAATTGGTAAAGTCACAACATACTCAATACAGTATAGTCAATACATATTCAATAGGGTATAGTTAAATCAAATGTAAAAATTGGTATAGTCAACAGAAAAGACATAAAGACATAATAACAAAGAAATCAATTAAACATTACGGTAAGAATGGAACCTTAACCTGACTATCGATTGTGTCTTAAAAATCAAGTTAAAATGCCAATATTTTTCAGCAGTCTTTGCGTTGTCGATTACTTAATTGTTTCTAATTTTACCTAATATGCGCCTGGATTTTAGGTTTGTTGCGACTACTATTGCATACAATATGTTGTTTTGTATTGAAGTAATTATTTCTCAAACTGTAGAGGTGTTAAATTCTTTAATAGTCTATAATCTGTATCCTTGCTACATCGTTACTCAAAATATGTAGTCTGAGAGTTCTCTCATGTAATAATGATTCCTGGCCTTAGACGATATAGTAGATATGCAACCTTACCAAAATATTATGCTGTATCTGTTTGACAGTAAGATATTGCTTTCGCAATAACTCCGCCTTTTAACACACTACTATTGTTTTGTTTTGGTATTGGTCTTGTGTTTTGATATTTTTGTACTAATGTACCTGTCGATGTTTGTTTTTAGGTAGATTTCCAAAAGGAACTCTACCTATTCGTTTCTCCCGTGATGTCGCAGAATTGAAAAATTTCTACTCAGTATCACTAATTAGGACCAGGAGAACCCAAATCCGACCTTGGTTTAAAAGTTTATATATATAAGCCATATATATGTCCCTTTTCTTGTGCGCACGTTTGCGGCCAAACTATGCGTCACAGAAACGTGAAACTTGGGTGGTAGATTTTTGGTAAGTGGTAGATGAACTGATAGGAGATTGGGTGAAATCCATTAAGAGGAAGGTTCACTTTTTAAGGTTTCAAATTCAAAAACAATCATTCTGAGGGGATCCAATGATTGTGAGGGTCTGTGTCTGGTATCGTATGAAAGGGAATTAAATAAGGAATACAGATCAAAAGTCAGATTTTGTCTAGCTCAATTCCTCGGACTACACTGATCGATCGAAAGATCTAGTAAGTAGTTACCGCATAGGTACTAGCGTGTTTGTTGTCTTAGTGCTTCACGATACGAGAAGAACTCACATCTTTTTTTCAAATTTCTAGTGCTTAGGTACCGGTACCAATCCATATAATGTGTGGAATGAAAATAATTTGATTATTGGATTAGGTACTTCCTTTGATTATTGAAGTACTTAATCAAATATTTTTTCGTCATACGGTACTTCGATAATCAAAGAATAAACTACATCCATACTACTTCATCACTTCGCTGGTTTATTTGCCGATAATATTGTGATTGTTTTTATTGTACAGATGTACTCTTAAAATTAATAAAATTAATAAATCACTTGAAATCTACCTATGCCTGTGGCGTGCCAAAGGATTTTTGTGATTGTATCTGTTCCATGTGTAATAAATAAGTAACTCTGCATGATTTTTGGTTAATAAAGATTTAATTATTTATTTGTATATGTGGATGGTGCGTTTATTTTAAATTGCGTATAATGGAGAATAGTTTGTTTAGGAGGTATTGTATCAGGAACTCGTTCCCATCTGCAGTTTTGCAGGTCTGCGAGCTCCGGGCTGCAGTCCTCACTGCACTGTGTATACTCCATGTATATTCCGTGTATATTCCTGTATAGTATTCTTGGTAATGCCTTCCATTCTTGGCGTGACAAATCCCCGGGAGGAAACCGAAACACCTGATCACGATTGTCTATGCACGATTCACTTCATATTCAGGGTGTACCATTTCCCAACCTATATATTTTCCTTTCTTCTTCTTCTCTCCGTGCCCTGTCGGGTCCCCCCGACGTTGGCGATCACTATGGCGAAAGCATCCCTGTCTGCCGCAGTCCGGAACAGCTCGCCGACGTTGCTGATGCCAGTCCAGTCCTTTATTATTATAATATTCGTTTTTACACTGAATACTGTAATAGTATTAAAAATTTATTTAAACTTTAAGTGAACAACAAATACATATAAATATAAAAAATGGACATAGTACAGATTATAAATCGTTGTTCACTGGGGCGAACTTATCGCAGATCTGCGATTTCTTCCAGTTAACCCCAGGAAAAAACAGAAAAAAAGAAATAGAATAAAAATATATGAATTATAAATGATAAACAAATTTTAAAAACACACATAAAACCGCTTTGATATCCGATTCACATTAGGCCAGTTGCTTGGTATTGTAGGTAGTGAATTTGTAACAACGCGGGGTAAACAAATAAATAAATAAATCTTTATTAGCCACAGATCAAATATAAATTGAAATTGAAATTGAGTTTTATTGAAAAGAAAATACAACATAAACAATAAATAACACAGCAACAGCATCAGAAACAACATAAAACATAAAAAAGGTCCCCAGACAGCATACAAATAACAAATCAATCACACAGAAGTATGCCAAAAGGCGGACTTATTGCAAAAGCAATGTCTTACAGTCAACCCGAATGTCTATCTAGTATATTAGTATCTAGGCATATTGTTTGTAGTCCTGGAGTACAGAACCTGGAGACCTCCCTTTGTTCCTGCAAGAATCGGTATTGAGTACAAGACATATCCACGTGTAGTATTTATGAAGAAAAACTTATTCTGTTGGCTGCGTAGGAACCGCGTAGGTCGTAATTTCACTGATCCAAGCCCCATTCTAAGGCATGCTTCTATTTATATTCTATCAAAGTCGGCTACAGTGTCTGACTTCCTAGAAAATCCTTTCATCCAAATATTATCTGTTTCATAATAATTAAGCTTTTTACCTACTCGTTTTCTTAAAGTAGATATTAATTACGTGATAAACAATATTATACTCGTATGTTGTATAAAAGAATATTGTCTGTTTTGTTATTATAAAGTAGGAGGTATTAATTCTGATAAGGTATAGCTGTAGGCTTTTTTCATATGTTTCAAAGCTTTTTGTATCGTAGACAGTTGCTGAATTCTGAGAGAAACAGTAGGAGGTACTTTACATATGAATTTAATTAAGTAAACACGAGTAATTTTCTCAATTTTCTCTATATTTTGTTAGAAGGGACTTCTGGCAATGTATTAGGTACGACTCGAAAAACTAGAGTCAGAAATTAAGATCGTGAGAGCTCAGGTATTCAAGTGTCTCAGGAGACAAGTTGTGAATGTCTTCCATTCTGCTGCTGAACCTAGTGAACTAACGTTTCTCGACAATGTGCTTAACGGACTCCACCTCAGCACAGGGGCAGTTGGAGTTGTCTCACTTGCCCCACCTGTGGAGGAGAAGACCGCACCTTCCATATCCAGTTCTGATTCGGCTCAGGATGCACCAAAAGTGGCGTGGTGAATTATTACCATCCGTGACGATTAGAATACTTATATCTTCGACAATGTTTACCATCACTTTTGTGTCTTGTAAAAAATTATCTTAGTAGGAAATTATATTCTACTCCTGGTTTCAAATAACTTGGCCACTGGCTACATAGTAATTCTACATATAGAAAAAGTGTGACAAGTAAGGTGAAACGAAATGTATTATAACTGATGTTCGACTAAAAAGACGAAAAAAAATGTGTAATGCTGTGTGAAATGTTACGCCCTGTATAAAGAGACGTGTAATAAGCATGTAACTTTACCTTTTGTCCTTACTTACTTCTATTACAAAAGTATGTAAATGCAAAACTTGCAGTAAATTCTTACCTTACGTCTCCTCTATTTTCTTATTATAGTCTTTTAATCTCTGCGAGTCTAAACGCAATTATTGTTTCTTATTTATGTTCCCTGGGATTCTGTTTACCCGCCTAGGTCTCCCTTTCTTACTTTAAACTTTGCAATTTATATTATTTTAATGCACATATATTAACAACCTTCGTAATTAATTGCAGTTGCGGCAAGTTAATAGTCTCAAAAAAACATAAATCATTTGTTACCCACCTCGATTTGCAAATTCCAACAAAAAAAAAGTTGTTTTTTTACGAGAAATCTTGGAAGATGCAGAAAACCTAGACTTACCCGATTTTGCCAGGTCTGAACCCAGGTATACTCAGGTCATTTTTTTTTTGTCTGGACAGAGCAAATTTCTTTTGTTCATCCAACATTACCCCTAATCATAAGGTGACAGTAGGTTCGCCGAAACGTCGAAACATCTTGTTTCTCTACACGATAAACCCGAAAACAACTCTACATAATAAAACAAGTAGTTATCTCAACAGATATACAGCAAAGGATGGCCTTTCCATCAGGCGTATAACTGATCGTCGACTGGTTTAATGTGATCACTTTACACCTAAGTTACATTCACTAATTCTCAAGTGTAAAGTGATCACATTAAACCAGCCGACGATCAGTCATAAACCTGATGGAAAGTCCATCCTTTGCAGTATATCTATTGAGATAACTACTTGTTATATTCAATTACGACTTGTAGAAAATTCCTGTGTTCTCACAAAAAACATAAATTGAAATTTTCAAAATAATCTTCATAATATCGTGGACCATCATGAAAACTTTCGACAAACTATGGTCACTAGGTACACAAAACCGCATCGCTACCTCCCTTTGTTTCCTTGAGGAACATTGAAAGCAGAAATATGAAAATTTTGAAACTACAAAACTGTATTTCAATATTATGTTCAATATAATAGATATTGGTGTTAGGAATATAGTAGGATATGGGGGTTGTTACGCATAAAATAATACCCACCCGCCCTTAAAGAGCCATAATGTTCAGGAGAGATGATTATGAACCTGTTACACTGAACCCTTGATTTACTTCCCCGCATTATGCTACAGACGCTCCCGTACGGTGACATTACGATGACAAAAATTATGAAAAAAAATGAAGAGTAGAAAAAATCAGGCGAAGGCCCGCCGGACACAAAAGCTAGATGAAAATATGCATAGTGAAAAGAAATTGATTTTACAGTCCATCAAGAGATGATCTCAGATAAAATTGGAACTAGTTTTTTGTTTGCTGACAACGATGAGATTTCTATTGAAATTTTACAAGTGTTGCCACACTATGCATAATTGGATATGGTGGCCAAGAAGCTACATGTGGCGCCCTCATCAAACCCTATTCAGGACACGTTGTAGGTCCAATTCTTTAACCAATTAAATTCATACTTAGGTTTGGAGACGTTCATTTTCAATTCTTTCGTAGCAAAATAAATTTAAAGCACTTTTTTTTTAACTATTACAATTCCAATTGTCATAATTATGTTAATTTCAATACAAGTCCATAAAAATTCAACATGACGCCAATTTATAAGCACAACACTGTCAAAAACTTCAGATTTTTATCTCTCATTTCACCAACTGTCAACAATACAATGGATTTTATAATTATTATAATAGCGTTATAAATTACATATTTAACACCCATTAAAGACAATATTATTGTGTGACTATTAATATTTCAATATCACATACTCGTACCTAGACACAAATTATTTCATGGTTCACCACCTGGTAGGAGGACGGTTTGTGTAGGTATTGTTTATTGTTTCTTATCATCCGTAGGCCCATTCGGACACCTGGAATCGTCATTTGAACATATATGCATATATGTAAACAATTGCACATTAACATACATACATATGTATTTTTATTTTAATTCATTAAGGCAATCCACCCGTAAAGAGTGATTTGTGCCAATTAAATCAAATCAATACAATATTAGAATAATTTTGATAATAAGATGAAAGATAAAGATGATTACAAATAGACTTATAACGAAAAACAATAAATAAATCAAACATAATAATACAAGAATGTGAAAGTGTTAAAAATTTCTATTATTTTGATGGATGCATTTCATGATTGATAGATGAATGTCTTGTGAATTTTGGGCTAAAAGGAAATTAATGGATATCGGAAAAGTATGGACATGTTTTTTGATTTCGGAGAGCAAACCCATACATATGTATAGAATTATAAGAATTATACAATAAAACAGAAAATATGATACAAGATCAATGCTTATCAAAGTGTAAAAGGTTCCGACAGGCATTACGTCAATTAGTCAATCCAAATACATGGAACGATTATAGTAATCAATTATCACAGTACGACAAATTTTATGTAATCGAATACTGGTCAGTGTGTAAGTTTCCGACCAGTGTTCACTGGACCAGGTAGTTCCTCTTAAGAGTATGCATACCGACATTTCAAAAATTTCTAAAAACGGGAGGCCTTCTATCTCGACAACCGTTACTAAATTTGCTTTGGAACAAAATAGGGTAGATGCATTGAACCTTTATCTAGGGAATAACCGTAAAAGATTTTTTATATCTTGTATAGATTTCTCAAAATAATTTTTTAAAAACACCTCTGACCATTTTTCCGAAAGACGGAAACTCGTTTCCCGAAAGTCGCGGAGTAATTTTTTTTTCTTGTACTGATAATATGCATTAAAATCTAGGGAATAACCGTAAAAGTTTTTTGATAGACGCAAAATTAACCCCAAAAAATGGAAAAAAACGCTATTTTTACCATTTTATCATGCGATTGTCACGCTATTTTGAACCTTAATGCCGTGGGAAAGGACTGTGACGTCATTTCTGGTGCCATGCCCTTAAACACACTTATTTTAGTTCGAAAAGTTATGAAATTGGACCTATTATTGAGGTATATCGCATGGTAACCCTGCTCTGTACATAATACCACATTATAATTTATTATTTTCCAAACTGCATGGGGGATGTAACAACGCGGTAATATTTTCCTTTTTAAGACGAGAAGGGATTTAAGAGTTCCACCCCCTCCTTGTCTTCCTACCCCAACCCACCAATACTTACTCCAGCAACCCTGGCTGGTCCTAATCTATAATAATAATAATGATATGTAAAATAAGAATAATATTTCTCTGTTATAATGGATCAAGAAGGAACCAGTCGCAGAAGATGAATTAAAAAAAAAAGTGTTATAGGGTTAAAACAGGGTACCCGTTAAGGGTTGCTCTTTTCCTCTCAACCTTGGATGGTACAGAATCGTCAGTTCCCAGCTGCATTCTGCCTACAAAATATTTTTTCAGAAAGGATCAACGTTCTCGTATCTCGTTCAACGCAGGACTCACCCAATCCAAGCCAATTCTGAAAACCTGAATCCAAAATGTTTTAAACAGCAAGTTGTTATTTCAACGGATATACAGCAAAAGATGGACTTTCCATCAGTCTTCAGCTACGACATGTATATAGAAAATCCGATGTTCTCACAACTTATAAATTGTGATTTTCAAAATAATTATGTTTTAAACAAATTGGTCGTTTAAGAATATGACAAACATCATCTCAAAATCTTTCATCAATGTTTTTATTAAAGTACCTACAAATGTGAAAATGTATTTAAAAGGCCTTTGGCCGTCTGTAATGTAATAAATAAATAAATAAAGGTACATTCTTGGCCCAGTCGGATGAAGTGGTTACATCTAATCTGGAGGTGCTGGGTTCGAGTCTCGGTGCTGACGATGTTTCCACACTTCACGACGCAAGCTTGCTTTCAAGTGTGCAGGAAATATCAAATTTTTAGTGTAGTGTGTACATACTTTTAGTGTAGTTTAGTGTAGTGTGTACATGTACACAATCCTTTTGTTTTAAATAAGAAAGTAATAAAAAATATTGCACACTCGTTTTCAAATTATGATCAAAATATGTATTTCATGAAACACCCATCATCAACATAAACTTTCAGCGTTACACAATCGACGATGTGTGATTTTATATTAATAGTATCACACGGGATATAAAATATATATTTTTTATACCGCGTATTATATAAGTTGTATAAAAGATTTTATAATAATAAAATATCTAAGTACTTATACTTTTTTATGTTATTGTACGTAGTAAAGCAGAATTGCAAATCAATAACAATGAATATTTATACCTTGTACTTGTATCTTTTAGCGTAGGTACCCAGTACCGTACTACTATATTGCCTTACCACCGTAATAGGTTTTCAATCCCTAGAAAATTACATACACGAATATATTATAATTTATCAAAATCCATCTATCTATCCACACCATAATGTGGGATAACCCAGAACGTGGTATAAACCTCTTATTTATTTACATATCCCCTCACGAAGCATCCCTTGTCGGGTAGGCGGAAAGAACAGAACGCTAGACTTCCCTATCCTTACACACACTTCTTGTTTCCGTGACGTTCGTTCAATTTGTCGTATACGCAGTCAGTTCTTCATACTCAGTACACTTTCGTTCTTGAGGACCTGGATTAGAAGAGCAATTCAGGTAATCCTAGGTTGGCCACGATAACTCTTTCTGTCATCCTATCGTCATTAATTCTTGCAATATCTCCAAACCATCTCAATTTATCCACATTCATTCAGGCCATAATTATATTACTTAATTCGTTGTACGATCCTCCAAAGTTTTTCCACATATACTTCTCGACGATCTCAGTTGATTCGACAGCGTTTATATCAAATTCATCCTTCTTCAGTCAAATTATTATTATTAGGCAAAAATATTCCAGTTCATGCCCAATCATTTTCAACAATCTGAAATTGTTCTAGAGATTTTTTTTTAAGTGAATCTGGGCTAATTGAAATAAACCCGAATACACCTTTGGACACTTCACAGTAAGCATGAAAAGCTTGTGTCGTGAAGTGGAGTAGGTCGGCATCGGGGATCGAACCCGCGCCCACTGGATTAACAGTCGAGCGCGTTACCAACCAGGCTACCGGCCACCTCCAGATATATGACTATAAAATTAATGATTTGTTTGTTAGTCACCAGGCCTACGCCGGCGCCGGGTAATACAGCTAGTGATCACAATAATACCATAATGCCCCACAAACTACTAAAGATGATCATTGATTTTACTCTGTTGATCTTGATGGTAATTGATTACTTAATTTATTATTAATGTAATCGTGGTTGTGCATGTGTCATTCATGATTAGGGATGCAAAGCATTTCGCAATCACATCGATTCTCCAATAATACGTACGCATCAATTTTTTTCATCGATCGATTGTAGAAGTGTTCTGTCTTCAATAAGATTACTCAACAGCGAGCGCGATGGATAGGCCATAACCATATTTTGATTTGATACTGTTAAAATTAGTTCGTTGTTATCTACACTAATAATGGGGTTAACTGGAAGAAATCGCAGTTCTGCGATAAGTTCGCCCTAGTGAACAACGTTTTATAATCTGTAGTATTGTAGCGGATGTGGACCCTCCACAGTAGATGTGGCACCTCCACATTCGCACACATTTGGAGCAACGAGAAATTTGATTGGTCAAAACTATTGTCACGCCGCAACACTACTCAAGGGAGCTCCAACTAGCAGCTAGCTACCCTCATTCCTTCGCGGCAAACGATCGGACGTGGTCATAACATCTTGTACTCTTGCACGCTTGTACGCTTACATTTTATCTTGCATAAACTAGTACTTACGACTAATTAAATTCGCGCATCTTCTAATATATTCAATCACTCTTCTATACTCGCTCTACGTACCAATCAAAGTTCTTCGTAACTAGCATACAACCGTAAGTACCCACTCATAATCATTGTACATATCGCCGCTCGTTTTTTACTTTGACTAAAGCGCCACTTAGGTATAAAATTAGTTATATATATCGTTGGAATCGTCTCGGCGAGCTTTATCGAATGGTCCAAGTTCAAGGTCAATTAGACAACTTTTTTGGTCGTTTAGTCAAATAAAAAACCAACTTTTATCTTTCAAAAAATAGGTAAAGCGACGAAAATAACAACTTATAAATCGCGAATGGCGCTTTGTTTTGCCAAATTTTCACAATTCATGAATGTTTGGTTTATAAGAAAAACAAACTTAACACATAAAACAATGCGAGTGGCGCTTTAGCTTTTTTGACTTATCAAAATTATTTAGACAGATGCACTTTAGTCAAATCGTATAATATTAAATCTAAACATGTCCTTCGTTCAGTCACATTTACATGATACTAAATAATGTTAAGTTGTCGTTTAGACTTTTTGAATTTTGGATATTACTCTTTACATGTCTTAAGTCATTTCTACTTAATACTGAATTTAATTGAAATGGCCATTAGTCACATTGAATTGTTACTTTTTAATTTTATGTTATCCGTTAATCGTTCTAACTAATTGTTTATAATTGAATTTGCACTTTAGTATTTTTGCGGTTATAACGATAGCTGATATTTGGTACATCTGTCGTCGTTTAAGACAAAATGTTTGAAACAGAATTATAAGGTTTGAAAATATTATTATCGGTCGTTCAACTAACAACTTCATTGTCAATACACGTGTTGGTTTTGTGTGCGATGGGCGCGAACGTATATACCTATTTAGAATATATTTAAGAAATATTTATAAATAATATATTTAGAAAACTTTTTCTTTCCTTCTTTTTTGAAACAGATATGAAGATGAATACTTAGAGTTCCAATGCATTGAGCTTCAGCTTTTATTACTCACAAAATTGTATATATAATACAAGAGTTTGTGTGTTAGCCATTTTAACTTGGAAGTGTTTGGAAAACATGGTTGCATTAATCACTTTGAATTATAACGATTTTATTTTCAGTGCTAATTTAGACGTTCTGCTTGATACAGTTTGTCACAAAAAGTTCTATTAGCCATTTTGAATTATTAGAAAAAATATATAAATGACGTGTTAGTCATTTTGATATTTTTGAGGAAGAGTACAAATGGCGTGTTAGTCATTTTGAATTATTAGAAAATATATATAAATGACGTGTAAGTTATTTTGTTTTTTTGGTGGAAGAGTACAAATGGCATGTTAGTCATTTTGAATTTTCATGATTTTAAGGAAAGTGGTAATTTACTTGTTTTGAATTAATAAATTTCGAATTATACTAAATATCAGGTTAGGCATTAAGGGATTAAGCGCCATCTAACTCACACAAAAGAGACTATATTTATTAACATTATATACTAAAAAATAGAAAAAAAATCCATGAACAAAACCCCCATACAATTTATTTAAATCGGTTCATAAATAAAAAAGTTATCAGGGTTTTTCTGTTTTTTTAAACTTTAAATCGCTCTCCTGAAAAGTTGACCCTGTGTCGCTTTAGTCAAAGTAAAAAGCGAGCGGCGATATTATTATCTTTCAATACAGTATCAAAACTCTTTCGCTTTTCATTTATCTTCCTACACAACATCTTCATATAGAGTACTTGAGATATGGGCCAAGACTCTGAACCTACATGTAACATTACAACTCTCGTAAGAGAACACATCATCCACACCAGATCTCTCCACTGGTCTACCCCGTTCTCTTCAGTATGTCCATTTTGTATATTTACATGTGTTTGTTGTTTACTTTATGTATAAATAAATAAAATAAATATGTCCATATTATTAATGATTTTCTGTATTCAATTAATGGATCCGTGCACAGACATTGCATGTCCAATTTTTAGCGAATCAGGTGAATATTTTGTGCATCATAACTCAATTTCGTCAAAAATGCAATCTATGCAATGTACAAACCCATCGAAATGTACACGACTGCTTCTGTTTATTTATGATAGTTATTCATTTTATTGTAAAATGTACAATTAACTGTATGGGTAAATAAACATTAAGATCTTCTAGCAATTATATTAAAAGTGTTTAAAAGAAATGTGAGAGTAAAATGGGTCATTTACTTACTTTACTTTACTTTTCGTGTTGCGAATGGGCAGGATTCTTCACCGATTGTGGCTGCAACATTTTCCTCTGTACAATCTCAGGTCCAGCCGCTGCAGCCAGTCCACAACATCCTGTCTCGCTCCATAGAGGCTGGTTGGGTCTCCTGGGAACCCTCTTCGACGATGTGGCAGATTGTTTGATGTTCCGCGCCACAATCACACTGTGGAGACTCCCTCTTTCCGCATAGGTCATTTAATTTAAGATTATATTATTTTCGTTTCATCGAGATGTATTATGCATCCCTTTCGATGTTGTGTTTACGGTCTCAAGAGTATAATGACATCCTACTCACTGTTGCCAGTAATAATACCGTCATCATACCACCTCCCAGCGAGGCGGGGAATTCCCATGCCTTGTCAGTCAATCTCCGATGCCTCGATGTAATTATAAACCTGTCTAAATTTAATCATACAGGCAACACATCGCACGCAGTAATCAATTTCACATTAATTTCTATAATTTGATTATAATTCTCGTGTTTTTTTTTCTACATTTTGATCACAATCCAATAAATTCTATATAACTTGTGAATTAACTGCGCGCTATACCCGTGAAGCATTTTAAATGTGTGTATTTAGAAGGACGAAAATTACAAAGAAAATTAGCAGTACTTTTCCTGTATCCGCCGAAGGAAGGTATATTTTATTCCAAGCCTTAGCCACCGATGTCTCAAATTCCAAGGTCATATACGAGTTGAGTCTGTCAGAAAAACCTTAGTGGCAACACTTGTAGAATTTCAATAGAAATGTCATTGTTGCCAGCAAACAAAACTGTAGTTCTAAATTAATTCGAAACTACTATTACTATTAAAACTAAACTACTATTCGTATGTCTTGACAGATTGTACCTCGTCTGTTATATATATATTCCCTGCATTACATTGTTCATTGTTGAAGGACTTATTTAAAATGACCTTTTTTGTTATTTATCAAAAATGTAACTATTAAAATTTGTTTAATCTTTACTAGCATTTGGCAGGATTTCTCTCAGCTACTCCAATTTCCAAAACCATAAATATTAATAAAAAAAAGTGAGGTCATTTTTCTTCATGGCAATATTATGTACATTTATAGTATAGGCAACAATTTTGTTCAACAATGGTGGTATACTTGAGTATACATAAATAATGTTGTATACATACACACGAATAGTGTATAGGTACATATGTATTGTAGTTGTATTGTGTATCATGTCATTTAGGATCACGCCATGTGAACATTAACTCCACGTATCCAAATTAGTGGTTTCAGAAATATTTTATTCCTCAGTTTTCAGACCTATTATTATTTTCCATATATAAGGTTTCCCGCAAACCACCGCTAAAGTTCATTACTATACTTAAACAATATTCATTCATACGATCCATACAATGAATATTGGACAACAATGCCTACATATAAATACAATTAACATAATCTAGTTTTTTTTTCCTAATTTCATTCCTTCTGTTATATACCCATAGCCACTAATATGGAGCATTATAAAATGTTGTACATACCGTATACAGTATTATTGTACCACTGGTTGGTATTGGTAGCTGTAATGATGGCAACTTTACCCAATCTTTACCTTGTAACTCGGGTAAGTGTAGTGTTGCCTAGTCGCACCGTGTGTGGCGCTAGTTTCGCCTTAAAGATTAACTTGTGCCTGCCTAACCTGCCTTTGCACTACCATTTCAATATTCCTTTGTTTATTATTATTATTTCAACTGTAACTGTATGAATTGTAACCTCCTTGGATAAGGACACTGGAGGAACGTAATTTGGGGGTGGGGTTTGCCGGGGGGCTCCCTTAAGGCTAACCCTCGGCCCACCTCTTAATAAGATTTGCCTATAAGAGCGAGTAAAGAGGTCGCTATTAATGCGCCTGAGCTACCCGAGGATGTGGAGGGCCATAAGTCCGCGGGATTTTTCTTCTATGTTTCAACTGTCAACAGTCTGTGTATACTCAATATTTTATTCTTTTTTGCGATTCCTTACCGTGATTAAAAAGATTTATTGACCATCATACGTGATTAAAAACTTGTTATAAACAAGTCTATTTACAAATTCTATACTAAAAGAATGATCAACAGTAAAAAAGCGCTGGGCACATGCAAACCTAACATTGTTGGTGATTGGTGTATTCACTGCATCTCTAACAATGATTGAACAATAACGATATTATATTGTGTTGTCGCTTGTCATGTAATAGGCGTAGGTTCAGATTGCGTGCCTGGGCTTAATCATTTCGCGATATGTGCCCCAAATCGCTTTCTGATAGCATCGGAACAATATAATATCTTGGTAATGCAGATGTATACGAAATGTTATAGGACTATATTATGAATATAATACAACAACTTTCCTTTCTCCTACATAATTTTGGATGATTCCTTTATTTATTAATTCCATTAGCATCCGCCATCTCCTGATGCCGTTGATGTTTCTAGGGGTTATCCTTCATCGTAGTGGAGGTCTTCCCACACTCATAGTTGTTTGTAGTCTCTTTGACCATTTGTACTCTGGTTCTCTGGTCACGAAACAAAATCGACACCTACTTACTTACTTACTGCTAGCCACTTGCGTTCCACTGCTGGACATAGGCCTCTTCTAAACTCTTCCACTGTCTTCTATCTTGGGCTATCGGCTGCCATCTACGACCCGTAAGCTGGACAATATCATCTGTCCACCTTTTCTGTGGTCTTCCTACGCCTCTTTTGTTCTCCAGGGCCTCCACTTCAGGATTTTAGGTGTCCATCTGACACTGTCCTGTCTCGTCAAGTGTCCCGCCCACTGCCATTTTTGCTTTGCTGTTCTTTCTGCGATGTCGGCAACTTTTATTCGACGTCTGATCTCCTCATTTCTAATTTTATCTCGGAGACTGACGCCCAACATTTGTCTTTCCATTGCTCGCTGATCGACTGAAATCGACACTAGTAGGACTAAATACATCTTTGGTGATGCTTATCCTAATATGTAAGTATACTGTAGAATAGTGACTATTTAAAAGTCGGCTTAGTCAATAAAGTTAAGCAGGTAATTTAACTATTCCCCCTTTTTTCCTATTCCCGTCCCCGTCATTAGTATTACAGGCATCACCAAAGTTTGCCTTCAGAACTCATTATTATAAAAGGGTCGAGGTCCCACTACTGACTACATGGTGGAGGCAGGCTTGTGTTGTCTCTACTATCTCACCCACCGATCAATCATCGCACCAACGACCCAATAGGTATTGTTGCTTTTGTACTATCAATTATTCACGTCGCATGATCGGAAAATATTATTAAAAAAACACACGACTACTTGCGTACTTTGAAATAAAGTCTAGTTTTCATCTTATCATATAAAATAACTTGTGCAAAAATGTTCAAAAAAATGCAATAAAGTTAAATAAAGTCACCTAGGTTTTTCCTGCCCCATACACCAACAACAGTTTTTTTACACTGGATACTTTATTTTACATACCGTTACTCTTGTTTCTTTTTTAATCAAGTTCCTAGTATAAGAAATTCGAAATGGAGATTATGCTGAAGTTTAGAAAATTATTTTTTGCTGGAAATGTATGAAATTGTTTTTCTAGGTTAACTTTCAGTTTCGCTAAAAATGGCCGTCGATAGTCTGAAATAGTCGAACCACGAAAGAACGCTTATGAGAAATACTATCCCGATTTACACAGCTATACGATACCACATTTACAATTGTATTTTTCGGTCATGAAATTGAAGGTTCAGTACAATTTTGAAACTTATTTGTTCGGATTAGTAATATACCTACAGGAATTTTATTATAAATCACTGGATAGCGGGTAAAAACTTCGCCCAAAAACACCGTAATTTACCAATACCATCAAAATGACGGATGAATTAATACAAATTCAAATTCCATAGAATATTTTGGTATCGATTACATTTTGTTTCGAAAAAAGTAATCCGTTAGTCTAATTTAATTAATCCAATATTAGTGTTTACTTTTCATATTGTTCTTTATAAATTACAATTATTAGACCGGATATGAACGGGCCTCAAAAATTAAAACAAACATTATATTTTTACGATTATAAAATAAAAAGAAAAACAACGGAAACAATGACGAGAATATTAAATTTCTTTTGTCAATACTGTAATATTATTTTTGTAAACTCCTATGTATTTTATTCCAGGTGTATGTAGATATCATTAATTATTATTGATCGTTCAGGCGTGTTTGTAATTCGAGTATTCATTATTCTAATAATATAATAATAAATTATCGAATATTTTATGAGTCAAGTGGGGTTCCATTTAGGGGACAACCACCCTTTTTTACACAGATGTATTTTTAAAGCTTATAATGATAAATTGATGTACAAAAAATATATGAAGACTACCCATTCTTGATGTGGAATTCAACATATGATATGATAAGTTACGCCTACACGTTTGTCGCTGACTACCCCAGATTGTGAAAAATCATTTGATAATACGTATGGATGGGTGGAATTCACCCGTGTAAATCATATATGCATGGTGTTAGCATCGCAGCTTTGCGATATGCTCGCCCCAGTGAAAAAATGTCATGGTCCTTTTTTCACTTGAAATAAATAAATAAATACATCAGAGTAACTGCAAAAGTTGCATCAACTCCTCAGAAGATGGCGTTAGAATCTGAATCATTGGGTCAATGTTAAATAAGTTCCAGCAGTAGCATATATACAACTTTCAAAAATTACATATTTGACAGCAGGATGTGGTGGAATGGGTGAAAGTTGCCCTGGAAATAAAGTTATCACTTAAGGCAGCCAAAGCCGACTCGTAAGCGTCGGAACACCCATCCTGCTTCCTCCCCGAGGAATTTCACATAACGCTACATTATGTGAATGAAGATGCCCCGTCTCTTTTGAGGAAAAAAATGTTATAAATTATTGACAAAAAAATGCAACTGGACACACGCACCGGATTTTATTTTTATAATGATGATAGAAATGTAAAATATAAACAAATATTTTTATGAATGCATATTGATAATTGTTTTATTTATTTAATTACCGTTTGGAATATGTATAAGATTGAAATACCGCACTGTTGTTATTGTTTATTTATTGTTATGTTTTGTCATGATATGCGCATATTAATTCGTACACGGAGAAAAATGTTATCGTCAAATACGCGAATAGGTACCTAGTGAAGTTTACTACTCTTTAACTTCAGATTGTTCAGCAATATAGTATCAGCTACAGCAATCTGATCTCATTCTTTCATGGTTCGAAGTAAATTGAAAAACGTTTTATTGAAATAATTTCTGTTCTTGACTCTCGTACATTTTATTGCAGTTTGAAACCACCTCATTGTTTATAATATGAAAAATTCGTATGAGTTATGACTGCTTTTGTTGCCATGTTAATATGTTAAAATGTCCAGATTTAGAATAGGAACATATTATCCACATTCTTAACTCAATTTACGCAAAATTGACAACAAGCAGCTGCTATACGACTATTAGGTACTACAGTTTTTCGCACTTTGATTTCAACGAATAAGTATTTTCGGGGATCCACGTTGCTTCTTAAATAGTCTAGGTTTCGATCTCCTGCTAGAATCTCATGGTTGTGTAGCAGACTCCTAATAAGAGAGTCAAAAGCTAGACTAATTTAACGCACAGTCTCTCAAGAAAGATATCATCTCGGATCAATTGAGACCTACAACTTCATATGCTTTCAATAATTAATATCTATTGAAATTCTACAATAGTTACAAGCCACTTTGGTTGTCAAAAAGCTATAACTACATAGCGCCTCATCAAAAACCATAAATTTCTTGACATACTGATGTACCTATACATTGTATTTTTAAATGGTAATACAGGTGTGGGGTATTACTAGAAAGGTCTTTATAGCTACTTGCCATAATGCTAGACGTTTTACATTTTGCCCTATTTAACAGCATTATCAGTAATATACCTATTGTTTGTTACCTATACCTATAGTGGACTGTGTATAGAAGGGCTACAGGCCATTTAGCCCTCTGTCGCACAGTTTGTTCAACAAATAATTTGATTATATTTGAATAATTACCCAGGAAAATGGATGCAGGTACATACCCATATTATTTAAAACAGATGCATATTGCGGAATGCGCGCGGTGGAATTTATCGATACTATTTATATGGAAACAGATTTTATTATCATTTTGGGTTATAGTTAGTATGATAGATCGTACTACATACAAAGGAGCCAAATAAAAGTTTTATATGGATGATCAAAATATCAGAAATGAGTAAATAGCGGCCCATTTTTGTGTGGCCTGCATAAAAAAGCTCATGGAGTGTAAGTTAAGTTATTTTTATAGAAATCAAATCTTTCTAAAAAACAGTCAACCAAAAAAATATGTTCTCGAATTTTGGAACTGCATTTTGTTCGCAGGCAACAATGACATTTCTATATTGAAATTCTATAAGTGTTACCACTATGGTTGTCAAAAAGCTACAAGTAGCGCCCTCATCAAAAAGAATCTTTTGACAGACCAATTGACTTCTTCATAGATTGTATTATGTTCCAAATTAGATATTTTGTATGAAGATTGTATCCTTGTGATATAATCCTCTGCACTGAGTACTGACTGAATTATTTTCAGTTTTAAACTTATGCGATGCTGGGATGATGATGGTACAACAGGATCACTGATCACATGAGCTTATAATGTTATTTTTGTCAGGTTTATCATTTATTCATTTCTCTGGTAAAGATGGCATCTGCCCCCCTGCGCCACCATGACGACGCCCATGGGTATGGATATCTATTATCTAGTCTACTAAATACCGTTGTAATAAAAATCACTACACGGATTCTATCTATCATCGACCTATACATTGTAATAACTACGAAGTAGGATGCAAGTTAATTAGATTAACAGAGCTATTATACCTCATGCTGTACCTACAGGACATAGTGAGCTATAATATAGCCAACACAGGTTCAAGACTCTGTGAGGACAGTGGGACACAATGACACTCACTGATTGAGATTTATGACATTGAGAGGATTAATAACCTCTATAGATCACTGATTGTACTTAGTTGTAATATGTAATACGTTTTGGTCTAATGTAAATAACATACCATTATAGTTATATCTCAACAGATACACAGCAAAGAATGGACCTTCCATCAGACTTATGACAGATCATCGGCTGGCTTAATGTGATCACTTTACACTTACGTAACATTCACCAATTCCAATCCATCCATCTGCCGCGGCCGGTAATCGAACCCAGACCTCCAACCTGACAAGCTGGTATTCTACCGCTATGCTATCAAGGCTGGTAGCTGAATCGAGGTGGAACGCGTATATTATGTTGTACAATGTACACGGCCCTCTATTGAGATTATTTATTTATTTATTTTGTGTACGTCCAACCACCTTTATGGCTCCCTGAAAGTCTTTCGACAATATCAGGGTAGATGGCGGTTTAGCGGGATGGAAATTCCGATGTTCTCACAAAGCATAAATTGTGATTTTCAATCATATACCATTCAATATTATCGTGGCGTTCCCCACATCATCCAGTTACCAAATATAGGTGTCCTAGCGTATGCATTACCTTCACCCAAACGATGAGCATATGTGCATACTTATTTTCTACAAAAAGTATCTGGGCTTGTGGACACTAAACTCAGATACTTTCCTGTACACTTCACAGTAAAATTAAAGGCTGTGTCACGAAGTGCAGAATACATCGTCGAACCCGGCACCTTCCGTTTAGAAATGGAGCACATACTCATACTTATATACACAATTGTATTGTTAGAAATAGCTGGCAGAAGCAGGTGACAAAGTTGTGCGAGGAGAGACTGTGGTTGGAGTGGCCAGAGGTCCTGGAAGCTGCGAGTGACAGGGGCCTCTGGCGAAGATATACATATGCTTTGGGCCCCCGACCCAACTAAGAATAGACGGGGGATAAGATGTATGTATTGTTAACGTAATGAGAGTATATCTACCAGTGGCGAAGGGTGGATTTCTGAAGAAGGGAAGCCGGGGCTAACATTTCTTATTGGATTATGTCAAATTAGACACTATTATACCTATCATTTTATCCAGAAGGTAACTCGATGGGAATCCTGTTCTTAGGTAGCTTCGCGCCTGATATCTACACTCTATAGTTTACCTAGGTACGATTTCTTCTAGTCGATCTTTTAACGGATTTTCGAATACTGGGCTTTTCGTTTTACCCCTTTCTACTGCATTGTAACAGCATCCATCTTAATATCTAAAAAAATCGTATAATTAATAATGATTATATAACAACAGACATCTCAATGGCCACAAATTAGATAAATAGTTAGATAATTGTATGTATTGAGTGCCCATACTCTACGAGACTATTAACCAGGGTGATAAATTTATCAGTAATTTAATACTTACTTTAATAATAATGCCCGCATCAGATTGCTTCTCTAGTCCTCTACAAAGCAATAATTGCAGAGTATCTGAATTATTACTGTTACAATATTCCATCCTATTCAGTGGCGTATACAGGGGGGGCCGAGGGGGCCCGGGGCCCCCCCGAAATGTTGAACAATTCTTTAAAAAACGTTATTTTAACATTAAAGTTACTGAAGTTCATCATTTCACCCATTATTCAAAAAAAATTCGCCTGCGGCGCTATTCTTCTTTGTATTTTCAAAATTCTTTGTAAAACACTTATAATTTATATACTGTACGTCTATCTTCAAATTTTGGTTGCCTCCACCCCCCCTCCAAAGTCAAATATTAGATCGGCCCCCCCCCCCAAAATGAAATCCTATATACGCCACTGATCCTATTGATAGATTATATAACTTTATGAATAAAAATCATATGTATAATACCTCCATGTTTTTTTAATTGTTTATTGTACCATATCGTCCGTAGATCCATCCGCACAATCGGACTCGCATGATCAAGTTTTAGAAATAATGAAATAGGGTTTTTTTCGTTTATTGGAGACAACTTTGCTTTTCCAGCTTTTCCAGAAATGCAGTAGATTTTAAATAATGGTGAATGATAATTATTTATATAATTTGTGGACACTTCGAATTGGAGGGTTGTTTCTCATTTTATGTTTGTTATTGTGTATGTGTTGTTAACTCTCTGTCAGCGTCCCTTATATGTAAAATAAAAAAAATAAGAAGAATTTTCCGGAGCGAGGTATTTTCTTTGAAAAAAAAACTGTGTGATTGAACCCTATTTTTTTGTACAAAGCATATTTTTTTATTATACTTTTTATTATTTTATTATATTAGTTGGATTATCCTGAATTATTGATTGTTACTTAAATATCACAATTTAATTAGTTAACAGTTACGATTAAATAGTTAATTATCAAACTGTTTCAATCAATCCTACAATATTTCTTACACTTTTGTCGAAACAAAATCCCGTTTCGTCCAATTCCCCGATGATTGGAGTAATCAACAATAATTTACGTACTTAGATATATGTATTATAGTCAATATGTTGTACCTAATTAGTCCTTGTTAAATTGTTAAGAAGGGGAATTGGTCGGTCAAAACAATAGTAAGTAATTATTAGTACCGTGTCATGTCTTTATCAATTTAAGTGCCCGAGTTTTGGAGAGACATTCGGAATTATTTGATAGTGTGCATACTCAACTGTATACATGGATATACAACATAATTAATAAGACTATACCTACATTGATAAATGTCCTTTATAAGTCTCCTTTTTTCATAGATTATAAACTAAGTTCTCCAACTAGAGCTCAATAATATGGCTGAAATTGACGGAAAAAAATGGCGAGTGACTTTAGCGAAGTTCACTTCTCTGATTTTGGCTTCCACCGTTACCAGTGATCTCGAATAAAAAAGTTATACATTATACAACTACTCAGAAACGGTGAGAAAAAAGACTATAGGGTCCGAGACTGACCTATGGGTCTGAGTCAAACAAGAAAAGTCCCGGAAACGTAAGCGTTTTACGCGTTGTTTCCATGGTGATTACGTTGGAATAAGCATTACGCTAAAGTTTCTTGATGGGATTTGTTTTGAGAAATTCATGAGAAAGAAAGTCATGGAAAAGCGAATGAAATTCATAGGAACATTATAAGTACTACAAGGAGACGAACACTTGTAATTTCATTTCATAGATGACTCATAGTAATAAACTTAACGTCAATACATTAGATACATATAAGGACGTGTTTCCACCTGCAAGAACACTTATGGAAGTCTTGCAGAAGTTTCTTTCAATACCGTTTACATATCGTATGAATTCTTGCAATTTTTTTATGCAATAAATATCGTGCGAGAAGCTCGCGGATCATATTATCGCCAAATGGCAATTTCTGCCAGCCAACCCATTAAGTGTGTTTTTTTTTTATTCATTTTTTTTCTACATGCCTGTTGTTACACAAACAAGTGTTGCACTCATACAACCCTATTAATTTAATGGAATCTTCTCGAGACCATTCACGTGTCTGTCGACTCATTCGAGTCCACGTGAACGTGTTTACACTTGCAATCTATCGCACTCGCAGGAATCGTTGGACAAGCGGTCGCGAGTGAACTTGCAAAGGTGTTTACACATGCAAGTTACTGTCTGACAGATTGTCGGACACTAGCAGAAGTTTTCTTGCAGGTGGAAACACGGCCTTATATTATACTGCAAGCGTTCAATATGAACTCTCCGTGGAATAAGGATGATATCTATAGAGTGAATTCACAGTCTCCTTATTAATGATACGATGCAAGTAGAATACGTATACATTCATAGACGCGTAGATACTCGTAGTATCGTGTGTCTCCACATCCTAATTGGCGCGATTGATAGCACTTCTACTCTGAAGCCATAGTATTATGATGTATGTATATCTTCCACTGCATACAAGTTTTACTTGTTGATTATCTGTGTACGTATCTTAATTGTTATATAGATGTGTTGATTATATGCGATGAAAACTTAGACACCACAAAGTTAGATGAATCTGTACTACAAGATTCGTGTCTTCAGTCGATTTTCAGTCATTCTACGTAAGATCTTACGCTAATCTAGCATTTTTAAGATTAACAGCATCTTGCTGACATACTCTACAACAATTGCCACTTTTTAGTTTGCCACAATCAGTACGAAAAAACAGATATTTTTACCAGTTTTTCCTCTAAAGTTATGAGTTTTAAATATCAACTTGGTGATCACAGGGGCAAAACATTTAGCCCAAAACCTTGGATTTACTTAACAATTTCCTTAAGAGATCGCTATGGGGAACTCAGGGTTGTACAATTGACCCCGATAATTTTTTTATTTTTTTACGAATGTACCGTAAGAGTCTGGTGTTCGCAAAACTTTCGTCACCCATTCTGATTTATCACAATTTTTTTTTTGAGAAATCTATACAAGATATAAAGAATCTTTTACAGTTATCCCCTAGATGTGTCTCTAGACTCAATGTGTCTACTCTATTTTGTCCAAATATGCTTTGGAAAAAATAATAGTAGAGGAAAAACATAATAGTACTTAGTGGAAAAACATTGAGAGATCGAATAAGGAACGAAATGATTAGAGAGTTGAGTGAATGTAAAAAGGATGTTGTGACTAAAATGAAAGTGAACAAGATGAGATGGTTGGGACATGTGGAGAGAATGAACGATGGAAGAATAACAAAGAAAATTTAGCTGGGTGAAAGAAGAGCGGTGTAAAGAAACGCGGCCGTCCAAGAACCACATGGCTGGACCATGTTGACCAGATACTCAAGGACGGACGTGTTCTGAGTAAAAGCAATCGTAGAATGTGTATCTGGAATTGCATGAATGTGATGGAAGCCCGAAGTGTGTGTCAGGATAGGAAAGTCTGGCGATCCGTTCTCTCTGCCTACCCCGCAAGGGAGGTAGCGTGAGGGAATAGTATAGCATAGTATAGTGTAGTATATTTAGTAACGGTTTTCGAAATGTCATATGCATACTCTTTGAAGAAAGTAGCTAGTTTCGCCTCTGTTGTACGAGCGCATTATTATTACCTGCGAATGACTATGGATACCTGTGAAGTACGAAGGTATTTGTGTAAGTGAGATGAGGAGGATCACCCCTGCACGAGCACAGAATACCAAGACATCCGCAGCAAACCTAATTTCGATTTTGGAAACTACATTTTGACACGTTGCGAAACACCAAATTAGATTCGTTTTTTCCTCCTTTCTCGAATATTGTATAACATGTCTTCTTCTTCGTCCTACTCATAACAATGAACGTGCGTAATATTCTTGTCAATAATATCATAGATATGCTAATAAGCTAACAGAATGTACGTGAATGTGAGCTCAATAGGTGATGGATCCTATTTCTCTAAGCGCCGATACGTCAATTTTCACTTTATTAAAATACAGCATATTTTTTAGAGTTCACGTATTCAAATTGTAAGGCACAGCTAGACAAAAGATATACTTTAAAAAATACAATGCGTCATGGGCGTCGCCAGCCGCTAGGTGGGGAGGGCAATGAAAATTTCAAAAATCGATATATCTAGCATCGATATATCCTTTAAGAGAGCGGTGAGAAATCGCATGTTGGCGTCGAATGCAGCATCTGAATCCAGCATCTGAATCCGAATCTTAGGACTAAATTGTAGTTCCAACTATATATGTTTTTATGTTTGTATGCATTCTGTATCTCGTGTATTATTTTTTATTCCGTTTTTATTTGTTTTTTTTTTCTCACATATGTATGTATGTATATATTTTCTACTTCGTATATTCTTTTATTCAATTTCTTTTTTCTATTTTTTCCAATATTTTTGTTCAATTTCTTTTTTTTTGTTTTTTCCTGGGGTTAACTGGAAGAAATCGCAGTTCTGCGATAAGTTCGCCCTAGTGAACAACGTTTTATAATCTGCACTATGTCCATTTTGTATATTTATATGTGTTTGTTGTTTACTTTAAGATTAAATAAATAAATAAAAAAATAGAAAACAGCTCCGCAGGCGAATTTTTTTTGTGACACATAGTTAAGAAGGTCGTGATGTTGTTTGTTTATTTGAAAATTCATACAATACTTTGCACAATAATATGTATTAAAAATGTTTTTTTTATAAAAAAGAGACAAAAAATAGCGCCGCAGGTTATTTTTTTTTATGGAACTGATGAATTTTCGTACTAATTTTAGAAAAATTATGATATAATGAGAAAATATGTTGTAGTAATGTGATTTTTCGTGAGGTCTTACCACTTAGTATGAAAAAATAAATACCTATTCCAATCCAAGCTGCCCCCACCCCCTTCCCCTCCTGACGACGCGTATGTAATGCGTAAAAAAATAACAAAATTTAATGTGTTACACTTAGGTTGCATAAAACCAGGAAGAAACGAGTAAGAAATAATGAAGCAGTTTGTGATACTATGTAGTTGTAGTGAAATTTAGGTATAAAACAAAGCAATTGGTTCCTTTCTTGGTGAAACTAGTTCTAGTGAAACTTAAATATAAAATAACAAAGTAAATAGTTTGTTTGTTCGCTTCTTAATGATTCTAGTTCTAGTGAAAACGAGTACAAAATACCTAAGCAATTTGTATGTTTTTTTAGTGCAAGCAATTTTAACGAAATTTAAGTATGGAACAAAGCAATTGATTCGTTAATTTTAGTGAAACTAGTTCTAGTGAAACTTAAGTATAAAACAAATCAGTTTCTTCTTTTCTTAGTAAAACTTAAGTATGAAATAATAAAGCAGTTTGTTCGTTTCTCAGTGCAACTAGTTCTAGTGAAACTTAAGTGTGAAAGAAAGCAGTTTGTTCGTTTGTTAATTTCGCTGAAGTACGCCGATGTTTTAAGAGCGGTATACCTAAAATAAATGTGAAACAAATTCAACAGTAAGATTAGCGAATCGTCTCCATTCACATTAATTATACTCATTCTTCTTCTTTTTCCTCAGCCTTCCTCCCTCCACTGCTGGACGTAGGCCTCTTCCATTTCCTTCCACTCATCTCTGTTTCTCCCCCTCCGCATCCAGGTTCTTCCGGCTTGCTGGACTAGGTCATCAGACCACTTTTTTGGAGGTCTTCCGACGTTTCTCCTTTTCTTCCAGGGCCTCCACTGTAGGATTCTGGGTGCCCACCTAGTATCCTCTTGTCGAGCCATATGCCCAGCCCACTGCCATTTTAATTTTGCAATGCGGTCCATAATATCGGTAACTTTAGTTCGGAGTCTTATTTATACTCATTACGGTATTATATTATGAAACGTCTATTCACATTTCACACCTTTAGGTTTCACACATATGTGGGTACACCTAAACAGGTACAGGTACACATACATAGGTACAGGTACACATATACCGCACTTATCCCTTTTTGATTTACGCGTTTCACTTACACCGTTTCTGTTCTTTCATATACCGAGTGACTAAAGTACCTACTCCATCATCGTAATGTTATTAGATAGGTATATAACACATAACACATTCATCCCCATACATAACACATTCATCCCCTATACCTATACCTACACATTCACGTAAAATAAAAGCTTTCGGAAAAAAAATCTGTTACTACTTTACTAATTGGGGTTAACTGGAAGAAATCGCAGTTCTGCGTTAAGTTCGCCCTAGTGAACAACGTTTTATAATCTGTACTATGTCCATTTTGTATATTTATATGTGTTTGTTGTTTACTTTAAGTTTAAATAAATAATATAAATAAATTATTTGTTATTTGAGTTTTCTGATGTGTTCTTTTGTAAAGACGGATTCACCCCACCCGCTAAAGAATTTACACTGTTTTTAAATAAAATAATCTTTATTGTACAAATAATATGACACAGGGCGGACTTATTGCCTAACGGCAATTTCTACTCGCCAACCTAATTTTTTTCCAAAGTGTATTTAGTAGGGTTGTCGAGATTTCCCGTTTGTTTGAAATATGCCTGTGTCGTCCAAAGAATACGAATCCCATTTTGATTTAAAATGATAAAATAATAGGTATAATTATGTCTATAATGTGATGAAATACAATAAAAATTTGGGTCTCAGTTTCCCTGCCGAAAAAATCCACTCTGCTTGCTATGTACTCATAGTGCTTCTCCCTTGAAACTTGACATTATCTAGTCCATCGATTATATTAATTAAATTTATTGAAGGCGTTTTGAGAGTTTCTGAAACATTCTATTTCATCAGCTTCATAATATAATATTTCTGGTGTCATGTTTCCCTGATACCTGCGAAGGTTTATTCCTCCCGCCCTCTCCAATAGGCTGTTCCTCCCGCCACCCCCTCCCTCCTTCCGGTCCTGTGGTTGGCAAACATTGACGTATGATGAATGGGATAATATTTAACAGGAATATTCAATACATCAGCCATGCCCCTTTCCGTTTCTGCTCCTACCCCAGCTATGATCAGGTGCGATATGAGAATATCATCCACGTAATATTTATTACAGCGTGACTAGCTGACTCCTCCACAAATTTTCCAGGTAAAATATTACATTGGATCGGTCAGTACGTTCATCCGAACAAACCATGAAACTGGAACGCCTGCAAAATGTCTGTATTAGATTCATTTTTGGTTTGAGAAAACATGATCATATCACAGACTTTAGAAATGAATTTAAATGTCTGTCGATGACTCAGCGTCGTCATCTCCATATTCTCTCTCTGCTTTTTAATGTTCTGAATAATCCTGCTTCACCTGATTACCACAATCAAGACCAACTTCACACCCTTGGCATCTCATGGCTTATCTCTACGTTCGAGTGGACGCCGTTTATTAACCAATATCCATACCTTCACCTCTTATTTTACTACACACGCGGCTAGATTATGGAATAATCTTTTTTATTTTATTTCATGTATGTATGTATATCGTGTGGCGTTGACGAGACCAGAGTCAGAAATTGAGATCGTGAGAGCACAGGCATTAAAGTGATTCAGGAGACAACGCTAAAACCCAGTTCACTAAAGTTTCAGCAGCACAATCAAAGACATTGGATCAGTGGCTTGTCCGTATAGGACAAATCATTAACTTTCGTCGTTCTGTGATTTCTTAGTGTCGTTTGGTTGGCAGATATTTCCAGTGGCAATGAACCCACCATTTGTATAATTATTATTATTATTTCCAAATCAACTTTATTAACACAATAGTATACAAAATTTTTCAGCTCTATATAATACATTCGTTTAAACCAAATAATATATAAAAACATGTTAAAATAAAAAATTACAAAAATATAAAATAAATAATAGGTAAAATTATTAATACAAAATTTTAAATAAACAAACACATCACATAGAACTAAAAACATTTTACCATACTAATGGATGTCCCCCTCTCCCACGATGTGCACTAGAATGCACTTATCATGAGAGAGTTTTTAAGAGCTATAGAGAGAGGAACCTTCTAACAATCCTGCAAGATGATAGTAGGACAGCCTTCTGCATGGCCCTGCGTATTGAAGCCCACCATGCAATCCAAGCTTCTCAAGATTTACTTTGAGACTCTTAGGAATGACACCATTTGTGGACATCACTATAGGAATGATGACAGTGGAAGGTGTTCTCCACATCTCCATAATTTCATGAGCAAGATCAAGATATTTGGTAATCTTGTCTTGCTCAGCCTTATGGAGATTTTCATCATGTGGTATAGTGATATCCACAATATAGGTCTTTATTTCCCTACGATCAACCAATACAATATCCGGTCGATTAGCTGGAATTGTACGATCGGTTTGTATTGGTCGATCCCAGTACAACTTAACAATGCTATTTTCAAGCACCGACAATGGTTGATATTTGTAATATTCAGTTTCTTCATCGAGTAAACCGTATTTTAAAGCCAATCTTTGGTGAACTATTTTGGCAACCTGGTCATGTCTCTGCAAATATTCAGTGCCACACAAAAGAGAACACCCCGACATAATATGTCGTAATGTCTCTCCCATCTGACCACAAGCCCTACATTTATCAATTATATTTGGTTGTTTCATAATGAATTTTGCATAGTTATTTGTTACAATGACTTGATCCTGTATTGCACAAACAAAACCTTCGGTTTCACCAAATAGATCACCAAACCTTAACCAATTGATTGAGTCTTCAAAACATACATTTGTAGATGTCAGAACTTGGTGAAAACGGCCATGAAGAGATTTACTTTTCCATATGTCTACTCGATTTTCAACTGACATTGTCGGTAGTGAAGCACCAGGATTCGAGAGACATAAAGGTGTGTACCTCAAATCACAATCTATCAAGTCCTCATAGCCTACTTTACTCCTATGAGTTACAAAAAATCTCTTTAAAGACTCTACCTCATTATTATGTAAATTCTTTCTTTAAATTAAGTAATCCTCTGCCACCATTTTTGCGAGGAAGGTAAAGTCTCATCATGGAGGATCTAGGGTGATGAATTCGATATCTTGTCATTGTAGTACGCACCTTTCTGTCTAGTGTGTCTAATTCCGTTTGGTTCCATTTTAAAATACCAAATGAATACAAAATTACTGGAATTGCCCATGAATTAATTGCCCTAATTTTATTATGTCCAGAAAGAAGTGATTTAAAAATTAATTTGCATCTAGAGATGAAACGCGCTTTTACATTATTTTTTAAAAATACATGATCAAAACCCAGTGATTCATTTATTCCCAAATATTTATAGGTTTCATTTAATGTAAGATTTGGTAAATTTACTGTGTTATTAATCACTTCATTTGTTTGTTCGATAACCCCTTTTTTAACATTAATTATTGCACATTTATCCATACCAAATTCCATTTTGATTGTATCACTAAAATCCTTTGTTACTGAAATTAATTTATTGAGATTATTTAAATTTGATGAAAATAATTTTAAGTCGTCCATATAAAAAAGATGAGAAAATTTACAACCACCCCTTTTGAGCTGATAACCACATTGAGAATTTTCAATCAATGCACTTAAGGGATTCAATGCAATACAGAACCAAAGCGGACTCAGACTATTATTATTATTATTAATTTTTGGGCAAATCAATGTCTGTGCTATCTGTCGTTCTGAGAAAGTCATCCAATCTGTTCTTGAAAGCGTTCACTGATGGTGCTTGTATTACACATTCGGGTAAACGGTTCCACATATTCACCACTCTATTGCAAATAAAGTTCTTTCTCGGATTACTGTGAAACCGCTCCTTGGTAAGCTTCATTGAATGTCCTCTCAAATGGCTATCATTTTTGCAATAAAGTTTATTATTATTATAATTTGTAACTTCTTCCTGTGGAACTGATCGACATGATCGGACAAGGTCAGTCTCGGGCGGCCGCGCCTACTCACCCCTCTTCGCTCACTCAAATATATATTTTTTGTCATCCTGTCATCTTTCATTCTCTCAACATGCCCAAACCATCTCAGTTTATTCACTTTCATTCTTGTCACAACACCAGTCTTGCAGTCACTCATTTCCCTAATATTACTGCTTATTTTAAAATAAATATTACTGCTTATTTTAAAATAAACTGAGGAGTCAAAGTCAACAATAAACAATATTTATATGTATACCTGTTTACATTCTCATGCAGTAGCTATTTAGCCTATTTTTTATTGCGCTGTATCATTTTCTGGAGATAGTCGAAAGTATTCATGGCTTCCTGCAAAATTCCGTCCTCTACCACCTAACATTCCTCCCCCCTTCCTGCAAACAAATCCTACGGCCGATTTAACGGTCCTTCCACTCTCATTGTCAAGGATGCCACATTGAAAATATAAATTGAAACGGTACCTATCTACGTAGCGGTTCTTAACCCTTTTCTGTGTTTAAATTTTTCGCACTGAGTAGCCAGACATTATTTTAATGTGGTGTATTTCGCTTTTCAACGAGGATTTTTTGTCCGAAGAGCAAAGAAATAATTCGTCAAATTCTAATAATACTCGTACATCTGGAAATTCGGTATTTTCCATACAAATGGAGCATTTCTACTAACCAAATAGATCCGTTTCCACCCTGCTTAAATATCAACCTCGAAGAAGGAAAAATTTCTTGATATCTGGGAATCGTGAGACGAGACGACGCGTTTGTCATTAAGTATGACAAACTTAATGGAACTGATAATGAAATTGGATTTTTTTTTTCGTCACTCGCGTGATAACGACCTTTTTGCGTTGGGTCGGAGACAATCAACTAAGAATAATTTTATCAACTACCTGCATTATAAATATGTACCATTGTAGTGAAAATTCAATAATAATTGACAGAATTTGCGCTTATGTTATTAACAAATGAAGACATTAATAAAGACGCAAGGATTTTTCACCAGATTTTTATAGTGTTAAAACTTCTACGCTTTCAACTGTCCGTTAATTGATAACTCTCTGATTAAGGTGTTCCTTAAGGTGTACGACTTTTGCTTTGAGTATCAAATACTTATTATCCACAAACTCTCCTC
Source organism: Ceraclea dissimilis (assembly GCA_963576895.1). Taxonomy (NCBI): domain Eukaryota; kingdom Metazoa; phylum Arthropoda; class Insecta; order Trichoptera; family Leptoceridae; genus Ceraclea; species Ceraclea dissimilis. The sequence goes on from OY756361.1 coordinate 18,320,396, forward strand.
ACATATACCACAGCATTATCAACTGCCTTAAGCATAATGACAGGAGAGTGTGAGTATACTATTGGTAATGTAATAGGATGTTGCCCCGATTTAAATGTTTTAAATTTGTAGCATAATAGAATATCGTGTATGGCATAAATCACTCGTTGTCGGGTGGATTGCCTTTAATTAAAAAAAAAAAAACTTCTATAAAAATTTCACGCTTCGGTGTCTTACCGTTTAAAAATGAATGGCATCCCTGTTTCGAGTCCCTCTTCCTCTTTTGCATCGCGGAGTTTCCTCCCCATTATGTGCGGCACTGAGATTAATAATTAAAGTAAACATACAGAGGGGTGGCAGATATATTATTAGAGGTATGAGGGATGGGGGGTGTAATACAAGTTAACCTGGCAACCCCATCTTATAATGTACTAACTTCTAGCAATACATTGCGCTACATTTCACATTCTCAGAATAATATCTTAAGGCCTTGGCACCAACAATGACGTCACAGTCATTTCGCACGTCATTAAGGTGCAAAATCGCGTGATAAAATGGTAAAAAAAGCTTTTTTTTATTTTTGGGGGTTAATTTTACGTCTATCAAAAAACTTGTATATTATCAGTAAAAAAAAAAGCAGTTCACTCTGCGCTTTTAACTTTTATTTTTACACTTTGACATAACGAATGTTATATGATATGGGCGTGATGTTGGCCATACGATAAATAAATTAGTACAAAAAAAATTTACTCCACGACTTTCGGGAAATGAGTTTCCGTCTTTCGGAAAAAAGTTCAGAGATGTTTTTCAAAAAAAAATTTGAGATATCTATAGAAGATATAAAAAATCTTTTACGGTTATTCCCTAGATAAAGGTTCAATGTATCTGCCCTATTTTGTTTCAAAGCATATTTAGTAACGGTTGTCGAGATATAAGGTCTCCCGTTTTTAGAAATTTTTGAAATGTCGGTATGCATACTCTTATTAAAGTAGGTGATGATGTTGTACGTACACACTACACAGCTTGTCGACAAATTTGTAACTAATTATGGTTGCATTCATCATGTCAATTGCGTCTTTAATATCTCGAGACAAAATGTCTGTCAAGTCGTGTGACAACAGTATGTAATTCATTATTTTAATCAGTTGAATAGTGCCTACGGATATTATTTTATCCTTACGAATTTGCATGATTTATCGTCCCCACAATAAAAAGGAGAATGCTCACAAAAACCAAGGCCCAGCGCTGGTTGTATAGGGGAAACTTTGAATATGTATTTCACATATTTAGCCATTGATTTCGATGATGCCACCTATGCAGTATTTAATTAATCATTTCGACCTATCATTTGAGTCACATTGCGTTTGCGCCGGACAAATCTATTTTTTACATAATTCATGAGCATTTACCTTTAGGCCTACATCCGGCAGTGGAGGGACCAAGGCTGATGAAGAAGAAAAAAAATCAGACGGGCTACCTTACACTCATCATATTATATACTTTTGAATAGCAATTGTAACTCTTTAATGCTCCTTTTCTTATATATTCGTGTGACCAATGTAAAACTTCGAATAGGTATTTCACCCATTAAGCCATTGATTTCGATGATGCCCCTATGCAGTATTTAATTACTAATTATTACCTATCATTTGAGTTACATTTCGTTTGCGCCGGGCCTGGGTTTTTTTCATACAAAATAAGCATTCTCCTTTATCCACATTATGGGAAAATCTGTGACGTGGATGGAAAACAACGCTCTTGGCCGTGGTATACGTTTTTTCTTGTATTTTCTGCCGGCTGTCAAATGACGGAAGTCCAGGATTTTATTCCCATGGTGGGGAAATCCTGAAATTTACATAGATTCGCAGTGTGAATTCATCTTTATTCACCCTTTTCAAGTCCAAAGTTTGAGTTATACGATAGTGGAGAAGGGGTGGTAGGTACCTACGTAAACATTTTAGAGGTTTTTTATTTTGTTTTTGCAAGATTCACAGATTACCATAAAATTCATAAAATAAAATAATCTCAAATTTAATTCAAATTTCGTTAAATACCTAATAGTTAATTACTCCGTTATAGGGTTAAAATATGTAGCAAATTCAAGAGAGCTTTTGAATAACACGACATACAGTCACATCCCAACAATGAGGTAACCGGTAAATGCTGTCTGAGTGTACAAAATAAAATAAAAATTAATAATTTAAAAACAAGGTTTTTTAACTTCACATCCTATGACTGTTTTTCGTGGTCTTTCAAATGATACCAAACATGTCCACACGACCTTTGGATCCCCCAGAAACGCTTTAGGTACATCTTTTTTGTCTCTGGAGAAAGCTGATCCATCTATCTATCTATAATACCATCACGCAGCATCCCTTGCAGAGTAGGCAGAGAGGACAGAGCGCCAGATAGCCTATCCTTACACACACTCCTAGCCTCCGTCACATTCATGCATTTGTTCCTAAAGCTGTTCCATTTTTGCACAAAATCGTATTTTCACCTATTTTACATATGTTTGCCAAGTTCCAGGTCTCTAAGTAGTCAGGAAGTTGTTGAAAAATCGATTACAAGATATTTTGATCATAAACCAAAAAACAGTGAAGTTAAATAAAATTTTGTAAAATACACAGAACATTCTTTGTGGCTAAACCTCATAGCTGTAAAAATTGGAAACGTCTTATGAAAATTTTACAAACACTACCTGACTTTTCCAGACAAAAGTAATAGATAGAAAAGAAATTTAATGTGTTTGTTTTTCCATTATTCCAGGTGGCTGTGAATTTCCAGCGCAATGGGCTGGATCGTGGTTCCAGAACGGGGTTCTCCAGAATGGAATCCAGAAGCCATTGGCTGTCAACTCTACATTCATCGACACTAAAGGAGAATGCCATGAGAACCAAGGAGACAAATATGTCCTCCACGATAGGTGTGTAATGTGTATCTTATATCTTGAATACTTGCAGATAACTTATGCACTTTCAAAGTTTAATCTCAAAGTTTTTGACTGTCGGTACATGGTGGAAGTCCATTTTAGAGGGAAAAATGAAAAGACTATCTTAGTTTTAAAATTCACATAAGTACTTAAAAAAAAGAAATGTATGGTGGTCGGTAGCCTGGTTGGTAACGCGCTCGACTGTTAATCCAGTGGGCGCGGGTTCAGTCCCCGACTTACTCCACTTCACAACACAAGCTTTTTAAGCTTTCTGTGAAAAGTACAAAGATGTACTTAATTGGGTTTATTTCGTTAAACACAGAAACCCAAAAAGGTGCCCTTGGGGCGATTTTATCGCTAAACGGCGCCCAAAATTGTCCAATTATTATTATTATTATTAATGACTTTAAACTAAATACTAGTGTTCGAGGATTTGCACCCTCATCATCAGGCGTTTGACAATAAAGTAAACAGAAATATAGAGACACTTGAGCATTTATAAGAATTGAAACAATATAGTGGGAGAAGCCTGTAATTAGAAAATGTTAGAAGGCAGGTAGTTTAACAAACAAAACAAATACTAACTACAGTGATAAAATTGTTAAATTGTTTAAATTTATTAGCAATGAGTCTCTTGCTGTTTATTTAGTACAATATTTTGGATTTTATATTATTGATGTTTTGTTTTCCAGATCTGATGGAGATTGCTACAGATGCATCGTCATCCACGCAAAGCATCCTAGTGTCTTACAATATAAAGAAAGTAAGTGTATATTGCAGTTTTCTTCAACTTACCCTAATTTGCGTGCACAATATATTTATAAAATATTGTGCAATATTAGTTGTTAATTCCATTAGATGAAAATTAGTTAGACTAGGGGAAAATATGTTATCTTCCCTGGAAAAAGATGGCTCTCAGATAGTTTCCAAATGTCCCTTATTATTTTTAAACCTTTTATAAAAAAAAATATGTTTCCTTCAGAACCCTGTGGAATAATTCATATCTCTAGATGCAACCTATTTTCAAGGGAACCATGCAATAACTGCATATATTTTCGTCTTTTTGGTAGCATTTTAAGACTACAGCTATGTAATAAATGTAATAATATTTTGAAAGGTGAGGCTTTGAGAAGAGAATGAACAAAAAGAGAACGCGCAATAACAGGACGCGTCATTTGAGAACAGAAAAAGGAAAAGTGGACAAAATACAATTATATCTAATGACATCTATTGAAATTTGTTGTAATGTTATTAATTTATTTTCTTTCCAGCTTACTGTGAACCCAAAGCGTCTCTGAACGAGATCTGCGACACAATAAGCGGAGATGCTCCTCTGTTCTCCATGTTTAAACTGGATACAGCTCCACAGTCTTGTCCCTTTAAAGGGGCACCATTCACATTCTCATACAGCAGGTAACTTGAATGCATTGCTTTTACATTTTTTCTAAATCTGTTGAGCCCCACTACTCTTTGAAAATCGAAGAGAGAAATTTCACAGAAACTTATAAAATATTAAACAAACACTATTCAACAAGTGGTTATCCCAACAGATATACAACAAGGATGGACTTTCCATCAGGCTTTTGATTGATTGTCAGATGGTTTAATGTGTTCACTTTACACTTATGTAACATTCACCAATTCCATTCCATCCATCTGCCATGTATAAAATCAAATGTGTCTCACAAAAAATAAGATTGTGAAATTCAATTCTGCCTCCACCAAAATACAAATTTAAGAGGTTACAGTTTGAAGCTAAACAAATACAGTTTCAAACAGAATCTCCGGAAGCATTTCTTATCTAATAGAGTTGTGTGTGTATGGAGGATGGTATGGAGCTTGTTGTTGCACTAAGTGTGAATATTTTTAAACAATTATGGACTTGACAGACTGAATGAATGAATACTGTTGAGATCAGACATATTAGATAGCTACCTGCTAATAACACCTTTTTTTTTTTTTAAGGGTTGCTCCCTCCCACTTACCCTGGATGGTGAAGGAACGCTAGTTCCTATGTCATCCAATATTTGTGCAAAAACAGTTCTAGGGAGGGCTCAAGGTTCGCCAGAAGGGCTCCCCCCGACAAACCCCTCCCTGATTTAAAACAACCCTCAACGTTCACAAAAAGTCCTTATATACTAATACAATTTCCTATATACTATCTTACAGTTACGTATTTACTACGTACTAGAATTCTTACAGCCTAAACACAAAAAACAGCATAATTGACATGCAATGCCTAGGATTGACCCTGACTTTAGGAAAAGGGCCAACCGGCGCAGAAGCAGGGAAACAAAGAAAACCGCACCCAACCCGCGTAACGGACAGGGTAACGGCTCCCCGTGGTACCCTACAGTACCAGCGACCCCCAACGTCCGCTGTGGAGAAAAGTACCTGGAATCAAAATAAAGCAGAAACGTAAAATATGAAGATGAAAAACCAGGACATGCAAGCAATTAAAGGCGCCCAAAATAAAGAAAAAATATATAAAATATACACAGTGAAAAAAGAAAAATATAATATCAAATTACAGTACAAGTATAAGGCAGGTTGTTACTCAGGTTCAACATAGAATGCCGCCTCCCAAAGTAGGAGTATGGACATCACAAAGTAAACACAAAGCGTTAAGTCTCGGCCCAGAGCAGACAAATTCAAGTTATAAGTCAGACCATATCCTCCGGAATGGGGCCAGGCTGACGGAGCTCCTCCCACCTCGACCTCCATACATCAACAAAAGATTTGAAGCGTGCAAAGTTGGTAGGATTTAGCATCAGCTCCCCAAACCATATAGGTCGGGGAGTGTCTCAAGTCTACCGCTCCTACCCGAGTCCCAACGCTCTTGCCATACATCCATCGTTCTTTCATAGATCCCCCCGACAGCACGCTCCAAACCTCCATTTCCAGGCTCGATTCTCAGCTCAACTCCATAATAGACTACGGTTCCCTCAATTCCAAGTGTACGCTTTGCTACATGCTGTTGCACTTCTAAATCCGCCGGCAACACACCAGCAATCACCGGAAGACCTTCACTTGCGGCAGTCCTGTATGCTCCTGTCACGCTCAAAAGGGGGGTTCTTTGTCCTCTAATTAAGGCCAGAGCAACGGATTCAATAGCCAGTCTGTGGGACCATACTCGCGCCGCATACGTCACCTGAGCAACGTAGGTCGCGCGATATATGGTTAACAATGTTTTGGGCTGAAACCCCCATGTTCCCTTGCTAACTCCTCTCAGCATCATGAACAACGCTCTTGCCTTCTCAGATACCGCCTTCACGTGAGGAATAAAAGAAAAACCGCGATCGAGCACCACACCCAGGTACCGAAATTCATCAACTACCTTGATAGACTGGTTTCCCATCCTCAGAACTGGATTTCGGTTTCGACTCAGGTTTCCCTTCATAATCATAGCCGCTGTCTTCGCTGGAGAGAAATTCAAACGATTCGTCAATCCCCATTGTAGTATTTTGTCAATAACGTCAGCAAACAATGACTCAACCGCCCTTCTGGAGTTTCCAGCGACCAACAGAAGTGCATCATCCGCATACGCTATTATCGTGGCTGAATCCGGCAGTGTCATTGTAAGAAGGTCATCAAAGAGGATATTCCATAGCAGGGGTGCGAGAACGGAGCCCTGTGGACAGCCCATTGTAACCTCCCTAGTTATCACACGCCCACCGTATGCAATTGTGATTTGCCGGTTTCTAAAGTAGTCAGAAACTATGTTGAAGAGGTCTCTGGGACACTGACGCATCTTTAGCTTGGCAAGAATCAAAGGCCACCAGGCATTATCGAAGGCACCCGAAATATCAAGAAAAACGCCCAACACATACTTCTCCTTTCTCTCATTCTTCCACTACATACATTCTAGAATAGCATGCTCAGTAGATACACCACGACAAAAACCATATTGTTGAGGACTTCCCGGAGTTAAAGCGTCACTCAATCTGTTCCTAATTAAAATTTCAAGGATCTTTCCAAAAGTCGATAGCAAAGTTATCGGCTTTAATGTCAGATAGAGGCTTGTCGTTCCCCTTTGGTATAACTCTAAGCAGGCCACTCTTCCAGACACTCGGGAAGGTTCCACACTCAAGGCATTTCTGCATCAAAGTGAGCACCCTATACGGACATATCTCCCAAACTTTCTTCACAATCATACCCGTTATTCTATCTAAGCCCGGCGCCTTACGAGCCCCCAGACCACTGATTATTTCCTGCAGTTCATTGTATGTGACCGGAGCCGTCTGACGAGTTGAAGCTGATGC